>CM029633.1:2415441-3015441 GCA_017311315.1 Dendrocalamus latiflorus | reverse complement strand
GCCTAGTGCAATGGCAAGCAGTCTCATGAGAAAGAATTGGTGAGATCAGTTTTTTCGCACAAAAGAGATCTTTTTTACTTTTGCTGAATTTAGTTCAAGAACAAGGAGTTAATAATAAGTCATGCTTCACAAAGGAACTAGCATAGCTCAATCTAAAGCTCAGTAATGATTCAAGACTCAACGCAGCCTATTTGACATGGCATAAATCATAAAAGGATAACTAAAGACAGACTAGGCTCAAGAGCTAACATAACATGATTTAATTCAAGTTGTGCATTTTTAATCAACCTATCATGGAGAAGACTAGACTACACATATAAAATCATGATAAATCTAGCAATTTATCACAGATTATGGCAAGATGTAAAGCAGTTATTTTATGTCATAAAGGATAATAATCAAGGCTCCATGTAGTTATATTACAATGCAGAATGACATGAGATGCAGGAAGATCCAGCTCCCCCTCAACAAGAGATGCACTTTTAGTTCAAGTCGAGTTATGTCAACATTAAGTTCTAGCAAATCTCAAAAGAACTCCCCCTGAACCAAAGCAATAAAAACGATAAGCTGGCAAGAAAATCAGAAAAGTCAGTCCTTAAAACATAGATAAGATATAGAGAATACTATAGCTCAGACTGACTCTCATCTACCCCATATGACGCTAGGACTTTCAGCTGGTCCTCTAACACACTAGGGAGTAAACACATTCCCTGTCTACCCAAGGGTGACCCAACCCTCGCTAGACTTATAAGAAGTGAGTGAACTCAACCTAGTGAGAAGAGAGGTAGCTAATAAGCAGAATCCTAGAATCACAAGATGAGAGAAAGAAGTCTAAGCAACTCGGCGAGAGAACCACTCTAATCTATGCTAGAAGGACTAACTCAAATGCATCCTCATGCAATGCAGCAGAAATAAATAGAGGTAGATAAGCAATGAGGTGCACAAAAGCAAGTAGCTCCTCTTCACAATAAACCATAAGGGCAGACCACCCAAGCTCCCCCCGCAAGGCTGAAAACCTAGAGCTATCCAAAGGCTTGGTAAAGATATCGGCTAACTGGTGGTCACTCTCCACAAACTGAAGCACTATATCACCCTTCTCCACATGGTCTCTAAGAAAATGATATCTGATATCAATGTGCTTGGTCTGAGAGTGCTACACTGGGTTCTTGGCAATGTTGATGGAAGAAGTGTTATCACAAAAGAGTGGAACACTATCTATATCTAACCCAAAGTCCCGCAAGGTCGAAACCATCCAAAGTACCTGGCTGCAGCAACTGGCGACAGCAACGTACTCGGCCTCTGCGGTGGATTGTGCAACACTGGACTGCTTCCTAGAAGACCAGGATACAAGAGATGTGTCAATGAATTGGCAAGTGCCAGAAGTGCTCTTCCTATCTATCCTACAGCCAGCAAAGTCTACGTCGGAGTAGGCTTTGAGAGAAAGACATGAAGATGAAGAGTACCAGATACCATAGTCTATGGTGGCTCGAAGGTACCGAAAGATGCGCTTCACCACCTGGCGGTGAGATACGTGAGGGGAGGCCTAAAATCGAGCACACAGACATATGGAGAAGTGTATGTCTGGTCTCGATGCAGTGAGGTACAAGGGGGAGCCAATTATGCTGCGGTACTCCTGTTGATCAACTGGCTCGCCATCCTCATCTGGATCAAGTGTAGCTGATGACGCCATTAGAGTTGACACTGGCTTACTATCACTCATATCAAAGCGTCTTAGAAGGTCTCGTGTACTTGCCCTGATGCAAGAAAGTACCCTCCCGAGTCTGCTTGATCTGGAATCCAAGGAAGAAGCTCAACTCGCCCATCATGCTCATCTCAAACTCTGTGCTCATGACATCAGAGAACTGGGAAACAAGAGCACGAGAGGGGCCGCCAAAGATGATGTTATCCACATAAATCTGGACGAGTAGAAGGTCATTGCTATGCCTGCGAATGAATAATGTCTTGTCTACCTTACCCATCTCAAACCTATGACTAAACAGATAGGACTTAAGCCTCTCATACCAAGCTCTAGGGGCTTGCTTAAGTCCACACAGGGCTTTGGAAAGCTTGTAGACAAAGTTTGGGTATTTGGGGTTCTGGAAACCTAGAGGCTGCCTAACATAGACCTCTTGCTCAATATACCCATTGAGAAAGCACTCTTGACATCCATCTGGCAAAGCTTGAAGCCCCTAGACGCTGCGAATGCAAGCAAGATCCTAATGGCCTCTAACCTAGCTACAGGGGCAAAGGTCTCCTCAAAATCTAAACCCTCAACCTGGGAGAAACCCTGAGCTACCAATCTAGCCTTGTTTCGAATGACTACCCCATCCTCACTCTGCTTATTTTTGAACACTCACTTGGAACCTAGACCTCTAGGGGCTCAACAAGCAACCAGACCTTGTTCCTTTCAAAGTTCTCTAACTCCTCATGCATGGCGTTGACCCAAGACTCATCTGAAAGAGTATGACTAACATACTTGGGCTCGAAAGAGACAACGAAAGTAGAGTGGAGACAAAAGTGAGATAGGCCAGACTTTGAGCGTGTAACGCGCTCAAAGAGATCTCCTATCATCTGTTCTAAAGAATGATGATTTAGGATATGTCGAGGAGGTCCTGGATGAGAACAAGAAATGGCCTCTACCTCATGAGCTGACGAGGTAGGAACAAAGCCACTAGCTCCAGAAGAAGTGGAAGGAATGGGATGATCTCCTCGAGGTGCGATGGAAGAAGCAGGTACCTCAAGGGGGGAGTAACTGGATCTGGTAAGCAACCTTCATATCCATCCTCCTCCTCATCCACAAAGATGGTCTCGGACTGCTATACAGAACCTAAGATATCGGGCCTAGTCCCTGGACTGGCCTCATCGAATGTCACCTCACAGGTCTCTACCATTTTGCTAGACTCGTAGTTCCAGACCCTATACGCCCGCGAAGAAGTCGAGTAACCTAGAAAAATCTCATGACAAGATCGTGACTCGAACTTATCTAGATTTCCAGAATTCAAAATAAAACACTTGTAACCAAACACGCGAAAATGAGAGGCACTGGGCTTTCGCCCATATCTCAACTCATAAGAAGTGCGATGCAAGTGTGCCCTCAGAAAAACTTTATTTGAAACATGACACGCGGTGGCTATAGCCTCAGCCCAAAACTTCCTAGGTGTAGAGTATTCATCAAGCATCGTCCTGGCCATCTCGACCAAGGTACGGTTCTTCCTCTCCACGACGCCATTTTGCTGGGGGACGTGCGGAGAAGAGAACTGATGCTCTACACCTGTCTCATCGTAAAACCTCTCAAAGTAGGAATTCTTGAACTCTGTGCCATTGTCACTGCCGATCGCTCGTAGGGCACCCAGAAGTTCAACAGAAAGCCTACTAAAAAGACCCCGAAAATGGGTAAATGTCTCATCCTTTGAGGCTAAGAAAAATACATAAGAGTACCTCGAGAAGTCATCGACCACAACAAGAACGTACCACTTCCCTCCTGCCGACTACACTCTAGCTGGACCAATGTGTCCATGTGGAGTAGCTGTCCTGGTGCATCGGTCATAGTCACTGTGACTGGAGGATGAGAAGCGGCAACCATCTTGCCATGCCGGCAAGGAGCGTAAACTAGATCTTTGACCATCTTGAGTTTAGGCAGACCACGAATGAGATCATGGCCGCTAACTCAGGTCAAATGGTCAAATCTAGTATGACCAAGTCTTTTATGCCAGAAGGTGAGATCACAGGACTCTGAAACAACTAAACACCTGAGAGGATTGCCAGAAGACTCAACAAAATCAGCACAAAAGATCCTCCCATATCTAGAAATCCCACAAACCAGACTCCCCGAAGAATCAAGAATTTTGCACGCATTTTCCTTGAAACTTACCTCGAAATTGTCATCGGTAAGCTGAGAAACAGAAAGCAAATTGCATTGCAGCTTACTCACTAAGGCAACATCTTTTAAAACGAAAGAATCATTAATGCGCACAGTACCTTTAGCGATAACACGCCCAGACGAGGCATCTCCGAAAGTGATAGTCTCATCACCTGGAGCTCGTAAAAGGGAAAAGAACCAACGAGAGTTTCCAGTCATATGTCGAGAACAGCCAGAGTCTACGAGCCAAACCTCTCCATTCCCAACCCGGCGAACCTGAGTCAACAAGAGAGGGATGGCTCAGTACTGGGATAAATCAAAAGAGATTTTAGACCCAATACTGAGTCACACGACGAACAGAAGAAGTAGTCACACACAACTGACCTCTAACTACCCTACGCTCTCTGTCGCTCAGAAAGCTAGAAGGTCTATGAGCAGACCTGAAGCAGTTGCTGGGCTTGAGTGCTATGGAAGAGCGAGTCGGAGCACCAGCAATATGCTGATCTCGCTGTAGGTAGCTATCTTGAGGGGGAAATCGAGATCTAACCTCAGGACGGCAGATATCATGGCCGAAGGCAAATCGAGGATGAAAATCAGAGAAACCAGAAAAGCCAAGTCCTCGATTCTGCCTAAACACCTCAAACTGATCAACCTTAGACCTTGTGTTGGTCTTAGGTGCACTCAAAGTCTGGGGCTGACTGTAACATCCCAAAATTTGGCTTTCTGGAAAAAAATTAAATTCAAATTAACTATTTTAAAGTAATTGGATTTTACTCGGCTTTTATTTGATTTTCTGGATTTTATTTAAAAATTTAAAGCAAGAAAATGTATTTTAAAATTTTTTATTAAAGCCAAAAAGGGAAAATTATATTTTTCCTAGCCTTTCCTAAATTTTTAAATAAAATTCAAGAATTTTCTGTAATTTAAAATCAATTTTCAAAGTTAAAAAGTATTTTATAAAAATTATAAAATTCAAATCTGAAATTAAAAATATTTTTACTATGTCTAAAATGCTTCCAGGAATATTTTATGATTTTTCTGGAATTTTAGACATTAAATATTTATTTTTTGAAGTATTTATAAAGTTTCTAGTATGTTCTGAAATTTATTCCGAAAATAAAAATCAAATAAATCCTAGCCCGCCATGTGTCGCTCTCAGATTAAATCAACCTCTCTCCACGTTTTAATCCTAGCCACACATTATAACCTACCCCTTCATAAGCATCCAAAGGCCCTCATCAACTCACTTGCCACGTGTCGCGAATCCGACGGCCCGTACCCCTTCACTAACTCTCACTCTCTATGACACATGGGACCCATATGTCATATCCTTCTTTAACCTCACCTTCTTCCTCCTCCCACCCTCTCTCTCCTCCACCATTAAAACCGAAAATAAGCTTTGAAATCCCGCCGTTTCTCCCTCTTAAATCCCGATTAAAGCATGGAAACGGAAGCCCCAATCAATCCCCTCTAATCCGCCGGCCGTTTCCCCTCTTTTAATTCCCCTAATTGCGGTTTGTATTAACTCCGGCGAAGCTTTAAACCACCGGCCTCTCCCCTCCTCTCCCCACCTATAAAAGCCTCCTTCGGCACCGCCTCCCACCGCCCCTCCTTTTCCCCATCTCGGCCGAGTGCGCAGCCGCCCGGACCGCCTCCCGTCGCCTCAACCACCGCCACCTCCTAGCGCCGCCGCCGGCCGCCCAAATCTCCGTCGTCGCCGCCGGTAAGTGCCGCCGCCTCCCCTCATCCGCCGCCGCCCCTCCCGCCGGCCGCCGGCCACCGGCCACCGGCAGGGCCGCCGGCCGTGCGCCTCCCCGCGCTGCCCGTGCGTGCGCCCGCGTGGTCGGCCTCGCCCGCGTGGTCGCCCATGTGGCCGCCACCTCGCGCCCGCATGGCGCCATGTGGCCGGTGTGCCACGTCGGCAAGGCTTGTGGTCCGTGGATCCGGTCCACGGTAGACCGGGCCCACCGGTCATTCAAATTATTTTTCCCGCCCAGAAAATTCAAAATAGCTGACGTCATAAATAGCATTTTTCAGTACAAAAATAAATCCCAAAAATCAGCCTTTTCATTTTTCTCTCCTGTTAATCGTTCGGAAGCCATAACTTTCTCATTTTAACTCTGATTTGAGCCGTTCAAATTTCTAAATTTTTCTAAAATCCTAAACTATCCAAATATGGACTCTATTTGAATTTTTGGTTTTATTTGAATTTTGTTTGAATTTATTTGTTTTGCTTGTCTGTCTTTTCGCGCGTAGATTCCGCCGTCGCCGAGGAATTCGTCGAGTCGCAGCAAGAAGACCCAATTAGCGCTCAAGAAGGCAAGTCTCCTTTGATCATTTCGAACCTATGATTTTGAAATGTTTTAATTATTTTAAATTATGTGCATTGCTATTTATATAAAATATTAGTTCAAATCTTAAGGCATTAGTTATATCCAACCTTGTTATGCCCTCACTTGAAATTGAATGCCATGTACCTTTGCAACCCTAGAAATTCCTTTGACTCAGTAATGAGAGTAATATATTTAATTGTTGATATTAGAATGGTAGAACAATGCTTAGCCATGCTATTGAATACCTCGTAAATCTTGCAAATGGGAAATTATGAATTATTGTAATACACTTGTTTCTAAAGTTTAGTGGTAATTGGAGTTGCCACTGTTCTTTTAAAAACAAAATAAAATGTGGAATTTGGTTTAGATTAGGGTGGATGGTTGGTTTGGTTTGGTGCAGTTAGCACGAGATCTTGAAAAGTGAATGTTCCACCCTAATCAATTAAGGACCGACGCTTGTGTTTGTCCAGACTGAGCATTAACCGTGCAACCACAAGTCTATATGGGTACGACCTAGCTGACTAATGATAGTCTAGTTTAGGTGCCACCAGTGGAAAGTGGGTGCCAGGGATAAACTGGTTATTCACAGTGAGGGACATGGATTTACTGTACTCATATGGCGCAAGAGGGGGCTTCGGTTCGGGCAGTTAGCCTACCTGCGGTGAAACCTCAGCGAGTGGTATCTAGCTAGATTAGAGTAAGGTAAAGGCTTTGTGATATTTTATCTGAGTCTCATGCCAAAGGAAGCGTGTTGACTTTTAGGATAAATTATCTCTTGTGGGTAAAGTTGTACAACCTCTGCAGAGTGTAAAACTATTCGAATAGCCGTGCCCACGGTCAAGGGCGGGCAAGGAATGCATTCACATGGTAGATTTATGGTTTTGTTTTAAAATCAAAAGTTTGGTGTTCCGAGAGTGGAGGGAACTCTCGGAAGGGTATCCTGGCAGTTGGAGCCAGAGAGGGTGGATGTAACCCGCAGTATTAAACTTGTTTAAGTTGTTTAAGCTAGTGTTGGTAGATGGAACCTTCACTGTAGAATTATTGATAGTTTCTGCTAAAACATTTACTTTATTAAATTGATGCCTTCGAAAATAATTAGAAGTAATTGAATGAAAATGTTGCTTTGTGCAAAAGAACCATATAGCCTTCCTTTGTCAAGCCTTGCATCTATTGCATATTTCCCAAGACTTGCGGAGTACTTTATGTACTCACATGCTACAATTAAAAATAAACCTCAGAAGATTGTGAAGCTCAAGAAGGTGACTACGACTACTGCTTCGCCTGCGGCTATGATGGATTCTTCCCGGAGAACTAGGTCCCCCAGTCAATTGCCTGTGGCGTATTGATGGGTCTTCTGCTTCCGCTGTGTTTTGTGTGTGTGAGGTCTCGAAACCCAGACCCTCTATGTATTACAGCACTAGTCCCAGATCAAAGCTAGTGCACACAGTCAAACAGAAATGATTACATAACCAACAACGCTTTATTACAATAATAGAGAGTACCGACGGAAAGGTCTCATTATTACAAAGGAGGTTTCAAGACCTCACACACACAGAACACAGCGGAAGCAAAAGATAAATCTAGCGAAGACACATCAATACGCCACAAGCAATTGACTGGGGAAACGCGACCTAGTACTCCGAGAATCCTTCGTCAAATCCGCACGCGAAGTAGTCGTAGTCTCCCTCTTGAGCTTCATATTCTTCTGAGATGATTTTTAGTGCAACATGTGAGTACATAAAGTACTCCGCAAGTCTTGGGGAAAATGCAATAGATGCAAGGCATAACAAAGGAAGGCCATATGGTTCTTTTGCGCAAAGCTATGTTTTATTTCAAATAACATTAAATATTTTCGAAGGCATTAACTTTGTAAAGTAATTGTTTTAACTGAAACTAATAAGCATATTATAGTGAAGGTTCTATCCACCAATACTAATCAACCAACTCTAACCGTTGAGTTTCAAAACATCGGGTTCCATCCACCCGCACTGGCTCCAACCGCCAGGATACCCTTCCGAGAGTTCCCTCCACTCTCGGAATACCAAAATTTTGTTTTTAAAACGAAAACCAAAGATCTACCATGTGAATGCATTCCTTGCCCGCCCTTGACCGTGGGCACGGCTATTTGAATAGTTTGACACTCTGCAGAGGTTGTACAACTTTACCCCCAAGAGATAAATTATGCTAACAGTCACCATGCTTCCTTTGGCATGAGACCCAGATAAATTATCACAAAGCCTTTACCTCACTCTTGTCTAGCTAGACACCACCCGCTGAGGTTTCACCGCTGAAGGTTTAAATCCACCCAGTCAGAAGCCCCCTTTTGCGCCATATGAGTACAGTAAATCCCTGTCCCTCACTGTGAATAACCAGTAAATCCCTGGCACCCACTTTCCACTAGTGGCACCTAAACTAGACTATCGTAAGTTAATCAGCTAGGTCGTACCCATATAGACTTGGGGTTGTACGGTAGTGTTCAGTCTGGACAATCACAAGCGTCGGTCCTTAATTTACTAGGGCGGAACATACACTTTACAAGATCTCGTGCTTACCGCACCAATCCAAACCAACCATCCGCCCCGGTCTAAAACAATTTTCACATTTTAATTTATTTTAAAAGAATAGTGGCTACACCAATCGCCACTAAATTCCGAATACAAAGATTATTGTAATGAAACATGATTTCCCATTTCAAGATTACAAATGTTAAATAGCGTGACTAAGCATTTTACTACCGTTCTAATATTTGTCAAAGATTTAATAATAATCTCATTATTGAGACAAAGGAAATCCTAAGGTTACAAGGGTACATGGCATTCAACTTCAATCGAGGGCATAACAATGATTGGATTAACTAATACCTTAATACCGAAACTAGTGTTCTATGTAAATAGCAATGCAAGTATATTTAAATTAAGCAAAAGCATTTCTCAAACATAGGTTCAAAATGTTCAAAGGAGACTTGCCTTCTTGTGCGCTGCTTGGTCCTTCTTGTTGCGGCTCGATAAACTCTTCGGCGACGTCGGGTTCTACACGCGAAACGACAAAACAAACAAATAAATAAATACAAATAAAATCACAAAAATATAAATATGTACTGCAAGAAATTTTATGATTTTATACGAATTTATAAATTTGAATCACTGGATTCGGAGTTCGGACGACGGAGAACGAGCGATTGGAAGTTTGAATGAATTGGGAATTCCATAAAATGCAAAACTGAGGGAATATTCTCTGGAATTTTATTTTTGGCTGATTTTTGGATATTGTTTAGTGTATGACGTGTGGGGCCCGGCTGTCATTGAGAACAGATTTTTATTTTAATAATATATGACAAGTGGGTCCCGCTTGTCATTGACTGAACAAAAAATTGGCCAAAGTCCAACCGAAAAGATGATGCTTTGCCCAGGATTTGAACCCACCACCTCCCACATGCATGCACTAGCTTACCACCACTAACCAAGTGAGCACTTGTTCTTTCATGACAAGGAACCATCACAAAGGAAAGAAAAAGCAAGGAAGATGCTAATATTTGATGGAAACAACCGAAGTGCACAGAGAGTTACGGCCATGGAGAATGGAGTGCGCGCTAGGGAGGGAAGAGAGGGGCGGCGCGGGTAGAGGATGCGGCCGGGGTTCGGCTCCTATCGGCGGCGACTCGGGAGATGGTCGGAGAAGGCGGCGGCGACGGGAAAACCAGTGACGCGCGCGTAGGAGAGAGGGTGTGCTCGGCGGCGGCGGCGTTTGTTGGCGGCGGCGGCGGCTCCGACGGTCGGGGCGGTGGCCGAAGGGTGGAGGGGGTGTGGTGGGGAGAGGGGAGACCGAAAGGAAGAAAACCGTGCATGGGAGAAGGATTTATAGGTGGAAAAAGGAGAGGAATGGCCGGCGGTTTTAGGGTGTGTTTGGTTCAGAGTCATGGTGGGACGGGATGGATCCAACCCATTTTTTAGGGATGGGACGGGACGGTCCCTGTTTTCTGTTTGGTTTAGGGACAAAAGGTTTAGGATGACAATCTGACATGCGGGGTCTACCTGTCAGCCACTCGTCCCACTTCATCCCTCACCATCCCCTCATTTTTGGGGGATAGGAGCATCCCCAATTTGAGTGCATATCCACAGAATATTCCCTAGAGGGATATCCCCCATCCCACCTGACTCTGAACCAAACAGCTCTGGAATGAGGACCGCCCCATCCCATCCCCCATGGTCCCATGAACCAAACACATACTTAGAGAGGCTTAAAGGACGGGAAACAGCCGGTATTAGAGAGGGGTGATTAGGGGCTTTCTTGCGCACTTGCTCTGGGATTAAAAGAGGAAGAAACGGTTGCATTTAAACGCTCCAATTCGGCTCTAATGGAGGAGAGAGAGTGAGAGGAGGACGAAGGGGAGGTAGAAGAAACATATGACACGTGGGGTCCATGCGTTGGTGAGAGAGAGGGGAAGTGAAGGGGTACAGGCCGTCGGATTTGCGACACGTGGCAAGTGAATAGACCATGGCCTTTGGATTGATATGAAGGGGTAAGTGACTTTGTATGGCTAGGATTAAATCGTGGAGAGAGATGGATTCAATCTGAGAGCGACACGTGGCAAGCTAGGATTAAATTGATTTTTATTTTCAGATTAAATTTTAGAAAATACTAGAAACTTTATAAATACTTAGAAAAATAATAATTAATGTCTAAAAATTCCAGAAAAATCATAGAATATTCCTGGAGCTCTTTTAGAATAAGAAAAAATATTTTTAATTTCAGATTTGCATTTAATAATTTCATAAATTTTCTCAAAAATTCTTTAAAAATTTAGGGAAGGTTGGGAAAAATAAAATGAACACTTTTTAGCGTTAATAAAATATTTAAAATACATTTTCTTGATTTAGATTTTGAAATAAAATCCAGATAAATCCAAATAAAGTTCAAATACTGTCAAATCTCTCAAGAGTGTTCATAAGATACATTTGAAATTAAATTTTTACAGAAAGCAAATTTTTGGGATGTTACATTGTCTCCAACAAATCTCTCAAGAGTGTTCATAAGATACTAACACTCCTGAAGAGAGAGGTGCAAGAAGAGCAGCGGGAAAAGGAGACAGCAGGAGGAGACGAAGAAGATTCAACAGCAGAAGAATGAATGGCATGTGCACGACTCTCCTTGTGCACAGCCGCCTCAACTTTGAGGGCTTCGCAGGATATGGGAGGGACAGTCCTACTTCTAGCCACTTGGTCCTCGCGGCTAAGCGTCTTCTCTAGTAGGTCCTTAATTAGCTTCACACATTTATCATTCAAAGCAATTAGTTCAAATTTTAGTTTTTCACAATTATTGCATGATGAGCTAACAGGGTCCTTAGACGCATAATGAGCCATTTTGTTGTTGTAGTCAATTATTTCTTGAAACTATTTTGAGACAGATTCAAGTTCAGCAGTCAATTTGGGACAATTGGTGCAAGACACAATGGGCTCTAGCAAGGAAGCATGCAATTCAGCAATTTTATGATCTGCCTTCTTTAGGTTAATATTTAAGTTATTACAACTTTCACAATTTTCAGGCAGATCGAGAAGCATAGTGTGAAGACCTCTAAAAGTATTGTCCTTAACCTCACATGAGGTGCAAGAAGTAGTCTCAACAGTAGTAGATGAAAGAGCAGCAATCCTAGTTATCTCTAATTCAGTTAACAGACTAACATTCTCCACCTTAAGCAAATCTAGCTCGGAAGTTACACTATCATGAGAGGTCCTTAGATTCTCCATATCTCCAAGCAATGAAGTACACACATCACAATCATCACGGGAGGAAGCAGATCTAAGTGAAGTAAACTCCCATGACAAGCTGATGTGACCACGCCACCAACACATACAACCATAGCGGCCAATATCAAGATTGAACTAAAGGTGAATTCATTTCTTCAACTTCAACACATTTTAAATAAGAATATGATGCTACCTAATGATGAGAAAAATATATATTTATAGCACCACATCACTTGGAACCAATTGAAGAAAGGGTTCAAGTTGGACAGGTTTTGGAATCCAATTCGGCCTCCAGATCAATTCGGATTGAGCCTGACAGGTCACTTTCAAACGGCCATAACTTTTGATCCAGAAGGCTTCTCGGGGCCCGTGAGTACTTGTTGGAAAGCTCTTGGAGTCTACTTTCAGATGGATCTAGTCTCACCTCCAAATTCAGTCCGAGCAGATCATAAACTGCAAAACAAGTCACATCACTTTTCTAGTCTGAGTCAAAGTGGGCCGAGGGCCTTGTAACTTAGGCTACGTGAACAGTACCACGGCCACATGAACAGTAACCATGAATAGTACCATACCCCTTTTCATTAGATAAGTGCGGCTTCCCCCTTCCCTATTTAAGGAGATCACACCCCTTTAGTTTTTCTCGGGTTTTTCTTAAGAGATTATTCTGCTTAGCAGTTTCGCCGCATGTTCGGTTGAGAAACCCCAACTTGTGAACTTAATCTTTATTCGCAATACAATTTTAGATTGCATCTTCAACTCTCTTGCTTGTGTTCTCGATTCGCTTGTAGGAGATAGCCTTCTTGGCGAGGTCAACCGTGTTCGGCACAGTTGATAACTGTCGGAACCCGGAGTAATGACTCCTGGATCCTCTGTGTAAATCGCACTAGTCCAGAATCAGCTAGTGCACACAGTGCAACAAAGATTAATACCAAGCACAAATGACTTCATATATTAAATAAAGGGTACGACCTTATGGCCAAGTCTTACATCAACGCCCATTGGCAAAATAAATAAAGGAAATAACTACGGAAGCAAACAGTAAGATGCGGCCTACTCGTCCAGATCTTCACCGTAGTTGTGACATCCCAAATTTTTCCTTTATTTTAATTTCTTTTTCTGGAATTTAAAGTCCTTCTTTTGTTTTAAAAAGTTAGTAAGTTTGGGAGAATTTGTGATCAAAATAAGTTTATTTGCCTTTATTTGGGTTCCTTGCATTTTCTAGACTTATAGGATTTTTCTGGGATTTATTTGGATTTTTCTTGTATTTTCTAAGCCCAAAAGTCTTTATTCGGGTTTTCAGAAAATCAAAAAGAAAAAATAAAATTCAACCCCTCTCTCCGGCCGCCACGTGGACGGCCAGATGCCGCCCACGTCGCCACCTCCATCCCGCCTCCCCTCCCTCCCCGCGCGCCACGCGTGCGGCCCGATAGCAGCCACGCCGGCCCATCTCGCCCACCCCTCTCCTCCTTCTCCCACCGCCGCCCGATCCCAGCGATCGCATCGTGGCCGCTCCCTCCCACTTAACGCCTCGCGTTGTTTTCCCGCCGTCCGATCTCCCCCGCCCCGCGATCTCACCCGCTCCTGCCCCCTCTCTCTCTGCCCGGCCCCACTTGTCATCCCCGACCCCCATCCCCTCACGCGGCCCTCACGCGGCCGCCGCCGCCATGGCCGTTGGCCGGCTCCGCCCTAACCGGACCTCTCCCCCTTATCTCTTCCGCACACCGCCCCTCCCTTCGTGCGCCGCAAGCCCGCGCCCCGTCTCCCCCGTTTTCCGCGCACGACGCCCACGTCTCCCACGCGGCCGAGGCCACTTCCGTTGCAACCGCCGCCCACCTCCCCGCTTTCTCCGGCGAGAGATTCCGCAGCGCCTCCACCCCCTCGGCACTATAAAAGCCACCCCCGAGCACCACCCTTCCCCACTCCACCTCGCTCCACCTTCCGTTTGCTCTCTTCGGCGCTCGAGAGCTCCCCCTCCGAGCGTCTTCGCTCCGCCGCGCCGCCTTCTTCTCCGGCGAGGAATCGCCGACGAAGGAGAGCCGCCCGAGCTTCGCCGAGGCCGCCCCGAGCTCCGCCGCCTCACGCCGAGCCTCCTCCGCCTTTTCTCCGTGCCCGAGCACCGCCGGAGAGCCCTGCCCGCCGGAACCCGAGCACTTCGCCGCCTCCACCTCGTCGCCGGCCACCCCCGACCGCCGTCGAGCTTCGCCGGAGGTATAGGCCTGCTCCCCGTGCGCCCCTCTCTCCGTTCCCGCCCTCGCCGTCCTCCGCCGTGGCCGCTACCGCCGGCGACCCTCGGAACCCGTGCACCCCGCCGGTGGCCGAGCCACATCGGCCAGCCCAGGCCCGCGTGGCGTCCACGTCGGCGCCACCCGCGCACCAAGCCGACCCGTCAGCGCCACCCGCGCCTCCCTGCCACGTCAGCCACCGCCCCGTCCGTGGACCCGGTCCATAGATCGGGGCCCACATGTCAGCCGGCCCAATCCCGAGATGACGTCATGCTGACGCAAAAACTCAGATTTTCCCGTAGAAAATTAATTCGGCCGAAATTAATTTTGGTGCTGACGTCATAATTCTCAATTTCCTATACAAAAATAATTCCAAAAATTTCTTTTATTCTTTTTCCTGAATTTAAACTTCCCCGAGCCCGTTCTCCTTCGTTCTAACTCCGATTTAACCCGTTCAAATTTCTAAATTCATCAAAAATTCCCCTCTACCCATTCCTAGCCTCAATTTGGATTTTTGAGTTTATTTGAATTTGTTTTGAATTTATTTTGAGTTTGGAGGGTGATTTTCACGTGTAGATTACGACGATTCTGAAGATTTCCTCGACGACGGATCTCACCAATTCGAAGAGCAAGGCAAGTCACCCTCCTTGATCATGTTGATCCCAGAATTGCAAATAAAATTATGTTGATTTAAATTATATTGCATGCGTATTTCTATTCAATGTATTTCAATTCAGTTTTAAATTTAGTTATTGCCTACTTGTTAATTCCCCTTTGAATTTGAATTCCTCAATACCTTGTAACCCTAGATTAAAAACTCTGGTTAGTTCGATAGAATGGCTAGAGAAAACTTTATAGTATATGCTTAGCCATGCATAGATGAAACTTAGGTTTGGGGACCCTTTTCACATAAAATGACAAGCTTTTGGATAGTATTCTTGACTTTGGAGAGTCAAGGGAATTTACAAAACCATTTCAAAATCAAATATAAAATCTGGTTTAGACTTAGGTTAATGGTTAGAGTGGTGGGTGCAGGCATGCCCTGTTGGTTGGAGCTGCAGTGGTTGACTGTCGTGCACGGGGGTATGTGGTTGAGCCTAAGTCAATTAAGGACCGGTCTTTGAGCTACTGTTGCTAAAGCCTTAACGTACTACCACATGGCTGGTATGGGACAGCCCTGGCCAAATAATTTGCGGAGTCCAAACTCGAGTCAAGTCGTAGGTTGAAAGTGGGCGTGGTTGGTGCCATGCGAAGTCCCACTTGGGTGAGCGTGGTTGTAGCCATGAGAAGTCTCACCTAGGCTCAAGAGGGGGTTCCGGTCTGGTGGATTCCTTACTGGGGTGAAACCTTAGAGTTGGCTTGGCCGAGTTGACGGCTTCGCATTGTAAAGGCCTTGTTATGATTACTCAGTCGCACGCCTAAGGAAGCGTGTATTGGCCGACAATATGAGGACATCATATCTTGTGGGTAAAGCTGTACAACCTCTGCAGAGTGTAAAATCTATCCTGGATAGACGTGCCCACGGTCACGGGCATGCTAAGCAAAAGTTTTTCATAGATTAGACTTGGTTTTACAAAAATGCTTTCAAAAACCTTATGGATGGTTGGAGTCCATGAGTGTATATTTACAGTGTGGATGGATGGAATTCACATGGATTGTTTTTGGAAAATTGGTCCGGGAGGGATTCCCGTGGTTAGGTTGGTGTATGGTCGGAGCCTGCACTAACGTTATGAATTTTATTCAAGTATGGTTTTTACTTACTGTATTAAATCCAGCAATTTCAATCTATTTATTGTATTTCTTAATGCTGTTTTTGCAAATTAACCCTAAAAGCCTTCCTTCAAGCCTTTATCATTATGTTGCATTTTTCCCGGGTGACTTGCGGAGTACAAGTTTGTACTCATCTTGCTGCATCTTAACAGAGGAGGATGTCTACGACTACGGTGAGGACCAGGACGAGTAGGACGTGTCTTGCAGTCGTCTGCCTGTGGGGAGGCAGTTGGGCTTCGCCAGTTATCTTATTATTTTCCGCTGTTATTTCCCTTTTATTTGATTTATCAATGTAAGACTTGGCCATAAGGCCGTACCCATTTGCTTAATATATTTGGTCATTTGCGTTCGATATGTATCTTTGTTTGGCTGTGTGCACTAGCTGTTCCTGGACTAGTGCGATTTACACAGAGGGTTTCGGAGTCGTTACTCCGGGATCCGACAAAGGTGGTATCAGAGCCGCGATGACTCCAAGACGCGACCGTAGGTAGAATAGAATGGGAACCACTAAGGACATAATTTCTTTAAAATAATATTTGAAAGATCTTGTAAAATCTTGTATGTTCTCTTCCTTTACTCAACATCCTTCTACTCGCTTTCTAACCCCTTCCTCCTTCAAATTGTAGATGTCCGAGACCCCTACCCAAGTCACTTTTGGCACTCAAGCCGGTCACTTAGCCTCCTGCCTTCAGAGTCTTCTGCTAGAGATAGGCTTCAAGGGCCGCCCAATTTATCAGGGGTACCATCAAACCATTGGAGAGCAAGAGTACTGGCGTGTTGAGGTTCGGATTTTCGCCAACATGGGAGATACAGCCGCCTTCCACATCTTCGATGCCCCACAGAGGCGAGACACCTTCCTTGCCGGTATCCAGGATGCAGCACGGGAGGCCATCCGACGATTGAGAGAGATGTATTCACCCGAGCTCAAGGACTCCGCATTCCGGTACTACCCCCGCAGATACCCGGCGAGTTCACGCAGCATCTATGCATCCACCGAGACCGAAGATGACTCCCGGCTCAAGCAGCAGGTAGAGCTCACTCAAGCCTTGGATGGAGCTTATGAGATGGCTATGGATGAGTTGAGCTACCTCGCCTACAAGCTTCGGAGGGCAGAGGAGGAGCTAGCCATGTTCCGAGGGGCAGAAGATTGCGCTTCTTCCGTCAGCGGGATTAGCGTTGAGTCTGCACCTAAGAGGCGTCGCACCGGCATCAAGAAGCATTACTTAGCTCAGTTCAAGCCAGCCCAGTAGGAGGTTCTTTAGAGTTAGGCCTTAGGTTAAATTAGAACGCATTTGTGAGCTGTATTTCCTTGTCATCAGCCACAAAATTAATAGGTTGAAATAAATTAATAAAGGAAGTGTGTTGTTTTTTTTCTTTGGAAAATTGCCTTATTTGCTTGTTTTTGTGTTCGGGATGGAACAAATAGAACCCCTGGTAATATCTCTCTTCTCTTCTAAAACCTTGGAGGAAATCAGATGGTGAGCACAAGGGGCAACAGCAATGGTAATCTCAATGAGACGCAAGAGAGGCAGGCCACTCCGCCACCCCCGCCAGCTAATGGACCCGACTGGACTCAAATGATGGCCAACCAAAACCAACTGATTCAGCTGCTGGTCCAGACTGTCTCCAACCCTGCGCAGCCTGCTCCTCAGCCGCAGCAAGCTCAGGCGCCTCAGTCCCGCCTGTCGGAGTTCATGAGGATGCGCCCACCGACCTTTTCGAGCAGCCCCGAGCCTATGGATGCTGACGACTGGCTTCGAGGCATCGGCAAGAAACTGGACTTACTGCAGTGCACTGATCGGGAGCGAGTCCTCTTTGCCTCCTACCAGCTGCATGGACCTGCCACGGAGTGGTGGGATGTTTTCATCACCTCGCAATCTAATGCTCAAGCCGTCACCTGGAAAGAATTCTCTCGGCAATTTCGCAAGGCCCACGTCCCAACTGGTCTTGTCACCTTGAAGAAGAAGGAGTTTCGAGCTTTGCGCCAGGGAGGTCGTACTGTGAGTGAGTACCTTCAGAAGTTCAACCAGCTGGCACGTTATGCACCTGAGGACGTTGCCACAGATGAGGCTAAGCAGGAGAGATTTTTGGAGGGCCTCAATGACAATATCTCAGTTCAACTCCTCTCAAGTGACTACTCCGACTTCCACCAGTTGGTGAGTAAGGCGATCCGCCAAGAGGGCAAGTACGTAGAGATGGAGAATCGCAAGCGGAGGATGGCTACCCAGAAGGCCAATACTGGAGGATTCCCTAAGCCTCGCCACACCCAACCATCCCCTGGCAGTTTCAAGCCAACTTTTCAGCGCCCAATTTTCCAAGCCAATCGCCCTCCATCACAGCCAGTGAGGGCTCCTATTTCCGGTGGATCGGCACAGAAGACCCCCGCTCAGCCCGATGGGACGACCTACTTCTACTGCAAGGAGGCAGGGCACTTTGCCAGGCAGTGCCCCAAGAAGATTCAAGCCAATACCGGTGCAGGGGGACAGAACTCAGGAGCAGCTTTTAAGAAGCCTCAAGGTTTTATCAAGGGCAGAGTGAACCACATTACTGCAGAAGAAGCCCAAGCCTCACCGGATGTTGTCCTGGGTATGTTTTTGGTAAACTCAATCCCAGCATCTGTTTTGTTCGATTCCGGAGCTTCCCATTCGTTTATTTCTGAAACTTTTGTGGTTCAAAATGGGATGAAACCTGTTCCCCTTAGTATTCCCATGATAGTCCAGTCTCCTGGAATTGAGATGAGAGCCAGTACCCTATGCCCGAGAGTAGAATTACTTGTGGAAGGAGTACCATTCCTAGCCGAGTTGATCGTCCTAGACTCTCGCGGATTGGACGTCATCCTTGGTATGGATTGGTTGTCCAAGAATAAAGGCAAGATAGATTGTGCTTCCCGGTCCATCACCATCACTAATGATCATGGAGTAAAAGTGAACTTTGTACCCAAGATACCCAACTAGTGTACCCTTTCTCATCTTCAAGTCTTGGAAGAAGTGCCAATAGTACAGGAGTACCCGGATGTGTTTCCGGAGGATCTACCTGGGATGCCCCCGGACAGGGAAGTTGAATTTATAATTGACTTAGTCCCTGGCACCGCCCCTATCTCCAAGAGGCCGTACCGAATGCCCGCTAATGAGTTAGCCGAACTTAAGAAGCAGATTCAGGAATTGGAAGATAAGGGCTATGTTCGGCCTAGCTCATCACCATGGGGTGCACCCGTCCTTTTTGTCAAGAAGAAGGATGGTAGCATGAGGATGTGTGTGGACTATAGGGCACTTAATGAAGCCACCATCAAGAATAAGTACCCACTACCTAGGATCGACGATCTCTTTGATCAGTTGAAAGGAGCAAGAGTTTTCTCTAAGATAGATCTGAGATCCGGGTACCATCAACTGAAGATCCGGGAAGAGGACATACCCAAGACTGCCTTCACGACTCGTTATGGTCAATATGAGTTTACAGTCATGTCGTTTGGGTTGACAAATGCCCCGGCATATTTCATGACCATGATGAACAAGGTGTTTCTGAAGTATTTGGATAAGTTTGTGGTAATCTTCATTGATGACATTCTCATCTACTCCAAAAGTGAGGAGGATCATGAAGAACATCTCAGAATAATCCTAGGAGAGCTAAGAGCCCACCAACTTTATGCCAAATTCAGTAAATGCGAATTTTGGCTAAAGGAGGTAGCTTTCCTTGGTCATATTGTGACGGCTGAAGGAATCGCCGTGGATCCCTCTAAGGTTGAAGCAGTAATGGATTGGAAGCAGCCTACGACAGTAACAGAAGTCAGAAGTTTTCTTGGACTTGCTGGATATTATCGTCGCTTCATACCGGAGTTCTCCAAGCTAGCCAGACCCATGACCCAACTCCTAAAGAAAGAAAAGAAGTTTGAATGGACAAAGGCATGTGAGCAGAGTTTCCAGGTACTCAAGAGCAAATTAGTGTCAGCTCCGGAACTCACCCTACCAGATATTCATAAGGACTTTGAGGTGTACTGTGATGCCTCCCGGCAAGGACTTGGTTGTGTGTTGATGCAAGAGGGAAGAGTGGTAGCTTATGCTTCTCGCCAGTTAAGGCCTCATGAAGGGAATTACCCCACTCATGACCTGGAGTTAGCCGCAGTAGTTCATGCTTTAAAGATTTGGCGGCACTACCTCATCAGTAACCGTTGTGAGGTATACACGGACCATAAGAGTTTAAAATATATCTTCACCCAGGCAGAGCTCAATCTGAGACAGCGACGATGGTTAGAGTTGATCAAGGATTACAACCTTGGGATTCATTACCATCCAGGCAAGGCCAATGTTGTGGCCAATGCATTGAGTAGAAAGGTTTATGCAAACTGCACTTTGTCAGCGGAAGTTCAAACCCGACTTCAGGAAGGAATTGCCCGTCTTAGTTTGGAGCCCAGGAACTAGGGTAACCTAATGACTTTGGAAATCCAACCTACCCTGCCCGAGCTAATCCGAGAAGCTCAGAAGATAGATGAGGATATTAAGGAGATACAGAAGAACATGAGAAGAGGCAAGGCCCCCGGGTTCAGCGAGGATGAACATGGAGCCGTCTGGTATGGGAGCCGTATCTGCGTACCAAGCAATAAGGAGATCAAGGATATGATTCTGAAAGAAGCTCATGACACCCCATACTCCATACACCCCGGTCGTACCAAGATGTATCAAGACCTCAGGGAAAAGTATTGGTGGGTCAGTATGAAGAAAGAAATTGCTGAGTACATTGACGCATGTGACACCTGTCAGAGGGTCAAGGCGGAATATCAGAAACCTGCTGGACTTTTGCAACCCCTACCTATACCCGATTGGAAGTGGGAAGAGATTGGCATGGACTTCATCACCGGACTACCCAGGACTCAGTCCGGATACGACTCTATATGGGTAATAATAGACCGTTTGACCAAGGTTGCACATTTCATACCGGTCAAGACTACTTATACTGGAAGTAAGTTGGCAGAATTGTACATGTATAAGATTGTGTGTCTCCATGGAGTTCCCAAGAAGATTGTGTCAGATCGAGGGAGCCAGTTCACTTCCCGGTTCTGGCAGAAGCTACACGAAGAGTTAGGGAGTAAGCTAAATTTCAGCACGGCTTATCACCCCCAAACTGATGGCCAAACGGAGCGGATCAATCAAGTGTTGGAAGACATGTTGAGAGCTTGTGCCTTAGACCTTGGTGATAGTTGGGACCGAGCCCTACACTATGCGGAGTTCTCCTACAACAACAGCTATCAATCCAGCCTGCAGATGGCCCCTTTTGAAGCCTTGTATGGAAGAAAGTGCAGAACACCGCTGTTTTGGGATCAACCAGAGGATCCTCAAGACCCCAGGCCCACACTCCAACAAGACGCTGAAGAGAAGGTCAGACAGATCAAATAAAGACTAAAGATAGCTCAGTCTCGACAGAAGAGTTACGCGGATAATCGTCGACGAGACCTGGCCTTCGCAGTGGATGATTATGTGTACCTGAGAGTGTCCCCACTTAGAGGAGTCAAGAGGTTCCAAACCAAGGGAAAGCTTGCACCAAGGTTCGTGGGACCCTTTAAGATATTGAGTCGCAGAGGTGAGGTAGCATACCAGTTGGAATTACCATCCACCATGGTTGGGATCCACGATGTTTTCCATGTCTCCCAGTTGAAGAAGTGCCTTCGAGTACCCACTGAGCAGGCAGCACTTGAGACTCTCGATCTTCAAGAAGACCTCACCTATAGAGAGCAGCCAATCAAGATCCTTGAGACAGCAGAACGTCAGACCAGAAGGAAGACCATCCGTTTCTGCCGAGTGCAATGGAGCAAACATACAGAGGATGAAGCCACCTGGGAAAGAGAGGAAGATTTGAAGGACAATCACCCCCACCTCTTTTGCTAGCCTGTTCGAATCTCGGGGTCGAGATTCCCTTAAGGGGGGTAGGTTTGTGACATCCCAAATTTTTCCTTTATTTTAATTTCTTTTTCTGGAATTTAAAGTCCTTCTTTTGTTTTAAAAAGTTAGTAAGTTTGGGAGAATTTGTGATCAAAATAAGTTTATTTGCCTTTATTTGGGTTCCTTGCATTTTCTAGACTTATAGGATTTTTCTGGGATTTATTTGGATTTTTCTGCTATTTTCTAAGCCCAAAAGTCTTTATTCGGGTTTTCAGAAAATCAAAAAGAGAAAATAAAATTCAACCCCTCTCTCCGGCCGCCACGTGGACGGCCAGATGCCGCCCACGTCGCCACCTCCATCCCGCCTCCCCTCCCTCCCCGCGCGCCACGCGTGCGGCCCGATAGCAGCCACGCCGGCCCATCTAGCCCGCCCCTCTCCTCCTTCTCCCACCGCCGCCCGATCCCAGCGATCGCATCGTGGCCGCTCCCTCCCACTTAACGCCTCGCGTTCTTTTCCCGCCGTCCGATCTCCCCCGCCCCGCGATCTCACCCGCTCCTGCCCCCTCTCTCTCTGCCCGGCCCCACTTGTCAACCCCGACCCCCATCCCCTCACGCGGCCCTCACGCGGACGCCGCCGCCATGGCCGTTGGCCGGCTCCGCCCTAACCGGACCTCTCCCCCTTATCTCTTCTGCACACCGCCCCTCCCTTCGTGCGCCGCAAGCCCGCGCCCCGTCTCCCCCGTTTTCCGCGCACGACGCCCACGTCTCCCACGCGGCGGAGGCCACTTCCGTTGCAACCGCCGCCCACCTCCCCGCTTTTTCCGGCGAGAGATTCCGCAGCGCCTCCACCCCCTCGGCACTATAAAAGCCACCCCCGAGCACCACCCTTCCCCACTCCACCTCGCTCCACCTTCCGTTTGCTCTCTTCGGCGCTCGAGAGCTCCCCCTCCGAGCGTCTTCGCTCCGCCGCGCCGCCTTCTCCTCCGGCGAGGAATCGCCGACGAAGGAGAGCCGCCCGAGCTTCGTCGAGGCCGCCCTGAGCTCCGCCGCCTCACGCCGAGCCTCCTCCGCCTTTTCTCCGTGCCCGAGCACCGCCGGAGAGCCCTGCCCGCCGGAACCCGAGCACTTCGCCGCCTCCACCTCGTCGCCGGCCACCCCCGATCGCTGTCGAGCTTCGCCGGAGGTATAGGCCTGCTCCCCGTGCGCCCCTCTCTCCGTTCCCGCCCTCGCCGTCCTCCGCCGTGGCCGCTACCGCCGGCGACCCTCGGAACCCGTGCACCCCGCCGGTGGACGAGCCACATCGGCCAGCCCAGGCCCGCGTGGCGTCCACGTCGGCGCCACCCGCGCACCAAGCCGCCCCGTCAGCGCCACCCGCACCTCCCTGCCACGTCAGCCACCGCCCCGTCCGTGGACCCGGTCCATAGATCGGGGCCCACATGTCAGCCGGCCCAATCCCGAGATGACGTCATGCTGACGCAAAAACTCAGATTTTCCCGTAGAAAATTAATTCGGCCGAAATTAATTTTGGTGCTGACGTCATAATTCTCAATTTCCTATACAAAAATAATTCCAAAAATTTCTTTTATTCTTTTTCCTGAATTTAAACTTCCCCGAGCCCGTTCTCCTTCGTTCTAACTCCGATTTAACCCGTTCAAATTTCTAAATTCATCAAAAATTCCCCTCTACCCATTCCTAGCCTCAATTTGGATTTTTGAGTTTATTTGAATTCATTTTGAATTTATTTTGAGTTTGGAGGGTTATTTTCACGTGTAGATTATGACGATTCTGAAGATTTCCTCGACGACGGATCTCACCAATTCGAAGAGCAAGGCAAGTCACCCTCCTTGATCATGTTGATCCCAGAATTGCAAATAAAATTATGTTGATTTAAATTATATTGCATGCGTATTTCTATTCAATGTATTTCAATTCAGTTTTAAATTTAGTTATTGCCTACTTGTTAATTCCCCTTTGAATTTGAATTCCTCAATACCTTGTAACCCTGGATTAAAAACTCTGGTTAGTTCGATAGAATGGCTAGAGAAAACTTTATAGTATATGCTTGGCCATGCATAGATGAAACTTAGGTTTGGGGACCCTTTTCACAGAAAATGACAAGCTTTTGGATAGTATTCTTGACTTTGGAGAGTCAAGGGAATTTACAAAACCATTTCAAAATCAAATATAAAATCTGGTTTAGACTTACGTTAATGGTTAGAGTGGTGGGTGTAGGCATGCCCTGTTGGTTGGAGCTGCAGTGGTTGACTGTCGTGCACGGGGGTATGTGGTTGAGCCTAAGTCAATTAAGGACCGGTCTTTGAGCTACTGTTGCTAAAGCCTTAACGTACTACCACATGGCTGGTATGGGACAGCCCTGGCCAAATAATTTGCGGAGTCCAAACTCGAGTCAAGTCGTAGGTTGAAAGTGGGCGTGGTTGGTGCCATGCGAAGTCCCACTTGGGTGAGCGTGGTTGTAGCCATGAGAAGTCTCACCTAGGCTCAAGAGGGGGTCCCGGTCTGGTGGATTCCTTACTGGGGTGAAACCTTAGAGTTGGCTTGGCCGAGTTGACGGCTTCGCATTGTAAAGGCCTTGTTATGATTACTCAGTCGCACGCCTAAGGAAGCGTGTATTGGCCGACAATATGAGGACATCATATCTTGTGGGTAAAGCTGTACAACCTCTGCAGAGTGTAAAATCTATCCTGGATAGCCGTGCCCACGGTCACGGGCATGCTAAGCAAAAGTTTTTCATAGATTAGACTTGGTTTTACAAAAATGCTTTCAAAAACCTTATGGATGGTTGGAGTCCATGAGTGTATATTTACAGTGTGGATGGATGGAATTCACATGGATTGTTTTTGGAAAATTGGTCCGGGAGGGATTCCCGTGGTTAGGTTGGTGTATGGTCGGAGCCTGCACTAACGTTATGAATTTTACTCAAGTATGGTTTTTACTTACTGTATTAAATCCAGCAATTTCAATCTTTTTATTGTATTTCTTAATGCTGTTTTTGCAAATTAACCCTAAAAGCCTTCCTTCAAGCCTTTATCATTATGTTGCATTTTTCCCGGGTGACTTGCGGAGTACAAGTTTGTACTCATCTTGCTGCATCTTAACAGAGGAGGATGTCTACGACTACGGTGAGGACCAGGACGAGTAGGACGTGTCTTGCAGTCGTCTGCCTGTGGGGAGGCAGTTGGGCTTCGCCAGATATCTTATTATTTTCCGCTGTTATTTCCCTTTTATTTGATTTATCAATGTAAGACTTGGCCATAAGGCCGTACCCATTTGCTTAATATATTTGGTCATTTGCGTTCGATATGTATCTTTGTTTGGCTGTGTGCACTAGCTGTTCCTGGACTAGTGCGATTTACATAGAGGGTTTCGGAGTCGTTACTCCGGGATCCGACAGTAGTCGACATCATCCTTCTCTGTAGGGAGGGTGCAAGGTGAGTACAAACTTGTACTCCGCAAATCACACGGAGAAATGCAACATTATGATAAAGGCTTCAATGGAAGACTTATAGGGTTAGTTTGCATAAAACAACATTTGAGGAAATACAATAAATAGATTAAAATTGCTGAATTTAATACAGTAAGTAAAAACAGTAATTGTAATTGAAAATAATACCGTCAGTGCAGGCTCCGACCAAACACCAACCTATCCGCGAGCATCCCACCTGGACCATCTTTTCCAAAAGATCACATATGGATTCCATCTATCCACACGCTTTCACTGCGCAACTCTGATGGATTCCGTCCATCCACCAGGTCTCAATCTCTCATGGATTCCATCCATCCGCAAGGTTTTCATCTCTCGTCGATTTCATCCATCCACAAGGTTTTCAAAAATCATTTTTGAAAAACAAAATCTAATCCATGAAAAACCTTTACTTAGCATGCCCATGACCGTGGGCACGGTTATCCAGGATAGATTATACACTCTGCAGAGGTTGTACAGCTTTACCCACAAGACACGATCATCCCATATTGCCAACGGTTTACACACTTGCTTAGGTGTGCGGCGAGGAGTCATGACAAGGCCTTTACAATGCAAAGCTTTCAACCTGGCCAAGCCAACTCTAAGGTTTCACCCCAGTAAGGAATCCACCAGACCGGGACCCCCTCTTGAGCCTAGGCGAGACTTCTCATGGCTTAACCACGCTCGCCCAAGTGAGACTTCACATGGCACCAACCACGCTCACTTTCAACCTACAACTTGACTCAGGTTGGGACTTCGCAAATTATTCAGCAAGGGCTGTCCCATACCAGCCATGTGGTAGTACGATAAGGGCTTTGCAACAGTAGCTCACAGACCGGTCCTTAATTGACTTAGGCTCAACCACATACCCCTGTGCACGACAATCAACCACTGCGGCTCCAACCAATCTAACCAATTGCCTAAGTCTAAACCAAGTTTGATATTTTGTTTTCAAAATATTTCATAACACTCCTTGACTCACCAAAGTCAAGAGTACATATCAAAAGTATATCATTTTATGTGAAAAGATATCCCAAACCAGAATTATGTCTAAGCAAAGCTAAGCATTTTATAATCATAAAGTCTCTAGCCATACTAATGTATCAACTAGAGTTTTAATCTAGGGTTACAAGGTATCAAGGTGATTCAAGGTCAATGGAGATAATAACAAGTAGGCAATAGCTAAATTCAAAACTGAATTGAAATAATTGAATAAAAATATGCATGCAGAATAATTTAAATCAACATAATTTTATTTTAAAAACTGGGATCAACATGATCAAGGAGTGTGACTTGCCTTGCTCTTCAAATTGGTTTGAATCTTCGTCGAAGAATTTTTCCCGAATCGTCGAAATCTACACGTTAAAATAACCCACTAAATTCAAATAAATTCAAATTGACTTCAAATATTTGAATTGAGGCTAGAAATGGATAGAGGGGAATTTTTGATGAATTTATAAATTTGAATGGGCTAAATCGGAGTTAGGACGAAGAAGAATGGGCTCCGGGAAGTTTGAAAAGAGAGAAAATAAAAAATTAGGATTTTTGGAATTATTTTCCTAAAGGAAAATCTGAATTATTGCGTCAGCAGGGATTTTATTTTTGGCTGATTTATTTTTCAATGGAAAAATGGCTTTATTGCGCCATCCTAACCTCAGCCCTGAGTAGGCCGGCTAACAGTGGGCCCCGGGTCCATAGACCGGGTCCACGGCCGAGGGGAGGCGCTAAGGTGGCGGGTTGCGCTAACCAGGCAAGGAGAGAGCCGACACGGCGCTGACTTGGCGCCACGTTAGCGGCTGGCGGCGAAGGGCGGAGAAGGAAGAGGAGGACGCGGGTGTCTCGGGGAGGGCACGGGCCTTACCAGCGGTGAGCGGAGACGGCCGGCGGCGAGCGTAGGGTGGCGGCGGCACTCGGGTCTAGGCGGCGGCGGTGCTCCGGTGGGTTTGGGTCACGGCCAAGGGGCGGAGAAGGCGGAGGGGACCGTGGTGAAGCTCGGCACGTTGACGGTGGCGCTTGAGGATGACCGAGGCGGTGGCGATTGTTCGCCGTTGTCTTCACCGGTGCTCGGGAAGAGGAGACACGGCGTGGGGAGCTCAGGTGGCGGGGAGGGAGAGTGGAGGACGGCGGGAGGTGGAGTGGGAGGAGGCAGAGCTGAGGGCGTCATTTATAGGGGGTGGGGAGGTGTAAGCTGGCGACAATTTGTCGCCGGAGATGGCGCGGACGTGCGGCGGTTGCGGAGAGAAGGTGGGGCGTGCGCGGAGAAGGCGGGGGAAGGAGGTGGCGCGTGGGTGCGGGTCCTATGGGGAGGTGGCGCACGAGGAGGAAGCGGCCGGAGAGTGCGAAGAGGTGGCCGGGTAGGGTGGAAGGCCGGTCGCGGGTGGCGGCGCAACCAGGGAAGAAGGGAGGCGGCGTGGGGAAGACGGGAGCCCTGACAAGTGGGCCCGAGCGGTTAGTGAGAGAGAGGGGAGGGGAACACGGGCGGCGGGGATCGCGCCACGCGGCAGAGGGAGGATCAAGCGGCTAGGGGTTTAAATGGAGGCGAACGGATGGGATCGGCTGGGCGAGATCGAACGGCCGAGGGGGCACCAGGGCGGACGGTGCGATGGGCCGAGTGGCGGGCCATCTGGGCCGCACACGTGTCGCGTGGGGAGGAGGGGAAGGTGGGTCTGGGCGGGTGGCGTGGCCGGCATTTGGCCGTCCACGTTGCGGCCGGAGGAGAGGGAAGGGGTTTGAATTTTCATTTTTGGTTTTTGAATTTCAGAAAGGTTTGGGAAATTAACTAAGCCTCAGAAAAATATGAAAATACTTCCAAAAATTCCAGAAAAATTCAGAGAACCTCCTAGACACTTTTTGGACTTAATAAAAATATTTCCAACTAATGTTGGTATTACAATTTCATACCTAAAATACTTTTTAATTTCAAAAATAGTTTTAAACTCCAGAAAAACTCAGAAAACCAAATAAGAGCCAAATAAATCCAAATAGTCAATTTGACATAAGATTTTTATAGAAAATAAAAATATTATTTTATTTAATAATAATAATTTTAGATTTTACACAAAATACTTTTTAAATCTAGTTTTTCAAAAATGGAAATTCAGGGAAAATCCAAAAATAAAATTTAGGCCACAAAAATACTTATTTTAATGTAAAATTTTATTTTAATCAATTTTTATTATTTACTTATTTACTTTTATTTTCATAAAAACCTAGGCTGTTACAATAACCAACAGAGCAGTGGTGTAGTGATTGCGAGAGGTTCGATCTGTTTTGGTCAAAGCCTTTGGATCATCAACGTCGAGTTCTCCCCAATTGACTTATCAGTACCTTTCGAAAGATCGGGCCATCGTCACATTACAAGCTCTCTAGTTCCTTCTCAAGATCAACAACCCTAGCTGTAGATCTAGCATAAAATTTTCCTAGCTTCAGAAATGCATCATTGAGCTGGACCTACCTCATCGGAGTCAGAGTAGAGGTCATCGTCGCTGACGTCGGTCTCGTTGGCCATGAAGCACAAGCTGATGAAGTCGTCGCCGTCCTTGGGGTCTTGATCATCTTTGCCGTCGTCATCACTCCATCCTTCCATGTCACTAAAGTTGATGTTGTCGAAGGCGGTGAGGACGCGGTGGAAGAGCTTCTTGGCTTTGCCAAGGTTGCGGTACTTCTTCTCTTTGCCTTGGGCATGAGTTGGGAGCTTCTTGTTGCTGTTCTTGTTGATGTAGTTGATCTTGCTCACATTGCCGTAGTCGTTCTTGCCTTTTTTCAGCTTGGGGCAATTTGCTCGAATGTGGTTAGGGCCACCACACTCAGAGCAAATCACAGGCCCTCCTCTCTTCTTGTCCCTCACTCTCTTGTTTGCATGGGAGAACTTTCTGGCTAAGAGTGCTAGTTGGTTTTCTGAGCGTTGCTCTAGTTGATCATCATTTAACTCACAAAGAGCAGCAAGAGAGAATCCAGAAACCATATCAGAAGAAGATCCAGAGGTTGGACTGGGATCAGTGACTAAGTCCATCGACCAACGAGCATTTCAAACTTGTTGTATTCTTACTTATACTAGTCCTGTCATACCGTCTTGATTTGGGTGGTGCCCTCATGGTATGCATCGAGGGTCACCCAAATGTCGTAGGCCGACGAAAGATGAGAAATGTGACCGAATTCACTTCAGCTCAGACCCTAGATTATGATGTTCGTTGCCTTAGCATTTGCGTCAACATCTGGCATGTTTGCTACTTTGATGTTCTCATCGGCAGGAACAACATAGCACATTTTGACCTTCCTCCAGATAGCATAGCCCTGAGCCTATATGTAAGACTCCATCCTACTATTCCAGAAGGGATAGTTGATCCCATCGAAGATAGGGGGCTTCGTGGAATACTTATCTGTCTCCATGGCTCACAGATCAGTTAAGATCTATAGAGAAGAGCTAACCGGCTCTGATACCACTTGTAGGATCAAAATGGCAACAGAGGGGGGTGAAGGGTGCCTTCAAACCGCCCCTAGTATTCTCACAAACTTCTTCTCCGATAGACATAACAGCTATGAAGCAAGAGGAGAGATACCTACTGGAAACTGAGAAAGAGCACAACCACAAAGAAAAACAAGACAAGAAATTTAAAGCAATTAAGAGAGCAATCAATCTGAAGGCAAGTCTCGAGGCTGGTCTGACTGCAAGTGTGATAGCGGTCTAACCGCCGAAGCACTGCTGGTTTGACCGCCAGAGCCAGACCGGCCTGACCGCCAAGCTAAGAGCGGTCTGATCGCTGTGGAATTTCCAGTTTGACTAGGGAACAGAGTTTGTTTTCAGGTTAACTCTAAAAATCAAACGGAAACTACGAAAAGCATACTCCTGAAAGAAAATTGTCCAAAGCTGTCAATCCAAAAAGACAAAATCGAACCACAACAGAGGAACCAGTCAAGAAATTGTGAGCCTGAAACTAAAAGAACCAAAGATGATCAAGTCACAGGAACGAAAACCAATTGGAACAAAGAAAAACTGATTGACTGAAATACTTTGAATAGTGAATACTGTAATGCCAAAGAGAAAATAGAGGAAGAGACCATATGCCAAAAAGCTTGTGATTCCCTAATCTTATGAACATGAGACTTTTGATCACACCAATTAAAGGGCCTTAGATCGAGGAAACACAAAACTAAAAGAATATTTAGACGAAATTCATTAGTGAAGAATGGTTGAGCAAAGAAACCGAGATGAAAATTTCTCAACTGCTAAATCCAGTTTGCAACCAGATTCTGATTTACTGATTATTTGGCCAAGAGATTTCAAACCTAGCAAAAATATAACCTCTAATCCAAGAAGAAATCAAGAACACAAGACTCCTCTGCTAACAGAAACAATAAACCCTAGAAAAGGCATAAACAGAGGAACTCGAGGGTATGACTGAGAGACGAAAGAACTCTTCGATTCAGCCTTTTGCTCTCGAGAATGAACATGCCAAAGAGCCTTGAGGATATTCCCAGTTCAGAGCAACAAAGATTCTGCAGCTACTTGATCAAAAGATTCAACTCAAAAATCAACATAAGCAGAGAAGAACAGAGAGTAGCGAAGAAAGAACAGAAGCAGACACAGAGATAAACTAAAAATCATAGCAACTCAAACACAGGATTCCTCAAATGGATTCAGAGAGATGAATGATTACAAGATAAAATTGTCTACAGCCATTCCATAGCAACTCTCACATTCTGAGCAACACACACAAAAAGGAAAAACCCTAGAGACCAAGGTTGCCAAGCAGCTACTCACACAGGAAGAGGGACAAAAGCAAAAAACTACACCTACACCTGAGCTCTAGCATCTCTTTTATAGCCTCAAGTTACCGGGATTACATCCACCTTTACCCATTAACACCAACTGAATCTGCTTCCACTTTTGCAGCCTTGCGCATTTTTACCAAAATAACATGTTGAAATCACAAAGTGTGCAACGCTCATAGACCACGACCACAAACCACGTCGATATGATCAAATCAAACATCCACTTCGATCGACCGTGCCATGCTGTGCTAAGCTACGACTTGGCACAAAACACACAAATCAAACTCAAACTTTCTAAAACAAGTGTCAATTACTCATCACACTCATGGGGTCACCTCCACATGGTCTATCAACCTCAGTCTGTAGAGCATCTAGTATATCGGGATCGATGACCTTCTGAGCAATTGCGTTAAAGTATAACATAGCCTTATGATTGTCACTTGAACCTTGATTGGCAAAATACTTCTGATTGCAATAGGTAGCATTTGTGTCATTAGCACATAACAGTCATGAGACTTCATACCAATTAATTTCAATTGTTCCATGGAAACAATTTTCTTCATGCTAGTGGAGTGACCGGACGGAACTTTCACACAGTTGAGTTCTCTCAGATTTAGACTGAGTGTAGCAAGTGGGAGGAAGGTACGTTCGGCCTTTATCAGTCTCTATCGGTGCTAACTCGGTCCTGATGTTCATAGTGACCAAGTCACGCCTTGCGTTGACATCATCCTTTGTTTTATTAGGAATGTTTATTAAGAGACAATTCAAACTGTCATGTACATTCTTCTCTACGTGCATGACTTTTATGCAATTGTGAACTTCTAAGTACTCCCATAAGGCAAGTCCCAAAATATTGATCTCTTCTTCCACATGTTATTCCGATAGGTCCTCAATTTATGTCCCTTTCCAAGCACAACGTCGATATCTTTGACCATATCATAGACTTCTTTCCAGCTAAAAGGCCTTGGCACTGAGTCATCCTCTTTTTTCCATTAAATTATTTCTTCATCCTGCGGTATGGGTGATACTTTGGAAGGAACCTATGGTGTTGCATGTACACAATTTTGCATGAGTTATTCAACCACACACTCTCGGTATAATCTAAGCAGTGTGGATAGGCTTTGGCTCCTTTTGTACTCAACCCTGACAGGTTACCAAGGGCAGAAAAATCATTAATGGTGCAGAACAGCATGGCGCATAGAGTGAAGTTGTCTCATTTGTCCGCATTCCATATATGTTCCCCTTCGTTCTATAGTATTTCAAGATTTTCCACCAATAGTGCTAGGTACACATCAATATTGTTCTTAGGTTGCTTCGGCCCTTAGATAAGTAGTGACATCAAAATATACTTCCGCTTCATACATAACAAAGGAGGAAGGTTGTACATTCATAGAGTCACGGGCTAGGTGCTCATGTTATCAAAAGGATTCATTCCATCTGTACTCAACCCAAACCTTATATTTCTTGGTTCCACACTGAAGTCTACAAACATTCTATTGATATTCCTCCACTGGACAGAATCAGTAACGTCTCTTATCATTCCGTCTTTCTTACACTGCTCCGAGTGCCAACGCATCAATCTTGCATTCTTGTGGTTTGTAAATAAACGCTTCAAATGGGGAATTAAAGAAAGATACCACAACACCTTAGCAGAGATCCTTGCTTCACCTCAATGCCTTTCCCATCATCAAAGTAATTTTTACGCTTGTATCGGGATGCTTTGCACACCGAACAAACATGTAAGCTAGCATACTCTTTATGGTACAGGATTCAATCATTCGGATATGCATGTATTCTTTCTACTTCCATTCCCAATGGACAAAGAATCTTCTTGGCTTGGTAGGTGGTTCTCGGCAACACATTTCCCTTTAGAAGCATGTCTGCTAGGAGACCTAACAATGTTGTGAAACTCTTGTCGGACCAACCATTGTTTGCCTTCAATTTTAGCAGTTCTAGAACTGATGACAACCTCGTGTATTATGAGTTGTAGCCTGGGAATAAAGGTTTCTCCGAGTTCTCCATCAAGCCCTCGAATTTTCCAAACTCTCTCTCTCTCACTATAGTTCCCTTCTGCATCACGTAGCATATGATCCAGATTGTCATCATGCGATCTATCCTCCTGATCGAAAGCACAGTCCACAACTAGCATATCATTGTCTCCCTCGACAATGTCATAACTACCTTCTTGTGTAATCTTGTCTTCACTATGACTGGTCTAACATTTGTACTCCTTTTTGAAACCCCTTCAAATCAAGTGAGCTTCAATATGCGCTGAGTTGCTAAACAACTTTAGATTATCACAATCAATATATGGACAGTATTCCATCCCCTTCTTCAACATATCCAGCTCGGCCGCTCTTCTAAAAGTAGACACGCCATTAATGTACTCTTCACTCACATGGTAATCAACATACATCCAACTTCGGTCCATCTATGCTACACATGTAACAAATGGGTGTCAAAAACGATTATTAGCGCTGCTATATCACTACAAGAAACATGGCCTTCTATGACGAATATGTGATGACAATGGAACAATCCGTCATTAAATGCTTCCGTTTATGACGTTTTTCATTAGCCGGTCCTACTTAATGACAGAAATATATTATTCGTCATAAAGTCCAATCCAAAATCGTCATTAACTAGTTAAGCATAATGTTTGTGACAAATTTATATGACAATATATTGCATTGTCATAGTTATTTAGTGCATAAAAAACAAATCTTATATATTCCACGATAGCATCCACGGGCCCACTTGCCCAGTAAATCGTACCGGCTTGACATGTGTCATTTATATATATAATTATCTGTCATTTTAACCTCATATATTTCGTATTTTGAGATCATTTATCATCAATTATACGCTTTTCCAAATTTAATTGCTCGAAATGGACTATTTTACATTTTTCTGTATTTTTCAGCAGGCTGGCACGATCGAGGCGCATTGACATGCGTCATATTTACACATATTTATCCGTTATTTTACCCCATTATTTTTAGCATTTCAAGACCATTTATTATCATTTACATAGTTTTCGTATATTTAATTGCTCGAAATGGACCATTTTACATTTTTATATATTTTTCTGCAGGCCGGCGTGATCGAGGCGCATAAACGACAAATTTGGCATTTTGGTACTGCTCCGTACAGTTGTGCGCGTCGTCGTGGACGCGTAGGATCTTTTCGCGATGAAATCGGAGTTTCGGAGGGCCAGAACAGAAGAAATGAAAGGGAAGAAGGACCTATGTGTAAACCCTAGATACTATGAGGACCAAACTGCAAAATGCCAAATTCCCCAATTCAACTTTCGGCCGCCGCCTGTGGAGGGATTGAGCCCGGCATTTTGCTTCTCTGCCCTAGCCCCCCGTTTGCTTCTCCTCCCCTTCCTTCTGCTCCGGCGCCGGCGAGGCCGGGCCATCTCGCCGACGGCCGCCCCCTCTATCGCGCCCCCTTCACCGGCCACCAACGCCTCCCTTCGCCACCGGCCGCCTTGCTACTTCGCTTCCCCCAACTACCCAGCGTCGCCGCACCACCCGTCTCCCTCTACAGCTCCCATCACCACCGAGCGCCGCCATCTCCACATCAAACCGCCGGCCGCCGCAGGCTCTCTCCCCTAACCTCCTTTTGCTTCTCTTCCCTGGTCCCCTCTGTTGCTCTCCCGTGTGCCCAGCTTCTCTTCTCCACCCGGCGCGCCACCAACGCCACCGCCTTGCATCTACCCCACATCCGGCCATCTCCCTCCGCCGCCGCTCCCCTTCTCCACCAGTTCCGCCGCTGCTTCTCTCCGGCCGTCCGTCCTCTCCTCCTTTCCCACCGAGCGCCGCCGTCCTCAACCGCTCCTCCTCAAATCGTTCCACCGCCGCCTCTTGCTTCCCGGTCCAGATCGGCGCCGACACCCACTCCTCCCCCGCACCTTCACTTCCAGTGCTCCGTCATCCACCGCCGACCGCCGACGATGCCCACCAGCACCGAGACCGAGCAGCCGTCATCCACCATTGCACCGGGCCGCAGCTCTTCACGGCCGCCCTGCATCAGGCCTCCTTCACCTCCTCACTGCCGGCATCTCCACCGCAACCGACGGCATCAACCCCCGAAACAACTCCACCACCGACACCCTCATCTGCTTTGCTTCCTCTTTGCTCTACTCTTCGGTTCATCTCAAATTCTTCTCCCTTTATCTTTTTGCTGCTCATTATTACTGTTATCAATTAATTGTTAATTGTGCACTTTGAATTTGAGATGTTTGATCTGGAATGCACTGTGAATGTCAACTTCTGATCTGTGATTGTGAAATGTGAGCAGTGCAATGTTTTGAGTTGTTTATATATTCTGTTATTGCTGTTGGAAGTTGTTTAGCAAATTTAGTATTGATCATTGTGATTCTGTTGGATATGGATATAGGTTCTGTTCATGTGAGTTATGCTCTGTGTTAATTTGTCTTTGTTGGCATTAGGTTAGTAGTGCGAGTTTCCATTGTCAGTAGTAGTTGTCTGTGTGTGTTTGTGCTGCGCAGTCTAGCTAGTCGGTAACCGTCCCTTCTCCTTGTGCTGTCTCGACTCTCCCTTGTGCTGTCGTAGTTTGTTGTGTTGTCGTTCCCGCCATCGTTGTCTAGTTAACCGTCGACCATCTTCCCCCTCTTTCTCTCTCGACTCCCTCCTTGCTTCTAGTCTTCCTCAGTGCTTCTCGACTCCCTCTTTCTATCTCACGGTCGGTAGCTAGTTAGGTCGTCGGTCGGTAGTCGTGTCGTTCGTTCGTGTAGTCGTTAGTGTTGTTCTTTTAGTCTCTCGTCATGTAGTTCGTTCGGTCGTACGACGTTCATTCGTGCGGTCGTTCGTCCCGTCATCGGATGTGGAATAGTGGATGAGAATTTGTTATCTTTTAATATGTGTTCCAGAATTACTTTATGTTAATGTTGCCGGTAGATTAATTCTAGAATTTGTGTGTCATTGTGATTTATGTGAATCTGATCAGTGGAGATGCCTTGTTCTGTCATTGTGATATATGTGGATGTGGAATAGTGGATGAGAATTTGTTATCTTTTAATATGTTAGTTTGTGTCGTTCAAATTTAATAGTTCTTGTGTTATGTTCTTAGTTTGTGTGGTTATCTGTTATTCTCATTGTTTGTTAAATGCCATTGTTTGTGTGGTATAGCATAGTCTGTCTTTTATGTCTCTCATTAATTGTTCCAGATTTCTTTGGAAGCACCTGTCAAAAATCAATCTCATCATTTTGTATTCTTTTTTTAGTATACTGTTTGTATTACTCTTCTCTTATACAATTATGCGATCTTCAGGACAAATGCATCAAAAACCAACTAAACCGTGAGAAAGTCCAGTTCCAGCAGCGGACGGGTTCTCGTTATTACCTTGCACATGCTTATGTCGCGGTAAGAACACCAGCAATGCAACAAAATTGCTTAGTCTTGACGTATGCATATTGGTTTCTACTCAGCCTTGTAGCAACCTAATAATTTTTGTCCAGTAGTGCTACACTGATCTATCATAAATTACATATAATGTTTGTTGTTGTCTCCTCCGAATCACAATAATTAACAATACATGTTTAAAACTATTAAATGTGCTTGCATATATATGTCGAGGTTGTTCTGTTATTTGATACTACTTCATTGCCCATGCTTATGTTTTCCATTACAGACTACATTGCATTACTGGTAGCTCCATGATCTTATTTTAATCATTTGAGTCTATATGCACAGTAACTGACATCTAACATGATTACTCATCATATATGTTTCAAGCTAACACTTTAAAACTGATTTCACATGTTTCAGAAGAAAGAAAAATATAAGGATACAGAACCCACTGCAATTGATCTCTTCAAGGACACACATTGCAGCAAGAAAATTGGTTTTAGTGAACCTGTGAAGAATGCTATCGTAAGTATTTGATTTCTCTTTTTTTGCCTCTTTGACATGAATATATTGGAAACTGCCCCCATAGTACAATATGAAAGACTAATTTAATTGTATATGATGCTAGGCTGCTATGGAAGCTATTGTGGCTGAACCAGATGAAGAAGGACTTGTGCTATTTGGTGAACTTATACTATGGTCTGATAGGTCTAGTTTGGTCAAAACTATGTTATTGTTTCCAAATTTATGGTTGATGTATGAACTCTCATCTTTGTATGTATGCAATGAATTGATAAAATGTATTGTTGTTTATTGCAGCAATTTGTCACGATATTCTTTACACGTCACTTGCCACATCATCTGCCATGTCAACTTCGCCACGTTAGCGTCCATGTGGCAGCTCCCTAGGCAACGATCCGTGACGTTTTTCATGACAATCTGGAGCGTCATAGTTGATTGTGACGAAAATGTACCGTCACTAAAACTATGACGTTTTTTGTTGTTTCGTCATGGAAGGTGTTTAGAGACGCACCTTCTGTGACAGTAGCCTTTTCGTCACTGAGTCGTCACAAATTGGGTACAGTGACAAAAAAACCACTGTTTGTGACAATATTTAATTGTCATAGAAGGCCTGTTGTGTTGTAGTGTATAGCAAGTCAGACTAGCTATACTTAATTACACATAATATCTATATTAGGTAGCTAGCTAGCTAGCCACGTATTCATGACACAATAATATTAAGCAAGAATATCTCTACTCCTTAAAAATATGAGTTGGTGGTCGTCGGTCCGTTCTCCCTCCTCTCTTCTCAACTGTCCGATCAAAGATCAGCCGTCCAGATCCGCATGTAGGTAGTTCTTTTGCTCCTCGTAGAAAAGGTCGGGTCAACACGTGGACCGCGCCCCTCTTCTTCTCTTTCCCCGCATCCTCCGCCTCATGCAACCACTCCACCTCCCGCAACCGGCACCTCCTTCTCTCCCCCCGAATCCTCGTGCCGCACCTCCTTCTCCTCCTCAGCACCCCCACCAATTCCTTCCCTATCCGGCAGCGTCTGGCCATAGTCCTCCAACTTCCCCCAGCAGCGCCGCATTCCCTCGTCGCCGCCTCCCCAACGCATTCGCCTGTCGCCTCCTCTCATCATTTGCCCGCCGCCGCCTCCCCACCTCCACCTCCTGCAACCGCCGCATCCTTCTCTACCCCGAACCCTCATGTTGCGCCTCCTCCTCGCACCACCATCAATTCCTTCCCCCACACGGCAATGTCTGATCGCAGTCCCCAACTTCGATTTCCGACGTACGACCATGATCCATTGTTGAAGGCTCCCAATTTAGGACCACAATCAATCGTCGACCGCTACCAACTTACGATCATCAGCGATGGTCGACCGCTCCCGACCTATGATCGCGCATGATGGTCAATGGCTTCCGACTTACAACAACAAGGTGTGCTCGAGGGCTCCTAACTTACGACCACGAGGTGTGGTCGATGTCTTCCGACTTATCACCACAAGGTGTGATCGATGGCTTCCAACTTACTTGACGATTTAACAACTTTCAGAATATGTTCGTATGCATATTCTAAAATTTTTTACCACATGTGACTTTTTAAAACATGTAGTATGATAAATTTTAAAAATCCATAGCAATGCACGAGCATTCAGCTAGTTTTGAAGTAAACTAGGAGTACTTACCCATTCTGAAATTGAGCAAAGTACCATTATCTTTCTAAACCTAGCTAGCTGGCTAGCTAGATCTAAACAAAAACCTAGCTATCATCTCTTTCAATTACATGGCATATAAGTTATTAGAAGCAATTGAGTACTAACCTCTGATTACTAAGAAGACGTATATAGATCTACAAGTGATATGTTTTCACCAAACTCCCCAAAGCCGGCCGCCTCGCTCCACCAATGCAGTGCGATGAAAATAGATCTGTGTCGAGACCATGTACGCCCGGTATTTAACAGCGCAGATTATCCCAAATAGTTCCAACCACAAACGGTCTGTGATACAAACATTATCACAGACCGTTCATATTAATAACCGCCCCTGATAATTCACAGACGGTTATTCATACAAACCGTCTGTGATGTCCGCAATATCACAGACGGTTTGTTATAAGAACCGTCTGTGATGTCCACAATATTAGAGATGGTTTTTTATATGACCTGTATATGATGTCCGCAACTTTCATAGATAGTTATTAACATGAACTGTTTATGATGTCTTAATTATCATAGACGGTTCATGTTAATAAGCATCTATGAAAGTTCACAGATGGTTATTAACATGAACCATCTGTGATATCTCAATTATCACAGATGATTCGTGTTAATAACTGTCTATGAAAATATCACAAATGGTTGCTAGTATAAACCGTCTGTGATAGTTTAAGTACAGACGGTTCTATATGAACTGTCTGTGATGCAGCCGTCCAGTATAGTCTCTTTTGTAGTAGTTAATAATTTGAAACAACATAATTTTATTTGTAAACTAGAATCAACACGATCAAGGTATGTGACTTGCCTTGCTCCACGAATTGGTGCAAATCGTATTCGAAGAATTCTTCTGAATCGCCGTAGTCTACACGTGAAAATACCTAATCAAACTCAAATAAAATACAAATAAATTCAAATACACTCCAAATACTAAAAAGGAGGGTAGAAATAGATATATTGAAATTTTTTATGATCTTAGAAATTTTAATGGACTCAATCGGAGCTAAGATGAAGGAGAATATGCTCTCGAAAGTTTGAATTCTAAAGAAAAAGAAAAACTACGATTTCTAGAATTATTTTTCTATTGGAAAAGAATTTATGACGTCATAAATGCTTTGTCCAATTTATTCTATAAAAGGAAACTCGGTTTTTGTGACGTCATGACTGGCTTGGTGATTGACATGTGGACCATGGTCTATAGGGCCTATTCTTTTTGGCTGCGGCTTGTAACTTTTGGGCTATTTGTACGAAAGATTACATAGTAACAGAAACTCATGTGCGGTTTTTGCCGATATAAATGAAGTTAGTAAAGTATGTATTACAATTAACTAATAGACCCAATCTTGAAAAAAAATACTCCTTTTAAAAGCTAGTTACTGTAGAAAAGCCGAAAAACAGCTTTTAGAAGCTGAAAAGAACAGGGCCATAGACCAAGACCATGGGCGGGCTTTTGGGGTGAGGTGGCATAGGGTAGGCCGACAGGGCGGAAAAGGGTTGAGGTGGCCAGGACGTGGTGCCACATGGCACCCACACCAGCTCAAGGTCCTGACGTGGCCCAGCGTGTGGCAATGACAACTCAGGGACGGCGATCGCCGGTGCTTTGGCGGCCGTGGGTGGGTGGCAGGGCACGCATTTGGGAGAGGAGCACACGGTGAATGCACGGGTGTGCATGGGAGTTACTGAGGTGCTAGAGAAGGGTCGGCAATAGTGAAAGACAGTGATGGTGCATAATTCCAGTGGGAATGGCGTTCCAACGACGAGCAAGGGTGGTGGAGGGGCAATGGGGTGTGTCGGGCATGGTGGAGCTCCCTCGACCAATGGAAGGGGGCCTTAGGGGACAAGGCGGCCGGAATTCCTCGCCCTAGTGCTATCGGCACACGGGAGAGGAAGGCCACGGCGCGGGGAGGGCCTGGGCACTGGTTTAGAAGAGAGGGGGTGGGGTGATGTGGGGTGAGTGGTGGCAGCATCGAGGGGCTCCATATATAGGGCTGAGGCGGGGGAGGCGCGGATTCTCCCCGGATTTGGTGGCTAGTGGAAAGAAAGGTGAGGGGAGGAAGGAAAGAACCGGTGTGGAAGGAAAGGAGGGCACGAAATCAAGGGGATTTGATCCCATGCGGCGTGTGGTTTCCATAACCGAGTAAAGACGGAGAAGGAAGGCAGCGGCGAGGATTCGATCAGCTGGCGCTAAAATAGAAAAGAGAAAGGGGAGAAGATGGAAGGTGGAAGATGATAGGTGGGGCTCACATGTAAGTGAGGGGAGAGAAAGGGAAGAAGGGGTAGCGGGGATTGGGATTGGCGTGGGGGTGGGGCGATCTGGGCCACCCACTTGTCGGCTCAGGGAGGAGAAAGGGGATTTAAAATTTATGTTTTACCTTTTTATTTATAGAAAGCCTGAGAAATCCATTAAATAGAAATAAAATATCAAATAAAGTCCATAAAACTCAAGTTGGTATTTATTTTTTTTATAATAAAAACACTTTTTAATTTTAAAATTAGATTTTGAACTCCAGAAAACACAGAAAATTGAAATAAAAGCCAAATAAGCCCAAGTAATTAATTTGAATTAGAATTTTTAGAAGAATTCAAAATATCCTTTATTTAATTTTTTTTATATTTTTACGAAAAATTACTTTTTAAAAGAAAGGCCTTTTTAAAGCAGAAAATCAAGACAAAAAAGTTTTAGAAAATTTAGGCAACCTAAACTCTGTTTTTTTATTTTAAATCAATTTTATTTAATTTTTTTACTAAAAATTTTGAAATAAATATCTGGGCTATTACAGTGACACATCTAGGTGTGGTAGTAAAAGTGATTTTGACCATAAATTGGTTTTTATTTTTATTGTTGCCATTAGACAGGAGACGACGGAGATGCAGTGGTGGCAAAACTGCACTACACATATGACAGTGATGGATTACTGCTGATCGGTAGGCTACCCCACCCTTTACCATCGATTTTTACTGATCGGTTGGTGGCCTCATGCCATTTTACAGTTGATTCCGCGCAGCGCAGTGAAAGACCGGGGTAGGGCAGGGGGCGGTGTGATGGAAGCCAGGCTAGGGGGCGATGGAAGATGGGGGGTGTGATTTTCCTAGTGGTTGCACTGGGTCAGGGGCGGTGGAAGATGAGTGACACGGGTGGCGCGGTAGAAGATGGGGTTTGACCTTAATTTGAGGTATAATAGCTGTTCTAGTCGGCCGCTCGAGCAGAGCTACAGCCAGCTCTTCAACTTATGTTGACATTTTTTTTAACAAACTAAAGGGATCCCCCAATTTCATTAAGGAAACCAACAAAGTCTTTACAGCTATAGGAGCGCGACGGAAAATAAAAGGTAGGTGATATCCTGGGCAGACTCCCAAATTAAGGATATCGAAGTCTAATACATCCAACTAAGCACAAAAAGGAATTACAAAGCACTGTAATCCAAATTTTCATCAGAGATTTCACTCTTCACAAAGTTATGCCCACTACTACAAAAAGCCTAATACTAGACGCCAAATCACAGATAGTTTGACAAAATCGTCTATGACCGACACTAACACAGACGGTTTTAATTTGGACATCGTCTGTGTTGATGGCGTCGGAGAAAACGAGTATCACAGATGGTTCTTACCGATGAACCGTCTGTGATAATGGCGCTAGACATTTATTGCGCTGCTCAGAACTGCATCTGTCTTCATTTCGATCCAGATCTAGCCGGTGCTGCACTCTTTCGCTCAGGAGGAGGCAGAGATTGAGCTTTGAAGATTCATACATTCCTGGTTGCTCTAGATATGGTTAGTAATGAAAGTTATTTTTCTTTGAATTACAATTTAGATCTAAGTTTTGGTGAGTGTTATTGAAGATGGTTTGCATCTACCTGACCATACATGATGAGTTCCCGTCATGTGGGAGGCCAAATTTGTCAAAAATTGTTGGTTATATACCTTCAGCGATCGCTGGGGAAATAGCTATTGTGTTTATAATATGAATTAAGCTAGCAAAGCCTCAATGCATGTGGTATATATGTAGTAATAATTAATTAATGTAATTTTTAATACTAAGTTGTTATATATATACATAACGTAGGACCGAAGCTGGACGTATGCCGCGAGCCGTGTGAGTGAAGAGTACATTAATGGTGTGTCTGCTTTTACAAGAGCTGCCGAGGAGGATATGTTGAATAAGGGGGTGGAATATATGTACTGTCCAAGCACTGACTGCGAGAATTTAAATATGTTTAAGAACCGAGGGCAAATTGAAGCGCACTTGATTCGGAGGGGTTTCAAAAAAGGTTATACGTGTTGGACTAGTCATGGCGAAGTCAATGATCATATACCGCCGGATGACATCACTGGTGAAGTGAATGATATGCCGCCGGATGACATCGCCGGTGAAGTGAATGACATGTCGCCGGATGATGTTGATTGTTGTTCAGATTCGGATAGGTTGCACGATGACAATCTAGATCAGATGCTTCGCGATGTAGAAGAGAACTATGACGAGAGAGAGTATGTTAAATTCTGGGGCTTGATGGAGGACTCGGAGAAACCTTTGTTCAAGTACTGTAGATCAAAGTACACGAGGTTGTCAGCCGTGCTTGAACTATTGAAATTGAAGGCAAGCAACGGTTGGTCCAACAAGAGTTTCACGGCGCTGCTAGGTCTTTTAGCGGACATGCTTCCGGAGGGAAATGAGTTGCCTAAAACCACGTATAAAGCCAAGAAGGTTCTTTGTCCATTGGGAATGGAAATAGAAAGAATACATGCATGTCCGAACGATTGTATCCTCTACCGTAAAGAGTATGCAAACATACATGTATGTCCGGTGTGCAATGCATCCCAATACAAACGTAACAATCAATCAGATGATGGCGAGGGAACAGAGGTGAAGAAAGGACCTTCTGGCGAAGGTGGCATGGTATTTTCCTATAATTCCCCGTTTGAAAAGGTTTTTTGCAAATCCAAAGAAGGCAAAACTGCTGCGTTGGCACTCGGAGGAGCGCAAGAAGGATGGAATGCTAAGACACCTTGCTGATTCCACCTAGTGGAGAAATATCGATAGGAGTTTTGTAGACTTCGGTGCAGAACCAAGGAATATAAGATTTGGACTGAGTACAGATGGAATGAATCCTTTCGGTAGCATGAGCAGCCGACATAGCACATGGCCCGTGACTCTCTGTATCTATAACCTTCCTCCTTGGTTGTGTATGAAGCGAAAGTATATTTTGCTGTCGATACTTATCCAAGGGCCAAAGCAACCTGGGAATGATATTGATGTGTACCTATCACCGTTGGTAGAAGATCTAAAAGTACTGTGGAATGAAGGGGTACAGGTATGGGATGCATACAAACGAGAGAACTTCACTTTGCGCTCCTTATTGTTCTGCACCATAAATGATTATCCTGTCCTTGCTAACCTATCGGGCCAGAGTACAAAAGGTGCCAAAGCTTGTACTCACTGTTTAGATGGTACCGAGAGTGTGTGGCTGAAACACTCACGCAAAATCATCTACATGCGTCACCGCCGGTTCCTTCAAAGGGCTCACCCATATCGCAAGATGAAGAAATAATTTGACGAAGAGAAGGAAGACGGTTCAGCTCCAAGGCATTTAAGGGGAAAAGAGGTTTATAATATGGTTAAGGATTTAGATGTTGTCCTCAGAAAGGGACGTAAATTGAGGGCTCATGAGAAGAACACCTGGAAGAAGAGATCAATATTTTGAGACTTACCTTATTGGGAATACCTAGATGTTCGACACTGCATCGACGTCATGCACGTAGAAAACAATGTATGTGATAGCTTGATTGGTCTCTTACTGAACATTCGTGATAAAACAAAGGACGGCATCAACACACGGCTTGACTTAGCTGATATGGACATCAGGCCTGAGTTAGCACCGACAAAAACAGATAATGGATGAACGTACCTTCCCCCTGCGTGTTACACTTTGTCCAAGGCCGATAAAACAGAACTGTACTAGTGCTTGCATGGTGTCAAAGTTCCGTCTGGTTACTCCGGCAACGTGAAAAAACTTATTTCGATGCAAGATTTGAAGTTAAATGGCATAAAGTCTCATGATTGTCATGTGCTAATGACACAGATGCTCCCTATTGCAATTAGAAATATCTTGCCGATCAAAGTCCGAGAGATAATCATTAGGCTATGTTATTTCTTTAACACAATTGCTCAGAAGGTCATCGATCCCGAAGGACTAGATGCTCTACAGGACGAGGTGGTGATGACTCTATGTCATGTTGAAATGTATTTCCCTCCTTCGTTTTTTGATATCATGGTCCATCTCATTGTTCACGTTGTGTGGGAGATAAAAATATGCGGGCCCATATTCCTACGTAGCATGTACTCATTTGAGAGGTTCATGGGAATTCTCAAGTCCTACGTACAGATTCGAAGGTTATGCAAGCAAAGAGGTCATTGAGTTTTGTGTCGATTATCTAGCTCAGATTCAACCAACAGATGTGCCTCAATCTCATCATGAGGGGAGGCTGAAGGGTATCGGAACTATCGGAAGGAAAGCAATCACTCCAGATATGGACGCATATACTCTAGCCCATTTCACGGTCTTGCAACACATGACTGAAGTGGCGCCTTATGTCGACCAGCACAAGGATGTGCTTCGGCAACAGAATCCAGAGCGGCCGGATGTTTCGATCATGAGGCAACACAACAGTCGGTTCAACCAATGGTTGAAGGAGCAAATCGCTAGGAACTCGCCAAGTGAGATGCTGACATGGTTGGCAAAAGGGCCAACATTTACAGTTGTGACATGGCAAGGATATGACATAAATGGGTACACATTCTATACACAGTCTCAGGATGTAAAGAGCACTAACCAGAACAGCGGTATCCGCATAGATGCATTCAGCACTGATGGGTTGAGAAACTCATACTATGGGTTCATAAAAGAGATTTGGGAGGTCGACTACGTGTTTTTCAAGATCCCTTATTTCGCTGCCGTTGGGTGCATCTCCCACAGGTGAAGGTTGATAAGTACGGTGTCACTACCGTGGACCTCCAACGTGTTGGGTACAAAGACAAACCATTCGTATTTGCCAACCAAATTGTTCATGTTTTCTATGTAACCGACCCTGCAAATAAGAAACGCCATGTAGTTCTTCATGGAAAAAGGAGAATTATCAGAGTAGAGAATGTAGTGGACGAGGAAGAATACAATCAATTTGACGAGTTACCTCCTTTTGGAAATGGCATAAGGGTCGACAATGAACAACGTGACGAAACTAGTTACGTACGCATTGATCATCATGAAGGGCTAATTTTTAAAGGAAATAAGCAAGTGGAATGAGAATGTGCGACCTATATGTGAGCATTTGCATTTATGTATATAACAATGCATGTATGTGATGTATACGTGAATTGGCATTTATGTATACAACAATGCATGTGTGTGATGTATTTGTGAATTTGCATTTATATATATATGTGAAAATGTGTGATATATAGGTGAATTTTGAGAATGAGTCATACAGATGTATCTCTATTTTCATTGGGCTATTGTAAAGAAATACACCCAACTGTTGTAAAGAAATACACCGTGTGAGGTCTTATTGAATGTTGGTTAGTGTTTATATTAATAAGTACAGCTGGGGGCAAAGGCTTATCACCGATGGTTCTCAGTTTAGAACCCGTCTGTGATATTTATTATCACAGACGATTCTAAGTTTAGAACCATCTGTGATAGTTATACTATCACAGACGGTTTTATGTTTAGAACCGTCTTTGATATTGATATCACAGACAATTTTTAAATAGAACCGTCTGTAATAAGCCTTTATATATAACCCCCCGCTAGGGTTTTGCGCGTACACTGCAGTTATTAGCAATACCAACCAAGCACAGAGACTTAGTCGCTCTCCCGATCGAGCCCGTCGCCGTCGCCGTCCCCAGAGACCGTCGCTGGCCAGCTCCGGTCCCCGAGCCCGTTGCCGGCCACCTCCGTCCCCCCCCCCCCCCCGAGGTCGTCGCCGTCCCCCGAGCCCGTCGCCGTCCCCTGAGCCCGTCGCCCTCCTCCTCCCTCGGGCCCGTCGCCCTTCTCCTCTCTCGGGCCCGTCGCCCTCCTCCTCCCTCGGGCCCGTCGCCCTCCTCCATCGCCCCGAGCCCGTCGCCGTCCGCCTCCGTCGACGCTCGTGCTCCTCTAACATCGCCAGAATCCCCTCGGTTCGTAAATCTTATTGTTGTTGCTAATGAACCTGGATATGTACATGTATACTTGAATATATGTATATATATATTGTTGTTGTTTCATAAAACTTATTGTTGTTAAATCTTACTATTATGTATATGTATATATATGTTGCTAATGAACATAGATATGTACATGTATACTTGAATATATGTATACATATATTGTTGTTGTTTCATAAATCTTATTGTTGTTAAATCTTACTATTATGTATATGTATATAAGTATGTGCTTATACCGCACTATTTACGTATATGCTACATTGTGCTTACTTTTCATATATGAGAAGGCCAACATGTCATCCGCGCATTCTTCAACATCATCACCGGATGCGTGCGCTCCAAATCAAAACGCCAAGGAAGAGGGCTATCGAAAAAGCCTGAGGGCCGATTTACCATCACAGAGGTCGATGGATCTGGGACCCCTCTCCTTCCTCGTCGAGCAGTATGCGCATTCTGAACAATGATCGGAATAGTTGCACGAGAACGAATTGAGATCACATTCGATTCGTGGAAGAGCGTGACTGGGACTCGGAAACATGAGCTACTGACAGAAATTTTTGCATCGTTCGAGATCCCAGAAGAACATCAAGACGCCATGCAACGACAACCTTGCTAGCGGCGTGCAAAGCATAGAAGAACTTCAAGAGCATGCTTGTCAAGAACTATGTGGAGAAGGATGAAATGCCCTTTCATAAATACCCATTCCTGGAACCACAATGGGAAGAGTTCAAGGCAATGAAGACGACCGAAGATTTTAAAATTGCAAGTGCGGCGCACAAGGCCCTCTAGGCAAAACACACGCACCCCCAAAGACATGGCACAGCTGGGTATGCGGGTAAAATCCTGTAGTGGAGGAGGGAGGACGAATAGGCAATCCTGCATGACACCGCCTCGCCATTTGCCAATATCCCGGATGACCACGCTCGAAATTGGATTAGAGCAAGATCATCTACAAGGACATTGGGGGACGTCTCCTTTCAAAACCCTGCAAACCAGGAAGTGTCCCACCGCCTAGTAAGATATCGATCGAACTACGTAGCTTGTAATTACTCCACAACTTCGTAGGAAGTGAAATGACATGTCGTGCAGGAAGCGCTGAGTGTTGAATCTTCCCAGGAATCATTCCAGGGAACAAGGGAGAAAGATATACTCTCCGCGACCCTGGGAAACAAGGAGCACCGGGTCGTACGAGAGACCTTGGGCTTTACGTTCCTTGGAAACATGATTTCCAAGATGACTCCGAATTGTATTGGAGTAGAAAGAGAACCAAAGCCGAGCGTGAGGCACGACTACGAGAAGAGATCAAGGCATCTCTTAGAGAGGAGCTGGCTGATTATGTCAGAGATGAGATGCGGAGATTTACGGAAAATCAGCAGGCCGTCGCCGCTCCTGTGCTAGCTAGCCCGCCCAACCGTCCGAGTAGTTGCGCGTCCAATGCTACGATGGAGAACGAGGCCAGAATTCCTGTGGATGACATCCTGGTAATAATTATTATCTCTGCAATGTTCGATTCATTGATAGGCCTATTGGAGTAGCTAATTTTGTATCGTTATGTAGAAGCCTACGAAGTGCAAGCTCCAAGTGAGATATGCCTCAGTTGCCTTGTGCGCTGCTTGGGGCCTGGCATATCCGTCTGCTCAAGGGGTCACGGTGCACCGTGAACCTTTAGCGCCAGGCTTTGAAAAGTTGCAGTGGATGGTGTACACGCCAATTTTGAGGTCATCCCGCTACCGAAGCCCCCCAACGACAAGCTCATGACTCTAGGGCAAGCCATTGGAACCTTTATCCAGTGGCCTAAAAGCGATATCTGCCTGAAGGTTTCTTCACCGGTGGTAAGGTACACAAGGGCAATCTGAACCAGATCAGCTACATGCACTGGTGCCATCTCCACAAGGCCTATCTCCATCACCGCTACCTGCACCGGTGTCATGTTCACGGGCGCTATTCCCGGTGCAGCAACTTCCACCGGTGCTACCTTTACAGTCGACCAACCGCCGAGGCTGCAAGGGAAAAGCAAACAAGACCAATGATGATATCCCGTACCTGTCATTGGCCCGCAAATTTGTGCTTGGCGAGCCGCTGGTCGACCCGGTAACATGCCTCCAAACCCTACCAATTAGTTGCCTGCAATTACACATGTGGTATATGGAACAGTCCAATAAGCTAGAGGGAGAACGTCGCTCAGGTATCACTGTCAAATTCGGGCCAGATCATTTACAACACAATATTCAAGATTGTGTCTTTGTGGTGACCTTTGAGGATTTATTTGATCTTTTCACACTCAACGCTCTTGATGCCTCACTCATTCGATGCTGGACGCTGTAAGTGTGTACAATCACAGTCTCCGTTCATGTCATACCGATAAATGTTATATATATAATTTGTTGCTTTCATGTGTATATATATAGACACATGGTGACTGCAGCTAGATCATCCAAATCATCGGTTGGTTTCTTGGACCCACACTTGGTCGTCATGCATACCATCAACAAGGATACACCCTTCGTCGAGAGGTATATTGCAGCAGTACTAGTGGCTTATCACGATAAAGAATATGTACTTATGCCCTACAATCAGGAGTTTCATTGGATTTTAATAGTAATTGTACCAAAATGGAACAAGGCAATATATCTTGATTCCCTAAGTAAGAATAAAACGGACTACACAGTTGTCAGCCAAGTAATCGATAGATAAGTACATTTTCTCATACATACCTATATTGTACTCTTTCTTTCGTTCTGAATGACTAAGGTAAACTTTTTCGAATCACGTAGGGCATTCGCGATGTACGTTGCAATGGCAGGTGTCTCGACGCAAGGGGCCAAAGGCCTGACACATGTTCGAAAATTTAAGGTATTCGCTATTACACATTAATTAATCCTATGCAATAGTTGGTAGTAATGCCTCTTGAATTAACACATTCCATTTTTTGTAGTGCCACTAGCAGCTGCCGAGCAACACGTGTGGATCCTACGTTTGCCAACATATGAAACTACTTCTCAATTCCTCGAGGATCACCAATTCTAAGGCTTGTCAATCTTCCTATAATTACTTCATACTTATCAGGTTATATATATACGCACATTGATATTCCTATCGACAGGCTACGTCCATCCCGTCAACTGCATTGAAACAGTCCGATCTTTCACAAATTCGAGGAGAGTGCGCGTACTTTTTGGTGGCTAAAGTCATAAACTCAGATGGAGAGTTCCACAACGTACAATGATTTTTTATTGCTCTTATCACTCCGGAATCGAGGTCTCACGAAAGGAATAGATCCATAATCAATGAACTTGTCAGGCTGCACAAGCAATACTTGGATGGTGCCATCCAAGTATTACTTGTGTAGCCTGACAAGTTCGTTGATTATGGATCTATTCCTTTTGTGAGACCTCGATTCTGGAGTGATAAAGCAATAAAAAAATGCAATGTTACCATCTAAGTGCAAATGCAATGTAGATCTTTTGTAATTGTGTATTTGTTAATAGATATTTTATTTCATTTCAATTAATTGATTTGCGAAATGGATGTTTTATGTTTGTGAAATGAAGTGCGATGTGAATTGGAAGTTTTATGTTTGTCAAATGAATTGAGATGTGAATTGGATGTTTTATGTTTGTGAAATGAATTGAGATGTGAATTGTATGTATACATGTACATGTTGATATGCTTGTTTCAGTGGGCATGGCTAGCATTTCCTGAGGCTAGCCAGTAAACAGAAATAGATTTAGGGGTAGAAAAGAATATCACAGATGGTTTGTAACTAAAAACCGTCTGTGATATTTACACCACATACGGTTCGAAAATCGTCTGTGATAACCTTCGATTATTACTGACCCATAAATTCAGATGGTTCAGAAAACCGTCTGTGATGACGTTTCTGAACCGTCTATAATACTGTTTTCTATAGTAGTGGCCTAGCCTGGCTCAATTTTAGCCATCTCTCTGTGAGATGATTTGAACAAGGAACATAGTTCACGTTGAAAACAACCTGAATTATCCCACAGACATACATATTTAGCTAGAGAACATTCGAAGAAAAGATTATCTATGCACACATGTTGTCATCCATGGAGCAAATTAAATCTACATTTCTTTTCGCTTTAATTTCCAGCCTCTCTTTACCAGATTTTCTTTGGTTAAAATACTTCTTCTAAGTATATATTAACCACAGAAAAAAACTTTATCTTTGATGGAAGTTTGAGCTTCCACAAGAATTTACTTTGGGTTGATACGCATGCATGCGTGATGCATGTGAACCAATATTCATGATACTGACAGCATGCAAGGCTGTAACCTCTGCTACCGGCTTCCAGTACGTACTGCTGGTAAGCATGCATGCGCGAGCATATCATCGATCTCCTCTCTTGAAGCATCGGTCGATTCGATCGTATACGCTGTATATATGCATGTACGTACGTTTCCGACGTCTGGCATGTGACATGAGCAAACAGATTAAAACTCATGCATTTGATTGCCACCCAATCTACGCAAGGGTGGTCCTATATGTAGCGATCGATGCATGCGTTGACCCTTGTCTCTTTGTTAGCTAGATCTGTACGTACGTACAACAGCACGCGCGTACACCCCGTATCGTATATACTAGCTAGCTAGTGTAAGCTTAATTGGTCCAATAATAAACCAAATTCGGGTTGATAATCGATCTAGAAACCAAATTAAGAGAAAGAGAGACCATATGAGAAAGTTCTAAAATTTGAAATTTGATCATGGATTGGTTAAATTGGTCCTATGTTAGTGTATTCATATTGTATAAAGCATGTTTGAGCTGACATGAGTCAAGTTGTGAGAAAGTTCTGCTTGGAAATGATTTCTTGGTCTGTGGATATGAAGAAAAACTTAGAGTCAACTATGGTCAATACCGAGGGTTGAGACTACGCACATGGAATAGTCAAGATACAGAACGGTTAAGGATGCTGGGTAAGATGGTCGAGCTCAAGCGTGGCATAAGGAAGACAAGAAATATTGAAGGAAAATTTCGCACGGCGGGTTGCACCAAGTGACTTAGTCCAAGTAAGCCGTGATCCGATCGGAACAGGAGAGGAAGAGGCTTGCTGCTGTGCGGTAAGCTAATAACTTGGCGTAGTTGTTGTAGCCGGTTGTACAAGGTCCTAGTGTAGTGTGCTGGGACAAAACACCGCCTCAAAATATTCTTCAATTGTACCCAAGTATCCGGACGAGCTCCTACATGACACAATTGATTCCACCAAATAAGAGCATATCCGGTGAACTCAATTGTCGCCAAACGAATCTTCTTATCCTCAGTATAGTGATGGCTGTCAAAAATTTGTTCGACATGCATCTCCCACTCCAAGTACTCCTCCGGTTCAGCTTTACCATTAAATGATGGGATAGAAATTTTTATCCGCCCAATTCCATCATCCACGGAAACACGCTGAGCAAACCCAACACCATCATGCATACCCCCACCACGGGCAGCACCTCTGCCACGCATGTCCCTACCACGGTAGTTCTGAGCACGGCGCGATTGTGGAGCAAAGCTCGTTGCACCAACAAAAACCTCCTCGTCTTCTTCGTCTTCGTATGGAGCACGCCATTCGGGATATTGAGGTCCCCGTTCAGCATGCTGAAATTGTGGTGGCTGGTTGCGTATCACCTCCGTCAAAGCATCAATTCGCGCCCCCAAATCATCAACCTTGCCTTCAAGCTTCCCGTGACAACTCAAGAAGTAGTCACGTGTCGCTTCAAGTCCAATTCGTATCTCGGGCAGCAAAGACGCCGCATATTGGGGCACCTCCCCAATTGGCTCGGTATGATTATGTCGCACCTCGCCATTTTTAGTCTTCATAGGACCAGCCATTAAGAAAAATTCAGCAACCTCGTACCGTGATCAACTACGCTCTGATACCACAATGATGCGGACCAACTAAGGATTAGTTGATACGTAGGGATGGCCCGATCTTTCCCACTGCAATTAGTGAGGTTCCTTCTCCTTGGATAGAGTTTTCTTCTTGTCTTGATGCAGCAAACAATATTGATAAGCGCAATTTGCACTAGTATGCAAGGCGCACACTAGAAGCAATCCGCCGTACTCCCCAAATCGTGAATTCACAAGAAGACACGAATTAGAAGAGACGAACCTTGTAGATTCGATGGGCAATCTCAAGAATCTTCTATTCTTGCCTTGCACCAAATCAGCAAACTCCAAACGAGAAAACATTACAATCACGCAATCTGGCCGCCACCAACCATCATGGCGATTTTTTCTTTATTTCACGAGTCTAAAAACTTATCATACCATAGCCTAAGTTACAATGGGGCTAAGGCCCTGGCCTTATATTGGTGCACAATGCACAGTCTTGACTAAAATTCATGCACAACTTGGCCTAAGGCCGAAACAAACTCTAATACGAACTAAAAAGGAAATACCTAAACTGCTACCTCTAATTATCTCTCAATTTGCGATGTGACCATGAGGATTCCGTGGCTATCACCTTATCCATTGTATGGGGCTATGAAATAGCTTTCCAACGAGTCCAAGAATGCCCAAATCGGACTCCGTTTGCGAAAGTTATGGGCGTTTTAGTATTGGACTTCCTGTTTGTCCCGAACCGAATCCGAACTGAATTCAAATTTGTATATGTTTTCTTTTCTTGTTCAAGGGGCTTCCAAATCCATTTGAAACCTGGAAAAGAATCATTCTCAACCTTTGGAAAACCATGGTGTGGTCGGATTTCACCCTTACTTGCATTGCAATACTCGGACACTTTATGTTTGGCAGGTCTCGCGCGTCTCTCCGGACAGCTCGTGCAGCATCCAATGAAGTTGCCATAACTTTGTGTAGGAAGCTACAATCAAGCGCCGTTTGATTCGTTGGAAAATAGCCTTCATTAGATTTCCAAATATGTATTTTTTTGTGCATTAGAAACCTCAGAATTGACACTAAGAACTTCATGAACATTGTGGACAGAACTGCAATCATGAGAACTTGATTGATCTTGTGCCTTCCTCTTTAGCCAAATTAACTTTATTTTTTCTCCATCCACACCTCTAATTCCATGCATTGTTGTCTTGTTTGCACTACGCAAAGGAGGAACCACATAAGCATCCGCACAAACTAGGATATTCTTCTCTCTCCCATAACCGATAGCTTCTTTCTCCTTGCACAATTCAGCACTATTAAACCTTATAACTTCAGATTGCATAGATAAAGCACAAATCAATGTATCATTCACACTCTTGGCCACATCATCCCCTCCCCCTTCAAGCGAAACCGTCCTCGGTTTCGTGGCAATCTTCACAAGCTCCTTGCCCTTGATGGAAATGTCAGAAATAATCTCCTCATCGCTCTTAAGCAGCAAAGATTGAAAAACACCTTTATGCATAAAAGTGAAGTGATTGCCTCTCCCTTGGTGTGTAACATTGCGATCAAACTGCCACGGACACCCTAACATGATGTGACACATGTGCATAGTCACGACGTCACACTCCACCTTGTCTTCATATCCATTAATTGAAAACGGCACGTGAACTTTATGAGTAACTTTTAGCCTACCAACATTGTGAAGCCATTGCATATAGTATGGCTTAGGATGACGCCATGTGGTTAATGAGAGTGCATCAACCATGTCCTTGCTAATCACATTGTTGTAGCTTCCACCATCGATTATAAGCTTGCACCGTTTGCCTTTGATCATGCATTGGGTTTGAAAAACACCACGTCACTGCCCCTTCTCAACAATCAGCTTGTTGTCACCATCTACCTTATGAGTCATCAAAGTTGGACCAATCCAGGATCACAATACACAACTTCTTGTGGAGAATCATTCAATTTCTCATCCTCATATTCAGATTCCTCGCTTTCGCCCTCCGTGTCATATCCCTCATGTGTGAGTGACACCTTCCTTACATTTGGGCAATCCCTCATCATGTGACCCCTGCCATTACACTTGAAGCACTCAATTTGACTTGTTCTAGCGGTGGAGAACGTGCTAGAATCAGATTTGGTTGCTTCTTTACCTTTGTTGCTTGCCTCCTTTGAAAAAGCCCTATTTGAACGGCTTGATGTCGCCACCTTGGAGTGTGAACCAACATCATCGCCTTGCTGTGATAGTCGCCTCCATAGGCTTGTTTGAGTGTTGGCGTGTCCACCCTTGGCTTGTTTGCACTTCAATTGTTGTTCAACACGTTCAGCTTGATGCACCAAGTCTTGGATGTTGTAGTAATAGACCATCTCCACCCTATCTTGCACATCCTCATTCAACCCATTAAAGAAACATGCCATAGTAGCCTCATCATGCTCCTCTGTTCCTGTACAGATTATCAACGTCTCCATCTCTTTATAATACACATCAACATTAGAATAACTTGGCGTAGTTGTTGTAGCCGGTTGTACAAGGTCCTAGTGTAGTGTGCTGGGACAAAACGCCGCCTCAAAATATTCTTCAATTGTACCCAAGTATCCGGACGAGCTCCTACGCGACACAATTGATTCCACCAAATAAGAGCATATCCGGTGAACTCAATTGTCGCCAAACGAATCTTCTTATCCTCAGTATAGTGATGGCTGTCAAAAATTTGTTCGACACGCTTCTCCCACTCCAATACTCCTTCGGTTCAGCTTTACCATCCTTCAAGCTTCCGATGACAACTCAAGAAGTAGTCACGTGTCGCTTCAAGTCTAATTCGTACCTCGGGCAACAAAGATGCCGCATATTGGGGCACCTCCTCAATTGGCTCGGTATGATTATGTCGCACCTCACCATCTTTAGTCTTCATAGGACCAGCCATTAAGAAAAATTCAGCAACCTCGTACCGTGATCAACTACGCTCTGATACCACAATGATGCAGACCAACTAAGGATTAGTTGATACATAGGGATGGCCCGATCTTTCCCACTACGATCAGCGAGGTTCCTTCTCCTTGGATAGAGTTTTCTCCTTGTCTTGATGCAACAAACAATATTGATAAGGGCAATTTGAACTAGTATGTAAGGCGCACATTAGAAGCAATCCGCCGTACTTCCCAAATCGTGAATTCAGCCAGAAGACATGAATTAGAAGAGATGAACCTTGTAGATTCGATGGGCAATCTTAAGAATCTTCTATTCTTGCCTTGCACTAAATCAGCAAACTCCAAATGAGAAAACCCTACAATCACGCAATCTGGCCGCCACCAACCATCATGGCAATTTTCTTCTTTATTTCACGAGTCTAAAAACTTATCATATCATAGCCTAAGTTACAATGGGGCTAAGGCCCTGGCCTTATATTGGTGCACAATGCACGGCCTTGACTAAAACTCACGCACAACTTGGCCTAAGGCCGAAACAAACTCCAATACGAACTAAAAAGGAAATACATAAATTGCTACCTCTGAATTCTCTCTCAATTTGTGATGTGACCATGAGGATTCCGTGGCTGGCACATCATCCATTGTATGGGGCTTTGAAATAGCTTTCCAACGAGTCCAAGAACGCCCAAATCGGACTCCGTTTGTGAAAGTTATGGGCGTTGTAGTGTTGGACTTCCTGTCTGTCCCGAACCGAATCCGAACTGAATTCAAATTTGTATATGTTTTCTTTTCTTGTTCAAGTGGCTTCCAAATCCGTTTGGAACCTAAAAAGGAATCCTTCTCAACCTTTGGAAAACCATGGTGTGGTCGGATTTCACCCTTACTTGCATTGCAATACTCAGACTCTTTATGTTTGGCAGGTCTCGCGCATCTCTCTGACAGCTCGTGCAGCATCCAATGAAGTTGCCATAACCTTGTGTAGGAAGCTCCAATCAAGCGCGGTTTGATTTGTTAAGTAGACTTCAATAGCTTTCCGAATATGTATTTTGTGTGCATTAGAAACCTCAGAATTGGCGTTGAGAACTTCATAAACTTTGTGGACAGAACTACAATCACGAGAACTTGATTGATCTTGTGCCTTCCTCTTTAGCCAAACTAACTTTCTTTCTTCTCCATCCACACCTCTAATTCCATGCATTGTTGTCTTGTTTGCACTATGCAAAGGAGGAATCACATAAGCATCCGCACGAACTAGGATATTCTTCTCTCTCCCATAACCGATAGCTTCTTTCTCCTTGCACAATTCAGCACTACTAAACCTTGTAACTTCAGATTGTATAGATGAAGCACAAATCAACGTATCATTCACACTCTTGGCCACATCATTAGATGTGGGCTAGTTGCTCCATCTATCTAATATGTTGGGGATGGAGGCTTGCTAGCTAACCAACCCATTAATTTCATTCTTGAGTTCTAGAGTTAAGGTTTGAGAGAGAAGAGTAAGTGATGTGGTGTGCTTTCTTGTCCTCCTTATGGAGTTGCTTTGAAATCTTCATCCTCATGTAGCAATATAATTAATTTTGTTTATTTCTCATGAAGTGTTCTTGTCTTGGTTAATTTGCTCTTATTCTTATTGGTTCTTTGTCTCTCGTCTTTCCTTGTTGAACTTGTTGTGTGCCTAGAATGTGTATGGGATGACGATGACTTATGTAGATCAAATCCCATCTATTTAGGCACTGTTGTTTGTAATATTTTGAAGTTGTTTGGCTCTTACTTTATTTGAAGCTTTTCTTGAGGAATCTTGATCCAAGGGGCTTTGGCTTCGATTCTTTAGATGGTTTTGCTTGCTGTGATATCTAGGAACTCATCTAGAGCTATTTTGGATGCTCTTTAATCCATGAGCAAGTTGATTCTCAAGTTTTTGTGATTTGCCCTGTTTTGGTGTAACCTTGCATATTTTGAGGAAAGGTTCAAACTTTGGCTAAGATCCATACAATTCTTGGATGGAATAAGTTTCTGAGACCCGTAGCAAGGTGTGTGCAACGTTTGACTTCATTTGATCAAAGATTTTGAAGTTTTCACCAAAACTGGTTTTGACTCGAACTTATTTTTTGTTCTGGACATAGGGGAGTGGTTACACCGCCCCTAGGCTTGGTCAAACCGACGATTTGTGGCCGATCAAACCACCCACTAATTAGACTGCACTTCCAATGGTGGTCGGACTGGTTAGGTGCTGAATTTGTGGATCCTCGTTATTTTGGGTTGTCTTTTAGATTTAGGTTGTCAAATCTGATCTTCGTAGCTCTCTAGCAACTAGAGTGAAAGATTATATGAATGCTTGGGCGAAGATTTGGACAAGACATCATTCACCCCCTCTGTTACTATTGCCAGTCCTACAAGTGGTACAAGAGCTCGGTTAGCTCTTATTATGATTCTTAACCGGTCTTAGATCCATGGTTTTAGACAAGTATTTCACCAAGTCAACAGTCTTCAATGGGGTTGACTATCCCTATTGGAAGGTCTGGATGGTAGCCTATATCCAAGCCCAAGGGCAACCAATTTAGGAGAAAATAAGGAGAGCTTATGCCGTGCTTGCCAATGACCAAATCACTCTACTAAATCTTATAGATATGGAGACAAACAACAAGACACATAACTACCTGATTTAGGGGCTTGGTAGATCTTAGTTTGATTGAGTATCTCACTTAACATATGCTCATGAGATCTAGAAGACCCTCACTATCTACAATGAGGGCTCTTCTGCCATCAAGGAAGTGAGACAAAATTGATTCAATAAAGAGTACTCCAAGTTTGACCAAATCCTGGTGAATATTTGAATGACTTGTTTTCTATAGACTCACCAAGATTCTCAGCAACCTGCTACGGTTAGCTCGAGTTACTCTGAGTTTGAGAATACACACCAAGTGTTTGGTGCCCTAGATGTGAAAGTTTAGGGGATGAAGATTATATCCATCAATGACACAGTCATGAGTGAGCTTACCATGGATAAGATCTACTCAAGGTTGAACACATCTAAGATTGACTTTATCTCTCATCTCCCCAAGACAAAATCAATGGCTCTTATAGTCAACCCCACTCAGAGCAATTCTTTTAGTCTTTCAGACTTTGGGTCTTTTGGGTTTTCCTTGTTCGTCTCGCATGCCCTGAGTGATGAGTAGCTGGAAAGACTCTCAAAGGATGACTTAGCATTCATATCTACCAAATTCACAAAAACCTATCATAATGTAACGAACCATAAGAGGAGTTGCCCTTTCACCTGTTTTGAGGGTGGTTAGTAGAACCACATTCAATCCAAATGCCCTAGGCTCAAGGGCAAGGAGGAGAACTTCTGAAGCGTCCTCAAGCTCGCAACTCAAAGCTAAAGAAGGCTAACTACCACAAGTTTGCCAACTAGGTCTTTGCCACTCTCAAGACCATCAACATGAGCGATGTGGACTTGAGGATGAAGAATGATGAGGATGACTCCTGAAGCAAGAAGAAGACTCAGGGCTTCACCGGCATATTCTTGATGTCCAACAAGGATATCACCAATGGCACTATCGATGACAACACTCCTTACAGTAATCCCGATGAGGTATGTACCTTGACCAAGGATATGAATTGTGCTCTTGTTCTAGCTGAAAGAGAACTTAAGAAAAAGACTAAGAAAAGTTCGAATTGGGATTTCATGATTGATAACTTGAACTTAGAAATTGTTAGGCTAAAATTCATGATTCGTAATGATAAAAATTGTGATTCCTGTCTTGCTTTACTCTCTAAGATGGATAAGCCTAGGATTACTTATTCTTTTGTTGTTAGCCAACTCATAGATGCTAAGGATAAACTAGAGACACTCAAATCTAGTAATGATCATGTTGGCATATGTGTAGTTGCTTTCGGCGCTATTGCTTCATCTTGCTTCAACTATGCCTTGCTTGAACTAAAACTTAAAAGTGCCACTAAAACCTTACATCAATTCAATCATGAATATTCATCTTCTCATTGTGAGTTTAGAGGCGAAAATAGAAAGAAATGACTGAATTGCTTCATCATTCTAAAACAAAATCATGTAACAATTGTTGTAAGCACACTAATGAAATTGAAGCTCTTAATAAGACACTTGCAAATAAAAATAGAAAACTCTTATCAATACCTACATCTAAGAAATCCGTTAGTTCTATTACTTGTGTATTTTGTGCTAAGATTGGAAATGATTTACATGAGATGAAGATATGGGGGTGTCCGATCTTCACAACGTAGGATCTCACTTGAAAGGTAAATATGTGCTTAATCAAAAATCCCATGAATTCTGATGAACAGAAGCACATGATTGTCTGTCTCGATTACAGACTCACATGTACCAGAATTTAACTAGCAGCACACTCTGGATCTCCATCTTCTCACCACACTAAGATAGACGATGTTGTTGGTCTGTGAGGAACAACAAGAACACTGGTAACTTGTAATTTGGTGGAACGCTACCTAGTTGGCTTTCTAACTCCCATGACAGTGCACGACATAAACCAAAGAGCAAGAAATTGCTTTGACTCTAAATTAGCATTCGAGATTTATAGGGGACAATGGCCAAGGCTTTATACTCTCGTACAGAAGGAAAACAAATCGAATCTGATTCTAATTTCTAATTTAAACTGAAAGTAATAAGAAGTGGTTGGCCGGTTGCCTTGGTTTGCGTGCTCTTGAGGTGGGCCCCACATGGTGGTTGGCCAATGAAGGTGGCACACAACTCTCTTGACAATAGCCCAATTGCTCAACTATTCGTTTTTAGTTTGTTTGAAGCTTCGGCATCGCTATCACCTCAAAACTGAATCAAAATGAATACTAAAGCCCAAAACAACCTTAATATGTTTTATTATAGATACAAACCAACCCATGACACATGGAGCTTGGCCAAAAACTCAAATGGACTCAGAAGTGAAGAGTGGACACAATCGAGCTTCCAAAGCGTAGCCTTCTCCAACTTAAATTCAGAGTTTGAAAATTTGATTCCAGCATCTTGGTGGCTTTTTCCACTAATATAAGTGAAGTGTCATTGTCTCCTCCTTTTGGACCTTCTCTTGGTGCACCAGCCTCCCTCACCACCCACTTGGTAGCACCAAGTTCTTACTCACCTAATAATCTGAGAATACATAAAGTGAAAGCATTAGGTAGCAAGCTGTCCTTAGTAGTGAAATCAAAGAAACTTAGGATCAGATTCACCTATTTAGTGAGTTCCCTTGCTCTAGCTGGAGTGATTGGTCTCTTGTACAATTGTTGCAGAGCTTCAATCATAGGACCAACACTAGTCTTGCCATTGTTATTGTTGCTTGAATCTGATGATGGAAGTGATGATGGTGTAGATGAAGCCTTAATGATAGTGATGTCCTCATCAGATGCATGAGGCTCTAGAGTCAAATTTGAGAAGTAGCTGGGTAGAACTAAAGATGTTTCTTATGTATCTTCTGAGGCATTGAAAGTAGAGGTAGCCATCCACAAAGAGAGATATGCTAGGGCAACAAAGAACATTGAGTGTACCACATGTGCCAACCTACACAAAGAAAATGACTACCTCAAGAAGACCCTTGAAAGATCTTGTAGTAGAAAGAAAAATCTCAACATGATTCTTGACCAATCTAAGATGAGTGTGAAAAATAGAGGTCTATGGTTCAACTGCTCAAAGCATTCCAGAAACCACCCACCTAAGGTAGTGAGAGTTGTGGAGAGTGGCAAGTTTGAGGTCAAACCACCTGACCCTTCAAAGATTATGTTTAAGTTAGCTGGATTTGCCCAAACCCCTTCTAGCAAGTCAGGTGCTTCTTCTTCAATAGATCTGACCCCTCAAGAGGTCAAGTACCAATGCACCAGCTATAAGAAGGATGGCCACCTTGTTGAGTTTTTCTTTCATAGGGTCAAGTTTGAGACGAGTGAGTGGGTGCATGCTTTGATATCTATTAGAGGAGTTCCTTCACCTATAAGTGTCCCTAGAGTCAGACCATCGGTCTCGAGTGCTCCTAGATTTTGGCCTATATTTGTAAACAACTTCTTTGACTCCTTTGGTAGAGCTCGGCAACAACGTGGGTTAGGTTTTCGTGAGGGTAGACCACTAGTAGCTTCTAAACAGGGGAATACTGGTCTTTGGTGAGCCGATTAGGAGAGGTCTAGGTGATTTTTGTGTACATCCTCATAATTTTCATACTAACCTATATACTACTTCTTGTACTATTGTTCCTATTCATCTTGTGGCTCGGTACTGGGTACCTAAGTCTTTCATTTCTAACCCTAGTACTAAGGCACCAAACCAATGTCTTCAATTTCTACCATGTAAGTCCATTGAGCGAGGAAGGAGGACATGTGTCTTGTTGACTTCAAGTGTTCTCGACACATGACTAAAGATTCTCATTGATTCTCCTCCCTCAATCATGCATATGATGATGAGTTGATCACGTTTAAGGATGCTTCTACTAAGACTGTGATGGCTGAGGGCCCTGTGTGTGTCAACAACAAGTCCATATTTAAGGAAGTCGCTTTGGTAAGTAAGCTAATGTATAATTTGCTTTCTATTTCTCATCTTTTGGATGAGGGTCAAGAAGTGAGATTCAAGAGAGATGAGTGCAGAGTTCTAGATTCCTCTAGTGAGTTTGTGTTTGGGATCTCTAGGTTGGAGAAGGTCTTTAGTGCTGATTTCATTGTCTCTGCTAACTCTAGTCCTAGGTGTCTTGTGGCTTCTGATTCTCACGATCTAGTATGTGGCTTGTAGGCTTGGTCATATAGGCTTTGATCACTTGACTAGAATCGGTATCATGGATCTTATTAGTGGTTGCCTATGCTTAAGAGTTGCAAAGACCTAGTTTGCTCTCCCTGTAGACATAGTAAGATGGTTATTGCTTCTCATCCACCTCTTATCATGGTGATGACCGATACACCTGGACAGCTCTTACACTTAGACACTATTGATCCTTCTAGAGTTCAATCTGCAAGAGGGAAGCGGTATGTTTGTGTCATTGTAAATGACTTCTCTAGGTATTATTCGGTATATTTTCTTACTTCCAAGAATAAGGCATTTGGTTGCTTTACGGAGTTGGTCGTTAGATTAGTTTGTTGATCTCTCAGGAGTTTTGAGAGTCATTAGGACTGATAATGGCACTGAATTCAAGAATTCATTTGCCACTTTCTATGCTGAGCGAGGTCTAGAGCACCAATTCTTTTCTCCTAGAGTTCCCTGGCAAAATAGAGTTGCAGAGAGGAAGAATAGGACTCTAGTAGAGATAGCTAGGACTATGTTGGATGAGCATGGACTCTTAGAAAGTATTGTGCTGAGGAAATTTCCACTGCTTGTTGTGTATCTAACAGGGTGCTGTTGTGATCATTCTTAGGCATGACTTCTTATGAGTTAAGGTTCGATCGTAGGCTTAGCGTATCTCATTTTAAGATCTTTGGTTACAAGTGCTTCATTTTAAAACATGGCAACTTAGATAAATTTGAATAAAGATCATCAGATGCATATTTCTTGGATATCTTGCTCATACTCGTAGCTATCGTGTGTTAAGTTTGGATACTAAGAAAATTTTAGAGACTTGTGAAGTCAATTTTGATGAGGCTAGTCCTGGTACTCAAATGCTAACAATACAACTCATGCTCTTAGTGCTCTTGACATGAGTATTTTTAGAGACCATGTGAGATGTCACTAGTCAATTTGTGATAAATAATTGGCACATTTGTTGAGTTGAATTTGGGTTTTGCAAAAGAACCTCAAATTTCAGTGCTCCTAGCAGAGGGGCAGCATGACTGATCTATACGGCCGGTCAGACTACTATGCATGGGTGGTCTGACTACCTTACAAGGCCGATCATACCAGCCAGGTTGAACTCGGGTGAATTGGGTAGGCCAATATGACTGGCATGGGCTATGCGGACGACCGCCCCATATACGTTTTGTGGTTTTTTGGGATTCCTGGACCAAACTAATGCGAGGGTTGGTTTTGGGGATGAGTTTGCACTAGGTTTCATTGGAAATGAAGTTGTGAGGCAAAACTAGATAGAGTTTTTCCAAAATTTCTAGAGTGGCAGTCAAACCAATGCGGTCTAACCGGCACGGTGGTGGCAGTCAGACTGGATAGGAAGTGAAAATGTGAAAATTGGGCAATTTGTGTGATTATTTATCTTGGGTTGATCTCGGTTCTTTGGTAATGGTATTGCATTGCATGATGCATTGGTTTGGCTAATGTGAGTCAAGTGTATGGAATTTGTGCTCGAAATGGTTGCTTGTTCTTTGGATGTGCAGGTGACTTGGAGGACATAGTGGCCGATGGCAATGGAATGGGACTAGACGAGGGAGCTGGGATCCAAAGCAGTCATATAAGTCTGGGTGAGGCTGTGGCTCAAGCGGGAGCATAGAGAAGAGATGGATCATGGTGAGGTGAGTTGGTGCATGTAGTGCACCAAGTGACGAAGCTGATGCATGTAGAGATAGTTTGGGAGAGACTGAAAGTGTGAAGATATGATGGCAAGTCATTGGGCACTATGGGTGACATGTCAAAGCATGCATAGATGTGTTGAGGTGAAGGCCAATATGGAGTCAAGGGAAGGTGCTCGAAAGCTATGTCAGGGGTATTTTGGTAGTTGGCCAAATACCGGAGTTGGTGGCTTAATCAAAACCGTGGCACAAGGAGGCATAAAGGAGAAGCGGCTTAGGTCAAGGAGAGCTGAAATTGTAAGTGGATCAATCCCTAAGGTGTTAGTGGGTTAAGTCTAGTTCTTTGAAAAGCATGTGCGAGTATGTAAAACATGTGTTAGTTAGGGTTGATGGGTTTCCCTGGTTTCCTTACTTGGTTTGACCTATTAGGGTTGTGTGTGCTGATTATTTAGAGAGGAGGTGGCTAGATCAAGGATTCTAGGGTTAGGTTCATCTTCCACCTTTGTCTCCTTCCATGGTTGCAAGAGATAAAGTTAGAGAGAGGGTAAGAATGGTGTGGTGACTGCACTTTTGTAATCATCCATGCGCATTCAAACATCTTTCTCTACTCTAAATCAATCAAAGTTTTGTCTCAATCATGTTCTTGTCCATTTTCTTACTTGGTTTTTTTGTTCTTGAGCTTGATTGGTGATCCTATGATCGTGGTGGTTGCTAGCTTTATCCCTTGGTTGATTTGCCTTGCAAGGACATATGAGAATAGATCTAGAATTCCTCATGACTTAGATCCTCATGAGCAATAAGTTATTTGGGATTTAGGGTTTTTGGTGTTCTTATGACCTAGATTCAATTCTCTTCGATTTAGTGGATTGAGCCCAAGAACCTTATGATTCTTGATTGGTTTAGCTTCCTAATGGCTTGAACAAGTCTCATGCAAAATTTGAAAATATTGGATAAGATTTGGGAAGTTCTTGAGATTAATGCTTTAGTCCCAAGATGTTTTCAAACAGGGAACAGGGGACCAGTTAGACTGGCCCTGTTCCAGTAGTTATACTGACCAACAATTAGACTAGTCTCATATCGACGGTTAGGTCAGCCAACTATGGTAAGACGAGTCATTGACATGCAGTTTGACTAGCCTGGTTTCAAGTTGTTGATTTTTGTTGGCACAAGTTTCTTGCTGATTGTCATAATAATCACTAAGTAAAGATTTGAATACTGAAAGGGAGAAAGTTTTAGGAATCATTCACCCCCTCTGATTGCCGACACCAGTCCTACAATTTGGGAAATGAAAGTCACATCCATCAGTGACAAAGCAGACTTAGCAAGTATGACTATTAATAAGTTGTATTCATGACATAAGACTCATGAGATGAGTGTCATTGCCAAGAAGTCCAAGGCTCCGTAGATGTTGGCTCTTATGGCTGATCCTGCCAAGTATGGTTCTTCTTGTGAGAATACTTCTTCTAGATTTTCTTTGTCCTTTTTTTAAGCCATGAGTAATGAGCAACTTAAGAGCCTTCCTATAGATGATCTAGCACTCATCACTAGTAAATTCATCTGTGCCTACCACTAAGCAAGAGTGCGTAGGAGAGGTGGTCCAACCATTTGCTTTGAGTGTGGTGAGATTAGTCATGTTTGTGCTAGTTGTTCTAAGCTTTTGACCACGGGTAGAGATGATCATGGAAAGAACGACTACAACAAGAAGCATCATTGATTCACCAAGCATGATGCCACACTCAAGAGGGCTGCTATGGCATTGATCTCATCCTTTGTTGATCGATATCTTAGTGATGTTGATCCTTAAGTGATGATGAGGAGAAGACGGAGTGGAAGAAGGAAAAGAAGAAGGCCGTCGACTTTACCAGCATGTGTTTCATGGCTACGAGTGAGGATGAGCATGACAACAAGCATGACGAGGATGATCTCTACATCAAGCATGATGAGATAGACCCTTATGATGCACACAAGCTTAGATATGATAGAGTAGTTGTCAGACCCCAGAGCAACGACTCCAGATCCTCTGTGTAAATCGTACTAGTTTAGGATCAGCTTGTGTGCATAGTGGTAATAGGGATACATATCGAGCACGATGACAAACTTTTATTAAATAAAGAGTATAGCCTTATGGCTAAAGTTTACATCATCAATGCTCACTGGCAAAATAATAAAGGAAATAACAGCGAAAACAAGTAAATAAAACAGCGAAGCCCAAAGAGCTTGCCCATAAGCAGACAATAGTAAGACGTTGGCCTACTCGTCCTGGTCCTCACCATAGTCGAAGCAGTCCTCCTCTAAGTAGAGATAACAAGGGCGAGTACAAAGTTGTACTCCACAAGTTACACAAAAAATGCAATAATAATGCAAGGCTAACAAGTGAAGGCATATATGGTTATTTGAGCGTAAAGCATATTTTAAAGAAATACAGTAAATAGATAAAAAAAATTACTAAATTTAATACAGTAAATAAGAACAGTAATTTAAGCAAAACAATATCATTAGCGCAGGCACCGACATGACACCAACCTAATCATGGGCATCCCACCCGGACCATCTTTCTCCAAAAGGATTACACATTTCCATCCAAAAACCATTTTATAAAAAACAAAGTCTAATTCATGAAAAACTTTACTCAACATGTCGGTGACCATGGGCACGGCTATCCAGGATAGTTTATACACTCTGCAGAGATGGTACAACTTCACCCACAAAATATGATTAACTCATGCTATCGAACACTACATGCTTCTATAGGCGTGCGACTAAGTGATCATAACAAGTCCTTTACAAAGCAAAGCCGTCCACCTGGCCACGCCACCACTAAGTTTTCACCCCAATAAGGAATCCACCAGATCGGGGGCCCCTATTGTGCCCTATAAGCTAAGACTTCCCATAGCCTACACCACACTCACATTCAAACCAGTTTTTTGGTGGTACGAAAGGGTTTTGTAGTAGTAGCTCATAGACCGGTCCTTAATTGACTTAGCCCACATACCCCTTGTGCCTAGCACCCATGTTGAGCCATTGAACAACAACGTATGCTAGCATGCACCAACCACCTAACCATTTGCCTAAGTATAAACCAAGTTTTATATTTTATTTTGAAATATTCCATAGACCTTCTTGACTCAATGAAGTCAAGAATACATTTTAAAAGCTCATCATTTTATGTGAAAAGGTTATCCCAAACCTTAAATTATATCAAAGTAGGTCTAAGCATTTGCTACAAAAATACTCTAGCTGATACTAGTGTAACTGTGATTAACATAGTCAAGGTATGTAACTTGCCTTGCTCCACTTATTGGTGTGAATTGTCGTAGAAGAATTCCCTAAATTCATCATAGTCTACACATCAAAATAACCCACAAAATTCAAATAAAATTCAAAACTTCAAATAAACTCCAAAATTTTAAAAACATGCTAGATTTGGATAGATCATGATTTTAGATGAATTTATAAATTTGAATGGGTTCAATCGGAGTTAGGATGAAGGAGAACGAGCTCTTGGAAGTTTAAATTCTAAAGAATATGAATACATGAAATTTTTGGAATTATTTTTCTAAAGAAAAAGGGAATTATGATGTCAGCATTGAGTTTTTATTTTTGGTCTAATTAATTTTTTAAAGAAAAATTGATTTATGACGTCAGGCTGACATAAGCCCTATTTTGAATTTTAGCATAGGGGTTGAGCTTGGGCCCGGACTTTGTTGCCCGAGTTCACAGACCATTTTCTAGCTGGTGGCACGCGGGGTGGTGTGGCACCCGCTTGGCCTTTGGGTGCTGACGCGGTGCACACGTGGCTGGCATGTGGCAACCATGTCGGCTCAATTGCTGATGTGGCTCGTCGGCCCATGGTGGTGCGCGGTTCCCGATGGCCACCAGTGGTGGAGGCCATGGTGAGGGCCGACATTGAGAGAAAATAAGAGAGGGGAGCGAGGGGAGGTGTTTTCACCTTTGCACGGTAGCTGAGGGTTGCCAGGGACAGGAGGGAGGTGGCGGTGGCGCACAGCTCCAGGAGGCCGCATTTCGATGGCTCTCGAGCTTGATGGAGAGGTGGAGGAGCTAGAGGGGACCTCGGCGAAGCTTGCTCGGCCATTAGTGAAGCTCGATGATGGCTTGAGGAGTGGCAATTGCTCATCGGAGGGGTGGCCGACACTCGGGGAGAGGAAGCATGGTGCGGAAGCGTTGTGATGCTTTGGGGAAGAAGCTGAGGATGAGGAGGGGTGGTGCAAAGTGAGGTGATGCTGTGTGGGGGGTTTATAGGAGGGTGCTATTGCAATAGTGAGCTAATCTCTCATTGGAAATCTCGGAGGCTAGCGGCGAGCGCGAAGGAGATAAGGGAGAGAGCGGGCGCGGGAAGGGAGGAGGTGGGCGCGAGGAAGAAGGGAGGTGGGTGCAGGGCGTGTGGATGGAGGGAAGGGTCAGAGGCAACTGTTCGTAGGAAGACCGACGGCAGTTGCTAGCGCTGGTGAGGAGAAAGAAGAGGGAGGCTACAGGAAGTGGAAGAAGGCGATGGGGCCTAGGCATCAGTGAGAGAGAGCGAAGGGAGAGAGGGAGAGAGGAGGGGGCGGGGAATGGTGATGAGTGGCAGCTGGGGGAAAATCTGGACCGACCACGTGTCAGCCCGGAAAGGGAGAGGGATTTATTGAATTATTTCTTATTTTTCAGAACTCTCAAAAAATGAAGGCTTAGAAAATAGCAGAAAACTCCAAATAAATCCCAAGAAATACTCAAAAATTCTAGAATTCACAGGGAACTCAAGAAAAGTAAAATTAACTTGATTTGACCACAACTGAACGCAAGTTTTCACATATCTGTTCCTAGGCTAAAATAAAAAGGAAGAAATAAAATCCAGAAAAAATCCAATTAAACTAAAATTTTTGGGAAGTCACAAACCTGGCCACCATAAGAAAATCTCGACCTCGAGATTTGGACGTGCTAGCAAAAGAGGTGGGGATGGTTGGCCTTCAGATTGTCCTCTCATTCCCACATGGCTTTATCCACTAAATGGTTGATCCATTGCACTTTACAGAAACGGATGGTATTTCTTGTGGTCTGACATTCTGTTGTCTCAAGTGTCTTGATTGGTTGCTCCCTATGAAGATAAAGGGTCTCGAGTGCTGCCTGCTCTGTAGGTATACTTGAAGACACTTCTTTAACTAGGGTACATGGAAGAAGTCGTGTACTCCGATCATGGTTGGTGGCAACTTCAACTGGTACACGACTCTCCTCTGCAGTTCAAGATCTTGAATGGTCCCACAAACCTCGGTGCAAGTTTTTCCTTAGTTGAAAACTCTTGACTCCTCTAAGTATGGATATTTTGAGGTTAACAAAGTCACCCACTTTGAAGGTTGAGCCTGAACGACAATTGTCAGCATAGATCTTTTGTTGGGACTAGGCTATCTTTAGTTTGTCCTTGATCTTTCTAACTTTCTCTCTAGGCTATCTTTAGTCTGTCCTTGATCTTTCTGATTATCTCTCTAGAGTCTTGAAGCAAATTAGGTCTGGGGTCTTGAGATTCTTCTAGTCGATCCCAAAACAGTGGTGTTCTGCAGTTCCTTCCATAAAGTGCTTCAAAGGATGCCATCTGGAGACCAGTTTGGTAGCTGTTATTGTAAGAGAACTCAGCATATGATATAGCACGATCCCAACTATCTCGAAAATCCAAAGCATAAGCTCTTAACATGTCCTCTAGCACTTGGTTGACTTGGTCATTCTAACCATCGGTCTGAGGGTGATAAGTAGTGCTGAAGTTGAGCTTACTCCCTAACTCTTCATGAAGTTTCTACCAGAAGTGGGAGGTAAACTGACTTCCTTGATCTGACATGATCTTCTTGGAGACTCCATGAAGGCATACAATCCTTAATATGAATAGCTCTACTAACTTGTCTCCATAATATGTAGTCTTGACTGGTATGAAGTGAGCTACCTTAGTCAAATGGTCTATTACTACCCATGTGGAATCATAGCCAGACTGAGTCTTGGGCAATCCGGTGATGAAGTCCATACCAATTTCTTCCCACTTCCAATCGGGTATAGGCAAAGATTTTAAAAGTCTAGCAGGTCCATGATGTTCTGCCTTGACATTTTGACAAGTGTTGCAGACATCGATATACTTAACAATTTCTCTCTTCATGCTGACCCACCAATACCTTTCACTAAGGTCCTGGTACATCTTGGTACTACCTGGGTGAATAGAGTATGGAGTGTCATGGTCCTTAATTTCATTGTTATTGGGAACATAGATATAATTTCGAACCAAATGGTTCCATGCTCATCATCACTAAAATCGGTGGCTTTTCCTCTTCTCATGTTCTTCTTTATTTCTTGGATATCTTCATCCACCTTCTGAGCTTCTTTGATCTGATCAGGCAAAGTGGGCTGAATTTCCAGAGTTGAAAGAGTACTCTAGCCCACTGGATTCAGGCTAAGATAGGCAACTCCCTCCTGAAGTTGTGTCTACACCACTTCTACTAAAATGCAGTTTGCGTAGGTCTTTCTGCTCAATGCATCTACTACAACATTGGCCTTGTCTGAATGGTAATGGATCCTAATGTGACGATGACCCGATCTTCCGAAAGGTACTGATAAGTCGATTGTGGAGAACTCGACGTTGATGATCCAAAGGCTCCAACCAAAACAGATCGAATCCCTCGCAATCACTACACCACTGCTCCGTTGGTTATCAACCGTGCCGAACACGGTTGACCTCGCCAAGAAGGCTATCTCCTGCAAGCGAATCGAGAATACAAGTAAGAGAGTTCAAGATGCAATCTGAATTGTATTGCGAATAAAGATTAAGTTCACAAGTTGGGGTTCGTTAACCGAACATGTGGTAAAACTGCTAAGCAGAATAATCTCTTAAGAAAAACCCAAAGAAAACTAAAGGGTACGACCTCCTTAAATAGGAGAGGGGGAAGCCGCACTTATCTAATGAAAAGGGGTGTGGTAATATTCATGGTTACTGTTCACACAGCCGTGGTACTGTTCATGTGAACAGTACCGGCCCGGATAGCCTAAGTTACAAGGCCCTCGGCCTACTTTGACTCGGACTGGAAAAGTGATATAACTTGTTTTGCAGTTTCTGATCTGCTCGGATGGATTTTGGAGGTGAGACTAGATACATCTGAAAGTAGACTCTAAGAGCTTTCCAACGAGTACTCACGGGCCCTGAGAAGCCTTCTGGATCAAAAGTTATGGCCGTTTGACGTTGGCCTATCAGGCTGAATCCGAATTGATCTAGAGGCCGAATTGGATTCCAAATCCTGTCCAACTTGAACCCTTGCTTCAATTGGTTCCAAAGTGGTGTGGTGCTAAAAATATGTATATTTTCATCATTAGGTAGCATCATATTCTCATTTAAAATGTGTTTAAGTTGAAGAAACGAATTCACCTTTAGTTCAATCTTGATATTGGCCGCTATGGTCGTATGTGTTGGTGGCGTGGTCACATCATCCTCCCCTTCTTGATAGAAAACTGTCCTCGGTTTTAACATATGTGTAGTGTCACATATTGCATGATCTTGATCATAAATCTTGGTAAATGATAACAAACGCAACAAACTCTTATTATGTAATATCATAAGTTCTTTATTAAATAAAGTAAAATCTCTTTGAAACGAGCTCACCTCATAATTTAAGTGATGCATAGGAGCTCTTGTAATTGGAACAACAAGTATGGCAAATATGGTTGTATCCATAGGGTACATGTTCTTATCATCCTCCCCTTCTTGCAAACAAAGCCGTCCTCGGCTTTTGATAAGCTGAAAATATGATAACAAAGAAGCCAAGGTATATGCATGGTATATGTATATGTCATCGGTTTTAACAGTTCTTCGTTGTTGCACAATTAATGTTATAAAACAGCAGCGATCATAAAAGCTCATTGTATTATTAACCCAAGAGTAATCATATATGTTAATGAGCAATTCAAAATTTCTCACACAATAATTATTGCAACTTGTTTTGCAAATGTAAGTGAAGCATTTATGCAATTCAAATCTTTGACGTTGTAAACTTGTAGTGGTGGCACATATGGGCAAAACTACAACTTTTGGAATCAACCAAGTTCATCCATATAATTATATCTCAATCGAACAACAGCAAATTCATCTAACAAGGGTGAAAAGATTTGTATGTTCTGCCATAATTCATCATCTTTATTCAGATTGTCCATACTAGATGGTGCGAAAAGAGATGAACACATAGGTATTGGATGAGTACTAGATTTTACTTCCCTCTCACATTGAACATGATTCAGCATACAAGAATTGTTGTCCCAAATAGCAAGTTTCAATTCATCCATGTGATCGCAATTTATGCATATTCGATATACAAGAAACTGATTTTCCACACCATAATCTCCAATCAAATTAAACTTATATCCAGATGTGTAGGCACTAAACAAGAATTTTGAACATGCAAGTTCAGAAACTTTCTCCATAGCATGTGACAATTTCATAGGTAGATCCAACATGATGTAACACAATGAATTAGCAGGAGAAATTCTAGTTAAAACTTCTTTATGTGTTATTAATTCGACATGTGCAAAATTATGAGAATTTAGATCAGCACATGGTTCATTTAAGTCAACACAAGGAATATCAAAAGATTCAACTACAGCAGGTATATACTCACAAGGTTGCTCTATGTCTTGTTGTAGCACCAAATCAGTACCGTGAGCGATGATAGCACCATGTTCTTTACATTTTTGGCTCTCCTCAGATGATGTAAGTGCATCCATCTCCTTATCTTCATTCTCAACCAATGGGGTTAGTGATTCAATCAGCTCATGCTCCTCTTCGGCATGATTCTCAACTACCTGCAAGTTATTAGTCACAGAAAAAGGCACAAACACAGGTTTGTTCTCATGTTTCTTATTATCAAGCACTCTCAATTTCTCCTTAATCTAACTTTTAATCTTACAAGCAAGTATAAACAAATGAGAGAGAGAATTATATTTTTGGTGAATAAGAAGGTTCTGAATTTCTTTATTAAGCCCAAGTAAGAATCTATTCTCTGTAGCTTCAGCATGTTCCTCTAAGCCACACGGCAACAAATGAGTTTTGAATTCATGATAATATTCCCTTAAAGTTCTATTACCTTGGTCTAAGCGCTGCAATTTCTTACGTTTAACATCAGGAGGAACAAATCTAGCACGCATAGCTACCTTCAATCTATCACATGTATCAGGTGCTAAACCAGAATTAACTATTTGAGTCCACCAAATGATAGCAAAATCTTTAAATTCACTAGTAGTTTGTCTGACTCTGTGCACTTCAGGAACTAGATGGGCATTAAATTTTTGTTCAACTGTCATCTCCCAATCTAGATAAGTTTCAGCATCATAAACACCCGCAAAAGATGGTATGATAAATGTAACTTTCGCAAATGGGTCATTATTAACACGATCATTGTGGTGCTGAAAATTATTACCTCCCATACCGTAATGGTTTAGATGTAGGCGGTGTCGTGGGCGTGCATCTTGGGCAGCAAATGAAGCACTGGCGTTGCGGTTTTGTTTCTCATTATCATCTCCCTCCTCACGATCTTGGCCCGCATCGTGATCATACTCATGTCCATTGTTTGGTGGACGATTCACCATTCTTTCAAGGCGTGCAGTGAGTGTTGTAATACTCTCATTGAGGGAACGCTGCAATGTGTCCAGCTTCCTATCGACGTCCTCATTAATGGTAGCGCGTTGTTCATCCAAGAGCGTCATGAGCTCTCCCTTTAGAACACACTCTTGATCATCAGACGACCCACCTGTCATGGTTAGTAGAAAACAAAAGACAACACAAAGGTATTATCCCTATCAACTACTAGGTGGTGGAAGGTGGAATCACACATTCTCAAACGTCTTACCACACTCTTACAAGTGTTCTTACCAATGCAACAGGTGGTACAACCGGTGGCTGGTTCGTGATACCATGTCGAGTGTGGGTACGATTGCAAGAGGGAACCTGTTCTGATCAAGAGTATGTGGAGCATGGAAGGCACAATATGTAGCAATGGAGAACAATCAGTAAATTTCAGAAATTGCATGGAATTGAAGTATAGTTCGTATCTAGCATTTAGCCTATGTTGCAGATCAACCAAGAATGGAAGAAGGCTAAAGACGTGTATGGCAATGTGTAGGAGTGGTAAATACAAGATAATTAAATCCAATGCAATCTGGAATTGAAGAACACAAGGATTGACCCAAAACTGAAAACTGAAGATTTCTGTCCACTGGACAGCACATCGGTATTCTGGCCGTAACTTTTTGTCAGAAGACTCTTTTTCACTAATTCTTTTTTCTTTGTTTCCTGACGGTTTTTTCTACAGATTTTCTTCTGGGGCCAACTTCCGAAACCTGACACAGAAATTCGCACAAAAATCACAACTGCTGACTGTTGCAGATTCAAAACAGATAATTGGGTCAACTTTCACCTCATATATCTCTTAACTGCCTTGCTGGAATGACGTGAAATTTTACAGATAGATGGATAATGAATTTTTGAATCTAATGGCGGTGGTCTCACGCAAATAATCTCGGAATCAAAAGTTATGGCGTTTTTGGTGGCGGCTGCAGAGAAAGGAAAAATCAGCCGAATTGGATTTAGGGTTTGGGGTGGGGAATTTTTTGTTTGGATTTTTAATGGAACAAAGATATGACCAACAACGAGACAATGCTATGACGGACAAAAATTCAATTTAGCAAACCAAAACTAACAGATTGAAAGGCACAACGGGGTTTGGACAGCGAAAAATAACTCTTTTTGTGGGGCAATTTTTTTCTGGACTATAGGAGATAAAAACCAATCTACTAACTAGGGATACAAGAATTACCTTACGGGCAACCGTTGCTCTGAAACCAACTAATGTGACGATGGCCCAATCTTCTGAAAGGTATTGATAAGTCGATTGTGGAGAACTCGATGTTGATGATCCAAAGGCTCCGACCAAAATAGATCGAATCCCTCGCAATCACTACACTACTGCTCCGTTGGTTATCAACCGTGCTGAACACGGTTGACCTCGCCAAGAAGGCTATCTCCTGCAAGCAAATCGAGAACACAAGCAAGAGAGTTCAAGATACAATCTGAATTGTATTGCGAATAAAGATTAAGTTCACAAGTTGGGGTTCGTCAACCGATCATGCGGTTAAACTGCTAAGCAGAATAATCTCTTAAGAAAACCCAAGGAAAACTAAAGGGCTGCAACCTCCTTAAATAGGGGAGGGGGGAAGCCGCACTTATCTAATGAAAAGGGGTGCGGTACTATTTATGGTTATTGTTCACACAGCCATGGTACTGTTCACGTGAACAGTACCAGCCCAAATAGCCTAAGTTACAAGGCTCTCAGCCCACTTTGACTCGGACTGGAAAAGTGACATAAATTATTTTGCAGTTTTGTATCTGCTCAGATGGAGTTTGGAGGTGAGACCAGATCCATCTGAAAGTAGACTCCAAGAGCTTTCCAACGAGTGCTCACGGGCCTTGAGAAGCCTTCTGAATCAAAGGTTATGGCCGTTTGAAGTTGGCCTATCAGGATGAATCCGAATTGATCTAGAGGCCGAATTGGATTCCAAATCCTGTCCAACTTGAACCCTTGCTTAAATTGGTTCCAAAGTGATGTGGTGCTACAAATATGTATATTTTCATCATTAGGTAGCATCATATTCTCATTTAAAATGTTTTGAAGTTGAAGAAACGAATTCACCTTTAGTTCAATCTTGATATTGGCCGCTATGGTCGTATGTGTTGGTGGCATGGTCACATCAGATCCCAAGGTTATAATTCTTGATCAGCTCTAACCATCTTTGCTGCCTTAGGTTGAGCTCTATCTGGGTGAAGAGATACTTCAAACTCTTATGGTCCGTGTAAACTTTACAATGGTTACGAATAAGACAGTGCAGGAGGTGGCGGTGGCGCACGGCTCCGGGGGGCCGCATTCTAGTGGCACTCGAGCTCAATGGAGGGGTGGAGGATCTAGAGGGGGCCTCGGCGAAGCTTTCTCAGCTGTCAGCAAAGCTCGGCGATGGCTCGAGGAGTGGCAATTGCTCATTGGAGGGGTCGAGGAAGAAGCTGAGGATGGGTAGAGGTGGTACGAAGTGAGGTGATGCCGTGCGAGGGGTTTATATGGGGGTGGCAACAAAACGGCGAGCTAATCGCTCGTTGGAAATCTCAGAGGCTGACAGCGGGGCGTGGAGGAGATAAGGCAGAGGGTTTGTGCGAGAAGGGAGGAGGTGGGTGTGAGGAAGAAGGGAGGTGGGTGCGGGGCGTGCGGAAAAAGGAAGAGGTGGAGGCGATCGTGCACGGGAAGATCGGCGGTAGTTGCGAGCGCCGGTGAGGAGAAAGAAGGGGGAGGGATTTAATAAATCATTTTTGATTTTGTAGAACTCTCAAAAAAATAAAGACTTATAAAATAGCAAAAAACTCCAAATACATCCCAAAAATTCTAAAAATCACAAGGAACTCAACAAAAATAAAATCAACTTGATTTTACCATAAATAAACACAAGTTATCATAGATATTTTTCTAAGCTACAATAAAAAGGAAGAAAAGAAAATCTAGAAAAAATCCAATTAAATTAAATTAAAATTTTTGGGATGTCACAGTAGTGGCTTATCACTTGAAGCAAGTTGAGGGTCTGAAACATATCATGAGAAGAAATGGCAAGCTAAAATCTAAAAATGAGATCTTGAACAGTGAAACTGATAGACTTATATCTCTTATTCCTGATGATGAAAATTGAGCTGTTGCATTGCTTTGTATGCTAAAATTAAAAAATTGCAATCTTCTGGGTCATCCTTACTTAAACAACTAGGAAATACTAGAGCTAAAAATATTGACATCAAGTCTAGTTCTACTTGCTTAGAAGTGTGACCCTTCTAGAGCTAGTACTTGGTCATGCTTTAATTGTGTTGATTTGGAAAAAAAACTTACCATGCAAACTAAAAAATTATTCTAATTTAGTCTTGAATATTCATATGCAAATTGTGAGTTTAGGGAAGAAAAACTCAAAGATTTAATTGACAAGCTTACTCATGCTAGAGCTAAATATTGTGATAATTGCCCTAAGCTCATCACTGAAATTAAACCTCTCACTAAAACTTTGCAAGACAAATGTGATAAGGAAATTCTTGATTCTGTTCATACATCAAAGAAAGTTGATTATATTGCTCTCAATAGCTTGTGCATTTTGTGCTAAAATTGGACATGATGTAGATGACATGCATGAGGCTTTTAGAGTTAAGTTTGATGAGCATTTGCATAGAATTAATGATGTGTCTTTTGTGTCATGTGAGGCTTTGAAGTGTATGTGCATATGAAGAGATTTGCTAGAGATATTAAGAGTTAAGCCTATGAGTCTTGTGACACTCTACCTAAAGAGAATGATTATTTGAAGAAAACTCTTGGGAAGTTCTCTAATGAAGAAAGAACATAAACATGATTTTGGATCAATCTAAGGTGAGAAAATCCCATAGAGGTTTAAGGTTCAACAACTACGAATATTTTAAGAATCATCCTCCTAAAGTTGTGATGGTAGTTGAGAGTGGTAAGAAAGAGGTTGTCCCTCCTAAGGTAGCCAAAATAGTATTTGAGTCTACATGATTTGCCCAAAACCCTTCAAACATTGTTGGTGCTTCTACTTCATTAGGTTCGACCTCTCAAATGGTCAAATACCTTTACACCTATTGTAAGAGGATGGCCGCATTATAGAGTTCTGCTTTAGGTGGGCCAAGAAACTTCGTCATGATCGCACTAGAGTCTTGAGGAGCTTTCATGTTCAGCCTCGTCTAACTAGTGTATCCAGAATTGTCCCTAGACCTCGCTTTATAGATGGGTTCTTTGATTGCTTTGGTGGTGATAGAGAGTGGTTTTAGGTTTCAGCGGAGTGGGTTTAGGTCTATAGTTCCCCCTAGACATGATTTCTGTTGTTTTGGTCCACAGCAAGGACTTGAGATGGGTTTTGGTAGCTCTAGGACATGTCTTGATGCATATCATTCTAGCTCATGCTTTGGAGCTTTTCCTGCTAGTCATGTGTCTCAACATTGGATATGTAGATCATATTTCACTAACCCTAGCACCGAGGCATAGGCTTCTTCTATCTCTTTGATGTAGGCTTTTCATGTGCGAAGGAGATCATGTGGATCCTTTCAGTATCATTGAAATTATACTATTTGAGGAGTTGTGGTGTGGTTGAAGCTTTTATTAAAAACTTGCTCTTTCTTGGTGTTAGCACCATTCCATATCTTGCCGCATTGATCATGTTAATTTCTTTCTCTTGAAAATGGATCATTTGTGACTCTTGCAACTTATGTACCTTTATTGTACAAATTCAAACTTAAGTTCTTGTCTTTCGGGGTGTCTGTCAAATTACTCATCAAGGGGGAGATTATGAGACCATGTGGAGGACACCCTGTGAGACCATGTAAAGATCACCCCATGATTGTGATGAGTATTTGATTGTGCTTGTGTTTCAGTGTTAAAGTTTGGGTTTGATTTTGTGTCGGTTGCTCTCTGATTCTATTGTCTAGAAGACAGCGATCAGACTGGCCTGCAAAGGCGTCCTAATCATTGACCAGTGTGATTGCCCCTACAGGGCGGTCTAGCCATCTTGATTGTCGTGGTCAGACTGGCCCCTATTACCGTGAAGATTAGGTTGATTTGCTGGCTGTTTGATCGGGCGATGGTTGGTGGTTACACTAGCCTCTGGTGATTTTCAGTGAGCTGTTGCACTGCTACAGATAGCCCTATCACAGACGGTTCGGAACCGTCATCACAGACGGTTCGGAACCGTCATCACAGACGGTTCCTGAACCGTCAGTGTTTAGGTGTTAGTGATAGTTGGTGGTTATCACAGACGGTTCCCGAGCCATCTGTGATAACTCACATTACAGACGGTCTTTATTACTAACCGTCTGTGATAGGCGAGTATCACAGACGGTTTTTTATAAACAACCGTCTGTGATACGTGCCTATCACAGACGGTTAGTAATAAAGACCGTCTGTGATATACACAATATCACATACGGTTAGTAGTAAAGGCCGTCTGTGATATTATTCACACCACAGACGGCACTCTTTGAAACCGTCTGTGATATTGTATCACAGACGGTTTTTAACAACGAACCGTCTGTGATACCAAGTGCATCATCCATTTTATTTGCTGTTTTTTGGCTAGCCTCAGGATATGCTAGCCATGCCCTCTGAAAGCAAGCAAGCAAGCAGATTACAGATAAATGACAGATATAAGTTAATTGCAACTCATAGTAAATCTCTACTCTTAAAAGAACGAGTTGAAGGTGATGGTGCGTCCGACGCTCTGCCACCCTCTCACAGGAAAAAAAGCGCCGACATGTGGGCCTCCCTCTGCTTCTCTCCTCCCCCAAAATCGAATGTCATGCGCTGAGACCTCCTCCCCACAGAATCCTCCGCCTCACCTCCTCCCCACAAAATCCTCTGCCGATACCTCCGTCCTCGCCTCCTCCCCATAGTCCTCTGGTGCTGAGACCTTCGCCTCGCCTCCTCCCCATAGTCCTCCGCCCTCCTCACGACCGGGCGCCTGCCTCCCCACTGAATCCCGTGCGCCTCCTCCCCTCCCTCCTCCACCGCCGCTCCGCCCGTCGCTCCTCCCCTCCCTCCTCCGCCACCGCTCTGCCCTCGCCTGCTCCCCTCCCTCCTCCGCCGCTCCGCCCTCGCCTGCTACCCTCCCACCTTCGCCGCTCCGCCCTCGCCTCCTACCCTCCCACTTCCGCCGCTCTGCCCTCGCCTCCTACCCTCTATCCTTCGCCGCTCTGCCCTCGCCTCCTCCTCCCCACCCCGCGCCACCATCGCCTCCTCCCCCGGTCGTCCTCCGACACCTCCTCTACCGCTCGTCCGCCGCCGCCTCCTCCCCCCCGCTCCGCTGCCGCCTACGCCGTGCCAGCCCGCGCTCCCGCCCTCTACACTTCAAAAATTCGTCCGCCAGCCCCGCGCCAGCCCGCGCTCCCGCCCTCTGCACTTCAAAAAAATTGCCTGCCACCCCCGCGGAGGAGAGGAAGGAGGTTGGGGGGAGAGCATTCTTTGTAAGGTCGAAGCTGTTACGACCGTTTTGCGGGGAGTCGGAAGCCAGAAAACGAGTTTACAACCATTTTGGGCATGGTCGGAGGTGATTCAGGTCGTTTACGACCACGTTGGCCGTAGTCGAATGCAGCTACGACCACGTTGGCCATGGTCGAAAGTCGTAAATTGAAGCTACAACCACGGTGTAGCGGGCTGCGGTCGAAGTCGGCGCTCAAGTCTACGACCACGTAAGAAGTCGGCTACTTGTGCATTTCCTTTGCATCCAGGTGTGAGGTCGGAAGCTGTTACGACCATTTTGCTGGGAGTCGGAAGCGGAGGTCATTCAGGTCGTTTACGACCACGTTGGCCGTAGTCGAATGGAGCTACACCATGTGGCCTTGGTCGAATGCAGCGACTTAACTATTGCATCCAGGTTTTCATGTTTTTCCTAGACTATACACATATTTCTGGTGCATTATGCTAATCTCATATGATGTTTTTTTTGCAGCGGTGAAGGTACAGTGTCGGTGAAGGTATTCGACCACGGCAGTTCGAACGTGGTTGTAAGGAGGCTACGACCACGTTGTAATGTTGCTGAGCAGGGTCGACGAAGGCTACGACCACGGTGTAAGTGGTCGTAAGGAGCTGCGATTTCATCGGGGAGATCTGAACGTGTTCGGAACGGAGTTTGACCACGGTGATCTATTCTAGAAAACTATTACTATGATATGTTGGAAAGTCTTACGACCTCCCAGCAACTTGTACGACCAGAGTTGTTTACGACCGATTCCGACCACTTACGATGCCGTACGACCACTCACACTCGCTACCGATCACTTCGAGTCGTGGTCGTAAATTCACTGTAGCAGTTTATGACCGCTCCGCTGTATCGCTTCGCTGCTCGAAAAATACTGTGATTGAAACATTCTACGATCACGCAGTGATGCTGGTGATCACTGTTCACCGTGGTCGAACACCCTTTCGACCACGTTTACTTCCTTCAACGTGGTCCGAGCGCGTAGTCGTAACTTCCTACGACCACCGTCACCTGCGTAGTCGTAACACCTTACGACCACCTTCACCGTGGTCGTAGCCATCTCTGCGTGGTCGAACGTCTCTACGACCACGTTCTAATCTGTATTCCGTTGTCGTAGCACCTCTCGATCACCTTCGACTTGCTTTGCCGTGGTCGTAACCCGACCACGTTTGCTGTGGTCGTGAGTTCTTCCGACCACGTCTTGCGATATCACACCACAAAAACAACGCACAGGGATTTACTTTTCTCTTATCTATTACTCGCAATTGCTTCATGGTACAGATTACACGACTCAAAGCCTCTTTTTATACCCGGTTCTACAACTCCTACTCGGTTTACAGAATCAGACTCCGACTTCTGTCAGCGTTCTCCCGGTGTGGTCGAACTCCTTCACGTGGTCGTAGATTACGACCACCTTCAGCGTGGTCGTAGATTACGACCACCTTCAGCGTGGTCGTAGACCTTCAACGTGGTCGTAGCTTACGACCACCCTCACGTGGTCGTAGTCGTGGTCGTATACCTTCAACGTGGTCGTAGTCGTGGTCGTAGACCATCAACATGGTCGTAGTCCTGGTCGTAGACCTTCAACGTGGTCGTAGATTTTCAACGTGGTCATAGGCGTACTGTAGATTTGTCGTGGTCGTAAGACCTTACGACCATGTTCACCGTGGTCGTAAGTCGGCTTCGACCGACGACTTGGCTCCACGAGTATGAGGGCAACAACACGAAGACGTGCACAGCACACACACACACACACAACGCGAACGCCTGGAACACAAAGAGCTTTGGTGCATCAATGGAACCGCTGATATACTGAAAATACAAAGTGCAGAAACTCCCGATGGTTAGCCACGCAGCGCTCCACGCCCAGTCACGGAGAGGCACACGCCCCCCACACCTGCTCCCCGCCGCTGCACGTGGGACCGCGCACTAGCAGGACCCACCGGTCAACGAGCTGGAAGGCGTCTACGCTGCCGCGAGCGCAAGCTGCCATGTGACCGCGAGACGGTGCTCGCCACGCGTCACCGCGCGAAGATCTCTACAGGTGCGTGAAGCGCTAAGCGAGTAGACCGGAGTGGATTTTAATAAACCTAACTAGAAAAGGAAGCGCGCTTCGCGGCGCCCTACAACGTTGTTGAATTGAGATCATAAAACAATAGTACAAAGTGCATGTAGAGGAACTAAGAGACCATGTGGTCGTGACCCTATGTTTGTGATGCGTAACTGATTCGTGCCTCTGGGAAATTTAAGTTTGTTTTGGACGTTTTCTGCATAGTTGTAGCATTCTGACCATGGTCGGAAATGAGTCAAGTCGTTTACGAGCACGCTGTGCATTATCGGGAGGTTGTACGAGCACGTTGTAGCTTTTACGACCACTCTGGCCGTGGTCATAGACTATCGGGAGGCTGAACAACCACGTTGTAGCTTTTACGACCACTCTGGCCGTGGTCGTAGACTATCGGGAGGCTATACGACCACGTTGTAGCTTTTACAACCACTCTGGCCGTGGTCGTAGGTCTTCGGCGGAGTTTACGACCGGTCTGGCCGTGGTCGAAGGCCATCGGAAGCAGCTACGACCACTTTGGCTGTGGTCGAAGCTTGGTACGACCACGTTGGCCATAGTCTGAGGTCGTAAGTTCAAGCTACAATTGCTGCGGTCAGAAGTCGGCGCTTGGATGATCGATCACGTTGAGTTGTCGGCGCCTTACGACCAGTTAGCAGAGAGGTACTCGCAGGTTGAGGCTTCGACCACGTTGTGAGGCGGTCGTATGCGGTTGGGTTGGTTTCAGACTCGGTCAGATGTACCCGTAAACAGTCAGAAGCGCTTGGATCACGGTCAGAGGTTGTTGGCCGTGGTCGTAGGCGGTTGGCTGTGCCCGAGAGCTCTGAACGTTGTCGTAAACCCATGAGAATCAGTCGTATGGCCTCCGGGATTGACCGATTGAGCTGGGATTTGGTCGTATGGCTTGGTATTGCGGTCGTGGACTTTGTGCATTTGATTGATCATCATTTCGACCAGTCTTAGTGCTATTTCAACCACGGTATAAGTGGTCGGAGGGCGTTTCGACCACGACATGAAGGAGCGAGTGTGGTCAATAGACTTCCTGTGTGATCATAGGGAGCTACGACTGTGAGATTTAAACGTGATCGAGTTGTTTGACCGCATGGTCGTAAATGATGACGCGGTCATGAGATTGATCCCTGGATCATGAACGTCCACGTGGTTGTAAGCGCTTTTGGATGGTCGTAAGTGCTTTTGGGCGGTCGTAAACGACCTTGGGCACAGCCAAGTACTTGCATACTTGATCGTATGGGGCTACGACCACGTTGTGAAGGAGTGCACGTGGTCGGAGAATGCTTTGAGTGGGGGATGAGCGGCAAGCTACAGTAGAAGTGGTTGAAACATGTTCAACCACAGCAAAACCAGAAGACGGTGAGGTCGGCAGGTGATACGACCACATCAGAGAAAGATCAAAGGTGATCCGAAGGCATACGACCGCAACAAAGAAGTTTGAACATGGTCGTAAGGAGGCTACGACCACGTTGTAAAGTCGCTGAGCGTGGTCAAAGAAGGCTACAACCACGGTGTAAGTGGTCGTAAGAAGAATTACGACCACGGAAAACGTGGTCGTATGGACTTACGACCATGGCAAACTGTCAATAGACATGGTCGAAAGGCGTTCAACCACAGCAAAACTGAAAGAGGTGTGCTCGAGAGAACCTATGACCACAACAAGGAAAAGTAGGAGGCGATCGAGAGGTTTACAACCACGTTGAAGTAGCGCAGAATGTGGTCGTAAGCGGTTATCGACCACGGCCAAGGACAGTGTTTTTACGACCACGGCAAACCTACAGTAGACGTGGTCGAAAGGTGTTCGATCATGGCAAAACCAGAAGACGGTGAGGTCGGCAAGTGATACGACCACATCACATCAGAGAAAGATCGAAGGTGATCCGAAGGCGTACGACCGCAATGAAGAAGTTTGAATGTGGTCGTAAGGAGGCTACGACCACGATGTAAAGTCGCTAAGCGTGGTCGTAGAAGGCTATGACCACGGTGTAAGTGGTCGTAAGAAGACTTACGACCGCATCAAACCGTCAATAGACATGGTGGAAAGGCGTTCGACCATGGTAAAACTGAAAGAGGCGTGCTCGGGAGGACCTACGACCACGGCAAGGCAAAGAAGGAGGTGATCGAGAGGTTTACGACCACGTTGAAGGAACGCAGAACGTGGTCGTAAATGGTTATCGACCGCGGCCAAGGAATAGTGTTTTCACAACCACGACAAAGCTACAGTAGACGTCGTCGAAAGGTGTTCGACCATGGCAAAATCAGAAGACGGTGAGATCGGCAGGTGATACGACCACGTTGTAAAGTTGAGAGTGGTCGACGAAGGCTACGACAACGTGGTCGAAGACCCTCCCGACCACGTTCAGCGTCTTCTCAACATGGTCGAAGCCCCCCTTTCGACCACGTTCAACTTCACAATGTGGTCGAAACCTCTTCCGACCACGTTCTATTCTTCTCAACTTGATCGTAACTCCTTCCGACCACGTCAGACTTTCTTTGCCGTGGTCGACCGCCTTCCGACCACGTCTAAACTTTCTTTGCCGTGGTCGTAAATCCTTCCAACCACGTCTTTTTTAGGTTTTCTATGGTCGAACGCCTTCCGACCATATCTGCTCATGTTTTGCCATGGTCGAAGCCCCTTTCGACCCCCCTTTCGACCACGTTCAACTTCACAATGTGGTCGAAATCTCTTCCGACCACGTTCTATTCTTCTGATGTGGTCATATCTGTGGTCGTATCACTTGTCGACCTCACCGTCTTCTGGTTTTGCCATGGTCGAACACCTTTCGACCACTTCTACTGTAGGTTTGCCGTGGTCGTAAAAACACTGTCCTTGGCCGTGGTCGATAACCCCTTACGACCACGCTTTGCGATACTTCAATGTGGTTGTAAACCTCTTGATCACCTCCTACTTTTCCTTGCTGTGGTCGTAGGTCCTCTCGAGCACGCCTCTTTCAGTTTTGCTGTGGTCGAACGCCTCTTTCGGTCGTATGGCCTCCGGGATTGACCGATTGAGCTGGGATTTGGTCGTATGGCTTGGTATTGTGGTCGTGGACTTTGTGCATTTGATAGATCATCATTTCGACCAGTCTTAGTGCTATTTTGATTTTGTGATCTACTTTGTGAGCTCTATTTTGTGATCTTATTCTGGTGCAGATGGTTGGATACTATATTTCGTACGACATGTTGGAAAGTCTTACGACCTCCCAGGACCTTGTACAACCGGTTAGAGTCATTTACGACCGATTCCGACCAGCAGTATGGACCAAGCCATTATTAATGCATAAATCCAGAGATAGGATAACTATATTATCAAATGGAACAACACAAATTTGTCGGATATTCGAAATTGAATATTACATCGCAAGGTGGTATGTGCCTTTAGCTTTTTCTTTTCTTTTTTTCCCTTTTCTTTCCCAGATAACAGGCCACCCCTTTATTCAAAAATTTCACGCCATAAATGGGTTTAGAGAAATCATACTTACACTACTTAAATTACCATGTTATACAGAGAGCCTCACAAATGCAATAATATGTAGTAGATATTTATTGGGCTGGCAGTAAAGCTACATGACTATATGCAAAAAGAAATTGTTCACTAAGCCTTATTTATTGGAATCTTGAATTTTGTTAATAACCAAAACTATTAAATGCTCAGTTTATATCCAGAAGCTTACCCTTTTTTCTGGCGCACTGCGTTACCTTTTTCAGGCTTGAAGGCAAAGCTGAGAGAGTTGAATCAAGACTTCAGGGAGTTAATACTCTGCGGCTGGAATGTCGAAGTCCTCCTCCCGCTTCTTCTGCGCGTCCTCCGGCTCCTCGGCCGCGTCGTTGGACGGCGCGCCCCCAGCGTCGGGGTCGTCGTCGACGGAGACGGGGATGGAGCCCCAGTCGGCGCCGTAGAGGACAGAGGTGGGGCGGACGTGGAGGAGGACGACGGTGTCGCCGGGGCGGAGGTAGTTCTGGACGGCCCACTTGACCGCGAAGGCGGACTCGTCGGAGAGGTCGACGGTGATGGCGATGCGGCGGTGCGTGGAGGAGGCCGCGGCGAATGAGGAGAAGAAGAAGCGCGGCGAGTTGGGCTGGATCGCCGCCACCGCCTGCGCCCCTGACAGGCGCACCGGCGGCGGCGTGGAGGGGGACCTGTCGCCGTCGGCAGTCGGGGAGGCCGGGGGGGTCGCCATCGCCTAGGGTTTCTGGCTCCTCCTCTTTGCTTGTCGCGGCGTGTCGACCAACCATTGCCTCCACGTCGTCCCAATTCGGTTGAATCGCTGTGGGAGCCGGCGGGGTAGGAAGGGGGAGGGGGAAGCGGCGGCCGGCGGGTGAGCGAGGGAGACGGCGGGGGAGCGGGGGAGGAGGGGGCGGCGGCGGGGGACCGGGGGAGGAGGGGGGAGGTGGCAGGGGAGGAGGGGGCCGGCGGGGAATCGGGGGAGGAGGGGGAGGAGGGGGCCACGCGAGACTGCGAGAGGGAGGAAGGGAAGCGGGGGAGATCTGGAGGGAGAGAGAGAGACCTGGCGCGAGGAGCAAAGGGCTCGGGGCGACGTGGATATCACAGGAAGCGCCCACGCCGCCCGAAACTCTCTCGTGCGAGGAAAGGGGAGTAGCTTTTAAGTTCTCCGATTTCCTTTGCTCCCTATTATTTTGCAATTAGACTTTTTAAATGTTACGATTATGTTTTAATCCGTAGCAACGCACGGGCATCCAACTAGTTACAACAAAATTCGATACACAGATGAATGTAACAAACGGCCAGCGGATCACATACATATATTGAATGAAAATCGTTACACAAAATCTGACAAATGAATTCAATTGAAGGAATTGTTTGATTTGTACAATTGAATCGAATGTTTCAACATCTAATTATCACCATTGCCGGCGTGGAACTCTCCCCTCTTATTTATGACCTCTGCTAGCAAGAATTGGGAGATGATTGCACGAATGTCGACGAGATTGTCAAGATCATATGCACTTTCGTCGAAGTCCACCCGCTGTCGCTAGGAGCAATGTTAAGTCATTAATTAGCATGTGTGTGTAATATAAATACATATATATAATCAGAAAATAATAATTATTGGAAGGACCTGACAAACCTCTGGATCATTGATCTTAGTATCCATGATTTCCTTCATATGGCGGCAAACGTAGAATCCACATACGTTGCCCTGTAGCTACTAGTGGCACTGCAAAAATAGAATTACATACATCGGTATTGTCAATTCTAGAGGCATTATAACAAAATATGATATAGGATTGTTGTGTTGTAGCGGGTACCGGAAATCGCGTGTTGTGTCGTAGCGTGTCACTGGATTTTTTGTCGTGTGTTCCTCCTTGGGCAACATAATCGGCAAACGCCCTACGTGATTAAAAAAACTTAGCCTCGGCCGTGGCAAACAAAAGAAATATTACAATAGAGTTATGTATGGAGGAAATGAGTTTACCTGTTAAGTACTTCTTGCACACAACTGAAGTCGTGGTTGCTCCTAAGGAGGGAATCAAGGTATATTACCTTGCTCCACTTTGGTACAATCACAAGCAAAATCCAGTGATGCCTAGTCATGTGTGTCGCCATAGTGATTAATCCTAAGTTCATGCTGCATGTAAAGTACAAATGAAACATATGTGTGGCAACTAGTGAAGCACTTACCCTTGGTTGAAGGGTACTATGACGTACTCCTTGTCGGTGTGAGCAATCAATCCCCTCGTTATGTAACCTTGCACGAAGGATGCATCTTCATTGATAGATTGCTCGGAGACCAAGTGAGGGTCGAGGAAACCCACCGGTCGTCGCAATCGCTGGAATTCTTGGATCATGTATCTATACACAAAGAAAGAGTAATGACATTTATCTGTATAACGTGAATGTAGAACTTCATTGTACAGTACACTTACAGTGTCCAGCATCGTAGAAGTGAGGCGTCGAGTTCGTCGAGATTGAATAGTAAGAATAAATCTTCGAATGTCACGACGATGTAGCTCGAGTCGTGGAGGAAATGTGTCTCGTTATATTTCAGAGTGAATGCACTCTGCAGGTTTGGCTTCATGTTGGACTTGTCCATGTACCAGGCATGCAATGTATTGCAAGTCATACCAATCTGGCGTAATTGTGACTTGGGCACCAACGACACTCCTAGAATAAACTTCCATGGCACGGGACGCGGCTTAATTTTCGTCGCATGAGCCTTGGAGGCCTTGGAGCCTCGCTTATGATATGTTCTTGGTGGCGTCTCGGTGGGAGCCGATGCAACAGACTTTACTGGATTTGGAGGTGGAGGTGGAGCCACCGGAGCCGATGTGCCAGGTCCAGGGCGACGTCCCTCTTGGGCCACTGGATGTGAAGATTGTGGCACGGACATGTCGAGGACGATGTCCCTCTTGGGCCACTGAATGAATGTGTGGACGGCATCCCCTAATGTCTTAATCTCTTCGTTTGGGGGCTTCTCAAGAGGGACGGACTTAAAAATATCATTAATCATGTCCACCTAGACCTTTATGAAACCGGTGTCTACTTGTACACCGTGCACCAGCGTCCCTGGCAGCAATGGATACACCATGCCACGCCCAGCGTCAACGGGAATAGAGCCAACAAGCCTGACTTTGAGGCTGCAAGGCATGGGCTCCTACATAACGATACAAGATGAGTTAAGGCGTCCACTAGAGAGATCTATGTACCATTCTAAAGAGGTACATTACCTGAATGTCATCAATACGTAAGTGGGCGTCGCTATGTTCAGAAATTGGTGTGGACGCGCAGCTACTGCGAGGTTGAGGGGGACTGGGTACCGCAGTACTAGGAGTGGGTTGCGATTGGTTGCAGACTTGTCTCAGTTCTTCCCGTAACGAATCTATCTCTCCTCGAAGTGAGGCAGTCTGCTCTTGAAGTGAGGCAGATAGTTGTTCCTCAAGTTGAGCACGAAGCTCCTGTTTTATTTATTCGCTGCGGTACGCCTTGGATCTCTTCGTACTCCTATATGTCTCGGAGTAATCTGGAAATCCGTGCCTCCAAGGTACATAAACCCCCACGTGTCACATCCCAAAATTTGGCTTTTTGAAAAAAATTTAAATTCAAATTAATTATTTTAAGGTAATTGGATTTTACTTGGCTTTTAATTGCCTTTCTGGTTTTTCTGGAATTTAAAAACTATTTTTAGAATTTAAAAAGTAATTCAAAATATGAAAATTAAATATCAACAGTAGTTGGAAATAATTTTGTTTAGTCCAAAATATGTCCAGGAGCTTCTGTGAATTTTTCTGGAATTTTTGGAGGTATTTTCATATTTTTCAGAGGCCTAAATAATTTTCTAGCCTTTTCTGAAAATCAAAATCAAATTCTGAAAATAAAAATCCCTCCCTTTCCCTCCAGCCGACGCGTGGATGGCCCAGATCCGTCCAAGTCGCCGCTCGGCCAATCCAGGCCACCCCTCCCCTTCCCTCGCTGTCCAGCGGGCCCGGCCCGTCAGCCGGCGGCCCCGCCTTCCCCTCCTCCTCGCCCGACGCGTGGACGGCTCGGATGAGCCGAGTCTCCGCACGGGCCATCCAGCCGCCCGCTCTCGCTTCCTCCCTCACCTCGCTGACCCGCGGGCCCCGCCCGTCAGCCGCACGCGCTCTCGCTCCCGCTGCCACCTGGCCCCGCCTGTCAGGCCGTCGTCCCCGCGGAGCCGCCTCCTTCCTTTCTCTCCCCCCTCTTTCCTTTCTCGCCGGCCGACCGAATCCTCGACGGACCCGGCCTTTCCTTCCTCGTCTCTCTGCAGTTTTGGAAGCCTCGGACGCCGCCGCGACCGAATCCCCAAATCCCCGCGCCTCCCTTCCTTCCGCGCCCCCTCCTTCCTTTCCTCCCCCAAACCTTCCTTCTCCGGCCGCCAGCAACGGCGAGCAATTGCCGCGCCCCTGCTCCCCCTCAGCCCCTATAAATACCCCCTCGGCTTCGCCGCCTCCCGCACCACCTTCCAGAGCCTTCCACCTTCACTCCCGAGCCCCGTAGCACCCCAGCGCCGTGCGCCCTCTCTCCACGAGCTCCGCCGCACTCCGACGAGCTTTTGCCGACGCTTCGGTCATCCCCGGAGCCAGCCACCGCCACCCCGAGCACCCTCGTGCCCGCGCCATCCTCCCCGACGCTTCGGCCGTTCCTTCCCGCCGCTGGAGCACCGTCGCCCCGGAGGACCCGAGCTGCGCCACCGTCTTCCTCGTCGCCGGCCTACTCCGCTCATCGCCGCACCCCGTTGACCCCTCCAGCAGCACCGCCTTCGCTCGAGGGACGCGTTTTGGAACTCCACCGAACCTCCCCGACCACCTCTCGCCGCCGGCAACCCCGCCTCCGTTCACTGCAGTCCGGGCCTACCCGAAGGTACCCCTCAAGAGGGTTACCTACCCTTATTGGGTAGGCAACGCCTCCCCGCTCACTTGGCTAGCAGCGCCCGCTCGTAACTCCCTCGGCGCGCGTTCGAGCCTCTGGCTCCACGCGCGGAGGTTGAGTTTTTCGTTTATTTTCCGGGCTGACAAGTGGGTCCCACCCGTCAGCGGCCGCCGGTCTGCGCTGGCACTGCCGCCTGGGCCCCACCAGTCTGCGTCAGCCTCTGACAAGTGGGTCCAGATGCCAGTGGGTCCCACCTGTCAGTGACCGAAGAAAATGAGGTCACTGACAGAGGGGTCCCACATGTCAGTGACCAGCAGAGAATACTGTTCCGTGGGTCCCACCTGTCAGTCTCCCGAGATAAAAATAAAAGAATAAAATTTAATTCTCCAGTGGGTCCCACCTGTCAGAAATTTCCGAATTTCTGGATTTATTCAAATCTGAGATTTTCAAATGAGCATAACTTTCTCATTTTAACTCCAAATCCAGCCATTCAAATTTCTAAATTCATCTAAAATCATAATCTATCCAACTATGGCCTCTGTTGAATTTTTGGATTTTATTTGAATTTCTGTTTGTATTTATTTGTTTTGTTGCTTCGTCTTTCCTCGCGTAGATTCCAACGTTGTCGACGATCCCTCTTCACAGCAACAAGAAGACCCAGAAACCCTGCAAGAAGGCAAGTCTCCTTTGATCATCTTGAACCTATGCTTTTGAAAATGTTTTAATTATTTTAAATTGTATGCATTGCTATTTACATAAAAGTCACTAGTTCAAATCTTTAGGAATTAGTTATTCCAACCTTGTTATGCCCTCATTTGACATTGATTGCCATGTACCTTGTCACCCTAGAACTTCCTTTGTCTCAATAATGAGATTACTATTAATCTTTGTGAATATTAGAATGGTAGGTTAATGCTTAGTCTTGCTATCTAATAACTTTGGAAAATCTTGAAAATGGGAAATTATGATTTATTATTAAATCCTTGTGTTTGAAAGTGAAGTGGCAATTGGAGTTGTCACTGTGATTTTAAAATAAAATAAAAATATGAAAGTTGGTTTAGATTAGGGTGGATGGTTGTTTGGGTTGGTGCAGTAAGCACGAGAACTTGTTAAGTGTATGTTCCACCCTAGTCAATTAAGGACCGACGCTTGTGTTTGTCCAAACTGAGCATTAACCGTACAACCACAAGTCTATATGGGTACGACCTAGCTGACTAACTTATGATAGTCTAGTTTAGGTGCCACCAGTGGAAAGTGGGTGCCAGGGATGGACTGGTTATTCACAGTGAGGGATAGGGATTTACTGTACTCATATGGCGCAAGAGGGGGCTTCGGTTCGGGCAGTTAGCCTACCTGCGGTGAAACCTCAGCGGGTGGTATCTAGCTAGATTAGAGTAAGGTAAAGGCTTTGTGATATTTTATCTGGGTCTCATGCCAAAGGAAGCGTGTTGACTTTTAGGATAATTTATCTCTTGTGGGTAAAGTTGTACAACCTCTGCAGAGTGTAAAACTATTTGAATAGCCGTGCCCACGGTCAAGGGCGGGCAAAGAATGCATTCACATGGTAGATTTCTGGTTTTGGATTTAAAATCAAAAGTTTTGTATCCCGAGAGTGGAGGGAACTCTCGGAAGGGAATCCTGGCGGATGGAGCCAGAGAGGGTGGATGGAACCCGCAGTTTAAAACTTGACCAATGGTAATTGGTTAGCTAGTGTTGGTAGTTGGAACCTTCACTAGAAAGTTAATTCTGTTAAAACATTTACTTCATTAAATTAACGCCTTCGAAAATAATTAGTAGTAATTGAAATTTTCAATTATTGCTTTGTGCAAAAGAACCATATAGCCTTCCTCTGTCAAGCCTTGCATCTATGCATTTTTCCCAAGACTTGCGGAGTACTTTATGTACTCACATGCTACACTTACAAATAAAATCTCAGAGGAAGTTGAAGCTCAAGAAGGTGACTACGACTACTGCTTCGCTTGTGGCTGCGATGGATTCTTCCCGGAGGACTAGGTCGCGCTTCCCCAGTCAACTGCCTGTGGCATCTTGATGGGTCTACTTTGATTTCACTTTGCTTCCGCTGTGTTTTTATTGTGCGAGGTCTTGAAACCTCTAATGTAATAATGAGATCTGGTGGTCAGTACTCTTTATAATTGTAATAAATACGTTGTTGGTCATGAATCATTTCTGTTTAACTGTGTGCACTAGCTTTGATCTGGGACTAGTGCAGAAATACACAGAGGGTCCGGGTTTGGAAATCCGGGGGTCCGACAGAGGTGGTATCAGAGCCAATTTGACTGTAGGACGTGACCTAGATTAAGAATGGCAAACCATAAGGACTTATATTTATAAAAGGAATATATTAAAAATGTATAAGCTTCTTTGCTTCTACTCTCTTCCTACTTAGAATCTCGTTCTTGTCTCCAACTTCCTTTATTAAAAACTTTTACTAATCTTTTCTTTTACTCAACCTTGTAGATGGCTGGTTCATTCTCCGCTGCCCCCTGGGACTACTACTCACATGGAGAGGATGTTGGAGCATTCGCTAGCCTTCTCCGGCAGCTGATGCAGTGCTTGGAATACAGTCAGCCGCCCATTTTCAGGGGTCGGAAGACGCGGATTCTGGACCGTGACTCCTGGTCGATGGAGGTATTCCTGTATGCACGGGATGGGGAATTCAAATCCCAAACATACCCCATCAAGCACCCTCGGTCCCGCTGTTATGACGCAGTCCAGGACGCAGCACGCCTCGCCATTGACGAGTTGTGCCACCTGCACAAGGATGTTGTACATCAGTCCCCTTTTTGCTTCTTCATCAACCCCAGGGTAGGACAGAGGTATCCAGATCCCTTTGATATTCCAGCTGACGATCCTCGACTGTCACATCAGGTGCAGCTCACCCAGGCGATGGCAGTCACTTATGCTAGAGCTCAGGAGGAGATTGGACAACTACGGATGCTTCTCACTTCCAGCTACCAGCATTCCGACACGCTTCGCGCACAGCTTCTCCAGAGCCAGGCAGCTGAGTTTGAGCTGGGACGCCTCAGGGCCACAGCCGACTACACGCCGTCTTCACCCGTAGTTGATTACACGCCGTCTTCTCCAGTACCAGCTGTCATCCCCAACAACCCGGCACCAGCTCGACTTTCAGGACTCCACATCAGACTTACAGCACGCAAGAAGGTGCGACGCCCCAGTCCGCCACCTGTCATCACTCTCAAGAAGCGCAAGCCTTCTCCTTCGCGTTCTCGGTCGACTGCCTCCAGTCGTAACCGTGCCTCGGCCGAGTGTGACTGTTCACGTCAGCACGTGAGAGAGCGCCAGGAAGACCCGGAGGAGGATCCAGAAGAAGACCCGGAAGAGGACCCTGAGGAGCGCGTCTTTGGAGAGGATTAGTAGTCTTTTGAGTCAGTAGTACCCAAATAAAATGTCCGCGTCCTTAGAACGCTTATTGCTATGTTTTGGTGTGCTAGATGGACTGTACCAGGCCAATGTGCACTTGTGGTACAACCATCCTTGGAGTTATCTTGATTTTAATAAAAGTTTTTCCCTAAGTGGTTGCTGGTTTCTTCTTGTGTGTTGGCTTGGGATGTGATTTAGTTCCCCTAATCTCTTACCTTTGCTATTTCCCTCTTACCTTCTGCTAACCTAAACCGCTTCAGATGGTGAACACGAGGAGCAACCCTGGCAACAGCCGTGACGCCAACAATCAGCCAGAAGACAACATCCCACCACCTCCTGCTCAGGCCCCCAACTTGGAACAGATGATGGCCATGCAACTACAACTTTTGCAAGCCCTGGCCCAAAACCAAGTGCAGCCAACCCAGCAGGCACCCAACCAGGCACCCCAGTCTAAGTTGGGAGAATTCATGAGGACAAGGCCTCCCACTTTTGCTGGATCAGTGGATCCCCTGGAGGCAGATGATTGGATCAAGGATGTGGAAAGGAAATTGGTCCTAGCTCAGTGCAACGATAATGAGAAGGTGCTGTATGCTGCTCATCAGCTCAAGGGAATGGCTGCTAACTGGTGGGAAAACTACCGCGCCGCCCATCAAAATGTACAAGCCATCACCTGGGATGAGTTTGTTGAAGCTTTCCGCACTGCCCATATCCCTACTGGGATAATGGAAATGAAGAAAAGAGAATTCTACCAACTACAGCAGGGAAACCTCAGTGTTTCCGAATACCTGAACAAGTTCACCCAACTGTCCAGGTATGCATCTGAAGAGGTCACATCGGAGGCGACCAAGATTTGGAGGTTCACACAGGGACTTGACCCCAACCTCAAGGTGCAGCTAGTGTCTAATGATTTCCCGACCTTCCAGCACCTAGTGAACAAGGCCTTTGTCCAAGAAGATGCTCAGCGTCAGCTATACGAAACTCGGAAGAGGAAGTTTCAAGCCCAGCAAGGAGCAAGCAGCTCTCGATTCCGCCCCAACGCCCCTCACTTTCACAAATCTTCAGAGTCAAGCATACCAAGGACTCCCTTTTCAGGACCTCGCCCAAATCCACAAACTCCTCGGGCAAGCAACGGTGGCCAACCCCAACAGAACAAGAATTCAGAAGCAGGAGTGCAGTGTTTTAACTGCAAGAACATGGGGCACTATACCAGCAACTGTCCCCAGAAACGCCCAGCAATGACCCCAGTTCGTTTCAATCTAGGGACTACACCAGCACGAGCTCCAAATGCAGGACAAGGCCGTGGGACACCTCAGACTCCAAGGACCCCACAAGTGGTGAGCAGAGGGCATCTCAACCATGTGACCGCGGAAGCAGCCCAGGATGCACCCGACGTAGTTCTGGGTAAGTTCCTTGTCAACTCAGTACCTGCATCAGCGTTATTTGATTCTGGAGCTTCGCATTCTTTCGTGTCCAAAGATTTTGCTGAAATATATAATTGGGATGTGTGTAAGCTAAAGAACCCTATGCTAGTCCAATCCCCTGGAAAGGAAATGAGGACTAACACAGTTTGCCCTAGCGCAACTGTGGATATAAATGGAGTTAAGTTCCTAGCGAACCTTATTATAATAGACTCCAGGAGTTTAGATGTGATACTTGGAATGGATTGGTTAACCAAGTATAAAGGACAGATAGATTGTGCTGATCGAGCTGTTACAATCACTAACTCTGATGGGATTCAAGTAAGGTATAAGTCAAACTCACCTACCCAGAGCAGGTGTGGTTTGAACAGTGTGAAGGGAGTGACTCTGGAAAAAGTACCTATAGTGAGTGAGTACCCAGATGTGTTTCCTGAAGATTTACCCGGAATGCCGCCAGACAGGGAAGTAGAGTTTGTCATCAACCTAGTACCTGGAACAGCTCCGATTTCAAAGAGACCTTATCGTATGTCTGCAAATGACTTGGCAGAAGTTAAGAAGCAAATTGAAGAATTGCAGAATAAAGGTTTTGTAAGACCAAGCTCGTCACCCTGGGGAGCACCAGTACTGTTAGTGAAGAAGAAGGACGGAAGTCTTCGCATGTGTGTGGACTATCGATCCTTGAATGATGTGACGATTAAGAACAAGTACCCTTTACCCAGAATAGATGATCTGTTTGATCAGTTGAAAGGATCATGTGTATTCTCTAAGATTGATCTTCGATCAGGTTATCACCAATTGAAGTTAAGACCAGAGGACATACCCAAGACCGCATTTGCTACCCGTTATGGATTGTATGAGTATACAGTGATGTCTTTCGGTCTAACCAATGCCCCCGCATATTTCATGAATCTGATGAATAAGGTGTTCATGGAATATTTGGATAAGTTTGTGGTTGTATTCATCGATGATAGTTTGATATATTCCAAGAACGAGGAAGAACATGCAGAACATTTGAGGATAGTTTTGGAAAAACTCAGAGAAAATCAGTTGTATGCCAAGTTTAGTAAGTGTGAGTTTTGGTTAAAGAAAGTAGCTTTCTTGGGTCACGTGATTTCTGCAGGAGGAGTGTCAGTAGACCCCGATAAAGTAAATGATGTGCTCAATTGGACACAACCTAAGTCAGTATCTGAGATCAGAAGCTTTTTGGGATTGGCTGGTTACTATAGACGCTTTATTGAAGGATTCTCCAAACTGGCAAGACCTCTCACCCAGTTGCTAAAGAAGGAAAAGAAGTTTGAATGGAGTAAATCGTGTGAGGACAGTTTTCAAGAACTAAAGAGAAGGCTAACTTCTGCACCAGTGTTAACCCTTCCGGATATTAGAAAGGATTTCGAAGTCTTCTGTGATGCCTCAAGGCAAGGATTAGGCTGTGTTCTGATGCAAGAGAGAAAGGTAGTAGCATATGCTTCAAGGCAATTGCGACCCCATGAAGGAAATTACCCAACTCATGATTTAGAGCTTGCTGCCGTAGTGCATGCACTGAAAATATGGAGGCATTACTTGATTGGTAACCGCTGCGAGATTTACACGGATCACAAAAGCTTGAAGTACATATTTACTCAACCCGATCTTAACATGAGGCAAAGGAGATGGCTTGAGTTAATAAAGGATTATGATATTGGAATACATTATCACCCAGGGAAGGCTAATGTGGTAGCTGATGCCTTGAGTCGAAAGAGTTACTGTACCAAACTGTGGATTAAGGACAGTATGCCTGCCCTTCAAGCAGAATTTCAGCGGCTCAACTTGGAAGTGGTAGAGGAAGGATTCCTGGCTACTCTAGAGGTTCAACCCACGCTACAGGACCAAATCAAGGCAGCTCAAGTAGAGGATAAGTACGTTAAGGAAATCAAAGAAAACATGAAGAAAGGGAAAGCCTCGGGATTTTCAGAGGATGAAGAAGGTACCCTTTGGTTTGGGAAAAGGATTATTGTACCTGAAAAGAAAGAGGTAAAGGAGTTAATATTGAAGGAAGCCCATGAATCTGGATATTCAATTCACCCTGGGAGTACCAAGATGTACCAAGATCTCAAGGAAAGGTATTGGTGGTCAAGTATGAAACGAGAAATTGCAGAATACGTAGCCTTGTGCGATGTATGCCAACGGATTAAAGCTGAACACCAGAGACCCGCTGGACTCCTACAACCTTTGCAGATACCTGAGTGGAAATGGGAAGAAATTGGTATGGATTTTATAACTGGATTGCCAAGAACCAAAACAGGGCATGATTCAATTTGGGTTATAGTGGATCGTTTGACAAAAGTCGCCCATTTCATTCCAGTAAAGACCACGTACTCCGGGGATAGACTTGCAGAGTTGTACATGTCAAGAATTGTGTGTTTGCATGGAATCCCAAAGAAGATTGTGTCAGATCGAGGAACCCAATTCACTTCGAGATTTTGGCAAAAGCTACATGAACTTTTGGGCACAAACTTAAACTTCAGTACAGCTTATCATCCACAGACAGATGGACAAACAGAAAGAGTAAATCAAATTCTGGAAGACATGTTGAGGGCTTGTGTACTGGCAAACAAGAATAACTGGGATCAGAGTTTGCCCTATGCAGAGTTCTCCTACAACAATAGTTATCAATCTAGTTTGCAAATGTCTCCGTTCGAAGCCCTATATGGCAGAAAGTGTAGGACTCCATTGTATTGGAAGGAGACAGGAGAAGGACAAGTATTTGGACCAGATGTGTTGAAGCAAGCGGAAGAACAGGTTCGCCTAATCCAGGACAGATTAAAAACAGCACAAACCAGGCAGAAAAGTTATGCGGACAATCGACGTAGAAGCTTAGAGTTCGTACCTGGGGATCATGTTTATTTGAAGGTGTCATCTCTCAAAGGAATGAGATGTTTTGGAGTCAGTGGAAAGCTAGCTCCCAGATTCATTGGACCTTTTCCTGTTGTGGCGAAACGAGGAGAAGTTGCTTACCAGTTGGAGCTTCCACCTCAACTGGCAAAGGTGCATGACGTCTTCCATGTGTCTCAGCTAAGAAAGTGTCTTAGAGTTCTAGAAGAGCAGATGCCTCTAGATGAAATAAACGTGAAGGAGGACCTCACCTATCCAGAATATCCAGTCAAGATATTGGAGGAAGCAGAGCGCCGTACGCGCAGCAAGGTTATCAAGTTCTGTAAAGTGCAGTGGAGCAACCATTCAGAATTGGAAGCAACTTGGGAGCGTGAAGAGGATCTAAAAGAAGAGTTTCCCGACCTTTTTCCCAGTCCGTCCGAATCTCGGGGTCGAGATTCTTTCTAAGGGGGGTAGGTTTGTCACATCCCAAAATTTGGCTTTTTGAAAAAAATTTAAATTCAAATTAATTATTTTAAGGTAATTGGATTTTACTTGGCTTTTAATTGCCTTTCTGGTTTTTCTGGAATTTAAAAACTATTTTTAGAATTTAAAAAGTAATTCAAAATATGAAAATTAAATATCAACAGTAGTTGGAAATAATTTTGTTTAGTCCAAAATATGTCCAGGAGCTTCTGTGAATTTTTCTGGAATTTTTGGAGGTATTTTCATATTTTTCTGAGGCCTAAATAATTTTCTAGCCTTTTCTGAAAATCAAAATCAAATTCTGAAAATAAAAATCCCTCCCTTTCCCTCCAGTCGACGCGTGGACGGCCCAGATCCGTCCACGTCGCCGCTCGGCCAATCCAGGCCACCCCTCCCCTTCCCTCGCTGTCCAGCGGGCCCGGCCCGTCACCCGGCGGCCCCGCCTTCCCCTCCTCCTCGCCCGACGCGTGGACAGCTCGGATGAGCCGAGTCTCCGCGCGGGCCATCCAGCCGCCCGCTCTCGCTTCCTCCCTCACCTCGCTGACCCGCGGGCCCCGCCCGTCAGCCGCACGCGCTCTCGCTCCCGCTGCCACCCGGCCCCGCCTGTCTGGCCGTCGTCCCCGCGGAGCCGCCTCCTTCCTTTCTCTCCCCCCCCCCCCCCTCTTTCCTTTCTCGCCGACCGACCAAATCCTCGACGGACCCGGCCTTTCCTTCCTCGTCTCTCTGCGGTTTTGGAAGCCTCAGACGCCGCCGCGACCGAATCCCCAAATCCCCGCGCCTCCCTTCCTTCTGCGCCCCCTCCTTCCTTTCCTCCCCCAAACCTTCCTTCTCCGGCCGCCAGCAACGGCGAGCAATTGTCGCGCCCCTGCTCCCCCTCAGCCCCTATAAATACCCCCTCGGCTTCGCCTCCTCCCGCACCACCTTCCAGAGCCTTCCACCTTCACTCCCGAGCCCCGTAGCACCCCAGCGCCGTGCGCCCTCTCTCCACGAGCTCCGCCGCACTCCAGCGAGCTTTTGCCGACGCTTCGGTCATCCCCGGAGCCAGCCACCCCGAGCACCCCCGTGCCCGCGCCATCCTCCCCGACGCTTCGGCCGTTCCTTCCCACCGCTGGAGCACCGTCGCCCCGGAGGACCCGAGCTGCGCCACCGTCTTCCTCGTCGTCGGCCTACTCCGCTCATCGCCGCACCCCGTTGACCCCTCCAGCAGCACCGCCTTCGCTCCAGGGACGCGTGTTGGAACTCCACCGAACCTCCCCGACCACCTCTCGCCGCCAGCAACCCCACCTCCGTTCACTGCAGTCCGAGCCTACCCGAAGGTACCCCTCAAGAGGGTTACCTACCCTTATTGGGTAGGCAACGCCTCCCCGCTCACTTGGCTAGCAGCGCCCGCTCGTAACTCCCTCGGCGCGCGTTCGAGCCTCCGGCTCCGCGCGCGGAGGTTGAGTTTTTCGTTTATTTTCCGGGCTGACAAGTGGGTCCCACCCGTCAGCGGCCGCCGGTCTGCGCTGGCACTGCCGCTTGGGCCCCACAAGTCTGCGTCAGCCTCTGACAAGTGGGTCCAGATGCCAGTGGGTCCCACCGTCAGTGACCAAAGAAAATGAGGTCACTGACAGAGGGGTCCCACATGTCAGTGACCAGCAGAGAATACTGTTCCGTGGGTCCCACCTGTCAGTCTCCCGAGATAAAAATAAAAGAATAAAATTTAATTCTCCAGTGGGTCCCACCTGACAGAAATTTCCGAATTTCTGGATTTATTCAAATCTGAGATTTTCAAATGAGCATAACTTTCTCATTTTAACTCCAAATCCAGCCATTCAAATTTTTAAATTCATCTAAAATCATAATCTATCCAACTATGGCCTCTGTTGAATTTTTGGATTTTATTTGAATTTCTGTTTGTATTTATTTGTTTTGTTGCTTCGTCTTTCCTCGCGTAGATTCCAACGTTGTCGACGATCCCTCTTCACAGCAACAAGAAGACCCAGAAACCCTGCAAGAAGGCAAGTCTCCTTTGATCATCTTGAACCTATGCTTTTGAAAATGTTTTAATTATTTTAAATTGTATGCATTGCTATTTACATAAAAGTCACTAGTTCAAATCTTTAGGAATTAGTTATTCCAACCTTGTTATGCCCTCATTTGACATTGATTGCCATGTACCTTGTCACCCTAGAACTTCCTTTGTCTCAATAATGAGATTACTATTAATCTTTGTGAATATTAGAATGGTAGGTTAATGCTTAGTCTTGCTATCTAATAACTTTGGAAAATCTTGAAAATGGGAAATTATGATTTATTATTAAATCCTTGTGTTTGAAAGTGAAGTGGCAATTGGAGTTGTCACTGTGATTTTAAAATAAAATAAAAATGTGAAAGTTGGTTTAGATTAGGGTGGATGGTTGTTTGGGTTGGTGCAGTAAGCACGAGAACTTGTTAAGTGTATGTTCCACCCTAGTCAATTAAGGACCGACGCTTGTGTTTGTCCAAACTGAGCATTAACCGTACAACCACAAGTCTATATGGGTACGACCTAGCTGACTAACTTATGATAGTCTAGTTTAGGTGCCACCAGTGGAAAGTGGGTGCCAGGGATGGACTGGTTATTCACAGTGAGGGACAGGGATTTACTGTACTCATATGGCGCAAGAGGGGGCTTCGGTTCGGGCAGTTAGCCTACCTGCGGTGAAACCTCAGCGGGTGGTATCTAGCTAGATTAGAGTAAGGTAAAGGCTTTGTGATATTTTATCTGGGTCTCATGCCAAAGGAAGCGTGTTGACTTTTAGGATAATTTATCTCTTGTGGGTAAAGTTGTACAACCTCTGCAGAGTGTAAAACTATTCGAATAGCCGTGCCCACGGTCAAGGGCGGGCAAAGAATGCATTCACATGGTAGATTTCTGGTTTTGGATTTAAAATCAAAAGTTTTGTATCCCGAGAGTGGAGGGAACTCTCGGAAGGGAATCCTGGCGGATGGAGCCAGAGAGGGTGGATGGAACCCGCAGTTTAAAACTTGACCAATGGTAATTGGTTAGCTAGTGTTGGTAGTTGGAACCTTCACTAGAAAGTTAATTCTGTTAAAACATTTACTTCATTAAATTAACGCCTTCGAAAATAATTAGTAGTAATTGAAATTTTCAATTATTGCTTTGTGCAAAAGAACCATATAGCCTTCCTCTGTCAAGCCTTGCATCTATGCATGTTTCCCAAGACTTGCGGAGTACTTTATGTACTCACATGCTACACTTAAAAATAAAATCTCAGAGGAAGTTGAAGCTCAAGAAGGTGACTACGACTACTGCTTCGCTTGTGGCTGCGATGGATTCTTCCCGGAGGACTAGGTCGCGCTTCCCCAGTCAACTGCCTGTGGCATCTTGATGGGTCTACTTTGATTTCACTTTGCTTCCGCTGTGTTTTGATTGTGCGAGGTCTTGAAACCTCCAATGTAATAATGAGACCTGGTGGTCAGTACTCTTTATAATTGTAATAAATACATTGTTGGTCATGAATCATTTATGTTTAACTGTGTGCACTAGCTTTGATCTGGGACTAGTGCAGAAATACACAGAGGGTCCGGGTTTGGAAATCCGGGGGCCCAACACCATGCCTCGTGTGCGAACTGGGTGCTCCTTGTTTCCCAAGGCATGTGATAGTAAATCTATCTCCCTATATTCTTCAAAGGATCCACGAGAAGATTCGGTAGTCAATGATTGCTGCAAGAGGCAATTAATCATGTTATTTTTGAACCCATGAAGTTCAAGAGGTGTTAACAACTATGTTGTTTAACATATTTTACCAGGCATTGGGACACTTCCTCATCTGCGAGGTTTTTGAAAGAGACACCCAAAGATGTGGTTGATGACCTCGCTCTTAACCAGTTTCGAGCGCGCTCGTTTGCGATCCCGGCAAATGGCGAAGAGGCCTCTGATCGGATTGCGACCACATCCTGCATCCTCCATTGCGGGATTTTACCCGCGTACCCAGCAGTGCCAAGTCTGTGAGGGTGCCTGTTTTGTGCCTGGAGAGCCTTGTGCGTCGCACTTTGTTGTTCAAATTCAGTCGTCGTCTCCATCTGCACAAAGGCCTCCCATGTTTCCGGCGACACGAAAGGATACTTCGTGAAGGGCGTGACATCCTCGGACACGTACTTCGTCACAAGAGTCCTCTTAAAATTCTTCCATGCTTTTCCCATCGCGAGGAGCGCCTGTCGTTGCACGAGTCCCTGTACTTCTGCTGGGATCTCGAACGAATTTGTAATTTCCTCCCATAGCTGATTTTTGTGATCCTTTGTCAAATCTTTCCAGCTTGCTATGGTGATGGGGACCCGTTGCCTTCCAATTATCCCACAGGTACTCCGAAATGGTGACGCTGCTTTCTTCGGTTCCAGAGGGATCCCATTCGGAGAGACCACCGTGATGGTCATTCGGCCCTCTGGCCTTTTCGATACTCCTCGGCCACGTTTAGTTTTCGCAATCTTGGGAGCGTGAGACCCAGATGACGACGACAAAGACTGTGTGGACGCCATCTCTCTTCTAAGAAAAAACTAACTGTAGTGAGCTATGGTCCCAGCTTATCAAAGTTCTATAAATCAAGTGACACAAACCAGTGCATCAAGTTCATTGAACAAGATACACTGGAGTGTGTCACTTGCTTTATGCCCTTTGACAAAGTTCTAACGATTAACTAACTGCAGTGAGCTATATATGGGCCTTCCAACATGTGAAGCATATAACATGTGAAGCATATAACATGAGCATATAACATGTGAAGCATATAACATGAGCATATAACATGTGAAGCATATAACATGTGAAGCATATAAAATAAAATACATGTGAAGCTCGGAGGGAGCGGCGTCGGGAGGGAGCGGCGTCGGAGGGGCGTCGAGAGGAAGCGGCGTCGAAGGGGCGTCGGGAGGGACCGGCGTCGGGAGGGACCGGCGGCGTCGGGAGGGAGCGGCGTCAGGAGGGACCGGCGGCGTCGGGAGGGAGCGGCGGTGGGAGGGACCAAAACCTAGCTAGCAGGGGCGCTGCAGAGTGGAGACAAGAGACTGCGCGAGAGCGGACTCCGCAGACCTAGCTGCGGGTATTTAAAGATAAGCTATCACAGATGGTTCCTTAAACGAACCGTCTGTGATAGTGGTATCACAGACGGTTCTATCGATATAACCGTCTGTGATATGCATATTATCACAGACGGTTCTATAGATATAACCGTCTGTGATATCCATATTATCACAGATGGTTATATCGATAGAACCGTCTGTGATGTGTTATCACAGACGGTTTCTTTCGATAAACCGCCTGTGATAGTTCATTATAAATACCCGCAGCTAGCTAGGTTCCTATGTCATTTTACAATTACAATATAGAACATAGATACATTTATGAAAAACGCAAGCATAACCATAAATATAACTATTTCTTAGTTCCTTAGTCATTTTACAATTACAATGGAACATACATACATTTATGAAAAACACAAGCATAACCAATATCATTTATTACACTTTGGCTATATCATTTTAAATAAAGCCCTTCACGATGATCGACACGCATATAGCTTGCTTCATCGCCTTGTTCTTCCTCGAGCCTGATGCCGTCTCCGAGTGGAGGCAAATCATCAAATTGATTGTACTCTTCCTCATCCACAACATTCTCAACCCCGACAATCCTTCTTTTTCCCTGAAGAACTACATGGCGCTTCTTATTTGCCGGGTCGGTTACATAAAATACTTGAATAACTTGCCTCGCGAGTACGAATGGTTCGTTTTTGTATCCTACACATTCGAGGTCCATGGTAGTGACGCCGTACTTGTCAACCTTTACACCCCGTGGGAGTTGGACCCAACGGCACCGAAATACAGGAATTTTGAAAATTACGTAGTCAAGCTCCCAAATCTCCTCTACAACCCCGTAGTACGAGCTTGGGCCAGCGGTACTGCCGTGCAAATCATAGGCATCTATGCAGACACCTGAGTTCTGCACTGTGCTCTTTCTATCTTGATCTGTTGTATAAAATGTGTAGCCATTAATGTCGTATCCTTGCCATGTCACAATTGTAAATTTTGGCCCTTTTGCCAACCATTTTAGTGTTTCACTTGACGACCTCCTAGTCAATTGCGCCTTGAACCATTCGTTGAACTGACGGTTGTGTTGTCTCGTGATCCAAACTTCTGACTGGCCTGCATTCTCCTGACGTAGCATGTCCTTGTGCTCTTCAATATATGGGGTCACTTCAGTCATGTGTTGTAAAACCATGAAATGGGCTTGAGCATACGTATTTTGATCCGGAGTTATTGCTTTCCTCCCGATAGTCCTGATAACCTCTAGCCTCCCCTTGTGACGAGATAGAGGTACACCTATCGGCTCTACCTGAGCCATGTAGCCGATGCAGAATTCAATGACCTCTTCTGTTGTATAACCTTCGATGATGCTACCCTCCGGTCGAGATCGATTGCGTACATAGGACTTCAGAATTCCCATGTACCTCTCGAAAGGGTACATATGACGTAGAAATACGGGGCCGCATATTTTTATCTCTTTCACAAGGTGGACAATGAGATGGACCATGATATCAAAAAATGATGGAGGGAAATACATCTCTAGATGACATAGAGTTGTCACCACCTCGGTTTGCAGAGTATCTAGTCCGTCCGGATCAATGACCTTCTGAGCAATTGCGTTGAAGAAATAACATAGCCTTATGATTGTCACTCGAACCTTGTTCGGCAAAATACTTCTAATTGCAACAGGTATCATTTGTGTCATTAGCACATGACAGTCGTGAGACTTCATGCCAATTAATTTTAAATGTTCCATGGAAACAAGTTTCTTCATGCTTGTGGAGTGACCGGATGGAACTTTCACACCATGTAAGGACTGGCACAGTTCAGTTCTCTCGGACTTAGACAGAGTGTAGCATGCTGGGGGAAGGTACATCCGGCTTTTATCGGTCTCTATCGGTGCTAACTCGGTCCTGATGTTCATAGCGACCAAGTCACGCCTTGCGTTAACACCATCCTTTGTTTTATCAGGAATGTTCAGTAAGAGACCAATCAAACTGTCACATACATTCTTCTCTACGTGCATGACATCGATGCAATTGCGAACTTCTAAGTGCTCCCAATAAGGCAAGTCCCAAAATATTGACCTCTTTTTCCACATGTTCTTCCTCAATTTACGTCCCTTTCCAAACACAACATTTATATCCTTGACCATATCATACACCTCTTTCCCGCTAAAAGGTCTTGGTACTGAGACATCCTCTTTTTTCCGTCAAATTGTTTCTTCATCTTGCGGTATGGGTGATACTTTGGAAGGAACCTACGGTGACGCATGTACACAGTTTTTCGCGAGTTGTTCAACCACACACTCTCGGTATAATCTAAGCAGTGCGGACACGCTTTGGCTCCTTTTATACTCAACCCTGACAGGTTACCAAGGGCAGGAAAATCATTAATAGTGCAGAACAACATGGCGCGTAGAGTGAAGTTCTCTCGTTTGTCCGCATCCCATACAAGTACCCCTTCATTCCACAATATTGCAAGATCTTCCACCAATGGGGCTAGGAACACATCGACATCGTTGCCAGGTTGCTTCGGCCCTTGGATAAGTAGTGACATCAAAATATATTTCCGCTTCATACACAGCCAAGGAGGAAGGTTGTACATGCACAGAGTCACGGGCCAGGTGCTATGTCGGCTGCTCATGTTACCAAAAGGATTCATTCCATCTGTACTCAACCCAAACCTTATATTTCTCGGTTCCACACTGAAATCTACAAACATCCTATCGATGTTCCTCCACTGGGCAGAATCAGCAACATGTCTTATCATTCCGTCTTTCTTACGTTGCTCGCAGTGCCAACGCATCAATCTTGCATCCTTGCGGTTTGCAAATAAACGCTTCAAACGGGGTATTACAAGAAGATACCACATCACCTTAGCAGGAGGTCCTTGCTTCACCTCGGTGCCCTTCCCATCATCAGAGTCATTTTTACGCTTGTATCGGGATGCTTTGCACACCGGACAAACATGTAAGCTAGCATACTCTTTACGGTACAGGATACAATCATTCCGACATGCATGTATTCTTTCTACTTCCATTCCTAATGGACAAAGAATCTTCTTGGCTTGGTAGGTGGTTCTCGGCAACACATTTCCTGTTGGAAGCATGTCCACTAGGAGACCTAATAATGCCGTGAAACTCTTGTCGGACCAACCATTACTTGTCTTCAATTTTAGCAGTTCTAGAACTGATGACAACCTCGTGTATTGCGGCTTGCAGCCCGGGAACAAAGGTTTCTCCAAGTCCTCCATCAAGCCCTCGAATTTACCAAACTCTCTCTCACTACAGTTCCCTTCTGCATCACGTAACATCTGATCCAGATTGTCATCCTGCGACCTATCCTCATGATCGAAATAACAGTCCACAACTGGCATATCGTTGTCTCCCTCGACTATGTCATAACTACCTTCTTGTGTACTCTTCTCTTCACCGTGACTGGTCCAACATTTGTACCCTTTTCTGAAACCCCTTCGAATCAAGTGAGCTTCAATCTGCGCTGAATTGCTAAACATCTTGAGATTATCACAATCAATACATGGGCAATACATATATTTCATCCCCTTCTTCAACATATCCAGCTCGGCCGCCCTTCTAAAAGCAGACACGCCAGTAATGTACTCTTCACTCACACGGTTCTCAATATACATCCAGCTTCGGTCCATCTATGCTACACAAGTGACAAATGGGTGTCAAAAATGATTATTACCCCTACTACTAACCTCTGATCAGATCACTTAGAATGTTAAGTAATTGATCTACTAATCTCTGATCAGATCACTAAGAATGTTAAGTAATTGAGTATACTAACCTCTGATCAGATCACTAAGAAGACGGTGATATTTTTTCACCCCCAACTCCCTAAAGCCGGCCGCCTTGCTCCACCGATGCAGCGCAATGAAGACAGATCAGTGTCGACATCCTTCAAGCAAGTACGCCAAGTAATTAATACTACGCAGAATATCACAGACGGTTCCAACCACAAACGGTCTGTGAAAATGATATATCACAGACGGTTCGTATTAATAACCGTCTGTGAATTATCACCGACGGTTATTAATATTAACCGTCTGTGATACAAACAATATCACAGACGGTTCAAATTAATAATCGTCTGTGATTGTTGGCTATCATAGACGGTTCGCATAAATAACCGTCTGTGATAGTCCTTCACAGACGGTTTACATTACGAACCGTCTGTGATAGTTCACTCTGTACGCATGACAGCCAATTCGAAGCATAGCATAGCATCCGAGGCACATCCGAGGCCTGCTGCTGTGTCTTGAGGAATGCCAAGAGCTGGTCTTCAGATGTGGCATTCCTCAAGACACAGCAGCAGGCCTCGGATGTGCCTCAGATGCTATGCTATGCTTCGAATTGGCAGGCATGCGCCTGACAAAACAATTCATCTTTCCACCCAAATGGTCCATGTATCTTTTGCAATAATCACAGCTAATACAGAGGCAAGCACAACAACACATTCAGATCTATTACAGCTAAGAACGAACCTTACAACACTTACGGCAAGAGTGTGTTGTCCAGCCGCTCGCCGTGCAGCGACGGAGGCGCTAGCTCACAGCGGAGGGGAACCTAGCTAGTGGATGAACTCACGCGTGACTAGTACCGGTGGAAAGGTTGATGAGAAGTTATTAATAAGGACCGAGCCGTGGGAGGAACTGGTGCCAGCCATTCGATGTGGAGAGAATGGACGGGTAAGATCGAAATCCTGGGTATACGCCAATTATTGGTAACATTTGCTTATCACAGACGGTTAGTTACACGAACCGTCTGTGATGCATACTATCACAGACGGTTCGTGTTAATAACCGTCTGTGATTGTGCTTATCACAGACGATTCGTTAATAGAACCATCTGTGATAGACCTTCACAGACGTTTTATACCACAAACCGTCTGTGATACTTGATAAAAAGTGCAAAAAAAGACATTCCCAGATTCTTCGATGAGCAGCCGACATAGCTGACTTCTTCGCTGAGCGACTATCCATCTGCTTCTTCCCACTTCTTTTCTTCATCTCTGGTCTCTGGATCACGTACGCCAGTAGCGATGATTCAGCTAACTGAATCATTGCTACTGGCGTACGTGATCCAGAGACCAGAGATGAAGAAAAGAAGTGGGAAGAAGCAGATGGATAGTCGCTCAACGAAGAAGTCGGCTATGTCGGCTGCTCACCGAAGAATCTGGGAATGTCTTTTTTTTTGAACTTTTGTTTTAAAATTGCCTTGAATTTTGCAAGAAAAAGAAGGATTGTCGGACGCTACATTACAGACGGTTTATACGGAACCGTCTGTGATTAAACTTTCACAGACGGTTTATACTCGCAACCGTCTGTGATATTTTCACAGACGGTTATTAACACGAACCGTCTGTGATAATTGAAACATCACAGACGGTTTGTATTAAGAACCGTCTATGAACTTTCACAGACGGTTCTTAATACGAACCGTCTGTGATAATCTGGACAATACATACGGTTCGTGTTAATAACCGTCTCTAAAAATCACATGTCACCAATAATTGGCGAATACCCAGGATTTCTATCTCGACCGTCCGTTCTCTCCACATCGAATGGCAGGCAGCAGTTTCACCCATTACTCAGCCCTTATTAATAACCCCATCGACCTTTCCAGTGGTACTAGTCACGCGTGAGTTCATCCACTAGCTAGCTTCCCCTCCGCTGTGAGCTAGCGCCTCCGTCACGGCACAGCGGGCGGCTGGACAACACACTCTTGCCGTAAATGTCGTAAGTGTTTCTTGTTCAGTCGCACCGTTGTGCCATGAAGGGTTCGTTAGTTTGTTATTCTGTAATAGATCGATCTGAATGTGTTGTTGTGCTTCCTTCATGCATCTCCCCTCCGCTATGAGCTAGCGCCTCCATCGCGGCACGGCGGGTGGTTGGACAACACACTCTTGCTGTAAGTGTCGTAAGTGTGTCTTGTTCAACCGCACCGTCGTGCCATGAAGGGCTCGTTAGCTTGTTATCCTGTAATAGATCTGAATGTGTTGTTATGCTTGTGTCTGTATTTCTTGTTCCTCCACAACGCCGACTACTACCAACACACTCTTGCCGTAAGTGTGTCTTGTTCAGCTGCACCGTCTGTAGACGGCAAATCACAGACGGTTTTGTGAAACCGTCTGTAATGTAAACTATTACAGACGGTTTTAATTTAAAGGCCGTCTGTGGTATTTGTGGCGGGAAAAAGGAGTATCACAGACGGTTCTTATTGCTGAACCGTCTGTGATACTGGAATATCACAAACGGTTTTTATTAAAAACCGTCTGCGATAATCTGGGATTATCACAGACGGTTTTTTATTAAAAACCGTCTGTGTCGACTATCACAGCCGGTTGTTGTTAAGAACCGTCTGGGAATATTCACAGACGGTTTTTCACAAGAACCGGCTGTGATGTCCCTTTGTCTGTCATATTCTAGATCAGAGGTTAATATATAAGTACACATTGCTTCTAATAACTTAACTACAGAACTACTGAGACAAGAGATCACAAATTAAAGGCAAATTTATTAATTTCAATTAGAGGCAAATTTATTACAAAAGTCGCACAGGTAAAGAGTTTCCCAGATTGTATTCTTTTGGGCTTCGTAAGCTTCTTCTTCAACTTGGGGACTTGGAGGATCAGCCGCTAAATTCTCGAACGCCGTTAAGATTGCCCTTGTCCTCAGCACTTCCTCTTGCAGCCTGGGCAAATGATCAGCAGCATCCATAATGTCGTAGAGGATAGCATGAAAAGATTCCTTAGAATCTGCCGTTTCTGCTTGATCGGCAAGGCTATCCATCAGTCTCTGCAATGCGTGTAGAGCTTCTTCCGCATTGCGCACATTGTGGAGAAGAACCAGGGTGAGGGCTGTTTCCCTTTCTTGAGCGGCAGCGAGACGCCTCCGTCGACGGCGGAGGATCAGGTCAAGCTGACGGATGCAAGAAAGTCGGGGAAGGAGAGCAGGGCGGGTGCGGAGAAGCTGCTCCAGATGCAAATTGCTGGCCGCCTGTGTAAGGTTCCGGCCGAACAATTCGTGATGAACAGATGAGAGGAAGGAGATGATCACAAGAACAGTAGTAGAAGCCATGTTGTATTGTATATTGTATTGTACGTACGTAGAAGCTAGAGACCTGGATTAGGAGCGCATATTTAACCTTTAGCACAAACGGTTCGTATACCCAAACATGAATGATATAGACGCTTCGTATAACGATCGAGAGACGTTTATTAGACGATCGAAACACGAAGATAAGGAATTTGTTCTTATGCCATACAATGAGAAATTCCATTGGATTTTAATTGTAATTATACCAAAATGGAACGAGGCTATATACCTTGATTCTCTAAGTAACAACAAATCCAAGTACACAGCTATCGCTCAAATACTCGATAGGTACATACATTGTACATTGTACTCTTTCTTTCCTTACGAATAACTAATCTAACTTTTTCGAATAACGAAGGTCGTTCGCCACATACGTTCAACAAACACGTGGCTCGACGACAGGGGCCAAGCCCTTGAAACATACTCGCAATTTTCGGGTATTCGCTAGCTACACATTAATTAATCATATACAACACTTAGTAGTAATGCCTCTTGATTTAACACATTATATTTTTTGCAGTGCCACTAGCAGGACCCGGGCAACACGTGTGGATATTACGTGTGCCACCATATGAGACTACTCCTCGATTCCACCAAGATCACTAATTCTAAGGTTTGTCAATCTTCCCACATTTATTTCATACATGTCAAGTTTTATATATGCGCGCGTTGATATTCCAATCGACAGGCTGCATCCATCTCTACATCTGCATTGACACAGCCGGATTTTGCAAAAATTCGAGGAGAGCTCATTTGGTTTTTGTGGACAAAAGTCGTAAGATCAGATGGAGAGTTCCACTGCCCAGAATGATTTTTTATTGTAATTCTAAGTGCAAATACAGTGTAGATCTTTTACAATTGTGTATTTGTTAATGGATATTTTATTTCAATTCAATGAATTGATTTGCGAAATGGATGCTTTATGTTTGTGAAATGAAGTGCGTTGTCAATTGGATGTTTTATGTCTGTGAAATGAATTGAGATGTGAAATGTATCTGAAATGAAATGAGATGTGTGAATTGTATATGTTTTATTTCTGTGATTATCTGCTTGTTTCAGATGGCATGGCTAGCATTTCCTGAGGCTAGCCAATAAACAGAAATATATTTAGGGGTAGAAGGGAATATCACAGACGGTTTTGAGTTAAAAACCGTCTGTGATAGCTGATAATAACAGACGGTTGGGAGTTAAAAACCGCCTGTGATAGCTGATAATCACAGACGGTTTTGAGTTAAAAACCATCTGTGATAGCTGATAATCACAGACGGTTGGGAGTTAAAAACCGTTTGTGATAGCTGATAATCACAGACGGTTTTTAACTCAAAACCGTCTGTGATTATCAGCTATCATAGACGGTTTTTAACTCAAAACCGTTTATGATTATCAGCTATCACAGACGGTTTTTAACTCCCAACCGTCTGTGATTATCAGCTATCACAGACGGTTTTTAACTCAAAACCGTCTGTGATTATCAGCTATCACAGACGGTTTTTAACTCAAAACCGTCTGTGATAGCTGATAATCATAGACGGTTCAAAAACCGTCTGTGATGACCTTCGATTATCACTGACCCATAAATACAGACGGTTCACAAAACCGTCTGTGATGACGATTTCGAACCGTCTGTGATGACCTTTTCTGTAGTAGTGTCAGTTATCACAGACGGTTCTTAATACGAGCCGTTTGTGATGTTTTAGTTATCACAGACGGACCGTATTAATAACGGTCTGTGATATTAATATCAGACGAACGGTCTGTGATATTAATATCAGAATATGAACGGTTTGTGATATTAATAGCAAACATGGTTTGAAATACGAAGCGTCTGCGTTAATGCTTAAATATGCGCGCCCTAATCCTGCATGCTCTTCTACACACTATGCTCTCCCTGATCATAATAGCAGAGATGGTTTGAAATGCGAAGCGTCTACATGCGTTAATGCTTATATATGTGCGCCCTAATTCTTCTACACACTATGCTCTCCCTAATCATCTTCTTCATCACCAGATTTCTCAATAATGACATCTAAAATTCTTTTGATCTCCTTCCTCTCATCTATCCATCATGAGTTGTTCGGACGCAACCTTACACAGGCGGCCAAAAATTTACGTCTGGAGCAGCTCCTCTGCTCACGCCCTGCTCTCCTTCCTCGTCTCGCTTCCATCCGTTAGCTGGACCTCATCATCCGCCGTCAACGGAGGTGTCTCATTGCCACTCAGGATCGGGAAACCGCCCTCAGCCTCGTTCTTCTCTACAATGTGCGCAAAGCGGAGGAAGATCTTGCGGCACTGCAGACACACTTGGATAAACTTGCCGATCAAGCAGATTGGGCCGATAATGCGGAAGCGCATCTTGACATCCTGTTTCAGATTATGGAACATGCTAATGATCATTTGCCCATGCTTGAGGAGGAAGTCGAGAAGGCAAGGGCAATCTTGACGGCATTCGAGAACACAGCGGCTGATCCTCCAACTCCAGAAGTCGACGAAGAAGCATATGAAGCCCAGAAGATTCAAATCTGGGAATGTCTTTTTATTGCACTTTTGTAATAAAATTACCTTGAATTTGACTCTCGTCCCTATAGATTTTGTAGTTTAAACGATACCACAGACGGTTTGTGTTACTAACCGTCTGTGAAATTTCACAGACGGTTATTAACATAAACCGTCTGTGATGTCTAAAATTATCACAGACGGTACCAGTTAATAACCGTCTGTGAAATTTCACAGACGGTTATTAACTGGAACCGTCTGTGATAATTTTAGACATCACAGACTGTTTGTGTTAATAACCGTCTGTGAAATTTCACATACGGTTAGTAACACGAACCGTCTGTGATGTCTCATTTATCACAGACCGTTCGTGTTAATAACCGTCTGTGAAAATATCACCGACGGTTGCCAGTATAAACCGTCTGTGACAGTTTAATCACAGACGGTTCCGTATGAACCGTCTGTGATGTAGCCGTCCAGTATAGCCTCTTCTGTAGTAGTGTTGGTTTCGGCCGTGTGAGTCATGGAGGGAGTCTATGCATGCGAGAATGAGTGTTTTGGCATGTTCTCTTGTCATTCTTATAGAGTGGCTGTGAAATCTTCATCCTCAAGTAACAATATAATCAATTTTATTTCTCTCTCATGAAGTGTTCTTGTTTTAGTTGATTTGCTCTTGTTCTTATTAGTTATTTGCCACTTCTCTCCCCTTATCGATCTTATTGTGTGCCAAAGATGTGTAAGTGATAAAGATGGCTCATGTAGATCAAATCTCAAACATCTAGACCCGGTGGTTTGAAAGATTTCAAAACTGCCTAGTTCTTACTCGATTTGAAGTTTTTCTTGAGGAATTTTGATTCGGGGGTTTTGGCTTCGATTTTTGAGTGGTCTTACCTGCTGTGACATATGGGAACTCATTTAGAGCCATATTGACTATTTTTAACCCACAAGCAAGTTGGTTCTTATGTTTTTGAGATTTATCTAGTTTTAGTGCAACCTTTCATGTTTTGAGGAAAGGTTAAAAGTTTAGCCAAGATCCATGCAATACTTAGGTGGAATAGGTTCCTAAGACCCATAGCATGGCGTACGTAAAGTTTGACTTCATTTAATCATGGATTTTGAAGTTTGCACTACAAGTAGTTTTGACTCAAGCTGATTTTCTATTTTGGGAACAGGGGAATAGTCAGACTGCTTGTAGGCCTGGTCAGACCGTCCATCAGTCAGACCCCACCTCTAACAGCGTTCAGACCGGTTAGGTGCTGAATTTGTGGATCATCACTGTTTTCAGTTGTTGTTTGAATTTAGGTTGTCAAATCTGATCTTCGTAGCTCTTTATGAACTGGAGTGAAAGATTTCTGAATGTTTAGGGAAAGATTTTGAGAATGTGTGACTCACCTTGTCAGTCCTACATAAAGATATCTGTATTCGACTTCGATCACATGCAATAAAAACTGATTCTCTATCAAATCTGAACCAAGTCAAGATCTTTATTTATTTCCCCTCTCAAAAGAGGATTTTTTTTTTTACCGCTGATTGACTTAGGTTTTGAACTCGATCAAGCCCGTCAGGACCTATAGCTAGCACGCGTGGATCCAGCCTGCCGGATCCAAGAGCTAGCACACGCAACAGTGTAACATAATTAATTTGTCAATGTGCTGCATGCTTGCCATATCACATGATCGATCTGAATTAAGCCAACACCGCAAGTAGTGATGGTCCAAGCTAGGTCCAATATCCATGCATGAACATTGAGAGAGAGAGAGAGAGAGAGAGAGAGAGATAAGAGCTGCCGATCGATGCAAGTTGGAGCTGACTCCCTGTTGCTGATTTGCTCGATCGATCATGCATGAATCGATCGGTCAGCTATAGCTTTTTCATTTATGAAACCGGCCGGCCTGCAGGATCCGAAGGCATGGCTGACCCACGAGTCGGCATCACAGGTGTTGCATAGTGAAAAGAAGATACCACCGCGCCCCGCTAGTTAGCTCCAGGCCAGTGCACAGGACAGAAACCACGCACACTACTAGCAGCGCAGCTACTCACGTTGCAGTATAGAGCTAGTACTACTAGTAGCAGATGCCCTGTGCTGCAGGTCAACCCCTTGTCGCATCTCATGGCTCCCAGCTCGACCCCTAATTAATTCCCTTTGGTCCTTTGCTCAAACCCGGCCACCCCCCCCCCCCCCCCCCCATCCCGGCCCACTCAAGCAAAGGTCAACTCATAATGCCAACAAATCGTAAATTAATCCGGCATGTCAAATCTACATGCATGCTTCCTTATTATTGTACGGTGAAATCCACTCAAGATTTTTTTTAAAAAAGAAACATGCAAAAACTTTGCGTGTCTTTGCATTGAATTGTAAAGGACAGAAGGAAAAGAAGAGAAGTCGGTGGGAGATAAAGGAAACGAAAGGAAAATTCCACGCAGCAAAGAAAACCGGATTCGGGCATGTTCTTTTTGGCTGTGGCTTTTGGCTGCGGCTTGTGATTTTTAGGCTGTTTGTACGAGAGATTACAGAATAACAGAAACTCACGTGCGGTTTTTACTGATATAAATGAAGTCCGTAAAGTATATACTACAATTAACTAGTAAACTCTGTCTTAAAAAAATAATCCGTTTAAAAGCTAGTTACTGTAGAAAAGCAGCTTTTAAAAGCTGAAAAGAACAAGGCCTCGATCGGAATGGTGTTTCATGAATTTCTTGATTCTGGGTGGCATTATCCTAATTAATTGGACTGTTTTAGAGCGGTGTGTATCAAATTTTTGAAAGATGAATATATAAAATTTTGATTTGCCTTTTTTTCTTCTTCCTTTATTATTTTAATTCGATATATCCCCTCCCTTCGCATGATGGATGGGTTTGGTGACAAAATCATATAATTAGAAAAGATCATACATGTATATAATAATTAATCAATTGATTAATGTTGAACATATATCATTCATGCTTACATGCATGTCCATCCATCCAGCTAGCTATGTCTGGGTCTCGTGGACTAATCAAATTGCCAAGAAGGTCAAACTCCAAATGCAATTAAGAAGCCAAGGCAGATCTGTATCCTTTCATGGGCGTGTGGAGCAGTTTTTGGTTGGATTTGGTAGGACATAGGGTTCACAAGAATACTATCCAATTCATCCATCCAGCAGCTAGCTTACCTTGCAGTTTCACAGAAATGAAAATTCGAGGTAGGCATGTGGATCACCAAAATATGCTCCCCTTCCCTATTTTAGCACTACTTACTCTTAATGTTTATTTCCCCATTAATTCTGCACATATCTCTACTCCTTAAAATTTTGAGTTGGTGATCATTGGTGTGTTCTCCCTTCTCTCTTCTCAGCCGTCCGATCTAACACACAGGAATCTTATCCATCTATATCCCCTCTCTCTCGTGCTAACTATCGCTCCTCTCCACTTCTACCTTCTGTTATTCTATTCTCTTATTCTCCCCAGATCTCTCTCCCACGTTCTCACCCTCGCAGACCTGTCACCTCATCTCCCCTCTCCCTCCTAGCCGCCCATCGGGCATCTCCCTACCTCCACCACCCCATCTCCCCTCTCCCTCCTCCCTTCGACCACCGGGCTAGACTGGTGGGAACCGTGAGGCAGCACGACACTCAGTGACAGTGGCTGGTGGATCCGAGAGAACGGCGCTCGGCAATGGTGGCCAGTGGATCCAAGAGGCATGCTCGGCGACAACAGCTAGTGGATCTAGAAGGCAGCGATTGATGGCGGCCGGTGGATCCGAGAGATGAACGCTTGTAGACGGTGACCATTAGATCTGATGGCCGCCCCTGCTCCCTCCTCGCCCCGCCCCCCGCAGCGCTGCATTGCCATGGTTCTCCTCCCCCTGCCACACCCACCCCTACTGCTACCATTGCTCGATGCCGCATGGTAGCAGTGGCTTCCTCTTCCGATGCCCACCCACGTGGCTATCCCCCGCTACCGCCGCCCAGCAGTTGCACACCCGGTGAGCTTCTCGGGGCCATGGTCGAAGTTAGGGGCCGTGGTCAAAGTCAACACCGTGGTCGAAGGGGGTCGTGGTCGAAGGGGGCTGTGGTTGATATCGAAGGGTCGTGGTCGAAGTCAGGGCCGAGCAGGTCGAGCGGGCCACGCAGGCTGGTGCCAACAGTCAGGCAACAGGGCACGGTCGAAGGGGAAAGTGATCTACATCGAAGGGTCGTGGTCATCGAAGGGTCATGGTCGAAGGGGATAGTGGTTGAAGAGGGCAGTGGTCGAAGTCGAAGCCGTGGTCAAAGGGGGTCATGGTCGAAGGGGAAAGTGGTTGATGTCGAATGGTCGTGGTCAAAGGGGACAGTGGTCGAAGGAGGTAGTGGTCCAAGTCGAAGATCTGTGGTCCAAGTCGAAGATCCATGGTCGAAGTCGGAAATCCATTGTCGAAGTCAAAGCCGTGGTCAAAGGGGGTCGTGGTCGAACAGGGAAGTGGTTGATGTCGAAGGGTTGTGATCATCGAAGGGCCGTGGTCGAACAAAGGAGGCAGTGGTCCAAGTTATAGATCCATGGTCCAAGTCAAAGATCCATGGTTGTAGTCAGAGATCCATGGTCAAAGTCGAAGCTGTGGTCAAAGGGGGCCATGTTCGAAGGAGAAAGTGGTCAATGTCGAAGGGTCGTAGTCGTTGAAGGGCCATGGTCAAAGGGGGCAGTGGTCGAAAGGGGCCATGGTTGAAGGGGGCAGATTCGTGGTCGAAGGGTACAGTGGTTAAAGAGGGCAGTGGTCGAAGTCGAAGGAGGTAGCGGTCAAAGTCGAAGGGAGCCGTGGTCGAAGTCGGGGCCATGGTCGAAGTCGATGCCTTGATCGAAGGGGGCTGTGGTTGAAGGAGGAAGTGGTCGATGTCGAAGGGTCGTGGTCGAAGAGGACAATCGTTGAAGGGGGCAATGGTCGACGTCGAAAGGGGTAGTGGTCAAAGTCGAAGTGGGTAGTAGTCGAAGTCGGGGCCATAGTCGAAGGGGGCCAAGGTCAAAGTTGATGCCGAGGTCGAAGGGGACCATGGACGAAGGGGCCAAGGTCAAAGTCGAAGATCCGTGGTAGAAGTCAACGCTGTGGTCGAAGGGGGTTGTGGTTGACGTCGAAGGGTCATGGTTGAAGTCAAGGCCGAGCAGGTTGGGCAGGCCGAGCAGGCTGGTGCCAATAGTCGTGCCACAGGGTACGGTCGAAGACGGAAGTGGTCAATGTTGAAGGGCCACGGTTGTCGAAGGGCCATAGTCGAAGGGGACAGTGGTCGAAGGGGGTAGTGGTCGAAGTTGAAGCCGTGGTCAAAGGGGGCCGTGGTTGAAGGGGGTAGTTGTCAACGTTGAAGGGCCGTCATTGAAGGGGTAGTGGTCGAAGTCAAAGTGGGTAGTAATCGAAGTCAGTGCTGTGGTGGAAGGGGGCAGTTGTCGAAGTGAGCAGTGGTCAAAGTCGAAGCCGTGGTCAAAGGGGGAAGTGGTCGATGTCGAAGGGCCTTGGTCCAAGGGGATATTGGTCAAAGGGGGCGGTGGTCAAAATCGAAGATCTGTAGTCGAAGTCAAAGTCGTGGTCGAAGGGGGCAGTGGTCAAAGGGGGAAGTGGTCGACGTCGAAGGGCTATGGTTGAAGAGGACAGTGGTTGAAGGAGGCAATGGTCAAATTCGAAAGGGGCAGTGGTCGAAGTCGAAGAGAGCAGTGGTCGATGTCGAAGGAGGCAGTAGTCGAAGTCGGGGCCATGGTCAAAGTCAACGCCGTGGTCAAAGTCAGGGTTGTGGTTGAAGGGGGCCGAGGTCGAAGTTGAAGATTCATGGTCGAAGTCAATGTTGTGGTCGAAGGGGGTCATGGTCAACGTTGAAGGGCCGTAGTCGAAGTCGGGGCTAAGCCGGTCGGTCGGGCCGAGCAGCCTGGCACTGGTAGTCGTGTGATAGGGCACAGGTGCACCAGAGGCCTACCAACGTACGACCACCAGCGATGGCCGACCGCTCCTGACCTACAATCACGCGCAATGGTTGTGGTTTCCGACTTGGGATCACGAGGTGTGATCGACGGCTTCTAATTTACAACCATGAGCACTTGTCGATGTGTTACAACTTACGACCACGAGGTGTCCACGATGGCTTCTGACTTACGACCACGAGTGCTAGTCGATGTGTTCCGACTTATGACCACGAGGTGTCTACAATGGCTTCCAACTTACGACCACGAGCGCTGGTCGATGTACTCTGACTTACGACTTACGACCATGAGGTGTCCACGATGATTTCCGACGTACGACCACGAATGCTAGTCGATGTGTTACGACTTACGACCACGAGATGTGATCAATGTCTTTCGACTTACGACCACGAGCGCCAGTCGATGTGTTCCGACTTACAACCATGAGGTGTCCAGATGGCTTCCAACTTACGACCATGAGCGCTGGTCGATGTGTTCTGGCTTACGACCACGAGGTGTCCATGATGGCTTCCGACTTACGACCACAAACGACGATCATCGGCTTCCGACGTACGACCACGAGCCATTGTCGAATGCTCCCGATTTAGGACCACGTCGATCGTCGACCGCTGCCAATATATGACCACCAACGATGGTCGACTGCTCCCGACCTACGATCACATGCGATGGTCAACGGATTTCGACTTACGACGACGATGTGTGATCGATGTCTTCCGACTTATGACCACATGGTGTGATCGACGACTTCTGACTTACTTGAGGGATTTAAAAACTTTTAGAACATATTTGTATGCATATTCTAAAAAGTTTTGCCACCCGTGAGTTTTAGAACATGTAGCATGATAAATTTTAAAAAACCATAGTAACGCACGGGTATTTAGCTAGTGACATTAACAAATATATGCATTTAGCTTTTATGAAAGATCAAGCTGCATATCAATTTAGGGACAGGGTTGAATATTCAAGCTGCCTTAAAAGAGATTACAACCCATAAGTGTCATGTAGCCAAATCCAGATAGCTAGGTGGGGGTGTGCTACCTAATTGGCATATATGCAAATTGGGTTGATGTATACATGTGTTTGGCCGAGTGATTAAAGAGGGGGCTTTGTCCTCATGCCTCCATTTATTCATGTAGCTACACAACTTGCAGGTCTCTCTTTAGGAGAGAAAAGGATATGATCAGGTATAAGAGCCTTGGCAATCTCATTTTTGACTCCGTAGCCCCACGTCCACCCCCAGACCCGCTTTTAGATTCGTGCTTGCACATATACCCCATGTATTTGTTATGTATTTTGGCTTTTTATAAAATATCTTCATTTCTCTCCTCTATCTATCTATCTCTCTTGGTCTCTCTCCGGTGATTCCCCGGCGATGAGCTCCGCCAGATCCGGTGGATGAAAGTTCTATTCTTTTCTCTTTGGAGAAACTAGATCTGAGGGAGAGAGAGGAAGAGGTAGGGGCAGTACTAACCGTCGGTAGCATTGGAGGAAGAGCCGGCCATCGCTGGTTCGTCGGTGTAGTCTGCGCACGGGCAGCGACGGTCGGGGAAGAGGACGGTGGCGGCGGCGGTGTAGATCCGGCGACGTCGACGGCGATGGTGCTTCCCGCCGCTTGCTGCGCCCCTCTAGATCGGTTAGGGTTTTGTCGGGTGGGGTTGTACGGCTCAGGCGAACCTCGTGACGCGAGCCGCCGGCCCCCACCCTCTATTTATAGCGCAGCGCGATGGGGGCCCATCAGCCAGTTGTTGGGCTGAGCGCCCCCGATCAGAGCGCGTGATCAAGGTCCAGATTAGCCGTTGGGCTAATCTGGGAGAGATCAATCTAACATTCTCCCCCTTGATCTCCTTTATGCTTTAACTTTAATTACTTTTGACTTTACACATTCCATCACAGATCAGTGCATAGAACATGTCTCATCGTCACGGTCAATCGCCGATAGATTCAACAGCTACAATACACCTCTCTTGTTCTGAAATAGTTACTTTAATCTTTTGGGCCATCTTTTAGTCCAGGAATCATAGGCTTTCCCTTAAACCCATGCCGGCTACATGTTCTCTGAACACGTTGGGTGGTAAGCCTTTAGTAAGCGGATCCGCTAACATCTTTGCGGTACTTATGTGCTCAAGACTTATAATTTGATCCCGAACTTTATCTTTCACAACATAGTACTTTATGTCAATGTGTTTGGCAGCACCACTTGACTTATTGTTGTGGGCATACGTTACTGCGGGTTCATTATCGCAGTACAACTTAAGTGGTCTATTGATGTCATCAACCACTTTTAAACCGGGTATGAACTTCTTTAGCCAGTTCACCTGCCCCGTAGCCTCATAACATGCTACAAACTCGGCATACATTGTGGACGATGTAGTGACGGTTTGCTTTGAGCTTTTCCACGATATAGCTCCTCCTGCGAGAGTGAATACATATCCGGATGTAGACTTTCTATCATCTCCTGCAAAATCAGAATCTGTATACCCCACTATATGGAGTAAATCTGATCTTCTGTATGTCATCATGAGGCCTTTTGTTCCTTGCAAATAACGCAAGACTTTCTTTATCAATTTCCAATGTTCTATTCCAGGATTGCTCTGGAATCTGCCAAGTAACCCGGTAACAAATGCTAAGTCAGGGCGTGTGCATACTTGAGCATACTGTAAGCTTCCGACAGCTGAAGCATATGGAACCGCTTTCATTTGATCGATCTCATACTCGTTCCTGGGGCATTGGAAATCCCCATATCTGTCGCCCTTGACTATAGGTGCAGGTGAAGGACTACATTTATGCATACCAAATTTCTTTAAGACTTTCTCTATGTATGCCTTTTGTGACAGTCCCAATATCCCCTTGTTTCTATCCCGGTGAATTTCGATCCCTAGAACGAACGAAGCTTCACCAAGATCTTTCATATCAAAGTTTGAGGACAAAAACTTCTTTGTCTCCAGTAGCAGACTAACATCATTACTAGCTAGTAGGATATCATCCACATACAGAATTAGGAAGATAAACTTCCCATCTTTAAACTTTGCATAAACACAGTTGTCCTCAACATTCTCTTTAAACCCAAATTTTCTTATTGTACTGTCAAACTTCAAGTACCATTGTCTTGAAGCTTGCTTTAACCCATAAATCGATTTCTTTAGGCGGCATCCCATTCTTTCATTTCCTTCCACGACAAAACCTTTCGGTTGTGCCATGTAAACATTTTCCTCCAAATCCCCATTAAGAAATGTCGTCTTTACATCCATCTGATGTAACTCTAAATCATAATGTGCTACTAATGCCATTATGATTCTGAAAGAATCTTTACATGAGACTGGAGAAAAGGTCTCATTGTAATCAATCCCTTCTCTTTGCGTAAAGCCTTTTGCCACAAGTAGCGCTTTGTATCTTTCTATATTCCCTTGGGAGTCAAGCTTTGTCTTGTAGACCCATTTACAGCCTACTGTTTTGGCTCCTTTAGGAATAATTTCCAAGTCCCAGACTTTATTAGTCTTCATGGACCTCATTTCCTCTTCCATGGCCTCAAGCCATTTTGAGGAATTTTCGCTTCTCATGGCTTCTTCAAATGAGGTGGGATCATCCTCCATTTGAAATTCCTCTGTATGATAAATCTGATAATCATCAGAAATAGCTGATCTTCTTACTCTTTGAGACCTCCTCGGGGCCTCCTCATTTGGTACATCTTCTGTTTGAGGCTGCTGTTGCTCCCCCTCATCTGTGGCAATAGGTTCTATAGGATCCTGAAGAACAGGTTCCTCATTATCATTCATTGTTGCCACAGGAGGAACAATAACAGGTGCTGGCACCACAATGTCTTGCACCGATGGTGCAGCGACAGCAGGTAGTGTGAAGAATGGCTCTTGAATCATCGGAGTGGGTGCATACGCCCGCTTCTCTTCAAGGTCAATCTCTCGAGCTACCATGCTCCCCTTCATCATTTCATCCTCTAAGAAGACAGCGTGTCTCGTTTCTACAAACTTTGTATATCTGTCTGGACAGTAGAAACGATAACCTTTTGACTTTTCAGGGTAGCCAATGAAATGGCAACTTACTGTTTTGGGATCAAGTTTCCCAAGGTTTGGGTTAAATACTTTAGCCTCAGCAGGACTCCCCCACACACGTAAGTGGTTTAGTGAGGGAACTCTTCCTGTCCACAACTCGTACGGTGTTTTGGGCACCGACTTACTAGGCACTCTGTTGAGAATATGAATGGCGGTTTTCAACGCCTCCATCCATAAACTCAATGGGAGTGTGGAGTAGCTCATCATACTTCGCACCATATCCATCAGGGTACGGTTGCGTCTTTCAGCTACTCCATTTCGCTGAGGTTCGCCCGGCATAGAATACTGGGCCACTATTCCATTTTCCTGTAAAAACCTCGCAAAAGGTCCAGGAACTTGTCCATATGGGGTATGTCGACCGTAGTACTCCCCCCCACGATCAGATCGGACTATCTTAATCTTTAAATCGTGTTGGTTTTCAACTTCAGCCTTAAATATCTTGAATTTATCCAAGGCTTCATTTCTTTCTTTGATTGGATAAATATATCCATAACGGGAGTAATCATCCGTGAATGTTATGAACGAGTCATAACCATCCACACTTTTCACAGGAAAAGGACCACAAATGTCTGTGTGAACAATTTGTAGAACTCCTGTGCTTCTTTTAGCGTCTTTTTTAATTTTCTTTACATATTTTCCTTTAATGCATTCTCTACATTGTTCTAAGTCTGAGAACTCTAATAGAGGAAGAATTTCATTCTTAACAAGTCTTTCTATTCTCCCCCTCGAAATATGGCCTAAACGACAATGCCATAATTTCGACGAATCATTATGAGTTCTCTTTCGTTTTCTGTTTACATTCGTAGACGAGGATTCAATCACTTTCTCGCACGCAACATTCTCATTATCGCATACGACATTCACATCATCACATAATGATAACAAATAAAGCTCATTTTGTAAGATGGCAAGACCAACACATTCTTTATTAAACATTATTTCACACTTGCCATTTCCAAAATTACAATCATAACCATCTTTGTCCAATTTTGAAACACTAATCAAATTCCTCTGTAAAGAGGGAACAAAAAGGACATCTCTAAGTAAAAGATTGGAGCCATTAGCTAACTCTAATGAAAGATCGCCAACGGCTTCAACTTCAGCTTGGACTCCATTTGCAACTTTAATGCATCTTTCGTTTCTTTGCGTAGTCCTCGTCGAACGGAATCCCTGTAAAGAATTAGCAACATGAATAGTTGCTCCTGAGTCAATCCACCAAGTGGATTTCGAATATTGCACATACAGGGATTCATTTATAAAGGTAATAATGTTCTCACCTTTCTTTGCCATTATCATCTTTAAGTAATCAGGACAGTTCTTCTTGTAGTGTCCCGTCTTCTTGCAGTGAAGACACTGATCTTTGTCTACAGCAAATTTATTCTGTTGAGGCTGATGGACAGAGGTTTTTCCCTTGTTCTTTGAGAAGGAGTTACTATTGAAGTTCTTTTTCTTGTAATCTTTTACATAGTTGATAGAACCACCATGTGAGGATTTAATCCTTTCCTCCTCTTGCACACACATAGCAATGCACTTTTCCAAGTCCCATTTCTCGGGCTGCATACTGTAGTTGACAACAAATGTGTCAAACTCTTTAGGCAAGGAAGCAAAAACCAAATGAATAAGGAACTCATCCTTGAGAGCCAAATCCATTGGTTTAAGCTTGGATGCCAAGTTACTCATCCTCAGTATGTGCTCTCTTATGCCACTGCCACCACCAGAGTACCTCTCTGTCACAAGCTGTTTGATCAGCTGTGTAGCATAAGTCTTTGAAGAGCCAGTAAACTGACTCTTTATTCTCTCAAGGTACTCTGTGACAGTGTCACACTCTGCGATTGAGCCCACAATAACAGGCTCAATCGTGTTCTTTATCACAGCCATACATTTCTTGTTGGCTGTGGTCCATTTCTTATGATCAAGATCATAAGACATCTGTAAAGGAGCATGATCCCTCTGTCTTTTCTGCCAAGCAGTATCATCCTCATTTTGATCCCTCACTGGTGCCATAGGCTCAGTGGGACGTGCTGTAGTGAGGACCCAGTCCACCTCAGCCAAGATAAACGCTAAGTCTATCTTTTTCTTCCACTCTCCATAATTATCTCCTTTGAGAGTGGGAATTTCTCTGATACAACTCATCAAGTTGTATCCTCCTGAAAAATATTTCAAATAAAATGAGAACATAACAGGAAAATTATATGCCTTATTTTCAACGTTGGTCAAAAATATGACATACAATTTAAATCAATTTTATCTATACATTAAATCTACATCACCGTTGGGCATAAATAGAAATAATGCATAAAATTATCAATTAAAAAATTTATAATATTGATATTATCAACGTTGGTCAGAAAATAACAATATCATAATTATCTGGGATTTATCTCTATTTTTCCAAAATTAAATTCTCCCGTTGGTTCGAATTTAATAATGAAAAATCAATCAACATTAACTTTTTCAGCGGAAACTGTAATTATTCTAAAATAATTCATTATACAGAAGCATTATACTGTACACTTTTAATCTATGAAAAAATTAACACGTTGGTGCAAAAATTTACAGAGATTTTGAATCAAATTTCAATCAAATTCACTCAACATTGCTTCTGTAAAACAATAAATTCATTTAAGGAAATACTGTTCAAAACGGCCTATTTGGCCCAATCCTTCGGCCGCGGCCCAGCCGGCCCTCTCAGCGCGCCTGAGCGCGTGCGCGCTCCAAGGCCCAACAGCACGCAGCCGGCCCAACTGGCCCCCTCATCCTTAGCCGTTGATCGAAATCGGACGGCCGGGAGGGTTTTTCGCCCGATCAAACCCCCCCCCCCCCACTCCCGTAACCCTAAGGGCATTTCCACCGGCCCAACCCGAAAAAATCGGATCGCCGGCGCGGGGCGGAGCGGCGGCTCTGGAGGGGCGGCTGAGGTGGGGCGCGGCGGCGGGCTCCCGCGGAGTGGCGGCGTCACCGGGACGCGGAGCAGCGGCAGCGCGGGCCCGCGCGGAGGTGCCCCATTGGCGGGAGGCGGCGGCGCGCTGGGCAGCTGCGCGGCGGTTCCGGCGGCGCCAACAGGGCGGCGGCCCGGCGCGCAACGACGGCGGCCCGAGCCGGCGCAGAGCGGCGGCGGCGCCCACGGTCAGCCCAATCCCTTTTTTTTGTTTTGGCTGAGGCTTCGGGTGGGGATTTCTTTAGGGATTTCAAGGCTCTGATACCATTGAAAGTTCTATTCTTTTCTCTTTGGGGAAACTAGATCTGAGGGAGAGAGAGGAAGAGGTAGGGGCAGTACTAACCGTCGGTAGCATTGGAGGAAGAGCCGGCCATCGCTGGTTCGTCGGTGTAGTCTGCGCACGGGCAGCGACGGTCGGGGAAGAGGACGGTGGCGGCGGCGGTGTAGATCCGGCGACGTCGACGGCGATGGTACTTCCCGCCGCTTGCTGCGCCCCTCTAGATCGGTTAGGGTTTTGTCGGGTGGGGTTGTACGGCTCAGGCGAACCTCGTGACGCGAGCCGCCGGCCCCCAGCCTCTATTTATAGCGCAGCGCGATGGGGGCCCATCAGCCAGTTGTTGGGCTGAGCGCCCCCGATCAGGGCGCGTGATCAAGGTCCAGATTAGCCGTTGGGCTAATCTGGGAGAGATCAATCTAACAGTGGAGACACAGTGCGGCATCCCAAGATTCGGCGGCACGTGAGCTCAAGTGGCGAGGAGCTGCGGTCGGATCCGACAATGGTGTGATGTGGCACCCCCTCAGATCCGGCGACATGGAGAGGTTTTAGGCGACAATTGCAGGGTGGGACGCGGCCAGATTTAGTGGCATCACAGTGCTCGCACGGCGGTGGCCTCGTCGAAAACCTCGAGGTTTCCGGGGTTTTCAGTGGCCTTACTGGAAACCTCGAGGTTTTCGGCGACGGTGGCTTGAGCGGGGTTTCCGATGAGGCCTCTGGTGGCCCAGCAAGGTGGTGAGGTTTCCATTGAGTCGGTGGCGAGGTCTCTAGGGGGCCAACGGATAGGTACTCGACGAGGTACGATTTGATATTTATTCATATTGCTAAATGTGAGAACAGATCTTAAAGTGTTGTGGACGGTGGATCCCGTAGGGGCAGAAAATCCGTTTACATAGGTAGCCGCCATATATACTGCTAGAACTCACACATAAGTAGACCTAGCTGATAAGCTTCTAGGACTAACCAGCTTGGAATCAAGGAGGGGCATGGAGGAGCTGGACGAGAGCAAGTATTGGCACGACGACTTCGGGGAGGAGCTCATGAGGGAGCTCCTCGACGAGAACGCGGCGGCGCCGTCGGTGGATGCGGATTCCAAGGACGGGGAGGTGGAGGAGGAGGCGGAGGGGCCTCGCCGGCGGGAGTCCATGGTGAACAAGCTCATCTCCACGGTCTACTCCGGTCCCACCATCAGCGACATAGAGGGCGCGCTTTTCTTGACCGGCGGCAAACAGCAGCTCGTCGACGGCCGCAAGTGCTACAACTCTAGTCCAGTGTATGTGTGTGTGTGTGTATGATGTGAGAAATTATGAATTCTTTTTTATGGTAGCCAATTAATTAACCGTTGTTTAATCAGAACCTTAATTTTCCTTACGTGGATTAGTACTTGCTTCTGCTGAACCTTAATTTTCCTTACGCGTATTAGTAATTGCTTCTGCTGTCATATCATTCAGTGTTTTCTCTCCGGAGAAGGTGTTGAGCAAGATGGAGAACAAATACACGCTCCAGATGAAAACTCGTGGGAATGGGCTTGCCGACGACGGATACAAATGGAGGAAGTACGGGCAGAAATCCATCAAGAATAGCCCCAACCCAAGGTACACATGCACATACACAGTCCTTAATTCCCGGCTTCGATCTCTTAACCAATCGATCTCCTCATGTGTTTCAGTGTAGTAGCCATGCATGATGACAATTGTTCTCAGTTAGATAATTAATCTTCACGCACGTAATCTATAGTTACCATCACCATGCATGGTGTAGCTTGACACATGGCCGGCAACAACATTACATCTGCTATTCGCTTTCGCGAAGAAGATGAATCACATGCGCGCTCGCCCGCGTTATTTTTCGTCTAGCTAGAAATGAATCGTCGATCACATCCCAGAGCATCATGCGGTTCAATTACTCCGATCTAGTGAACCAAATAAAGGGAGAGCTAGCTAGCTGTGCACTGGCCTAGCTTTCCCAACCAAAAATTCCCAGGACAAGAGCATCGATCACCTGTGCTTACAGATTTGCAAAGGTAGGTAGTGCAGAGTTAATAGCTAGCAGGATCGATTAACTAAAACTACAGCCAGAGGGTAGCTTGAAGCTCTTGTATGCGGCGTTCTAATTGGCGACCAAACTGATTCTTCGATTGGACGTTCTGACGAAGACGAACATATATGCGTGCAGGAGCTACTACCGGTGCACGAACCCTCGGTGCAACGCGAAGAAGCAGGTGGAGCGCGCGACGGACGACCCGGAGGCGCTCGTCGTCACCTACGAGGGCCTCCACCTCCACTACACCTACTCCCATTTCCTGCACCAGGGCTCACCCGTCAGCCTCCCCAAGAAGCCCAAGCTGCACCCCCACAGCCCGACCTCGCTGCTGGACGGCGCATCCTCCATGGCCCAAGAGAGCCCACTCACCGACGGCACTGCCACGATGATGGCCGCCGTTGGCACCCAGACCCAGGTGCCTGCAGCCGGAGACCACAGTAACGGTGTTGTCGATGGCTTGTTGTTCGAGCACGCGCTGGTGCCTTGTTCGCCGTCGTATCTTGATGAAGCAGCAGCTGGTAATAATTTACTACACGGCGGCTTTGCCGATCACGAGGAGCAGGTCATGATGAGCTCCGCCGGCGGGCTTCTCGAGGACGTGGTGCCGCTGCTGGTCCGGCGGCCGTGCAACTCGGCGGCCACCACCTCGTCGCTCAACTCGCCGCCGCCGGTGTTGTCGCCGTCGCCCTCCACGTCCTCCGTCTCCTGGACGCCGACGTCGCCCTACATCGATATGGCCGTACTCTCCGGTATCTTCTAGCTACATAGCTAGGACGCTGGACAAGATTAATTCTTCTCTTTAATCACTTAGGAGGTTGGTTACCTATAATCACTTAAGGCATGCATCAAATGTGTACCTAGCTAGTAGCCAATAATAGTTGTCGGTTCCAGAAAGATGAGATTTATGCGTGAGTATAGTATAGTATAGTATCCTACCGGACATACGCCCCGCAGGATTCCCCGCAGGGGGCGCGCCCACGTCGCCCCGCCCGCGCGCTCCGGCCGGCGCGTGGCGGGGGAATTTTGGTACGGCCGGAGGAGGTATTTTCCTTGTGTTTTTCGAAAATTATGTAAAGGTCCTTTTTCCTCGCGAAAAGGTCCCTGCCAGTTTTTTCAGGCCCCTCCACTTTGCAGGATAGCGCCCCGCGGTTTCTAAATTACGTATGGGTCCTCGTTTATTACGTACAGGCCCTCGATTTTTTACGAAAAAGTCCTTTGACTTTTTTGAAAATGCACATGTGCCCTCAATTTTTTACGAAAAAGTCCTTTGCCTTTTTTGAAAATACACATGTGCCCTCGATTTTTTTTAAATTTTTTTTAAGCTCCTCACGAATTATCGACTCTTTCACTTCGGTACACACGGTGACTGACGCGACGTAGCGCCGCGCCTATGAGGCTAGTAGTATAGATCGATCGACCAGGGGGTGTGTTTCATGGTTGTGCTTTGGGTACGTGTCGTGTGGCGTGGTGTTTGCAATGTACGTACGTCGTTGCTATGGTGCGACACGAGTGCTAGCTTGTACGAGGGAGAGAAATTAAACGTGGTTCGTGAGTACGTGGTGTCTTTTTGAAGGTGTGACTAATGCGCTATCGTTCCTTCGTGTGCATACATACATACATATATACATACATATATACATATGACAGGGACACCGTGGTGTCCAGACTTCATGATTCAAACCTTCTATCCATGATTAAGACTTTCTATCTATGATTGAAACTTTTCATCCATGATTAAGACTTTCCATCCTGATATATTATATATCATTGCACTTGCACGCATCTAAAAGCAATCAAAAGGAAGGAAAGTTTGGTGCCCAGACACCACGGTCCAATCTGACTTGCACGCCTCGAATTGAGAAAGATAAAAGACTCCTAACTTACTTAATCTATCTTTTAGGGACCACCTACGGATTTTTTTTTCACCCAAAAAACCCCCCTCACCCACTCCTCTCTCTCCCCCTCAGATCGATCCCCACTAGGGGTGGACATATGGCTCGAGGCTCGCGACTCGGCTCGGCTTGGCTCGGCTCGTGGCATTAACGAGCCGAGCCGAGCCAGAGGTTTAGCTCGGCTGCTTAACGAGCCGAGCCCGAGCCGGCTCACGAGCCGCTCGTAGGGCTCGTTTGGCTCGGTCACACGGCAATGTCTCGGGCGATCGGGTGGCCCATCTCAGCCATTTGCGCGGCCGGCCCATCTCAGCCATCTGCGCGACGCGGGTGAAGACACCGCACCGAGCCACCGACACCGTAGGTCCGCAGCACAGAGCCTCGATCGGCCGATCCCCTTCCAAATCTCCGATCCCCGATCCCCTAGATCCGGCGCACTCAACCCTAGATCCGGTGCCGCCACGACGGTCTGCCGACGCCGGCGCCGGCCCCTCCCCTCCTCCTCACCTCCTCCACATCCCAAGTCCCAACCCTAGAAATCGCCGTCACTGACCGCCGGCGCCGACCGCTCCGTCACCGACCGCGGGCGCTGGCCCCTCCCCTCCTCCTCGCCTCAGCCTCCACCCCCCGCTCCCTCAACCCGAGAAAATCCCCGCCGTCTCAACCCTAGGAATCGCCGTCACCGACCACCGGCCCCGACCGCTCCGTCACCGACTGCCGGTGCCGGCCCCTCCCCTCCTCCTCGCCTCAGCCTCCACCCCCCGCTCCCTCAACCCGAGAAAATCCCCGCCATCTCAACCCTGGAAATCGCCGTCGTCGACGTCTAGCTCATGGAGCGGCATGGCAGCATGGAGTCAAAGAACCGCGGAGGGAGGAGGTCCTCCGCCTCCGGGTCCGGCTCCGGCTCCGCCTCTGCGTCCGCATCGACCCCAGTGGTGAACCTCCTCCCCAACCCCTGTCCACGGCCACGGCCACCGGCAGCTCCGACCCCTGCAGCCTCGGTAAAGTATCTTGGATGTTGGTTGTATGTTGTCCAATTTTGTGATACCATCCATCTTGTATGTTGATTATATGTTTTGTTCTGTATGTTGTATGTAGTTTTGGAAACTTGCTGTATGTTGTACAAACTTGATGTATGTTGTATATGTTCTGTTCTGGAAAATGGCATTATGGCTTCTGCAATGCAATATGTCCTGCTGCTTCTGCCGATCAGTTCTGCTTATGCAATCTGCACTTAAAAGTTGAGATGATGTGATTTTGCTTGCATTTTGAGCTAATCTTGGGTGTAAAAGCATAATGGAATTTGCTTGCATTTTACTTGATGATCTGTTCGTATATGCAATGTATGTATGTAAAAGCATAATGCAATATGATCTGTTTCTTTCATATGTTTGTATAATTGCAATCAAAATATGTATTTTTTATTAACGAGCCTAACGAGCCTATCGAGCCGAGCCCGAGCTTTCTACCGAGCCGAGCCAAGCCTGCTTTTTAGCTCGTTACCTTAACGAGCCGAGCCGAGCCGTTACGTTAACGAGCCTTACCGAGCCGAGCCAGCTCGATATCCACCCCTAATCCCCACCCACGGCCGAATCTGTGCCTCCCTCTCCCTCTCACCACCCTCCCATGGCTCCCTCGCCGGCCTCCTGCAGTGCCCTCCCCAGTCCTCAGCGCCGCCAACCCGGCCTCCATCCGCGGTTGCAGCGCCACCACCAACGCACCGCCACCGCCTGTTCCTGGCTGCCACTGGACCCAGCTAGGGTTTGGGCCGCTGACGCCGCCTTCCTCCCTGGTAGGGCTGGATATCGAGCTGGCTCGGCTCGGCTCGGTTTGGCTCGGTAGGATAACGAGCTGGCTCGAGCTGGCTCGTTATAACTAACGAGCTAAAAAGCCAGCTCGGCTCGGCTCAACAAAAAGCTCGAGTTAGCTCGTGAGCCAGGGCCAAAAAATATCTCCATCATATATTCATCCATGGAAGTTTGGCTCGTTTGGCTCGTTTGGCTCGTTTGGGTACAATAGAGTACAAATTAACACATACATGGCTCGTTTGGGTACAATAGAGTACAAATTTACACATTAACACATGCAATAGAGTACAAATTAGGTCCATGGAAGCAGCATATGCATATCTAAATTCCTGGAAGCATGGCTCGTTTAGCTCGTGAGCGGCTCGCGAGCTGGCTCGAGTTGGCTCGTTATAGCTAACGAGCTAAAATCTTGGCTCGGCTCGGCTCGTTATCCTAACGAGCCGAGCCGAGCCAGCCACGAGCCGAGCGAGCTAACGAGCTTCGAGTTTTTTGTCCAGCCCTACTCCCTGGTCACCGGCGCCTCCAACCCGGCCTCCATCTGCGGTCCCCGGCCAACCCGGCCCCCGCCCTCCATCTGCCAACCCGGCCCCCAGCACCGCCCCCTTCTTCACATGAGCCGCGACGAGGTGGCGCCCCCTCCTTTCCCATACCAGCGACGCTTCAAGTAATAACACTAATCTACAAGGTTAGTGTGTGTATAAAATTTGAGATGATCAGTCCAAAACATTGGTGCAAAGCATATAAAAGGCATCCTGAAATCCAAATTTAGAAGAAAAAAAAGTTGCACAAAAGTAAGGCATTGTTTGCTATCTTGAAATCCTGAAACACGCTTTAGGTAATAACAACACTGTTTGCTATCCTGAAATCCAAATTCAGAAAAAAATTGCTCAAAAGTAAGGCACCTAGAACAACGGATATAATACATGAATGATGCATTTTGTCCACGAGATTGCATAGAGAAACAGACCAATTCATCCTCGACAATCTCGTGGTCCTTCTAAATCTGATCAAGCTCCTCTGTAGCCTTGCCATACTGCAACCATATAATCCAGAGGAATTGCGCACAAATAAGGCCACTAGAACACCACATAAATACATGCAAACCCCGATCAACAAAATCTTGAACAACTTTGCACCATTTGCTCTCTGCCTCTTCTTGTCCAAATTGGTTGCATACACCTTCCTGTATTGGCTACCATTCTACATCAGCCATACAAGTAAGCCTTCTTATTCATTCTTCAAATCTATTTGGAATTGTTTTCATTTGATGCTTTAGTAGCAATTGGAATAGTTTGTTTTTGTTATAACTAAAGCTGCCCTCCAAGGATGCATTTCTAATAGGCCTCTGCTTATTTCATCTATTGGCAGCAAGTACCTCTTCGATGCGATGGCTGGCAGCTTATCAATAATCTTTGATGTTGGGGGTGTGTTGGGAGGTGTCCTTGCTGGTCACATCTCCGATCGGTTAAATGCACGAGCAATCACAGCTGCGAGCTTCATGTATTGTGCTATACCTGCCCTCTTCTTGTACCACACATACGGAAGCATGTCAATAATGTGGAACATTTGCCTCATGTTCATTACTGGCATGTTTGTTTAGAATCTAAGTACAATGTAGTCGCCTTCAAGAAATGGTATGCACTATGGATTCCATTTTCATAGTTCTAGAGGATGCTTGGCAAGAAGTTGCACTTAGCTGCTTCCCACCACCTTCTTGATCACCTTTGGTGAGAGGCTGAAATAAGCAAGGGAGATGAGGCTGCCAAGTGATTTGCTCCATGCAACTCCAGGAAGTTTGCAGAAGGTAGAAAAGTGTGTGTTCAGATTTTTTTTTAGGTTTACAAGATGGTGAAAACACCTCAAAAGTTTCTGAGCCCAAATATAGTTTCTCTTTAGGTGACTTGTAAATATGTTAGGTAATATGGTTGGGACTGCGTTGATTGTATTACTAGATATTTAAGCTCGTATGTGATTGTTGTTTCGTATAGGGTAGATAAAGAGAACCTCCCTCTGTACAAGATGATACCTTAGTCATCTGCTGGCCATGTTGGCCTCCTTTTTTACATGTAAATATACTCTATTGAGAAGAATGAGCAAATTTTGAATTGAGGTTTCAGGAAAGTGTAGTTTCAAGAAAAACTGGTGTACATCTGTTATCAGTTTTGTCGAAAGATAATTAGTAGTTTACCACACTGTTTCAATTGGAAAAAAGCTGTAGATTGACAATTGGAAAAAGGCTGCAGATTGACAGTTCAGCATACATGTAAACATGTACAGATTGATAATTTCACATTGACAAGGTAAACTGTAAACAAAAGCAATTAATGCATTTTCCAAGTTACAGCCTCAGCAAAGCACACAACTCACCCAATGAGATTTATAACAAAAGAAACTTAAACTAGCTCAACATTTCACACACACGCACTCCTAATTGACGAAACAGAAAGAACTGGGTTCCCAAACATAACTTGCATAAATGGAGTCCAGTCCCCTTAGATGTGGCCAAAGGATATGAACTGAAAGCATTATGACTTCCTCATAAAGCTCAGGAAGATCCTGATCAAAGCAACAATTATGACAATTACATAACTGAGATAACAAAAGGTTGTAGGATAATTTTATATTACATGTAACTATACAACAGTCGTTGACATGATGGAATGGAACACTTTAACATCTCTTAAGACTTCAGATTAAGTTTAATTACACACAATGTAGCAATGATCTTGACTAAGATAACAAAAGGGAAACTAATCAGAAGTCCTGGCGCCAATCCACTCAAGCTGCGCCGAGCGCACCAGAGTCAGATGCTGCCGCGTCCTCTGTGCATTGGGGATGGTTCCTCCGATAGTACTTAGCCCGACCATAAAAAAACTGGGTTGGAACTATTCTTTTGGGGCTCAACAATCCCATGTATAATCAGTTTATTCCATGTATAATCAATTTGAAAGATGATGTTTCGATAGCTGTACCAATTCAACAGCCATGTCTCTGGAACATTAACATCATGTCTGACTACAGAGGATAATTCACAACTAGATTACATGATATGCGAGTTTGTCGTTACAAAGTGCAAACCATGCTTAGCTGCCTTAAAATTTATACTGTTGTGAAGGCAAGGCAATTTCTATTGCAACTCCAACATATGACTATCATGAAGTCATAATGCTAAGATTGAACAATAGTCATCTGGCAGTTGGGAAAACATGCCTAATGTCAAACGATAAAAGAACAATACTCCTTTTTTTTAAAAAAAAACAAGCTTGTTCATGATAGTCAAGTAACTTAATAAAAATTTCGACAATACCTTTCAGTGATAGGGGTAGTTGCTCAGTGATGGAGGGCGGCGGCAGGGGCCGGGACGGGAGGCAGCGGCGGGGGCCAAACCCTAAAGATGGCGGTGGCAGTGCGGGGAGGCCGAGGGTGGCGCGGTGATGGAGGCCGTGGGAGGGGGTGCCGGGGGCCAAGGGCGGCGCCAGGGGAGGCCAGGGAGGGAGCCGGGTAGGCTGTGAAGGACGCTGCTAGGGAGGGAAGCGAGAGGGAGAGGAAGCGAAGCCGAATCGATGTAAGGGGGGAGAGAGAGGAGTGGATGAGGGGTTTATTCGTGAAAAAAAATTCGTACGGGGTTTTCTAAAAGATGGATTAAGTGAGTTGGGAGCCTTCCACCCTCCTTGATCTGAGCTGCACGGGCTAGATTGGACGGATATGGTGAGCTTTAGCACTTCAGCACTGAACAATGCTTTATCACTAGATATGCTCCCATATATATGTGTGTGTGTGCGCGCGCATATGTACATGTATGTGTATGTATGTATGTGTGTGTGTGTGTGTGTGTGTGTGTGTGTGTGTGTGTGTATACATGTATATGTATATATATACTAGTAAGATGCCCATGTGTTGCCACCATATATGCAGGAAATCATGGGCACTAAGACAAATGATCCAGAGGTTTTTCACCTGCCAATAATTATTTTATGATTATCAATATATATATGCTTATGACTTTACTACTCCTAGCGATAGGGCATCGAAATTGACTCAAGTGCATTCGATCTTGACAAACTCTTCAATGTTCGAGGACAACTTTCTGAATTCTTAATGGTAGAGGTCATTCACCTAGAGGGATAGATCAACTCCGGCAATCTAGATGATTAGATGTTCAAACATTTGATTGAATTGTAATTTATTGAATTGTGCTTAATCAAACAGTTCATTCAATTATACTTCATTCAATTGTTTAATTCATCTGTGAGATCTATGTGATGATTGTCATATGCTATAAGATCTGCAATTATCTGTTATCTGCTTGCTTATTTTTAGATGGCATTGCTAGCATTTTGAGGCTAGTCAAAAAAAACATAAAATAAATTAGCTATTCAAAAATCTATCACAGACGGTTTATAACACAAAACCGTCTATGATATATGACATATCACAGATAGTTTTTGGTATTAGCCATTTGTGATATGTAAGATATCATAGACGTCTATGTTTAAGAATCATCTGTGATATATGACATATCACATATGGTTTTGTATTAGCCATCAATGATATGTTAGATATTATAGACAGCTATGTTTAAGAATCGTCTATGATATCATACATATTATAGATGGTTTTTTAAAAAAAATCGTCTGTATTGTAACTTATCATAGACGATTTGAGAGCTGTCTGTGATAACCACATATTATCACAAACACAATAAATCAGACAGTTAAGAAACCATCTATGACTAGTTAAATGCCCGTGCGTTGCTACGGATTTTTAAAATTTATCATACTACATGTTTTAAAATTTATGGATGGTAAAAATTTTTAGAATATGCATACAAACTGTTTATGATCGAGACTAAATGTTCGACAATTACGTTTGGAGGTCCAGCACTTCCTGCTAGGACAGCACTTCCTCACTGGTGAAAATCAATTTCTTGTGCTCAAAACTGCCTGCTGCTATATTTGACAATGCCCACGATGCCTCCTACATAGGCAGTCCACAAAATTGATGGCATAAATCAGAGATCAGTATGCGTTGCTCAAGTCTAAGTAAAGTTGAACCAGCAAAGGAAACCAGACCTTTCTGAGGACCCTACTGTCACTCTTCAAACATTTTATAAGACTTGATAAGGCTTGATCTGAGAACAATATTTAGTTAGTACTTGCAAAACTAACATCCTCTCTGGAAGACAAACTGTTAACTCACGATAAATAGTCGCAAATGAAACATGGTGCTCCTAAATAATTGGAGACTAAGGGTGGTGAGCTATCCTGTGATATTGTTTCCAACAATTAGGATTGAATCAACCATGTATCCATCACCGGCTACAAGATTTCCTAAACCACGAAGTACCTAATTTGAAGTAAAAGTATCAATTTGCATGTGCTGCGAAATCACACATGCTACTTACATGTTTAACACTAAGTGCAGAATTCGACAATAACTGGGAAGGAAATATCCTCCTAAAAAACCGATGCCTCTATAAGACATGACTTGCTCAAATGTTGGATACCAATTTGACAACCAGACTCCACACAAGGTTATGAAAGTTTGTAGTTCAAACTAAGAGGCGTCCCTCTTAAAGATATAGGACAGTTAGCTAGGCAGTAGTTAACTACGATATACAGTGTAAAATATAGGTCTTCAATTCATTTCAGGGAAAGCACCAAAAGTGTGAATAAGCAAAAGGAACACTATGCGATAGAGAAAAACAGATAATACCGGAATGAGTAACTACAAGTTCTCAAAAACCAGCAGGCGTCCAATAAGCAACTGAGGCATAGAACTTCTTACTATTAAGCTGATAGCTTTTTCTGAAAGTGCTGAAAGATAGACCACTACCCACGCCACCTCAGCTGCTAGCTCTTCATCCCTGAAGGATCCTAAACTTAGCTCATCAGTTGCAGTAATGAGTAAAAGCATTAACGTTACTTTGATAAAATTTTAGTTAAATGTTTTTCATGCCATTTATACATTTTAGAAATACCTAAAACATACAACCAAGAGTAAAGCAACTGCACAAGAAAAATAGTACCAACTGCCCAGCAAATACAACATGACAAGGCAAGTTAGAAAGCACTGGTCAGTGAATCTAAAGAATGTTCTGTATGAAATTGTAAGAAAGAATAACAAATAATTAGTCCCTTTTGTGATGATTAAGAAGCCAGCATCAAAACAAGCATGTCTCTACTTGAATTTTAGAAATTCAACTAATTGACGAGTAAAATAAATTGAAATGCAATGCAATAAAAAGATGTCCATCAAGAGACACACGCCTTTTCCAAGTTCCTCGTGATCGCATTTAGCACACTCTCAATGCTAATAATCTCATTCGTAGCCTTGGCATCAGGCCCCTTGGTTATAAGAGAAACAACCGTTTCAGTAAAATGATGCTTGATCAATAACTACATGGCTACATGCATATATATCAGGCTGATTAGGACCTGTTTGGATGGGTTCAGCTTCTAGAAAACCTCATAAGCTACGCATTTCATAAAATGTTTTGGGAAGGGGCTTAAACTTTTCAATACAAATATGGCTCAAACTTTTGTCAGAGGGAAAATGCGGCTTAACCTTTAAGAAAACCCTTCATTGGTACCTGTTGTAGGGGTGGGCCAACCCCCCGTGACTGGGCCGTGCAACTAGTCCAACATATAATAGGCCCAATAGTGTAGAGGAATATACCAGTGTAAATATACCAATGTACCCTCATCCCTTGTAAGTACTAAGGGGTAGAATGGGGATTTCCCATTCTACCCCACTCATATATATAAACCCCCAGGAGGGGCAAAGGGGGGATCCTCTCATCCTGACCAACCATTCCACAGTCTGGCTTCCCCTTCCTCTTCTACTAGTCCCCTTCATTCCTGTTTAGCATGTAGCTACAACAGATGGCGCCGACCGTGGGGAGCCACTAGAAGTTACGTATGGAAGAGATTTCTCCAATATTCAACAAAAGCAACGACTATGTGCATCTTTTTTGCCCCTGAGAGCATGCTGCTTCGGGCAATCAATGGCAGATAAGTAGTTCGCTCGCCAAAAATTTAACCATCCTGACTGTGGAGGTGTATGGGCTTTGTCTGTATACTTTTCTTCGTTTTGTAGATGCAGTACAGACTAGCTCTAGTTGAATCGCCCAGATGCAGTGTTGAATGGACCTAATCGAATCATTTATTTTTGTGTTGTTGATATCTCCGCTCCACTGCGAGTGGTCATGTAGGGAAGCTGTGTGTTGGACCGTGGAGATGGCCAGCTTCGCACACTGTCGAAGTCCCCGCCCGAAGTCTCCGGCTCGAAGCCACTCCAGGCATGCGCGAAGTGCTTTACCCATCCATACAGACACTGTGCTTTATCCCTCATTGCATGCAGAGAGCATTTATCCATCCATGCACACCTTCATGTATGCATGCACAATCCCATTCACTCATGCATGCGTACGCTGAACCTACGTCCATGCATGGTATGGGCTCGCGCTAGCACGCTCGGGCATCGCTAGTGAAGACTGATGTCGGCGTACGCGCCGAGTCTCCGTCGACGCCACAGACGAAGCATGGACCCCGCGTCGCAGCCCTCCGCGTTGAAGCCTCCGAGCGCGGTGCTGCTCCGAGCGTATGCATGCATCCGCTCGCGTCTGCATGCATGATTTTTTCCTCTCTCCCAGGAGCATGTGCATTCATTGAATCAACGAGCTCCAGGCATACGCCATATTATCCATGCATAAAATAATACCCGGTGCATGGTATATCTACCCGCATGCATGGAATACTCATCTACCTGCGCGCATGAACTACCAACCCGTCAACTCCGCGCGCGACTCCGCCTGGCCTCCGTCGTCGCGCGCAGCCGCTGGACTCTGTCGTCGCGTCCGTCAACCCCGCGCACGACTCCGCCCGGCCTCCGTCGTCGCGCGCAGCCGATGGACTCCGTCGTCGCGCGCAGCCGTTGGACTACGTCGTCGCATCCGTCAACCCCGCGCACGACTCCGCCCGGCCTCCGTCGTCGCGCGCAGCCGCTAAACTCTGTCGTCGCGCACAGCCGTTGGACTCCGTCGTCGCGCGCAGCCGTTGGACTCCGTCATCGCGTCCGTCAACCCCGCGCACGACTCCGCCCGGCCTCCGTCGTCGCGCACAGCTGCTAGACTCTATCGTTGCGCACAGCCGCTGGACTCTGTCGTCGCGCGCAGCCGCTGGACTCCGTCGTCGCGCGCAGCCGCTGGACTCCGTCGTCGTCTCCGTCAACCCCGCGCACGACTCCGCTCGGCCTCCATCGTCGCACGCAGCCGTTGGACTCCGTCGTCGCGTCCGTCAACCCCGCGCACGACTCCGCCCGGCCTCCGTCGTCGCGCACAGTCGCTGGACTCCGTCGTCGCATCCGTCAACTCCGCGCACGACTCCGCCCGGCCTCCGTCGTCACGCGCAGCCGTCGCGACCCGCGTCCGACTTCGCCTGCGCAGTGGGCCTCCGGGTGATGTCCCGAACTCAGCATACATGCATGAGACGAGGGCGGACCGTAGCGCTATCCAGCCCGGCAAGCCACGCTAGCATCATGGTCTTCGCGACGAAGCCGAAGTCACGTGACCGCTCAGCGGCCTCCGATGCGGCTCGCCGCGTCGGGCCTCCAGCGTCGCCCATCTCGGTCTTCACGCATGCATGCAGTTTTCTTTGGATGGCGCACAAGTTGGCTCCGCCCCGTTGAAGACCCCAGCGCACGTATTGGCTCCGCCCCGTCGAAGACCCCGGCGCGCGCATTGCCTCCGCTCCGTCGAAGACCCCGGCACGCGTTGGCTCCACCCCGTCGAAGACCCCGGCGCGCGTTGGCTCCGCCCCGTCAAAGACCCCGACGCGCGTTGGCTCCGTCCCGTCGAACACCCCGGCGCACGCGTTGCCTCCGCTCCGTCGAAGACCCCGACGCGTGCGTTGCCTCCGCTCCGTCCGCTCCGTCGAAGACCCCAGCGCACGTATTGGCTCCGCCCCGTCGAAGACCCCGGCGCGCGCGTTGCCTTTGCTCCGTCGAAGACCCCGGCGAGCGTGTTGGCTCTGCTCCAACGAAGACCTCGGTCACGGAGACTGTGCAGATGAAGCGCGCCTGTGAAGTCCATCCAAGAGGGTGCGGTCCGCGCCGCAGCCTCCGCGTCGAGCCAGCGTCGAGTCTCCGCCGACACCGACGGCAGCGCCCGCGGCCATGCAGCCTCCCTCCCAGGTACACACAAGCTCCGCACAAACCTCCGCGTGTGCCAGGAGCCTCTGGCACGTCAGGGTCGTCTTGCCCGCCGCTTGACCAGTACGAGGACCGGAGCGGGAGACGGCGCCGGCGCGAACGAGGTGGGCGGGGTCGTCGAGGCGACGAAGCATGCAAGCGGAGCCTCACCCACTGCATTCGCGCGGCTTTGAGCGTTCGCTCCGCAGCCTCCGCGCCGAGCCAGCATCGAGTCTCCGCTCCGCAGGCTCCATGCGACTTCGAGCCCCCTGCGTCGAGCTTTGCGGCCCCGCGACGACTTCGCCGGCCTTCGTTCGGCGACTCCGCTCGGCCCCGCGACGACTTCGCCGGCCTTCGCTCGGCGACTCCGCTCGGCCCCGCGACGACTTCGCCGGTCTTCGCTCGGCGACTCCGCTCGGCCCCGTGACGCCTCCACCGGGCGTAGGCACCGCGATGTCAAACTTTGCCATTGGCTTCCCGTGGCAAACTCTGCTCCAAACTCCGCGACATTGACCTTTTTACTGGCTTCGCGTGCTGGATTCCGCAGTGCGGGACTTCGCCCCGATACCTTCGCGCAGCCAGGGTCATGCCCCGGCGGAGTATGCTCTGCGTCGCCGCCGCCGCGCCTGGTACGCACTGCACGTAATTGCCCACAAGGCTCTCCTAAATTCCCGCTGCATTCTTTGCGTGCATGGCTTTAAAAAAATGGTTATGCACCATATCATCCATTGCGGCTACAGTTCCATTCTGAGAGCATTTGATTTGGCCGTGTCCGCTTCTCAAGTTTTGGCCTTTTCTGGGCTACCGTAGTATCAAGTGATTTTCCAATACTGCTTTCTGGAGCATTTTGTTGTCGCAAATCCTCGGCCATCTCTTTGATGCCTCTGTTTTGGTCCTTGTTTTTTATTTAAATCGCACGACGGCCTTGCGCCTCGGCGTACTCTACGGAGTATAAATAAGACGTAGCGTTGAGCTTGCCTCCGCACGCGCCAATCTACGGACTCTAAAATAAGACGTAGCGTCGAGGTCCACCTCCGCACGCGCCAGTCTACGGACTCTAAATAAGACGCAATGGGGGGACGCCCCCGCGCGCACTCTACGGAGTATAAATAAGACGTAGCGTCGAGGTACGCCTCCGCACGCACCAGTCTACGGACTCTAAATAAGACGTAGCGTCGAGGTCCGCCTCCGCACGCACTCTACGGAGTATAAATAAGGCGCGGATGTTGTCCCTGCGCACTCTACTGAGTATAAACAAGACGTGGATGTCTCGCGCACGTATGGGTGTCGCTCCTGCACGTACTCTCTGGAGTATAAATAGACGTGGTTGAAGTTCCCACGCACTCTACGGAGTATAAAAATTACTACATGGCCGAGACACTAGGGAGTGCCTCGCTTTCAGCGGCGCACCACATGGATATCGCGCCCTCGCGCGCGTTGCACTAGGGAGTGAGCCACGAGTTTTTGAAGGCAGGGAAACAGCGGCTTCGCCTCCCTACCTCGGTGATGTGACGATGGCCCGATCTTCCGAGAGGTACTGATAAGTCGATTGTGGAGATCTCGACGTTGATGATCCAAAGGCTCCGACCAAAACAGATTGAACCCCTCGCAATCACTACACCACTGCAATGTGGCTTGTTTCGCAGTTTCTGATCTGCTCGGGTGGAGTTTGGAGGTGAGACTATATCCATCTGAAAGTAGACTCCAAGATCTTTCCAACGAGTACTCACGGGCCCCGAGAAGCCTTCTGGATCAAAAGTTATGGCCGTTTGAAGTTGCCCTGTCAGGCTGAATCCGAATTGATCTGGAGGCCGAATTGGATTCCAAAACCTGTCCAACTTGAACCCTTGCTTCAATTGCTTCCAAAGAGATGTGGTGCTACAAATATATATATTTTCATCATTAGGTAGCATCATATTCTCATTTAAAATATGTTGAAATTGAAGAAACGAATTCACCTTTAGTTCATTCTTGATATTGGCCGCTATGGTCGTACGTGTTGGTGGCGTGGTCACATCATCCTCCCCTTCTTGATGGAAAACCGTCCTCGGTTTTAACATATGTGTAGTGTCACATATTGCATGATATTGATCATAAATCTCATAATTTAAGTGATGCGTAGGAGCTCTTGTAATTGTAACAACAAGTAGAGCAAATATGGTTGTATCCATAGGGTTCATGTTCTTATCATCCTTCCCTTCTTGCAAACAAAGCCATCCTCGGTTTTTGATAAGCTGAAAATATGGTAACAAAGAAGCCAAGGTGTATGCATGGTATATGTATATGTCATCCGTTTTAACAGTTCTTCGTTGTTGCACAATTAATGTTATAAAACAGCAATGATCACAAAAACTCATTGTATTATTAACCCAAGAGTAATCATATATGTTAATGAGCAATTCAAAATTTCTCACACAGTAATTATTGCAACTTGTTTTGCAAATGTAAGTGAAGCATTTATGCAATTCAAATTTTTGATTTTGCAAACTTGTAGTGGTGGCATATATGGACAAAACTACAACCTTTGGAATCAAGCAAAGTTCATCCATATAATCGTATCTCAATCGAACAATAGTAAATTCATCTAGCCAGGGTGAAGAGATTTCTATGTTCTGCCATAATTCATCATCTTTATTCAGATTGTCCATACTAGATGGTGCAAAAAGAGATGAACACATAGGCATTGGATGAGTACTAAATTTTACTTCCCTCTCACATTCAACATGATTCAGCATACAAGAAATGTTGTCCCAAACAACATGTTTCAATTCATCCATGTGATCGCAAGTTATGCATATTCGATATACAAGAAATTGATTTTCCACACTATAATCTCCAATCAAATTAAACCTATATCCAAGGGTGTAGGTACTAAATAAGAATTTCGAACATGCAAGTTCAGAAACTTTCTCCATAGCATGTGACAATTTCATAGGTAGATCCAACATGATGTAACACAATGAATTAGCAGGAGAAATTCTAGTCAAAACTTCTTTATGTGTTATTAATTTAACATGTGCAAAATTATGAGAATTTAGATCAGCACACGGTTTATTTAAGTCAACACAAGGAATATCAAAAGATTGCACTACAGCAGGTATATACTCACAAGGTTGCTCTATGTCTTGTTGTAGCACCAAATCAATACCGTGAGCGATGATAGTACCATGTTCTTTACCTTTTTGGCTCTCCTCAGATGATGTAAGTGCATCCATCTCCTTATCTTCATTCTCAACCAATGGGGTCAGTGATTCAATCAGCTCATGCTCTTCTTTGGCATGGTTCTCAACTACCTGCAAGTTGTTAGTCACAGAAAATGGTACAAACACAGGTTTGTTCTCATGATCATCACCATTACCTGCAAGGTTAGCTGCAAGAGCATATTCATCCTCAACATCACTAGCACTTACATAACCACTATCTTCTGTCCCAATGTACGCCCGCTGACTTGTGCAATCTCTCATGACGTGGCCCATCCCTTTACAACGGTGGCATACAATGCCCGTCGTACGGCCCGTGGAAGCAATCAATGAAGAGCTCTGTGTTGGTGTTTGCACACTAGTAGATTTGCTCGTCTCGGGTGCGCGTGATGGTGGCGGCGGTGCTGCTGAACGCGCCCTACTCACAGAGGGGGTAGCAGCTCGACAAATAGGAGGTGGGGCTATCTTGGCTTGCCCAGGCGTTGATCTCGATGTAGACGTACCTCCAAAGTTGCTCCTTGTCCTTTGTTGCCTACCCTGCAATTCTTTTTCTGCCAAATAAGCAAGCTGGAACAACTGGTTGACAGTAGTAAAATCTTTATAATCAACAATGTCCTGAATTTCACGCCGTAACCCCCCGTAAAAACGACAAATCTTATCCTCCTCATCTTCTACAACATTACAACGCAACATGCCTATTTGTAGTTCTTGATAATATTCCTCGACAGATTTATTACCTTGGTCTAAGCACTGCAATTTCTTATGCATTTCATGTTTAAAAGCAGGAGGAACAAATCTAGCACACATAGATTCTTTTAACCGTTCCCATGTATTAGATTGTAAGCGCATGGTACCCAGTTCATTCCACCAGATAATAGCAAAGTCCTTAAACTCACTAGTAGCTTGTCTAACTCTATGTTGCTCAGGAACCAAGTGAGAATTAAACTTCTGCTCTACCGTCATCTCCCAATCAAGATATATTTCAGCATCATAAAGACCAAAAAAAGATGGAATGGTAAACTTGACTTTAGCAAATGGGTCATGATTAGAACGATCATTGTGGTGCTGAAAATTATTACCTCCCATACCGTGATGGTTTTGATGTAGGCGGTGTCGTGGGCGTGCATCTTGGGCAGCAAATGAAGCACTGGCGTCGCGGTTTTCTCTCTCATTATCATCTCCCTCCTCACGATCGTGGTCCGCATCGTGATCATACTCGTGTCCAATGTTTGGTGGCCGATTCAGCATTCTTTCAAGGTGTGCAATACTCTCATTGATGGCGCGCTGCAATGTATCTGTCGTAGCTTGAAACTTCTTGTCGAAGTCCTCAATAATGGTAGTGCGTTGTTCATCGAAGAGCGTCATGAGCTCTCCCTTTAAAACACACTCTTAATCATCAGACGACTCACCTGTCATGGTTAGTAGAAAACAAAAGACAACACAAAGGTATTATCCCTATCAACTACTAGGTGGTGGAAGGTGGAATCACACATTCTCAAGCATCTTACTACACTCTTACAAGTGTTCTTACCAATGCAGCAGGTGGTACAACCGGTGGCTGGTTCGTGATACCGTGTCGAGCATGGGTACGATTGCAAGAGGGAACCTGTTCTGATCAAGAGTATGTGTAGCTTGGAAGGCACAATATGGTAGCAATGGAGAACAATCGGTTAATTTCAGAATTGCATAGAATTGAATTATAGTCCGTATCTAGCACTTAGCCTATGTTGCTGATCAACCAAGAATGGAACAAGGCTAAAAACAAGTGTATGGCAATGTGTATGAGTGGTAAATACAAGATAATTCAATCCAATGCAATCTGGAATTGAAGAACACAAGGATTGACCCAAAACTGAAAACTGAAGATTTCTGTCCACTGGATAGTACATCGGTATTTTGGCCGTAACTTTTTGTCAGATGCCTCTTTTTCACTGATTCTTTTTTTCTCTATTTTCTGATGGCGTTTTCTACAGATTTTATTTTGGGGCCAACTTCCAAAACCCAACTCAGAAATTCGCACAAAAATCACAACTGCTGACTGTTGCAGATTCAAAACAGATAACTGGGTCAACTTTCACCGCATATATATCTTAACTGCCTTGCTGGAGTGACGTAACATTTTACAGATAGATGGATAAGAAATTTTTGAATCTAATGGTGGTGGTCTCACTCAAAAATAATCTCGGAATCAAAAGATATGGCATTTTTGGTGGCGGCTGCAGAGAAAGGAAAAATCAGCCGAATTTGGAAATTAGGGTTTGGGGTGGGGAATTTTTCTTTTGTTTGGATTTTTAATGGAACAAAGATATGACCAGCAACTAGACAATGCTAATATGGACACAAATTAAATTTAGCAAACCAAAACTAACAGATTGAAAGGCACAACGGGGTTTGGACAGCGGAATTAATTCTTTTTGTGGGGCAATTTTTTTTCTGGACTATAGGAAATAAAAATCAATCTACTAACTAGGGATACAAGAATTACCTCACGGGCAACCGTTGCTCTGATACCAACTGATGTGACGATGGCCCGATCTTCCGAGAGGTACTGATAAGTCGATTGTGGAGATCTCGACGTTGATGATCCAAAGGCTCCGACCAAAACAGATCGAACCCCTCGCAATCACTATACCACTGCTCCGTTGGTTATCAACCGTGCCGAACACGATTGACCTCGCCAAGAAGGCTATCTCCTGCAAGAGAATCGATAACACAAGCAAGAGAGTACAAGATGCAATCCGAAATTGCGAATAAATATTAAGTTCACAAGTTAGGGTCTCACAAACCGATGAACGGCGAAACTGTTCAAAGACAGATTAATCTAAGCAAAACCCAAGGAAAACTAAAGGGGTGCGGCCTCCTTAAATAGGGGAGGGGGAAGCCACACTTATCTAATGTAAAGGGATGTGGTACTATTCCTAGTTACTGTTCACGTGCGTGGTACTGTTCATGTTTACAGTACCGGCCCAAATAGCCTAAGTTACAAGGCCCTCGGCCCACTTTGACTAGGACTGGAAAAGTAACGTGGCTTGTTTCGCAGTTTCTGGTCTGCTCGGGTGGAGTTTGGAGGTGAGACTATATCCATCTGAAAGTAGACTCCAAGATCTTTCCAACGAGTACTCACGGGCCCCGAGAAGCCTTCTGGATCAAAAGTTATGGCCGTTTGAAGTTGGCCTGTCAAGCTGAATCCGAATTGATCTGGAGGCCGAATTGGATTCCAAAACCTGTCCAACTTGAACCCTTGCTTCAATTGCTTCCAAAGAGATGTGGTGCTACAAATATATATTGTCATCATTAGGTAGCATCATATTCTCATTTAAAATATGTTGAAATTGAAGAAACGAATTCACCTTTAGTTCATTCTTGATATTGGCCGCTATGGTCGTACGTGTTGGTGGCGTGGTCACATCACTCGGCGTGCGTAGTGCCCTCGGTGTACGCCGCAAGCGCCCGCTCTCCGCGGGCACAGTTTTTGAAGGTAGGGGAACGGCGGCTTCGCCTCCCTACCTCGGCGTGCATAGTGCCCTCGGCCTACGCCGCAAGCGCCCGCTCTCCGCGGGCACTGTTTTTTGAAGGTAGGGGAACGGCGGCTTCGCCTCCCTACCTCAGCGTGCGTAGTGCCCTCGGCCTACGCCGCAAGCGCCCGCTCCCCGCGGGCACTGTTTTTCAAGGTAGGGGAACGGCGGCTTCGCCTTCCTACCTCGGCGTGCCTAGTGCCCTCGGCCTACGCCGCAAGCGCCCGCTATCCGCGGGCACTGTTTTTGAAGGTAGGGGAACGACAGCTTCGCCTCCCTACCTCGGCGTGCGTAGGGCTCTCGGCCTACGCCGCAAGCGCCCGCTCTCCGCAGGCACTGTTTTTGAAGGTAGGGGAACGGCGGCTTCGCCTCCCTACCTCGGCGTGCGTAGGGCCCTCAGCCTACGCCGCAAGCGGCCGCTCTCCGCGGGCACTGTTTTTGAAGGTAGGGGAACAGCGGCTTCGCCTCCCTACCTCGGCAAGCGTAGTGCCCTCGGACTACGCCGCAAGCGCCCGCTCTCCGCGGGCACTGTTTTTGAAGGTAGGGGAACGGCGGCTTCGCCTCCCTACCTAGGCGTGCGTAGCGCCCTCGGCCTACGCCGCAAGCGCCCGCTCTCCGCGGGCACTGTTTTTCAAGGTAGGGGAACGGCGGCTTCGCCTCCCTACCTCGGCGTGCGTAGCGCCCTCGGCCTACGCCGCAAGCGCCTGCTCTCCGTGGGCACTGTTTTTTGAAGGTAGGGGAACGGCGGCTTCGCCTCCCTACCTCGGCGTGCGTAGTGCCCTCGGCCTACGCCCCAAGCGCCCGCTCTCCGAGGGCACTGTTTTTGAATGTAGGGGAACGGCGGCTTCGCCTCCCTGCCTCGGCGTGCGTAGCGCCCACGGCCTACGCCGCAAGCGCCCGCTCTCCGCGGGCACTGTTTTTGAAGGTAGGGGAACGGCGGCTTCGCCTCCCTACCTCGGCGTGCGTAGCGCCCTCGGCCTACGCCGCAAGCGCCCGCTCTCCGTGGGCACTGTTTTTCAAGGTAGGGGAACGGCGGCTTCGCCTCCCTACCTCGGCGTGCGCAGCGCCCTCGGCCTACGCCGCAAGCGCCCGCTCTCCGCGGGCACTGTTTTTGAAGGTAGGGGAAGGACGGCTTCGCCTCCCTTCCTCGGCGTGCGTAGCGCCCTCGGCCTACGCCGCAAGCGCCCGCTCTCCGCGGGCACTGTTTTTGAAGGTAAGGGAACGGCGGCTTCGCCTCCCTACCTCGGCGTGCGTAGTGCCCTCGGCCTACGCCGCAAGCGCCCGCTCTCCGCGGGCACTGTTATGGAAGGTAGGGGAATGGCGTCATCGCCGGCGCTCGACTTCGCCGTCCGCCTCGAAGGCATCGCCTCGGCGGGACGGCACAGCTCCGGCACAGGACTTCGCCGTCCGCCTCGTAGGCATGCCTCGGCGGGACGGCACAGCTCCAGCGCAGGACTTCACCGTCCGCCTCGTAGGCATCACCTCGGCGGGACGGCACGACTCCGACGCAGGACTTCGCCGTCCGCCTCGTAGGCATCGCCTCGGCGGGACGGCACAGCTCCGGCGCAGGACTTCGCCGTCCGCCTCGTAGGCATGCCTCGGCGGGACGGCACAGCTCCGGCGCAGGACTTCACCGTCCGCCTCGTAGGCATCACCTCGGCGGGACGGCACGGCTCCGACGCAGGACTTCGCCGTCCGCCTCGTTGGCATCGCCTCGGTAGGACGGCACGGCTCCGGCGCAGGACTTCGCCGTCGGCGTCACCGGCGCTCGACTTCGCCGTCCGCCTCGAAGGCATCGCCTCGGCGGGACGGCACGGCTCCGGCGCAGGACTTCGCCGTCCGCCTCGAAGGCATCGCCTCGGCGGGACGGCACGGCCCCGACGCAGGACTTCGCCGTCCGCCTCGTAGGCACCGCCTCGGCGGGACGGCACAGCTCCGGCGCAGGACTTCGCCGTCCGCCTCGTAGGCACCGCCTCGGCGGGACGGCACAGCTCCGGCGCAGGACGTCGCCGTCCGCCTCGTAGGCATCGCCTCGGCGGGACGGCACATTACCGACGCAGGACTTCGTCGTCTGCCTCGTGGGCATCGCCTTGGTAGGACGGCACGGCTCCGGCGCAAGACTTCGCCGTCAGCGTCGCCGACGCTCGAGTTCGCCGTCCGCCTCGAAGGCATCGCCTCGGCAAAACGGCACGTTATCGGCGCAAGACTTCGTCGTCCGCCTCATAGGCATCGCCTCGGCGGGACGGCACGGCTCCGGCGCAGGACTTCGTCGTCCGCCTCGTAGGCATCGCCTCGGCAGGACGGTGTGGGATTCAGCATAGGAGTTCGCTGATTTCCTCGTAGGCATTGCCTCTGGGGTCTGCAAGCTACGAGTTGCATCGGCTCACCACTCGGCACCCTCGCGCTTGCTATCGGGGAACGGGGGGCTGGGGTGGTTGATCACGTCAGCTCGCCCATCGGGACCTCAGCGCTTGCTGTCGAGGGAGTACTGTTGTAGGGGTGGCCCAACCCCCCGTGACTGGGCCGTGCAACTAGTCCAACATGTAATAGGCCCAATAGTGTAGAGGAATATACCAGTGTAAATATAACAATGTACCCTCATCCCTTGTAAGTACTAAGGGGTAGAATGGGGATTTCCCATTCTACCCCACTCATATATATAAACCCCCAGGAGGGGCAAAGGGGGGATCCTCTCATCCTGACCAACCATTCCACAGTCTGGCTTCCCCTTCCTCTTCTACTAGTCCCCTTCATTCCTGTTTAGCCTGTAGCTACAACAGTACCCTTCTTGGAAGGGGTTAAGCTTTATCACCACTTTAAGCTTATGATAAAGCCCTCCTAATTCCTTAAAAAAAAGCTCTTGGTAAAAGGATAACTGTGACATAAGAAACTCGAGACACACACAATCAGAACAAGAGATATAACCTTGATGAGATTTGACAATGCCCAAGCAGCAATTCTTGTTGTAGAACCCTTGCTTGAAAGCATTAAGTGGGAAAGAGCCCACAAAGCACTTTGTGCGAGTAATATGCTCCTCAGCTCTGTTCCTTCACCAGTAACGTTACTAATGGCCCATGCACATTGCTCAGCAACAAGTGTGGAGCTCGTCTCTAACAAAGATAGATTGATTAACATTTTTAGTAGATAAGCACCCAATTTAGTAGATTGACTAACAAAGAGATATATCAAGGTATTCTGCACCCAATTTAACTTGAAAATAGATCAGCACAATAGTAAGTCTCAAACAAAGATGAATCGAGGGAGTAAAAATAGAGAGAACTGAAAATTCTCCAACACAAAATCACTAACTGCAGACATCTCCAGTGAATTATTAGGTAAAGCCTATATCCACAAGATCTAAGTGCACAAATATAAACCGGTAACACCCACATGCCTAATTATTCTAAATATACTATACTCAGGGTCAAACGCCTTAGTATTTCTATATCAAATGTTAAGAAAGCCTCAATCTATCAAGGATTGTCTTGCCAACATAATAGTCTAAAGTCTGCAACAGCTATTTTGCTGCAGGACATTCAGAAATAAGCATGAAGTCACCTATCCAGAGATCAGGGAGTAGAGCAAGTATTGTCCATGGATGGCTGTAGAACAATCAGCAAGCTTCGATCGATGGCTGTAGCAGGCCTAGAGTCCTAGACTGCCTCGGCACAGAAAATATATAAATCAATCAGTAATCAATCAAAGAAACTATAATTGCCAGAAGCCAGTATTCAATGAGATAATCACAAACCCAAAGTCCTACATTACACTTCTTCTCTCACTGCTGATATAAACGTTACTTCTTCTCTCACTCCTGATATAAACATTGGTCACTAAATTTCAATGATTATAAAGCAAAGAAAACATTTGAGGCATAGAGGCAGGAAGGGCTATGTGAAACCTAGCAGCCACATGCCCGCATCTGATAGATACCAGTTCTGGTTTGTGGACACCAGTGATAGACACCACATTTTTACAGTCAAGTGAATTATTGTTGCACAAATTGGAACATCACATGATCCGAGACAATAAGAAAGATGGGAGATAATTTTACTCACCTTCAAGCCAGAAGCGAAGGCACAACAATGACTGATGCAATCAAGGAAGCGGAGCCAAAATGGATAATCTACAATCTATATAGTTCTCCCTCGTAATCTTTACTTACGTGATGCTCTAGATCACTAAATTTCAAGGGAGAAATATTACCACAAATACTAAAGATTACCCACTAAAAATCTCTAGATATGTATGCTTTCATTTGTAGTATCATACAAAGCGACTTCACCTCAATAGAGAACATGGGCCTGATCAATGGCATCAAGCGCCACTGATGTGGTCGTCTGCTGCTGCAGCCACCCACCACCTCTAAGCCGCTGTTGTGGAAGAAACATTCGCCACTGCTATGGAGCCGGATGGGCGCTTACCCGCCTGTGCCATCGGGGGCAGATTAGCGTTGTATCCGCCCATTCCGGCCGCCATCGTAGAGAGGAGGACCTGCGTCCAGGCTGTCGGAACCCGGAGAACGACTCCGGGATCCTCTGTGTAAATCGCACTAGTCCAGGATCAGCTAGTGCACACAGCGTACAACAAAGATAAATATCAACCATAATGACATTTATTAACTGAATATGGGCATGAATGCCAAAGTTTACATCAACGGCACATAAGCCAAAATTAAGTAATAAGCAGCGGAAGAAAAACCAAAGCGGAAGAAGCCCACTGAGCCTGCCCACAGGCAAACGACAGTAAGACGCGGCCTACTCGTCCAGATCTTCACCGTAGTTGACGTCTTCCTTCTCTGTGTGGAAAAAGCAACGTGAGTACAAACTTGTACTCCGCAAATCACCCGGGAAAATGCAACATAATGATAAAGGCTTCAATGGAAGGCTTATAGGGTTAGTTTGCATAAAACAGCATTTAAGAAATACAATAGATAGATTGAAATTGCTGAATTTAATACAGAAAGTAAAAACATTACTTGCGATAGAAAGTAATACCGTCAGTGCAGGCTCCAACCAAACACCAACCTATCCACGGGCATCCCACCCGGACCATCTTTTCCAAAAGACCACGTATGGATTCCATCCATCCACACGCTTTCACTGCGCAACTGTGATGAATTCCATCCATTCACCAGATTTCCATCTCTCACGGATTCCATCCATCCGCAAGGTTTTCATCTCTCGTAGATTCCATCCATCCACAAGGTTTTCAAAAACATTTTTGTAAAATAAAGTCTAATCCATGAAAAACTTTTACTCAGCATGCCCATGACCGTGGGCACGGCTATCCAGGATAGATTATACACTCTGCAGAGGTTGTACAGCTTTACCCACAAGACACGATCATCCCATATTGCCACCGGGTTACACACTTCCTTAGGTGTGCGGCGAGGAGTCGTGACAAGGCCTTTACAATGCAAAGCCTTCAACCTGGTCGAGCCAACTCTAAGGTTTCACCCCAGTAAGGAATCCACCAGACCGGGACCCCCTCTTGAGCCTAGACGAGACTTCTCATGGCTTAACCACGCTCGTCCAAGTGAGACTTCACATGGCACCAACCACGCTCACTTTCAACCTACAACTCGGCTCAGGTTGGGACTTCACAAATTATTCGGCCAGGGCTGTCCCATACCAGCCATATGGTAGTACGATTAGGGATTTGCAACAGTAGCTCACAGACCGGTCCTTAATCTGACTCAGGCCCAACCACATACCCCCGTGCACGACAATCAACCACTGCGGCTCCAACCAACAGGGCATGCCTGCACCCACCATTCTAACCAATTGCCTAAGTCTAAACCAGTTTCATATTTTGTTTTCAAAATAATTTCATAACACTCCTTGACTCACCAAAGTCAAGAGTACATATCATTTTATGTGAAAGGGTTTGTCATTTTATGTGAAAGATATCCCAAAACAAAATTATATGATTAAGCAGGGCTAAGCATTTGATTAAACTCTCTAGCCAACACTAATGTATTAACCACCGCCTATCTTCGTCGGCCGCGCTGTCGACTCCTCCAAGCGCCAACCGTCAGGTCCAGATCCACGATCACTGCCGCAATCAACCGCCAGATCCATGACAATATAGGACGTGCGTGAGCGGGGCAATGGTGAAGCTGCTCCGTGTGAGAGAAGGCGATGGGGACCAAGGGGAGGCGGCGGCAGCGTGGGGTGGGAAGAGGGAGGCGTCAGTGGAGCGGAGGAGCGGGAGGCGGCTGCAGCGCGGGGTGAGGAGGGGGAGGCGTCGGCGGCGGCAGCGTTGGGTAGGGAGGAGGAGGCGTCGGCAGAGCGGGAGGCGGCGGCGGCAATGCGGGGTGGGGAGGAGGTGTCGGCAGAGCGGAGGAGCAGGAGGCGGCGGCAGCGCGGGGTGGGGAGGGCGAGGCGTCGGCGAAGCGGAGGAGCGGGAGGCGGCGGCAGCGCGGGGTGGGGAGGAGGAGGCGTCGGCGGAGCGGAGGAGCGGGAGGCGGCGGCAGCGCGGGGGCAAGCGAGGTCTGCGAAGGGAGGAATCGAGGGCGGCGTGAGGTCTGCGGAGGAATCGAGGCGGAGCGGCAGTTGCAGTTTGCGGGAGAAAGAGACATGGAGAACGGACGGACTGCCACCAACTCCAATTTTTATGTAGTAGAGATAAGAGTTTAGAACCGTCTGTGATAACTCTTTATATGGTAATGTAATCATTATTAGAGTATACTTAAAAGAATAAAGAGGTAATAATATCATTTAAGCAGTATATAACAAGTATAGGAGTACGTACCCATAGGAGAATAGAATTATTTTCATATGTATGTATGTATGTATGTATGTATGTATGTATGTATGTATGTATGTATGTATGTATGTATGTATGTATGTATGTATGTATGTATGTATGTATGTATGTATGTATGTATGTATGTATGTATGAAACCTTTTTCGTATTTCTAGAAGTACATACTCTCACTTTCAATATACCATTTAAGCGAATGTATTATACTTATTTATCACTTTTGTATACTTAAATACTAATTCTAAGATACTCCAATGCGATTTGGTTGAAAAAATTCATCGGGGTCCTTTATTTTTACTATATAACATTTTTCATATATAAAAGGAGTATATACACACAAATTATGATATAAAAGTGGATTTTAATCAAATTTTTCATAGAACTCACTTTAGATTATCATAAAATTATTATTAGAGTATACTCAAAAGGATAAATACATATAACAATGTCATTTAAATGGTATACAGGAAGTGAGAATATGTACTCCCTGGAGTATGAATTCATTTTCCATATACACACACTAATCACTGGCTACACGTAGAATAAGCACATGCTCCTAACTGACCCAATCAGCTAACCGCTCCACCATCCTGCCCCATGCTCAGTTACAAGCGTTTGTTAATTATGGTAAAGTTATTGTCGTATGTACATTAAGTTATCATCTGTAATACATGAAGTTCCTTACAGTTATCATTCGTAATTCATAAAGTTACCGCCGTGTGTGAGTGAAGTTATTACCAATATGCATGCATTGAGAGGATAGAGAACCATGCATTTCAATAGCAAATAACTTTGTACAGGAAATTTATTGCCGTGTGAGTGAAGTTACTGCTAAATACATATAGTGTTACTGTCGTTTGTAACACTATAAAACTGTCGGTAACTCTACATATATTTAACAATAACCTTCACTCATACACGATAGTAACTTTATATGACATGATTTTCGCAGCGTCAAAACATATTCAGTATGCATCTTGTTTTGTTAAGCTCGTAATTTCAAATACAATGGTGAAAATGGATCGTAGATTGAATTTTGGTGAAAGAGTTATTGTATTTTTTAGCTTGTAAATAAAATAAAAAATCACAGGTCAAGTGCATTTATTCTCTTCTCTCTCCTGCTGCATACATGAATGCAAGTCAAGTTACTGTCTCTTGAACATAAAGTTATCATCGATAATTTATGAAGGTACTTACAGTTCTCACATAATAACTTCAAATTGCAATGCTACGGAAAGTTACTATATCCAGAACATAAAGTTATTATCATCGGTAATTCATCAAGTTACTTATATTTGTAAAATGATCTCTAAAACAAAAAGTTATCACCGATTTATGCACCAACCGCACTAGGAATCCAACCAACGACCCGCACGTAGCGTGCGCGCACGTGCTGATTAGCGCAACCATGTGTGTGTATATATATTAGTTTATTGGGTGCCGATCCTCTTGTTGAGACCTGAGAGATGATTCATACATATTGTTCAATTATTCTTCGATGAATAGATATATCGTTCAGCATCATCTGACTTGAATATTTACAGATAATTTAATATCCTTGAAAGAAAAAGGATCCAGTGTACTAGCAGTGTGCCAAAAAAAAGTTGCAAGTAGTTTCTGGGCCTTGTTGGTGATTTTATTAGTTGGAACGGATGGGGCCTGGAAGCTTAAAGAAGCCCAGTGTAGGCGCAGCACCAACTGGCGTAATAATCCAAGGGGACGATCTCTTAATAATCTAAGAGGACGTGGCATGGGCCCGCATGGCATAGGCAGCTACAACGGCTACTTGGGCAGCTCCGCTCGCAGGCCAAGCGAATTTAAGACGACCAAGCGAAGTGACCGTTGCAGCTTCTCCCTCCCATCGGCTCCCGTCTGAGCCGTCTCCCTTCCCCTCGTCGCCTCACGCAGCGGCACGCCGGAGAGCGAGCGAAGGCGACGGTGGGGACAGCGACGGCCAACAAAGACAAGAGCAAGGGGGATTTCTTTCGAGGAATGGCGACGGACGCGTCCGCCAAGCCGCCGGCGCCGCGGCTCAACGTGCCGCCGGCCATGGCGGGCGCCCTCCGCCTCGACCCCGTCGCCTCCCCCTCCCGCCTCCTCGAGATCCCCAAGACGCCCTCCCCCTCCAAGACCACCTACAGCGACCGCTTCATCCCCTGCCGCTCCTCCTCCCGCCTCCACAACTTCGCCCTCCTCGACCGCCCATCCCCCTCCAAGGACGCCGCCGCCGCCACCCCGGACACACCCTACTCCCGCCTCCTCCGCGCAGAGCTCTTCGGCCCGGACTCCCCAGCCCCCGCCGCCGCAGGCGCTCCCTCCTCCCCCAACACCAACCTCTTCCGCTTCAGGACCGACCGCTCCGCGCCCTCCTCGCCCTTCGCCGCCGCGGGCCAGCAGGACTGCACCGCAGGATCCGGAGATGCTTCAACGCCGCGCAAGCCGCCTAGGAAGGTCCCCAAGACCCCGCACAAGGTAGCAATTCTTTGCTTCTTCTTGCTCGGGCAATTCCACAAACACCTCGTGGGCGCGGTAGAATCTTAAGACTAATAGTCTTGCGTGCGCGTGCTCGCAGGTGCTGGACGCGCCGTCGCTGCAGGACGACTTCTACCTGAACCTCGTCGACTGGTCGTCGCAGAACATGCTCGCCGTCGGCCTCGGGACTTGCGTCTACCTGTGGTCGGCTTCCAATAGCAAGGTGGAGAGGAATAGATTGCTGCTATTTCTTGAATGCAGTGAGAGCTATGCGTATATATGATGTTAATGGTGCGCCGCAATTAACATCCAGGTGACCAAGTTGTGCGATCTGGGGCCGAGGGACAGTATCTGCGCCGTGCAGTGGACGCGTGAAGGCTCCTATCTTGCCATTGGCACCAGCCTTGGAGATGTCCAGGTTTGCCCTCTCACCATGCTAGTACATTACTTGTGTGATCGGTTCAAAAATATGGACTTTGTGTCGTCAACTCTGCGGATATGATCAATGCAATTAAGAACCTTGTGCCCAATCGAAATGTAGTTCAAGTATCTAGAACTCTGGACTGATGCAGCGTGTTCGGTTCACAGCTTCGCATAATATACTAATGCGGAATTGAAACACAGGGTAGGCGTGGTGCTAAAAATTATGGCACTTCATTTGCTTCAAGTATTAGTATATTACGAAACAGAATTGTTTCTTTTAACGTGTGACATCTAAGCTTACAGTTTGCAATTTCAAACTATTTTCTACTTGAATTAGCTTAGAGTTTTAGTAAACACTGTGGACTTGGGTCTTTGGTATCGAGAACATGACATATAAGTATTCCCCCAACAGATTTGGGATAGCTCTCGCTGTAAACGGATTAGGAACATGGGAGGTCACCAAACACGGGCTGGAGTATTGGCGTGGAGCTCGTGCATCTTGTCCTCCGGTAGCAGGGACAAGAACATATTGCAGCATGATATCCGTGTCCCAAGTGACTACATCAGCAAGTTTTCTGGTCACAGATCAGAGGTGAGACTTCCAAGACATACCACCCTGGAAAATAAATCACTCAATGCAAATTAAAAGCATCCTGTGTAACACTTGGATCTCAGAACTGAACATGAAGTGACAAATTTTGTCAGGTCTGTGGGCTAAAATGGTCGCATGACGATCGTGAGCTTGCGTCTGGTGGAAATGACAACCAGCTACTTGTATGGAACCAACGTTCGCAACAGCCTGTGTTGAGACTGACAGAACATACAGCTGCGATTAAAGCAATAGCCTGGTCACCTCATCAGCAAGGCCTCTTGGCATCAGGAGGTGGAACAGCCGATAGGTGTATCAGGTTATGGAACACTGCTAATGGAAACATGCTGAATTCAATTGACACAGGCAGCCAGGCAAGTCATAGTTCTGAACAAAACACTAGCCTTTAGGTCGTGTTGTCTCTAAATATATACTGCTCTCCTCATCAACTGCTTTCTATTTCAGGTTTGCAATCTTGCCTGGTGTAAAAATGTGAATGAAATTGTGAGCACCCATGGGTACTCCCAAAACCAAATTATGGTGTGGAAGTATCCATCTATGTCAAAGGTAAGCTTTACATAATTGTGGATCTCTCTACTTTACATCTCATGATATGACAGTAGGACAATTGTACATTATAAAATCACGTTGTGCTGATAAAGCCCTGCAAGGACTTAATTCTGCAAGTTATGGTTTCCTTGGTTTGCTTCTGAAAAATCTCATTTTCTTTCTGTGGGCTGAGACATTGAATTAAGGATTGCTTAAAACACCAGATATATGTAAATCTAAGCAACCAAATCCATCTGCTATGGCACCGTCCATAATGGGCATGTAATGCTTAAAAACAACATTATTGATTAAATATTCTGCAAGGGGCTGTCCCATTTGCATTTACCAATTTGGAGGTTAGGAGTAGATGAGTTCCTTTGAACTTTTAATATCTGTACAGTTTTTTGTGGAAGCAATGTTTGATATCATTAGGTTTGAGAAAGGTTTCTACTAGTACAGTACCACTAACCATTGGTTACCATCGAATATTTTTGAAAAACAGGTCGCAACTCTTACCGGACATACATTGCGTGTGCTTTACCTTGCAATGTCACCTGATGGACAGGTAACTCCTGTTCCAAATTACACATCATTCCATCGGGAATAGGGGATGTAATGTGGCTTTTTCATTTGCAGACAATAGTGACAGGAGCCGGCGATGAAACCCTCAGATTTTGGAACATTTTCCCTTCAGTGAAGACGCAGGTAGGCCTTAAGCTCCAGAAGCATTCAGTGTGGCACATCTTTGAATTCTTTTTACCGCTTCTAACTTTTACTGTCATATGGTTTGCACTCAGGCTCCTGTCCGTGATATTGGGCTCTGGTCTTTTTCAAGAAGCCACATCCGGTGATGCTCAGAGGAACAAAAGAAGATACATACATATGTTTGTGTGGAACATATTTTCGCTACTTGTGCAGTTGTTGAGTGATTTGTAAATTGTAAGGCCTAATTATTCATTCTTTGTTTGTGTGAGAGAGAGAGAGAGAGTCAAAATTAACTTAACGAATTCTTTGCAGTAGAAACTCATAAGTCGGCTAGTTTATTTGATTGGACATGACATTACAGAGAAACCAGGGCCATGTACTTTAACATAAACTTGTGCTTGTATTCTCACCAGCTTGTGGCTTTTCAGATTTCAAAATGATTGGGCATTACAGATAGAATTTGATGAGGACGTCGCGTGTGTGCATGCTGACCTTCTTCCTTTGAGCCGGCATAAAGAAGACTAGACCAGTGCGGACGGTGCCATAATCCAGGCTTGGTCCAAACTTAAAAGTTGTTCAATATTGAATTCTTGGCCAAGAAGACGACCTTCTGGTCTGGATGCGCTTCTTTTCTTCCACCGCAACTTTTCTTTTCTTTTATGAAACTGCAGTATGAAACTATTTCATACAAAAGTCGGTTCTTAGCATGCAGTGAAGCACCATAGGGTGCACATGAATAGAACAGAATAGTTGTTGTACACGTTTTGGCAAACGGTGGTGCTGCGCGCGTCCAGCAAACGCAGAGTGGAGGTAGATACACAGGCTAACAGCGTTGCATTTGGTTAAATCATGCAGGTAGATGCTGAAAGTTAAAGCGCGTACTACTGTGTTTAGGAAGCAGACTAGATAATTTTCAAGAAAGCAGGAAATTTCTGTGTCATAATTGATCAGTAGCTCATAATCTAAACTATTTACGTTGAGAAGAATTAATCCTCATAGCAAGAGAGAGACCTCTAATATTTATGCATAAGGAGGAAGGCTTACCGGTTAGGCAAAACAATTTTTTTTTGTGAAATTGCTAATTCAACTATCCATGTATTTCTGAGCATTCATATTTTCTATTTTGTTTTGTCCTTTTGGATATGAACTAATTAATAGTTCTGGTGGTGTGGAGGAAGAAATGAGGTGATTACGACCTGACTCCTTCCTAACAATTGAATGGCCAAGCAGGTGGCCTTTTGGGCACTGATCTGTTGAGTGATTTGGACAGATTACTGCACACGGCAATCAACTAGAAAACATTGACTTTTCCCGATCTAATTGGAAGGAATATCACCTCCATGGAGACCGTAACATCTTCTAATTTGACTCTTCACAGTTTCCGAACATTGGGTTTGGTGAGTACATTATCATTACTAGTAGTGTGCCTATGCTAACGCTACGGTAAAATACAAAACAAGATAAAATTTGTAAAAAATAAAACGAACAATCAGATTCATTAAGATTCACGTCTCATATATTGTATAACCAAATATTTTTGTCACATAATGAATGTCACATAACTACTGATTCTTTGAGGAGGTGACAACATCATTGGACTCACCCACCGACGACTTTCTCTATCCCCACATTGTTTAAACTTGAGGCTACAAAGAAAACAAACATTTTTGTCACAAACAAAGATTCACGACCACTTTGGCATTTACGACCACCTTGGCGCTTACGTCTACGTTGGCATTTACGACCACCTTGGCGCTTACGACTACGTTGGCATTTACGACCACCTTGGCGTTTACGACTACATTGGCATTTACGACCACCTTGGCGTTTACGACTTCGGTGGCATTTACGACCACCTTGGCGTTTATTACGATCTTCAATGAGTAAGAGAAGAAGGCTTAAGGAGAGATCCAGGTCATTCATTTGTATGAAGTTGAATTACTTTGGTACACAAATCTGGGTGGACTTAGATTAGGTATGACTGTGGGGGTGGTTGAGGGGGTGGATTTAGTAAAGAAAATTTTGGTGTATTATAGAGGGGTAGAGATTAGGATCTAGGCAAAATGAGTTATACAACAGAAGTAAAATGGATTCTGTAAAACGAGTTATACAACAGAAGACATTAAATGAATTTTACACATGGCGCGTGAGGAAATTCAGATTGAAGCATTGGACCAACATAGTGACTAAATTGTGATAGATGTCTGTCCAAGTTGTTATTCTTCATTGCTACAAATTATACCTTAATTATATGAGCTTCTACACCAGCTGATTATGCATTTATTTTCCCATGTAATCCCATTCAGCACTTCAAGCAATGATATGCTGCCATAGAATGAGCTAAGCGAGTGTTTCTCAGAGTAACATAAAACTTGTAGCATGCATTAGACACTGAACTATAATTACAAGCTCAAAAGTGCTAAACTACAAGCTCAGGAGTGCTATTTAGATAGGCTGAAAGTCGTTTGATAATTGATAGTACAACGCATGAATGGTAACTATGGTATATTACCACCAGTTGGGCCTAGAGGCTGAATTACTATCAAGTTCCTGAACTTCTTACCAGAATGCAGAGCAGCTCTCAATCTTCAAATCAAATGTCTCTTTTTATTTTTGACAAAATTACTACTCAAGTAGCAACATGTTTGGAGCACAATTCTTATGTAACTATGATGACAAATATGTATCAGGATATACCTCCAATTCTGCAGCTGAACTGTACTTTGTCAGGTCCAGTGGTTCCTCTGAAAGAGATTGATTTCCATCAGCAGATTCTTCTACTGGAGGCACCTTAGGGTCATTGAGATGTGATGTAGCTGAACCAGTGTTATCCACATCTGTTTCCCCATCTGATTTCGTCACTTCTTCTGGAGCACTAATACCATTCTCAGAAGTGGGCTGAACTGCCATTCCTCCCTCGCGCTCCACACTACTATCTGATTCAAAACCACCACGCTCACCTCCTGAACTAATCATCAATTCCGTGGATTCCTGAACGCAGTTACCATTCTCCTCCGAACCACTGTGCTGCGATTTCTCACCTGGGGACTCTCCTTCTGAATGCGACCCAGAAACTAAACCCAGATCAATCTTCTCCTCACTTTTGTTGGATCCATTTGAGCAATTCCCATCATCAAGACCAATGAATTTTGCATCTGCACCCTCATCATCATCCACATCGCTGTCACTGTCGCTCTCATCATCTTCTACCTTATTCTTGCCCAACCTACACAATTGAATTAAATCAGACACTTTACAACACACTATAGAATAATAAACAGTCCACCACTCTTCAATATAACATGCATGATTATAGTAGCTATCTGAAAACAAGGAGATTTGCAGACAGAGGAAACCTTTTTACCTCCCAACATCCCACAACTTACTTAAAATCAACTATATTTGTTTAAGCAAGAATCAAGCATAAAACACCTCCAACGTGTCATGTTAGCCATTAAAAACCAAACATAGAACATCTCCAAAGTATCATGTTAGCCACTTAAAACAACTATTAGCCAGGATTCCAAGCAGGAAAAACATATAATTCACACTTTTACTCTACATCCGAACACAATTGAATAGCTACTATTTACAACTTGGCAAATTTCTCAACTGAAATGAACCCAAAAATCTCTTAGTAAAATTAGCCCATTTAAGCAGATGAAAAAGCTCATAATTTATTCCAATGAACTGCAATTCAAATAACTCGCATCAAATCAGCCTACTTATAACAATAATCAAAACAAAATGAGTATACACCACAATAGATAACTCGTTCTTTTGGCACTCAACTCACCAAATCTTAAGCTTCTTGGCGTCTGCTCCATTCCGTGGCTTGGGGACGACCTTCCTCTTCCCAAGCGACGCACGCACGGACTCCACGACCGCATTGACGCAGCTCTCAGCATCCTTGCGGAACTTCTCGAGGTACTTGTCAACATCGGCAGCCCGTCCGCCGCTGCGAGCAGCCTCCTTGGCCTTCTTTTTGATAAAGTCCTCGGCGAGCTTCTCGAGTTGGCGATCCGCAGCCCCGGCTTTCCACTCCTCGAGGGGCGCTCGGCGTTCACGTGGCGGAGGCGGCGTTCGTTTATGTCGCGGCAGGCGTCGAAGTTGCTGGTCTTCTTATGGCCGGGGTTGGAGGCGGCGCCACGGAGCAGGGAGCCGAACCCGCCCTTGCCGCCGCGGAGACGGAGGAGCGCGGACGCGGAGGGGAATTGTCCGTCGGGGGAGGAGGCGAGGACGGAGGAGGGCGAGATGCTGAGGCAGCCGGTGACGAGGCGGAGGGAGGCAGCGGGGACGCGGGAGAGCGCGGAGACGGCGTCGAGGAGCGCCGAGCTGGAGACGGTAGGCGTGGAGAAGCGGAGACAGTGGGGTGCGGCCGTCGAGGAGCCGCACCAGGATCTGGTACTGGTTGGTCTCGGACATCGCGGGCGGCGGTGGTCAAAACCCTAGCCAAGCTGCCTCTCGTCGACGTCACCGAAAGTGGGAGGAAGAGAAAGAGGGGGAAGACTTTGGCTATGAGTCTATGACCCTATGTTTATGACAGACGGAGATGGGGGAGCGGCGGCGCGGTGGAGGATGGGGGGAGCGGAGGGGAGGCGCGGGGAGAGTCGGAGATGGGGGAGCGGCATGATCCGGATAATTTTGGCCTTAGGATCTTCAATGAGTAAGAGAAGAAGGCTTGAGGAGAGATCTAGGCCATTCATTTGTATGAAGTTGGATTACTTTGGTACACAAATCTGGGTGGACTTAAATTAGGCATGACTGTGGGGGTGGTTGAGGGGGGTGGATTTAGTAAAGAAAATTTTGGTGTATTATAGAGGGGTAGAGATTTGGATGGGTGATCAAATAGAAATATCTGCAGAGCCCAAAAATAAGTCTTAAAGCCATTGACATGTATGCATCGGATCAATCCTCAATCGCGTTGAACATAAATACTGAGAAATCACTTGGGAAAAGCTATTATGGGCTCTTTTAGAGTACCTTCGAATCGACACGAGCCGTATAATATTTTTATGTAATAGATTAGTTAGGTTTAAGTTATACTTTCACTGATATACTATTGGTAAAATTCTGTGAGGGATAAAATTATAACTATCCAACTGAGTTTAAAATACATGCATATAGGTGAACTAGTGATAGGCTCAATAAAAAACCCATAATGTCCTCACGAAAAAAGTACAGAGAAAATCAATAGCTAAATTCCACACTACCCCAAACTCTTTCTCCTCGTTTGGTTGTGTCGTTCACTTCTCCCCCCAGGCCACGGCGACGCGCTTACTCCCCATTCCCGCTTCTTCCCTAATCTCCATTCTTCCCCACGATTTCCTGCCAATATCTTCCCTCCGCCGCGGAAACTAATCTTGTACGTGCTAGTATAACAGGATCCGGATTTGTTTTTCTTTTTGGGCCAAAAATCTCTTCTTTTAGATGACGATTAGAATGCCAAAGATGTCGCGAGTTCATTCGGGATCCTAGTGTAGACTATCACATCGAGCAGAACAGGTCAAATCTTGTAGCTCTCTATGTGCATACGCTGGGTCTGTAACGCCAAATATTAGATCTAGTAAATCACATCCCTGTTGGTGAGGTTGGGTTCTATTCGTCTTGTTTGATTGGGGAGTAAGCTTTGAGTGTGAGGGTTTGTTCTTGCATTAGTTGCAGATCGAAATGGAGTACGAGGGCAAGTACAGGAAGGATCAGAGGCTCAAGTGCGATTGCCTCCTGTTCGGTGTGTGACCGCTTAGTTGACTAATTTCTTCTTGCTGTTGCCTTCGTTTTGCTCCAAAGAAATACTAGCAAGTTTGGGACCATCTGGAGTCTTGACATGCAAAAATCTTCTCTTTTTAGACCTTGATGACACGCTGTATCCCGTGACCTCCGGCATTGGAGCCGACGTCAAGAAGAACATCCAAGGTACACAGCTGCACAATATATTACCATCTACCTCCCGTTTGCTGGAAGAGATGACCTGTTATGTGCTGATGAGTTCATGTTGTTGTTTGGCTGTTTCAGATTATATGGTGGAGAAGCTTGGTGTTGAGGAGAGCATAAGCTTGGAGCTATGCATCCTCCTCTACAAGCAGTACGGAACCACCATGGCCGGTTTGAGGGTGTGTACGACTAAATCCCAAATAAAGTCCATTTCTTTTGTATATGCTCCATGACGCTTTCTAGTCTTAATTCTGTCTGTTTCTTATGATCCTATGATGTAGGCTGTTGGGTACCAATTTGATTATAATGATTACCACAGGTACTGGCTTCTCTCCAGAGTTGGTGTCTGTTGTTTTTGCCAGTAATTTGGGAAAAGGAATGCCAGATTCTTAATGGATTTATTTGTATTGTAGCTTTGTTCATGGAAGGTTGGCTTATGAGAAAATCAAGCCTGACCCTGTACTTAGGAACATTCTCCTGAGCTTACAGATCCGCAAAGTTGTATGTATCGCAAACTCAAATTTATGTACCAGACACAAGTATTTGATTGTAATTATAATTTTGTAACTGTGTGACTAGGTGTTCACAAATGGTGATAAAATCCATGCCTCAAGGGCCCTAAAGAGGCTTGGAATTGAAGACTGCTTCGAAGGAGTTGTGTGCTTTGAGACATTAAACCCAACATCTCCTGCTCCTGTACCAGCCGATGAGGTTGAAATCTTTGATATAATGAAGCATCTGTCTCATCCAGAGCCTGGGGTTGAACTACCAAAATCACCAATCCTGTGCAAGCCATCACTAGATGCCATGATGCATGCCCTCAAAGTTGCCTCCATCAATCCACAGACAACTGTAAGAACCGAAGTACTCCTTTATCATGTTCACAAATTGATGAGTGCCTCAAATGGTGTGCTAACAGATTGTCTTGCTTGAAAAATCTGTCAGACATTGTTTGATGACAGCATCAGGAACATCCAAGCTGCAAAGCAAATTGGAATGCATACTGTCCTGGTAAATCTCCCCTTCTGGTTGATAGTGCACAAGTTTTATGCATAGCAAGTAGACAACATTCAGGTAAGCAACTAACACGCAATGTAAATGTGGCCAATCAATGTTCCAGGTTGGAACTTCTGAAAGAACAAAAGGTGCTGACCATGCCTTGGAAACCCTCCACAACATAAAGGAAGCATTGCCTGAGCTATGGGAGGAAGCTGAGAAGGATGAGGATGTGAGGAACTCAAGCAAAGTCGGACTCGAGACATCTGTGATTGCTTAGAGATCATCAATGGATTCATTAGGTTTCATAGCAAAATCAGAATATTCTTTTTGATAAAGATTTTTACGCACCTTCTTGATTTTAGTGGTTCCTTCATGATAATCGCAAAGAGTTTTCCAAATTAAATGAGCAGAATTAATATGAGCTACACGATCAAATTCTTTACGAGAAATTCCTTGAAACAGCAAATTACGAGCTTGAGCATTTAAATTAACATCTGCTTTATTTAAATCAGTAACAACAGCAGGAACCTCATATGGAGTAGAAACTTTATTCCAAACATCACTACCTTGAGCCTCAATATAAACTTGCATCCGACACTTCCAAAAAGCAAAATCAGTACCATCTAGCATGGGGGGGACGATTCACATACCTCTCTGACGTCATAGCAACCTGCTCTGATACCACTTGTAGGATCGTCGATGGCAATCAGAGGGGGGTGAATGATTGCAGTCCTTAGCAAAAGCTTTTTCAAAATTTATTAATATTTTTAAACCTGCAAATCACAGAAGCACACACAAAAGCAAAAGACAGCCAAAGATAATAATAATAGTAATAATAATAATAATCTTCAAATATTTGATCACAGAAAAACCAAGACAAAAGAAACGCTAATTACGTAGCATCTAACCTTCTAATACCTCTCTCCCCTAATCATGTCTAATCACAAGAGGACAAAATAGCTAATTTAATGATAGCTCACGGCTAGAACATGCATGCTCACTTTTTCAATTCATCTCACGTACGGCCATGCAAAACCAACCAAACTCTAATTAGCACAGTAATTAATTCTCTAATGATTCTGTCCGGCCAGCCGCTAATTAAATGCCAACCCAATGTAATCACGAGAACACACACAAAAGAAAAACACAAAAGAAACAAAACAAAATTGAAAAGAAACTCACGTACGTAAGTGTTCTGGCTGATTCATTGCACTCGTTTTGGATTCTTGGATTTCTCTCTCCTCAATATGATGCTGCTTTGACCTCTCGGGCAGCACAGGAATTTTGGAGGATGCCTGCGTGGATGAATCTAGGCCTCGTCTTTACAGCGTGCTGGGGAAGTCTACGACGCACGCATACAAGAAAAGGAGGAAGCGACGAGACGCCGCAAATCGCGCTTCAAGATAGACAGATCAGAACACGCAGTTGCAATCTTTCTCTGGAAACCAAAAAGTGTTTTGTCCCCCAAAAAGCCGCTCCGATGTCTCGGCCAGCCCCCGCCTTTTATTACGAGATACAATCCGTTTCTTTTACAACTCGGTTTCATCTCCTATTCCAAAACAGCGAGACCTCCGAAACTAAATACAAATCTCAGCTTTTAATCCTAATACCACTAGTCCAACTGGGCCTAGATTTTTTTTTCTCAACCAGACTTTTGGCCCACTAATTTTTAAGGGACCCGAAACCCTTCCTAACACGAGTTTTCACACTTTCGATTTTTCAACTCATCGCGCGTCGAAGCCTCCAGGACCGCACCTCCTGTATCTTCTCTACGCATCATCCACCTTTGATCTCCATATGCTCCAGCGTGAGCCCGACCACCTCGTGACATCCTCGACCGCCTGGACCTCAGATTTCCCCCTCCTAGTCCCGGTCTTCCTCGTCACCGACCATGATCGTCTCCACGCCCAACCTGCACAAGCAAAGACCAAAGAACGTTTTTCCCGGCACAAGTTCTCACCAACTTGACCGATATTAATCCACGCACACACGCACACGCCTCGAATAACAACACTAAGTCATGTTGTCAATTATTCATCATTATAAAAATCGTAGATCTAGCCACATGGTCTTACAATCTCCCCCTTGATGAATACATTGACAACACTGTAAGATAGTATGATGAATTAGCTTCAAATAGATATAAGTGAAGAACTGAAGCCGAAAAAAAAATTTTAAACCACAAATCTCAAATTTCTCCCCCTCAACACAAGAGAGCAAATTTCTTCAATATCTCACAAAGCACACCAAATCTCTCCCCCTTTGGCAATGTAATCATCAAGAACTTTCAAAGAAGAACTATCTTTAAAGGAGCAATGAGAATAAAAATCTAGAAGCTTTGCAAATTATCCAAGTCACTTTGAATTGATTTAGTAATTTAACCAAGCCATATTTTTTAGTAGAGCTATCTAGATCATATAAATTCATATATCATATAGCAATATCAAAATAAAGTTTTCAATATGATTAGGTGATTTATATCAATGACAGACATCTCAACAATGACTAGACCAATTAAAAAGAGCACAATGAGATATCACAACAAAAAGTAAAAGCCTAAAAGTGAAGCAAATATTAAATCTAGACGAGCTAACAGTCTCATATAGCAACCTATTGCTCCACATTCAATTCTTACGCATGTGGTATGCTTGTAACATACTTCTTTTCATAATAGCTTACTTCTTGTAAATGGTGGCATGCTTGAAGCATACTTCTTTTCATTTTGTGCACTTTTTGTGCCTTTTTTTGTTTACCATGGCATTCTTGAAGCATACATCTTTTCAAATATTTCTTCATGGCATGCTTGAAGCATACATCTTTTCAAATATCTATTTTCTATTTTTTTATAACATGCCAAATTGAATGATCATAAAAAGATTGCAATATGAAACATGTGAGCCTCATAGCCTAGAATTAAAATAAGACTCACAATTAAGCTAAACCTTTTTGATGAACATCGCAAAGTACTATTTGTAATCAATCTAGTCAAAATATTCTGCCATGTCATATTTTAGTTCAAGTGTAACAAATTAATTATAACTAGTCATGATCAAAGCTACACAGCATATGAATAAATATGATAAAGAGAGCTCCACAACTCATTTAAATTTGATGGCTTGGACTTGTTAATTTAATTGACAAGTAAAATAAACAAAGCTTCCTAAATTCTTAAACATCAAACTCCCCCTCAAAATAATCCCATAGGATGCAACACGCCCAACCCACTTTGCAAAAGAGCAAAATAAGAGAAAATCAAGTGGTTTTGAAAGAATATCATCAACATGAGAATCCAACTCAATAGGGTGTAAGACAACATCACCTTTTCCACATGGTCTCTCAAGAAGTGAAATCTCTTGCAAACCATCAAAAAGTGAAGAACCATCAAGTGTTCCAATCAAGCGATGATGAAAAAAAATCGGAACCCAATTTAGCTTATGTTCTCTATCCTTGTCAGCTGTTCTTACATGACGGGAAACATCGGTCTCGCAGTACTGGGGTTAGTGAAATAAGATCTAGGAATCCAGTACTGAGACACACGAACTGGAGCAACAAAGCTAGAACCAAAATCACGTGCATGTGAATGATCGGAATGCTGAAAAGAACGTGAATTATTTGAATTAAATCCCAATCTAGCATGTGAAGAAAATTTAAAGCCATCATAAAAGTTCTCTAAAATCATAGCTTTCGCATTTGATCTAGGAGCAAAAGACAATGCACGTTTTTGTCTTAAAGCATTCAACCTTTCCTTCCTTTCTTTCTTAGCCCGCCTAAAACAAAATTCATGCAAGTGTCCATCTCTTCCACAGTAGGTGCAATGAAATTTAACATAACCAGAACTCTTTTGAGATGATGAGCTAGCACCTATATTATTGTTTGATGAACTTTTCACAAAGCCAGCAGATTTAAACGCAGTTTGTTTTGGTTCAGATTTTACTTCAATCATTCCAGGTTCAAGAACCTTAACAACCTTAGGAGGATTATTTTTGGCATGCTCAACAAAATTAAATCCTAGACCACGATTTTTCACACTTGTTTTTGACTTGTCTAGAATCATATTCAGATTTTTCTTGCCAAAAGAGAATCTCTCTAAAGTGTCCTTAAGATACTCATTTTCCTTAGCCAAAGTGGAACAAGCAGTGCATTTAACAGGTTCATTCGCAAAATTCTTGGAAGCACTAGATTGAGCAAATCTTTCTTTTTCAACGAAATCATTCAATTGCCTAGTCAAAGCATCAATTTCAATATTTAACTTAGGACAATTTGAGCAAGACATGTTCTCGTGATAAAGCATTTGTTGAATAGATTCTTGAGATGAATTAAGTCTAGCTTCTAGCAATTCACAATTAGAGCAAGCTTTAGATTGAGCATTTAAAGTACTTGACTCTAAACATGTAGAAGAATTAGATTTGAGCTTTTCAATTTCATCATTAGCAAATTTTAATTTTTCATCACAAGAAACATGTATCAATTTTAATTCATCAAATTTGTCAGTTATATCTCTAAGTTGAACCAAATTTGTTGCACTAATAGATCTAACAGCCTCCAACTCAGAATGTAAAACTTGGCAAGACTCACATGATTCATCATCAGGAATTAAAGCTCTAAGTCTATTAATTTCAGAATTTAGACTTTCAACAACACAATTATTTTCTTTCAATTTCTGTTTCGTCTTTTTTAATTCAATAGCAAGTTTAATCAAACCATCTTCAAGCTCATCATATGAAGGTCTTACCTCATCGGGATCACTATCGCCATCACTGTTGTTGCCTGCCATGAAGCACATGCCTGTGAAGTCATCGTTCTTCTTCTTCTTGCCTTTAGCATCATCATCGTGGTCCTCGTCGTTGCAGCTCTCATACTCCACATCGCTCAAATCAAGACGCTCAATGGCCGATATGATCTTTTTAGCGAGCTTACGACGGAAAATGCCACCCTTGCTGTTGTTGTTCTTGGATGGCCGACGACGATAATTCTTTTCTTCCTTCACCACCTTTTCCTTGAGCTTGGGACAATCCATCTTAATGTGGCCTGGCTCGCCACACTCAAAGCATCTGATCGGTCCTGACACGCCACCTCGCTTCCTCATCCTCACATTGTTGAGTGCCTTGTATGCTCGTGAGGAAATCAAAACCAAGTCCTCTTCAGGAAGCTCCTCGAACTGTTCCTCTGAAAAAGAAGACAAGGCAGACAAAGAAACACAAGACAAAGCACTCGACGAAGTCTCCTGCACGGGGTTAGTCATAAGTGTTAAAGATGAAGATTTATCAATCTTAGATGGCAAAGCTTCCATCTCATAGGTTTTCAATCTAGAATAAAGATCATCCATGGTTAAAGTATCTAAATCAACAGTTTGATTAATAGTTGTAACAACCATCAACCACTCAGAACCTAAAGATCTCAAAATTTTAGTTGCATTATCTTCATCAGCAGGAATAACACCAACACCGCGCAGATCACTCAATATTTTCTCAAACCGAGCAAAGAGATCATCAATGGATTCATTAGGTTTCATAGCAAAATCAGAATATTCTTTTTGATAAAGATTTTTACGCACCTTCTTGATTTTAGTGGTTCCTTCATGATAATCGCAAAGAGTTTTCCAAATTAAATGAGCAGAATTAATATGAGCTACACGATCAAATTCTTTACGAGAAATTCCTTGAAACAGCAAATTACGAGCTTGAGCATTTAAATTAACATCTGCTTTATTTAAATCAGTAACAACAGCAGGAACCTCATATGGAGTAGAAACTTTATTCCAAACATCACTACCTTGAGCCTCAATATAAGCTTGCATCCGACACTTCCAAAAAGCAAAATCAGTACCATCTAGCATGGGGGGACGATTCACATACCTCTCTGACGTCATAGCAACCTGCTCTGATACCACTTGTAGGATCGTCGATGGCAATCAGAGAGGGGTGAATGATTGCAGTCCTTAGCAAAAGCTTTTTCAAAATTTATTAATATTTTTTAACCTGCAAATCACAGAAGCACACACAAAAGCAAAAGACAGCCAAAGATAATAATAATAATAATAATAGTAATAATAATAATAATCTTCAAATATTTGATCACAGAAAAACCAAGACAAAAGAAACGCTAATTACGTAGCATCTAACCTTCTAATACCTCTCTCCCCTAATCATGTCTAATCACAAGAGGACAAAATAGCTAATTTAATGATAGCTCACGGCTAGAACATGCATGCTCACTTTTTCAATTCATCTCACGTACGGCCATGCAAAACCAACCAAACTCTAATTAGCACAGTAATTAATTCTCTAATGATTCTGTCCGGCCAGCCGCTAATTAAATGCCAACCCAATGTAATCACGAGAACACACACAAAAGAAAAACACAAAAGAAACAAAACAAAATTGAAAAGAAACTCACGTACGTAAGTGTTCTGGCTGATTCATTGCACTCGTTTTGGATTCTTGGATTTCTCTCTCCTCAATATGATGCTGCTTTGACCTCTCGGGCAGCACAGGAATTTTGGAGGATGCCTGCGTGGATGAATCTAGGCCTCGTCTTTACAGCGTGCTGGGGAAGTCTACGACGCACGCATACAAGAAAAGGAGGAAGCGACGAGACGCCGCAAATCGCGCTTCAAGATAGACAGATCAGAACACGCAGTTGCAATCTTTCTCTGGAAACCAAAAAGTGTTTTGTCCCCCAAAAAGCCGCTCCGATGTCTCGGCCAGCCCCCGCCTTTTATTACGAGATACAATCCGTTTCTTTTACAACTCGGTTTCATCTCCTATTCCAAAACAGCGAGACCTCCGAAACTAAATACAAATCTCAGCTTTTAATCCTAATACCACTAGTCCAACTGGGCCTAGATTTTTTTTTCTCAACCAGACTTTTGGCCCACTAATTTTTAAGGGACCCGAAACCCTTCCTAACACGAGTTTTCACACTTTCGATTTTTCAACTCATCGCGCGTCGAAGCCTCCAGGACCGCACCTCCTGTATCTTCTCCACGCATCATCCACCTTTGATCTCCATATGCTCCAGCGTGAGCCCGACCACCTCGTGACATCCTCGACCGCCTGGACCTCAGATTTCCCCCTCCTAGTCCCGGTCTTCCTCGTCACCGACCATGATCGTCTCCACGCCCAACCTGCACATGCAAAGACCAAAGAACGTTTTTCCCGGCACAAGTTCTCACCAACTTGACCGATATTAATCCACGCACACACGCACACGCCTCGAATAACAACACTAAGTCATGTTGTCAATTATTCATCATTATAAAAATCGTAGACCTAGCCACATGGTCTTACACAGATTATATGGTAGAGAAGCTTGGTGTTGAGGAGAGCATAAGCTTGGAGCTATGCATCCTCCTCTACAAGCAGTACGGAACCACCATGGCCGGTTTGAGGGTGTGTACGACTAAATCCCAAATAAAGTCCATTTCTTTTGTATATGCTCCATGACGCTTTCTAGTCTTAATTCTGTCTGTTTCTTATGATCCTATGATGTAGGCTGTTGGGTACCAATTTGATTATAATGATTACCACAGGTACTGGCTTCTCTCCAGAGTTGGTGTCTGTTGTTTTTGCCAGTAATTTGGGAAAAGGAATGCCAGATTCTTAATGGATTTATTTGTATTGTAGCTTTGTTCATGGAAGGTTGGCTTATGAGAAAATCAAGCCTGACCCTGTACTTAGGAACATTCTCCTGAGCTTACAGATCCGCAAAGTTGTATGTATCGCAAACTCAAATTTATGTACCAGACACAAGTATTTGATTGTAATTATAATTTTGTAACTGTGTGACTAGGTGTTCACAAATGGTGATAAAATCCATGCCTCAAGGGCCCTAAAGAGGCTTGGAATTGAAGACTGCTTCGAAGGAGTTGTGTGCTTTGAGACATTAAACCCAACATCTCCTGCTCCTGTACCAGCCGATGAGGTTGAAATCTTTGATATAATGAAGCATCTGTCTCATCCAGAGCCTGGGGTTGAACTACCAAAATCACCAATCCTGTGCAAGCCATCACTAGATGCCATGATGCATGCCCTCAAAGTTGCCTCCATCAATCCACAGACAACTGTAAGAACCGAAGTACTCCTTTATCATGCTCACAAATTGATGAGTGCCTCAAATGGTGTGCTAACAGATTGTCTTGCTTGAAAAATCTGTCAGACATTGTTTGATGACAGCATCAGGAACATCCAAGCTGCAAAGCAAATTGGAATGCATACTGTCCTGGTAAATCTCCCCTTCTGGTTGATAGTGCACAAGTTTTATGCATAGCAAGTAGACAACATTCAGGTAAGCAACTAACACGCAATGTAAATGTGGCCAATCAATGTTCCAGGTTGGAACTTCTGAAAGAACAAAAGGTGCTGACCATGCCTTGGAAACCCTCCACAACATAAAGGAAGCATTGCCTGAGCTATGGGAGGAAGCTGAGAAGGATGAGGATGTGAGGAACTCAAGCAAAGTCGGACTCGAGACATCTGTGATTGCATAAAATTTTTCATGAATGTAACCCTTTTTTTCTGTGGAGAATAGCATGAGATGAGTGGACTATTTTTCGGAGCCCATCTCTGCACTATCTGTAGCCTGAAAAAGTATATCTACTAATTAGAACGAGAAATCGTGTTGTAATCCTCCTTCGAGTGGAATGAATGATACGACTGATGTTACTTCAGTAAGAAATAAATGTTCTCCATGCCAGTGTAATACATTTCTTGATGAATTTGGCTTTAGCTTTTCCTTAAAACATGTGGCAAGCAGCCCAGCACTGTAAGACTTTTCAGGGTTGGTGGTATGAGTATGACCCGAAGCAGTCTCGATTGATCAAGCATTTCATCAGAGTTGGGACATGTGATTTCTTTGAACCAGGAGAATGCTCAATGTTGTTTTCTTCAACTACCAGAATCCAGATGGTTTGGACACGAGGATGCTTATATCTCTTGATGTTTTGTACCACTAACTGGATGTTTGGGCTGCATGCATCCACACGGCAATGGCTCTGCTACTCCTAGTTCATGCTTATGAATGAGCTGATGTCCATGAACGCCTGAACCTCACAATTGGTTGTGTGCACCCGTGTATGTATTGCTTCATGCTTAGAGAACTCAGCCATAGTGTCATCAAAGCATGAAAGAATTGTATCCATAACGTGAGCTTCATTCATGTTTCGATCATACATCATCATTGTGGAACGGCTACTGTACCTGATCTTTCTCTCTACCACAAAGAAGAAACAAGCCGCATACATATTATTACAACATGTAGCCCACACAACTGTGCATTCCTCCCACACCTACACCAGCCACGAAGGAAGCAGAGACGATCGGAGCACATAAATACTGAGATCTTCCGTGCAAGATAAGATATGATCATCTTGACAAAGTGGAGTAAATGCAGAGCAAACACACCCGCCGAATTTGCACTTGAGTTCTCCTTCAAATTAATACAGCCCCCCATCTCTAAGCTTACCCCTTTACCGGCGCGGCACATGATCAAATTGGTAGCAACAGACAAGAATATCTGAATATGCATGTATGGGGAAAGGAGAGGAGAGGAGAGGAGGGGAGCTATGGCCTATGGCGGTGTGATTTTGTGGGGGGAAAATTCATCATATACCCTCTTCATAGATGAAAATTTAGGATATACCCTCCTACACATCCAAATTGATAATATACCCTCCTCCAATCTATTTGCTTTACAAAACACCCTCTTTATACTAATATGTATAGGTATAAGGTATAAGCATGTATTGTACCGTATTTTGGGACCTAATATACCCATTTTACCCTTTTCTTATGACGTTATTCAAATGGCAACATACAGGCAACAGGTATCATAAGAAAGCGTGCAGTGATCAGATTAGTATACCACTGAAGAAAAGGGTAAAATGGGTACATTAGGTCCCAAAATATGGTACAATACATGCTTATACCTTGTACCTATACAGATTAGTATAAAGAGGGTGTTTTGTAAAGCAAATAGATTGGAGGAGGATATATTATCAATTTGGATGTGTAGGAGGGCATATCCTACATTTTCATCTATGAAGAGGGTATATGATGAATTTTGCCTTTTGTGGGTGGGTTGTAATACCCGTGGGAAATAAAATGAAAAGGAAAGTGAAGAATAAAAGGAATCGGGATTTTTATTGAAGAACTACTGTGCAAACCAGCCACTGTCCCAAATATCTGTATGTAGTCCACATAGCCACAGTAAGGGGACAGCACACCCTCGAGGAGACATTAGCCAGAAAATCAGTCGAATAGAAGAGAAGAGAGGAGAAGAAAGTCTGACCACAGCACACCCAAGAAGGCACCAGAAGAGACAGCCATCACAGAGGGGTGATAAGCCCGAAGCCAGCCAAGTAAAAGAAGCAAAGTCCCATTTGGTCACCACATTGCCAGCCAATACCTCAGCTGATGCCTATCCCCTTCATCTTCACCTCCATTCGCCCATAGCACGGCAAAGAGAAACCAAAGTAAGCCGACCAGAGCAAGAAGTCGGCAAGAAGCCAGGACGCAAGACAACCAACCGTAGAAGAAGAAGGCCACCATCACAACCCGCGTAGCACATAAGCAAGCAAGAAAGCAACCACAAGCAGGACCGCACGGTCAACAAGGAGGAAAGCGGCACCATGACTACTTCCTCAACCATCCCCCAAAACCACTTGACAGCCAGCGGACCGAGGTAAGCCATGCCATCCATTTCCCCAAGATTTCATCATCTAGGACCACATATGCAACACAGCAAAGCACTAGAGCACCGCCACAAAGATTTGGCGCAAGAGGTAGAGGAGCAGGGGAAGGAAGGTTTACTGTAGGCGAGAATCAGCGGCGACACTGGTAGAAGTCGTAGCCAAACCCGAGAGAACAAGGGGTGCAACGGAGGGTTCTAGTGAGGAGCCGTGGGAAGCAAGAAGCCACGGCGAACCGGCCGAGGCCGAGAGCGCAGTCAGAGCCGGGCGACACAACAGGGGTGGAACAGCGAGCCGGCTGGGGCCAATGGCGTGAGAAGCCAGAGTCGATGAGGATCGAAGAAGCTGGCGCAGAGGAGAGCCAACGGCGCTAGCAGCAAGGACGACCAAGAGGAGGCGCCGGTGGCGACGAAGCTATGCGACGACTTGAGGGCGGCGAAGCCACAACTAAAGGAAGTCAAGGGAAGGAGACGTTGAGCGGGAGCCAGATGCAGATGTGCTAGGGTCAGAAAGGGGCCAAGGCGGCACAGTGCCGAGGGAAGCCCAGATCCAGATCGGGTGTGAAGGGAGGAAGAGCTAGGGGAGAGAGAAGAAAAGGGGAGAAATGAGGGGAGCCGGCTGGGTTAGAAAAGAGAAACGAAAAAGAAAAGAAAAGGAGAAGAGGAGAAAAAGATTAAGTGCTTGTAAATAGGATTTATTCTCAAGTATAGATGATGCGATCCCTAAAATTATGGTCATTTGGGCACCGTGGCATCGGAGAGGTGTCCAGTGAAAGAGAGATTGTCGGTATTGGGTTTGTGCATAGGAACATTATCAGTTGTCTATATGCATAGGACTAATATTGTTTGCATGCTTGCGTGAATTGCAAAGTTGAGTTGAGAGTTCGGATGATACTTTCAGGTGGAGGTTTTGGTTTGTCGCTCCTCCACGCATCGTTCACAAAAATAACCAAGCAAGTGCATAGTAGAATAGTGGATTGTGATGAATGCCTGGTATTTATTTTATGCCATGATTTATGCCATGTTATGAAATGATATCCCGGTTTATCTGTTGATTATACTGTGATGAGTGATGCTTATGATTGAATATCAACATTTGAAGAATTTTGCGTTTGCATTGCACCATGAGCATCATGAAAGCCCTACGATGGTAGGCATCCCACATGGTGAGAATATCAGGACCTACTTCAGTAGGCACTTCCAGGGATGGAGACAAAAGGTGTTGTAAATGTGGGCAATATTTTAATTCCAAATTTTATCAGGAGACAAATACAATAAACCAGTGATGCAAAACTTACTATTGATAGCAGGCTACTCATTATACTTCAGAATATATGCAAGAAAAATGTAGTAACAAAGTCGAATGAACACGCGAACGACTTACTTTTGAGCCTGATGAAGAACAGGAAGCAGCGCAGACTTGATGCAGTGCAGAACGTAGATGACGTAGTGAAGAGAGCGGACGCGCAGATGCGCTGCCCAGAAACCTTATTGCCGCCCCGTGCAAGTACTTTCTGCGGCAACGGTTCGAAGATAGCCACTCTCCCTCCTTCCAGGTGCACGCTGGGAAGAAAGGTCGGCGAGGTTCAGATGACACAGCACAACAGGCTAAGCTTGTAGAGCAAAAAGTAGAGGAAGAATGGAGGTACAAAACTCCCTTTTTCTTCCTGGACGTCTCCAGGCCCTTTAAAGGGTGCTGCAGTTATTAACTAGTAGCTGATGCGTTCTAAACAGAATTATGCATTAGTAACTGCCTCATCAGATCACAAATTAAGTAGTGTAAATTCACTTGTAACTGCCTCATCCAAATGTTTGAATCTCATTCAAACAGAGAGAGAGAGAGGTGCAGGGTTTAGCAAAAATAAAGATAGACTTGGTCTGCCAAGTGACGCGCCACGTCACGGCACGGCACGGTCACACATCACAAGTCACAAGTCACGCGATTTTCACACGAAAATACGCGAATACGCGCGTGCGCGTGCGCGCACGCATGTGTGACTAGTCAGAACCCTCCTCATACCATCTCTATCCATATTCAAGGAGTGGTCTGAGGACTTCACCTTATAAATCGGTCTTTCTCACCTTGCCTTAGCAATATGGTACTAAATCATGCATACTTTGAAATTAAGGAAATAGGCCAATTTCTAATAGAAGGGTTTCACCGACGGGTGAAGCAACTCCACTATACCGGTATAAGCGGCATATAAAGGCGCATTATGCATTGCACTCATACGAAGGACCTACAACGGTAGGCCTCCCACGACGGTGGGGAAATCAAGACCTACTTCGGTAGACACCTCCAGGGATGGAGGCAGAGGGGTTTCACCGATGGGTGAAGCAACTCCACTATACCGGTATAAGCTGCATATAGAGGTGTATCGCATCGCATTGCATTTGCAGGAAGCGAACATGAGACAGGGAGGAAATCCAGAGATTCTGGGTTACAGTTCATAAATGTGATTTAATGATTATTGTACCAACCCCACTGTTTTATCGTGTGCTTACTGAGTCTTCGGACTCACCTTTGCTTTATTGTTGTTTTTAGGTATCTGTTGAAGACGATATGTACGGGCGGAGTAGCACAGTTGTTTCACATGCAACAGTAATTCACATATCATCTATAGTTGACATACTTAGCTTTGAATAGTCTGAGTACCTTTTTGGTGATTAGCAAATTTATACCTCTGTTGCGCTTAGTGTCAAATATATCGACTTTTGTCATTTGGTTGATATTTAAATAGAGGAATTGTTTTGCAAGACTAACAACAAAAGTTGAAATTGGTAGCATTATAAAGTAGATGAAACGAGTGCTTGTGTAAATGAACTAAATGTCAATAAGCCGATAAACCACCTAAAAAAAGGTTGTCTTGATAAATCGCTTCGAAACGATGACGAAATAAATCTCTTATTTATTTGTTTAAAAAAATTACAAACTATAAACTCAAAAAGAACTCATCCTGTTAACCCTTTTAGGAATCGGGAGGTATCGGGAAAGAAGCCACCACCACACCCTGCGCGACGGCTCCAGCGAACCCTGGTATCACCACTTGTTCAGCAGTTTCGTCTACAATAAGCTACTTTCTCCAGCATAAAACCGCTAGCTAGCTTGCAGAGATGGTCTACTTCGAAGCCATGGCTGTTGCTTGTGCTAGCAGAATCTTTTGCTGCTTTCTGATTTGTAACGCCCCCGTTTCCAGGGGCGCGTACGGACACGGCATTCCGTAACTATTCACGCATGAACAGTTATGGAGCGTCGCGCAAGAGTATACCATTGCATGCTTACAACAAAAGTCCAGCATATATTTCATATAGGGAATAACATCCATTTTGACAGCGGGGCGTGCAAGCCCAAAGTATAATTACATTACAAAAACTCCAAGATCCACTTCGAGCGCGGCGAAGACCTAAAGCCACGGGTCCTCATCGAAGAAGAGACCCTCCGGGACTTCCTCAACGGGGAGACCTTCACCTTCGTCTTGATCCTCTAAAAAGTTGAATTAAGCAAGCCATGAGTCAAACAACCGGCTCAGCAAATCCCAAAGGGATTCTATCTTACTACATGCACGGATTTACAATGGAAGGGAGTATACTTGGTTTATTAACTTGAGTGGATGCAGTTTTATTTGCAAATATTTTGATAAAACGGACCCAAAACTACTCCTTAAGATCTCAGGGGTTTTTCAATCAAAAGTTAATTAACCAGCTAAACAAGTTAAAACAAGTACAAAACTACTTAAGCTTCGCGGCTGGAATCACCCAAGTGACACAGCTCCAATAACCGGGAGCACGGCGTATTCGAATACCATTTATTTGACTCTGCAGAGTTTGGTCAGCTTTACCCACACGATCCCTTAACTCCCGCTAAAGAGTTAAGAAAGCCAGGTCGTTTCACTGCTCAATTCTTTATATAGGCTCTACCCGGTAGAATTCACTCGGGTCTGGACTTCACACACACACGCCACAAAGAAAGAAAACCAGTGTCCGCTTCGAGTGAACTCTACCGTTGTTAGGCACCCGCAGCACGGCCTGCCTAACCTTTGTTACCCAAACACCTTCTCCACAACACCTGTAGAGTTTCAATCGAGTTGAGCAGCTACTAAACCAATGTTGACAAGTCAACTCCTGTGGTTGAGCGGTCACCATGTCAATTGCTCAGCGTAAGGGTCTAGTCCTTATATTTTTCCCCCGGAGTCCGCAACCCCGGCCAGGTCTGCAACCTGCAACCCAGGGTAAGAGGCGGGCGAAAACCGTCTCGCGGCGCACCACAGCCCCCCTTACCCTATCTTACATGTCGACATACTCCGCCCTAGGGCACGGCATCCCATACTACCCTGCCCTAGAGTCGGGTTTTCCAAAGTCTATTGGCCCGCAGCCACAGCCTTATTAGTGTAAGACTTGTATGATAATAATATCTTACAGTTGTCCAGATTAACAGATAATTATTTCTAAGGTTACAAAGGCATGGCTACAAATTTAACATGACATTTGTCGGTGGTAGGTTTAACTACATAACATGTCATTCTAAATATTTTATTTTACTTTGAACTAACTTTTCAGAACTAGCTCAATGCAAATAATATAGTAACATAATTAATTGGCATGGGATACAACATGATCAAAGGATTTGGGACTTGCCGTTGACTTGGACGATCTCGGCTAGCTCGAACGTAGAAACGCCTGGATCCTGAGCTTGCACTTGAACTTCCGGAATCTCCGAAACTAGCGCAAACACGTAAAATAATAAGGTCCAGCTTGAGACTAATCAAGCGAGGAAAAATAAACTAATTAAAAAGGAGTAAAATGCATAAATCCGCAAACGGGGATTTTTAGGAATTTATCTGGGACGAATTTGGAAAAGTGGAGGTCAAAAATGGGTCTAGAATAATATTTGGAGCAAAGTGGTGAAATTTGGGAATTTTTGGGATTTTCTGTGATTTTCCAGGATTTATTTAGATTTTTTCTGGATTTTGGAAATTGAGAAATTCACTGGAAAATCGGGATGAACAGTAACGGACCGGCCCGGTGCAACAGTGCAGCCCGGCCGGGAATTCAGCTTGCGTGGCCGATAGGGCTGAAAACGGTCGGAAACGATCGGTAGGAGGTCAAATCACTTTCAGTTTCATATTATTTTCTCGAAAACGAAATCGATACGATATTGTCGGAAACGAGAACGACATCGATATTCCGGTAAATTCGAAAACGAAACTATTCGATCAAAAGTGCATCGATAACGATCGGAAATCATGAAAGCGATATCTAAAATACAATAAACACACCGATGACGCCTACGGCGGTGTGGCTGCAGAGGAGGAGCGGAGGCGGAGGAGGATGATCTCCAACCGGGAGTCGGCGAGGCGATCTCGCATGCGCAAGCAGCGGCAGCTCAGCGAACTGTGGGCGCAGGTCGTCCACCTGCGCGACGCCAACCGCCGCCTCCTTCACGATCTCAACCACGCAATGAGGGGCTCCAGGGACGTACACTTGGAGAACGCCCGGCTCAAGAACGAGAAGGCCGAGCTCGAGACCAAGCTCGAGCACCTCATGCAAGCGAAGGCGAACGCCTCGTCGAGCTCATCAGAGCCATGCAAAAATAGTACCGAATAAATAATTCTTATCACCTCATTTTAACTTCGAGGATTGTTATTAGTATACTCAAATAAGACATGTTCTGAGGTGGCTTCTTCGGCTTATTTTTTCTTTCATGTCTATGGGAATATTCTAACTGCCCATTATTGACATCTTTTTGCCAAGGTGGCTAAGATAAATATGGATTGGGTGTACTGACGAGTTGCCATCAACAGTACAGTAGCAACAACATATTGATATAGATGAGAAAACAAGAAACTACTGCAAACCAATAAGGATTAAGAAGCCTAACCATTGGTTTCTTCCAAACAAATGATGCTTTCCACTGAAAACGATGTGGTGAGTGTGGTTGCACATGTTGCTGCTGTAAACTTGCCTGCTTCTGCGTTTCTAGAGTACTTGCCTAGAAGCTGTATTTCCATGAGAAAGATTGTTTGAATTAAATCATCATAAACTAAATAATAAATAATGATTCATCCAGATGCTTATTGGACTGAGCTCTCTTGAATTTTACACGAAATGTAGAAAACTCGTGCTTGAGACAAACCAAATCCTTGTTTTAACTTCATACGAGAATTCGATAAAACATAAACATGAAGATGTTGTCTGAAAGAAAGCTAAATGATTTCACATGTAAATATATGCAGTTTAAAGATTCTAATGGAACAGATAAGCATGAAGAATACGATACCTTGCTCTGATAGGTGGGGTGTGGGAGACGCCGAGACGGTCCAGACGGAGTCACCGAGTCACGGTCTGTCTGTCAGTCGGTGGGGTGTGGGAATGGGCCTCCACGAATGGGCCTGGCCGCCTGGGCCTGGGTGCTCTTATCGGTAATTACCGACGGTAATTACCGAATTAAATACGGTATTTTTCGAAAACGATCGGAAGAGAGCTAAATCGTTTTCGTTTTCGTTATCGGATATTTTTACCGTTCTCGTTTCCGTTTTATCGGTTACCGTCACCGTTTCCGTTTAGGGGAAAAAATCGATAATTTCTCGAAAACGATTTTCGGTAACCGAGAATTACCGTTTTCGTTTTCAGCCCTAGTGGCCGACGGCCAGCGCGGCCCACAGGCGCGCGCGCGCGCGGGCGAACAGAGCGGGCCGGGAGGCCGCAGCCCAGTTGCGCAGCGCCCGCAGGGGTTGGATGGGCGACGCGCGTCCCAGCGGTGTGGCCCAGATGCGGGCGGGGCGAGCGGTCCAGATGCGGAGCGGGGAGATCCAACGGCTGCGATGCAAGAATGCGAGCGAGGCAGTACGGGGAGATCCAATGGCTGCGGTTAGAAGGCAACGGGGAAATCCGACGGCGGAGGAGGGGCCACGTCGTCGTCTTCCTCCTCCGGCCGAGCGCGTGCAGCCGAGCGGCAGAGACATGAGCGCCTCCGCTCATCGGCGACGGCGAGGGGTTCCGGCGGCAGGGGAAGGTACCACCGGGTGCGGCTCAACATGGGGAGTTCATTCCAGGGCTCAGGGAAGTGAGGGGATCAGTGGAGGGGACGGGAGGCAGAAGAGGGTGACTCGGGTTTGCGGTGGCGGAGGGGGTTACCGGCGGTGAGGTAACCCAAACGGTGGCGGCCACACGGACAGGGGGTCCTGGGGCTCACCTTGGTGGTGTTGGTTTCGGCGGGGAGGCTCCGGAGTGGACTGGCCACGGGAGGGGTGTGGCGGCCGGAGGGGAGCTTCGACGCCGGAGCTCCTCGGGGCTTCTCCTGGCCAGCGACGAGCACCAGTGTGTTCAAGGGGAAGTAGAGAAGCTTTGAGCGAACGCAATTGGAAAACGGAAGGAGAGAGAGAGGGAGATTGGGGAGTGAGGGGGAAGTGAGCGGGGTGGAGGAGGAGCTCGGGGAGGGGGGGGGGGGGGGTTTATACCCGGGAGGAGGGGGATGAACCCGTGGGGAAGGGGGCACGGGCGGCCAAGGGGGAAGAACCAAGCGGCCAAGGGGGGAAGAACCGAGCGGCGAGGGAAGAGGGAAGGGGGAGGCTGCAGGTGGGGCTGAGCGGAGGAGCTGCGACGCGCGGCGACGGTGCTGGCGTCAGGCGGGCGGCGTCAGCACGGCGAGGGGGGCGAATCCACTGGCGCGATTCGGTCGTGGGCGCGTCTCCACGTGCGGCGCGCGTGCGGAGAGGAAGGCGGGGAGGGAGGAGGGCGCGAGCGAAGGGGAGGGAGCAGGCGGTGCCAGGGGAGGAAGAAAGCGGAGAGGGGGAAGCGGCGCCAATCGGGAAGAAAGAACGGGGAGCCGCCGGGATCGGGAGGAAGCGGGAAATGGCGGGGCGCCGGAGGAGAGGGAAGGCGCCTCGGCCAGAAAAGGAAAGCGGCCAAGAGGGAGACTTTCCCAAAAGGGAAAGTTTCCAAAATTCCCCAAAAAAAACAGCAAAAATTCACAGGAAAATTGGGTTGAAATTTTAGGGCTTTTCATGATTCTCATATTTGTACTCTACTAGTGCTGTGCTGGTGTAATGTAGCACCTCGCGCGGCTGCTTCAAACGCACAAAAGCAACTTTACTATTTTGCGCTTGCCTAGTTTGCCCGTCGCAAACTTTATCTTCTTATGTTATAACAATGCTAAGATACAGATGGAGGTTTGTTCTTGTTTCTTTCCCTTTTCTTTTCGGGTATCTGGTTATCTACATGTTTGGTCACTCTACGGACGATATTTCAAGGAGATTTCACTTAGCATGTAGTAACTGTTGATCAGCACGTCAAGGCAAACGTAACATCCTTTGGTTTACATTCCTATTTAGTTACCTGAACAAATTAAGCAGCAACTGTTTTTTCCCCACAGCGATTAGTGTCTTAACATGGGTTTGATGCACGCAAAAGCTGAACGTTTAAAACAAGTAACTCCTTAATCAGACTAGTTTTGGGTCATTGCTCCATAACATCGCAGCGCAAGCTTGCTCATGGAATATAGAGAAAGCACCAACATTTCACTGCATTCAAGAGTTTCAGATGGGTAATGTGGTGAAGATTCCACATGTAAAGCTCTACAGTCTACACCATACTGGATTGAATCAAGAAAGCTATCAAAATTACAATGAGTGTGAGAAATTTAGACGTGGTACAGGAATAGCCCGATGCAGTGCTGTTCTATAGTAATGTAACCTACACCATCTGGTACATCCGTAATAACCAATTCTACAAAAAGGTAAAAAACATGAACAGAGAAAATACCATGGCATATTTCAGTAGATGGGCTTCTCAGAAGTGAGCCAAACTGTATACTAGAATCCATGAAAGCTGCAACCAAGAGAAGCTTTTGTTAGTTATTAGTATAGTTCCTATATAAAAGTAGAATCGCTAGTTCCATGCAGATCATCACTAACAGACAGGGGCTGGTGTGCCGAAATGAGTTTGACATGGGTGTAACTAGGGAAGCAACGATGGAACCAAAAAAAGGATAATGACCAGATATTTACCAGGAAAAGGGTGAATGAGGCAAAGAGCCCCTCCTGATGTAGGGCACCATGGCCTCCAAAGTCTTCCTCGTCGATCTTCAGCAAGTATGCATAGTACCAATAGACGATACCAGTAGAAATAGTAAAAAATCTGTCACATAACAAAGAAAGATATGTTACTGGACCATATCAAGAGGTCGCACAAAAAAATTGTACATATTACAAACAATTTGGTTGAGCATGTAAAGAAGAATTAAATTAGCCACAAAAGGAATGAACACAAGAAATATCAGCTACTTGATATCACAGCATAAATATCCCAGTTCATTGATGCGAAAACTATCCTAAGATGGCATGAAGCTTTCCAATTAGGCATCAATGCATCATGGTACTAAATTATTAATTCTCTACATGACTTGTAAGAAACCATCTAAGCATAACCAACATAAATTGGGTCAAGATAATCAATCTTGAATTATTGATACCAAAATACAATTAGAATCCATTACACCACATAACTATAGATAGGAATACAGGCATCCTATAGGCCATCAGATTTGTTGAGTCATGATTTTAAATAGTGTAACACGAAGACAAGGCTCAATTGTTTAACAAAGATCAACCATCAGGCAGTGTCACCACTCACCATGCAATTGCACACCATAATTGATCCCCTGCTGAGGGAAGTGAATGCATATATTGTCCACAGACACGCATGGAATGAAGGCAACTATTCCAGTCCAGCAGTCAAGAAAAGACACTTCATATTTGGATGTCAGAGTTTGCATTTGATTTCAGAACGCTAATCATTCTAAGGAACTCTAGCAAGATAAACAAAACCCACCAACCATACATCAGCCCTTTGCTAATTTTTTCACTACTGAGCACCTAGAAACTAAGGGCCTGTTCTTTTTAGCTGCGGCTTGTGGTTTTTAGCTGAAATTTTTGAATTTTGGCTGTTTACGGTACAGATTACGGAGAGACAGATACTCACTTGTGATTTTAACTGGTACAGATGTTGAGTTTTTAACGTGTAGATCGTTTAACTTGTAGACCTCGTCTTGAGAAAATACTCCGTTTAAAAGTTAGGTACTGTAGCAAAAGCCAAAAGCCGGTCAGCTTTTGACTTGCCGAACAGGCCCTAAGAATAGTTTCTATCCCATTATACAGTAATTTACTCTGTTACTGTGCTAACGGCCATGTCAACCAAATTGCTGCATCAACGGCCAAATATTGAACGGCTCAAAATGCATCTAATACGGGGGAAAGAAAGTGTCTTTCAACAGCGCAGACAGAACAACCCGAACAACCAATGCAATGCTTGTTTCCTAGCTGGTGGTCAGCCCTCAGGAACAAGACTGAATGCGCAGTGTCAAATTCGCAGTACTTGTAACACTCACTTCACCCTGCTTTGACCTTGAGTCATAAATCTTAATCACCAGTTCACCACAACAACCGAACAAAGTTGGCTCGCTTTCTAGTTGTTTGGTTGCTCATTATGGCGAAATCATTCGGTCGTAACAGACAAGATCGCGAACCTCACTAGTGCATTGGAGCTTTAAGAACTCACAGGACGATCCAGACAAAGCCGACGAGGGGGACGGTTCCCCAGAGCAGACCGCACACGAGCCCCACCACCTGCCGGATCCAGTGCACGGCGTCCAGCAATTGATCCTACCAAGGCAGCAGCAATGAATCTAGAAGCCAGCAAGTTGCGGTGGTTGGTTAGGACTAGGAGCCAGGAGGGCAGTAGTGGTTGTACCTTGTCCCAGGAGGCGTCGGGGTCGAGGTACTTAGCGAGCCTGGAGGGGAGGACGTGCCCGTTCTGCGCGTGCGACTGCCTCGCAGACGCCGCCGCCGCCGACTTGGTCTTCTTCATGGCTCCCTCTAGTCTCTACCGCGGCCGCGGTGTCTCGACGCAGTTCTTGAGGAGGAGGAGGCGGCGGCGGCGGCGAGATGAGATGAAGGGAAGAAGATGGAGCTGGCCTTGTCGTTTTCCCCGAGAGAGAGAGAGAGAGAGAGAGAGAGAGAGAGATCGCAAGGTCGCTTACGAGCGGGGCCCGTTTTGCGCTGGGCCCGCTTGTAAGTGACAGCGACGATATTTGTCTGTTAGTACAAGGACCCTTCTCACCTTCTGCCTGAGTCCGCAGCCGTAAATTTTTTGCTTTTTAGTCCAAAATTTAAAAGTTTTTTACATATGGACCCCTGGAGAAAAGATTTGCAAAAATAGACCCCTAGCACAGCGCCAACTCACATGGCGCCCAGGGTACACGACACGGCGCCATATTCTTTGGCGCCGTAAATGGACACGTAGGATCCACGGTGGCACAACACGGCGCCAACGCACATGGCGCCGTAACATTCATGAACGGCGCTAACGTTCGTGGCGCCGTTTACTGGGACTTAACACCGAGCGCAGCCCCCGGCCCCCTCACTCCACTCCTCTGTTTGAACAGACCGAGCAAGCAGAGAGCAGCCTCCGCCGCCGCCCCTCTCTCCCCCCTCAAAATCCACCCCAATCCATCGATTTTCTTCGCGATTTTGCTTCCAAACCGAGCAAGCAAGGTGAGCTCCCTCTCCTCCTTTGATTTGTTGCAGTAGATATGGGTTATTTGAGGTACATTTCGTAGGGCAAAAGTTGAAACCCTAGATAAAATTAGTTGGATTTGGCTCGGTTTTAGGTTCGATTCGCAATAGATATGCGTAATGTATTAGCAATAATGTGGATAGATCCGTTTCTAGGGTTTGATTATTGTACGTAATGACTGAGATATGTTTGTTTGTTGTGCTATAGATGGATAAGGTTGTGACTTTGCACCATGGTGGTACTGTGAAGAGAAATGACAATGGGGGTGTTGATTTGGAGGGCATGGAAGAGACCACATTGCTATTTACTTCACGTCCGTCGTATGGTGAGGTCATTTATCGCTTGAAAGAGAGGTTGGGATGGATAGATGAGCATGGTGATGTCGTTATGCAAGGATTGATTGATGTTGGGTCGTCAAAGGGACCGCGTATAAAGAGATTGGTTTCGATTGGCAGCGACGGTGAATGGGATAACTATGTGGCCATTGTTTTGGACTCAGAGGTCAGAGCACCTGACTTGTTTGTGCAGAGGGTGGTGAGAGATCAATCGCCTCCTAGGGCTGCATTGGATCCCAATGACTCACCGTTGGTTGGGTCACCAGATCATGAAGAGGTCGAGGTGCAAGTTGTATCCTCGGCTCAAGTATGTGAGGTTCCATTGACTCAGGTAGAAGCTGACTCTGAGGATGTCGATGACCGCTTTGTTGGTGGATTCGACGAGGAGACAGTGTTTGAGGAACCCATGGTTTGTGTAGCATCTAACAGGGTGGATGTACAGCTTGCAGGAGACGAGGCTGATTATGAGGATGCGAGGGCTGTGGACTCAGATGATGACAGACCAGTCACAGGTTTGACGTCTAGCGAAATTGAGATGTTGAGAAGAATGTTTCCTGGCCGTGATCCACTAGTGTCCGATTATAATGACCTGAGCAACGCACATAGGGCTGTCGCGGATGGAGGGCAAATGCAGAGGGACGTACCTAGGTCTAGGGCTAGTATCATAATTCAGAAGGGTCATGTCTTTGAGGATATGTCGGCATTGAAGATGTGGTTGAAAGAGTACTCGATCGTGCACAACCGTCCATACCGGGTTAAGAACTCATACGCCAAACGTCGGTACACCATCAAATGTGAGAGCACAGGGTGTGCATGGAAAGTCTGTGCTAGGAAGGTGAAGGGTACGGAGAGGTTTAAGATTACAACTGTGGATGGACCGCACAACTGTGGATGGACCGCACAACTGTGGGTCTTCCGAGCCCAGCCAGAAACATCGTCAGTTGACTTCTCAGTTCATTGCAACCCGCCTGTACCCCATGATAAAGCACATGCTGACGATGCGCGTGGCAGCAGTGATAGAGGTCGTTAAACTAAAGTGGCACTACACAATCAAGTATGGGAAAGCATGGAGGGCGCAACAACGTGCTTTGAAGTTGATTTATGGTGATTGGGAGGAGGCGTATGAGCATTTGCCGGCCATGTTGAACGCAATGAAAGCGGCCAATGCAGGAATGCGGTATGAGTACGTGCCTAAGCCCGATGTATGGGTTAATGGAAGACAGATTTTTTTTCGAGCATTCTGGTGCTTTGGTCAGTGTGTCGAGGCTTTCAAACATTGTAGGCCTGTTCTGTCAATTGATGGGACGTTCCTGTTGGGCAAGTATGAGGGAACGTTGTTGATTTCTATTGGCTGTGATGCGGACAACTCGCTTGTGCCGTTGGCTTTTGCTTTGGTGGAGAAGGAGGACAAATCTAGCTGGGCTTGGTTTCTACGGCTTGTACGGATCCATGTGGTTGGCCCGAGGAGGGAGGTATGTGTGTTGTCTGACAGGCACGCTGGGATCTTGAGCGCCGTTAAGGAAGTGATACCAGGACATTTACATGTACATCATCGTTGGTGCACAAGGCACCTTGCAGAGAACTTGTTCAAAAAAGATGGGGTGAAGGCCAACTTTGCACTTTTCGAGGAGGTATGTCGCCAGAGGGAGGTAAAGCTGTTCGATGAGAAGTTAGAGGAGTTGAATACGAAAACTAATGCCGAGGGTCGTGATTGGATAAGGGGTTTAATGAGGGATGTGCACAAATGATCAAGGGCTCATGACCCATTGGGAAGGAGGTATGGGTTCATGACTAGCAACATGGCAGAATGCTTCAACGGGCTGCTTAAGGGGGCACGTGGATTGCCAGTTACCGCAATTGCGGCGTTCACTTTCTACAAGTGTGTTGCATGGTTTGTCAACCGGCACCGGGAAGCCTCAGACATGTTAAAGGCACATGCACGTTGGCCACCTCGTCCTCACGGCTTCATTACCAAAGCGAATATGCAAGCCAATGAACAGGAGTACCACTGTTTTGACCATGTGACGGGCAAGTATGAGGTTGTTGAGGGTGGAGGGACAACCGAGAATGGAGAGCTCCGAGAGGCCCGAAAGCATAAGGTCGTGATTACATCCTTCACATGCACATGCGGTGTTCCCGACAAGTTCCATTTTCCATGCTCCCACATGGTGACCGCATGTAGGGCCCGGAATGTCGATGTTGAGACCAAAATCCCGAGACTATTCAGCGTGGATGCGTTGGTGAGGACATGTGCCCTACGGTTTGAGCCATATCGTGATGAAAGCGAGTGGCCACTTTACTCGGGCCCCAGGTACATAGCGGACGCGGGGTTACGTTGGCACAAGAGGGGCAGCAGGAAGCGGTCAAGGTACAAGATGGACATGGATCGGATACCTGGTCGCACCAAGAGGGGTAGGGCAAATCCCTTCGTTGAGGACCCACAGGAGACACACTGCGGTATGTGTGGTCTATTGGGTGACAATTCACGGACGTGTCAACGTCGTTCCACTCAGGTTAGCATCGTTAGGTCTAGAGAGCATAATTTTTAGATATTTTGTTATTTTTATCACTAACGTAATTTTGAATGCACAGGATGGCGAGGTACCGGCTGGTGGACGAGTTCTACGACAGAGAGCACCGCGGCAAGCTCACGATGATTCACATACTGCGTCCTCCAACCCATGATGATGAGAGTTGTGTGTATGTGTATGTGTATTTTATATGTGTGCATGACGATGTATGTGTGCATATATGTATGTATGTATGATTTGAGATATATATATGTAAAATGTATGCATCTAGACTTTATTCAGTTATGCGTATGTGTTTTATATATGAATGTATGTATTTTGTATATGTGCATGTGTTTTGTATATGCAGAAACAGACAGCTCTTTGCTGTTTTTTCTGTAGGTTTTCGTAGCACGGCGCCAAACACTCTGGCGCCAAGTTATTGAAAAACGGCGCCAGTAACTTTGGCGCCGGGATGTGGCGCCAAAGTTTTGCGCGCCGTATTTCAATACCTCGGCGCCAGAGTGTTGGGCGCCGTGCTACGAACATACGGCGCCAGGGTGTTTGGCGCCGTGAGTACTGCACTTGCATTAAAACTGCAAGCTCGGCCTAGTTGTTTCGTTCCATCCGCATCCGCACAAATAATACTAATTGACATTCACCAAATGAATAAGCACAGCCCAAACCAAAATAACATACTGAGTGCATACGTCCACATACATACATAGTCCACATACATAGTTTATAAATTTTCAGAAAATATATACGTCCGCATACATCAAACTACTGAGTGCATCGAGGCCACTTCCCCTTTCTCTGAGCATCAGGGTACTGCTCAAGGGCTGCCTTGGCACGCCGCGCTCTCTCTAGCTTCTTCTGCCTTTCTCCCTTGCGCTTTGCCGCGGCCCTCCTATGCTCCTCCTCACGGTGTTCCCTCGCGGCCTCCTCCTGTTTCTTCTCCCTTTCCCACCTCTCCTTTCGTTCTTCATCCCACTTCTTATTGGCGTCAAGATATTTTTTGTCATCCTCAGCGATCGCAATGTCGATCCACTGCTCAAAATCACAAAGCGGTGGAGGCTCCTGCAAATGTACGCATTCGTTAAACCAACAGAATTAATACCAATTCGATGAATCGACAATACAACATACCATCTTGCCGAGGACAACGGCGGCACGTGGCGGATCGAACGCCCAGTTGGCGCACATCCAGTACCTCTGCCTATATGTATCCGGATCATCCGACCTTTCCACTTTGCAAGGATCGCCGCAATAACACATCGGCACGAGAACACCGGATGGAGGTGGCAAACGAGTGAAGCCCATGACAACCTAAAATGCGAAATGAATAATATTTATAATTTTTCTCGTTTCTAACCCTAGGTTAGCTAGTTACCCAAATCAAACCCTAATCCAACTAATTTCAACCCTAAAAACGGATCTATATACATTATTGCTAATACATTACGCAAATCTATTGCGAATCGAACCTAAAACCAAGCCAAATCCAACTAATTTCATCTAGGGTTTCAACTTTTGCCCTACGAAATGTACCTCAAATAATCCATATCTACTGCAACAAATCAAAGGAGGAGAGGGAGCTCACCTTGCTTTCTCGGTTTGGAAGCAAAATCGCAAGAAAATACGTTGGATTGGGATGTATTTGGGGAGGGGAGAGAGGGGCGGCGGCGGAGGCTGCTCTCTGTTCGGTCTGTTCGAACAGAGCACTGAGGGGTTGTGGGGGGCCGGGGGCTGTGCTCGGTGTTAAGTCCCAGTAAACGGCGCCACGAACGTTAGCACCGTTCATGAATGTTACGGCGCCATGTGCGTTGGCGCCGTGTTGTGCCACCGTGGATCCTACATGTCCATTTATGGCGCCAAAGAATATGGCGCCGTGTCGTGTACCCTGGGCGCTATGTGAGTTGGCGCTGTGCTAGGGGTCCATTTTTGCAAATCTTTTCTCCAGGAGTCTATATGTAAAAAACTTTTAAATTTTAGACTAAAAAGCAAAAATTTTACTCCGCAGCCCGCGCTTGAGCATCGCTTACCGCCTTTGCTGGCTGTTTACGTATTCCAGTTTTCCGTGTTCAGTCGGCACTGATAACTATGCTGCGGCTGTGCCTCCAAAATAGTAAAGCTAAATGCCTAAATGTAACTCTCGATAACCATAAAGAAATGGCGAGGAAGCAATGAATTAGATGCCATGCATTCCGTGTTGTGTGTTCACATGGGATCCATCGCTAGAAACGATGGAGATTGTTGTGCTTTTAAAATATGGGATTTGTATGGCCGGAGAGGAGGAGAGCCCAATAGAAATAGGAGACAAAACTGTTACGTATGGTATTTATAAAATTAGTTGTATACGTATTATATTTGTAAAAAATAGCATTTATGTCATTCGGTGGACAAGCGGCAGCACCGGCGAGGCGACACGTGGCACCTGCCGCTCCGTGAGCAGACGGCAGGCACCTGTCGCCCGCCCATCAGACGACAGGCGCCTGTCACCCGCCCACGGGATAGCAGGTAATTAGCTGGCTCAATCACTGTCTAAATTCATAATTTTATATTATTTTTATTCTAATGTTTAAATATATTAAATGAGGTTGAAAAATTATGAAATTTTACACCCAGACTCCTGACACAACATACTTTATTGTATAATTTTTTTACAATTTTATCCCCTCTGAATATTGCTTAAAAATTCATACGATTTTCACATTTGTAGGAATTGTTACATATAGCAACCGAACTCCAAAAATTATAAAATTTTATACGGACCCTTCCAACATAGTTGACCTAATTGTATATTTTTCGAAATTTTATATGATCTGAATTTATCATGTTAATTCATGATCATTTAATCATAATTAATCAAAATAAACATGACAAATTCGGACCACATAAAATTCCTAAAAAAACTATACAATAATTACGACTGGGTCGGAAGACTTCACATAAAATTTTGTAATTTTTGAACCTCATTTGCTATGTGTAAAAACTCATAGAAATATCAAAATTGTATGAATTTTTGAGCAACATTCACAGTGGATAAAATTACTGAAAATTTCACTATTAAGCATGTTGTGTCAGAAGGCTGTACATAAATTTTCATAATTGTTTTAGCCCATTTGGTATATTTAAAAATTCAAACAAATACTAAGCAAAAAAATTAAAGCAGGTAATTAAGCCAGCTTAATCACCTGTAATCTCCTCATCAGGTGGCAGGTGATTAAGCGGGCTAATTAGCCAACTTAATTACCTGCCCTAATTTTTTTGCTTAGTGCTTGTTTAAATTTTTAAATATATCAAATGAGCTTAAAAACATCAAAACTTTATATACAGTTTCCCGACACAATTTACTTGACAATATAATTTTTGGTTAATTTTATCCATTGCAAATATTGATCAAAAATTTATACAATTTTGATATTTGTATATATATCAAACGAGTTCCAAAAATTACAAAATTTTATGTAAAGCCTTCTAACATAGTCATATTTATTGTGTATTTTTTAGAAATTTTATGTGATCCAAATTTTCTATATTTATTCGGGTTAATTTAATCATGAATTTATGGGTAAGTTAACCTAAATAAATGTTGTAAATTTAGACCACATAAAATTTTCAAAACATTACACAATAATTATGACTATGTCGGAAGGATTCACATAAAATTTTATAATTTTTAGAGCTCGTTTACTATATGTAAAAACTCATACAAATATCAAAATTTTATGAATTTTTGAGCAACATTCATAATGGATAAAATTATGTCAGAAGATTGTACATAAATTTTAGTAATTGTTTGAGCTCATTTGATATATTTAAAATTTCAAACAAACACTAAACACAAAAAATAGGGCAGTAATTAAACTAGCTAATCAGACTACTTAATCACCTGCCACCCCCTCACCGGATGGCAGGCCTGCATAACGTCCCCCCACCACGTGTTAGGTTGCCTGCCGTCTATTGGCATGCACCTGCCGCTAGTGGCCTTGTCACGTGTCGCCTCGCCAGCGCTGCCGCCTGCCCACCGAACGACAGAAGTGCTATTTTTGTAAATACGATACGTATACGACTAGTTTTATAAATATCATACGCAATAATGTCAAATCGTACTTTGTCTCTGGAGATGGAATACGTACGCCATCGATGAATAGCATCCTTTCTTTCTGTTAGATTTGGATCGGCCGGCTTGGGTAGCTATTATTGTCGTGCATGGCTCCCATCTCCTGTTATCTCGATCCCATCCCATCCGAATCCGATCGACCCCAACTCGCAAATGGACTAGCTGCGTCTAGAAATTAGGTGGGGATTGTCAGGGGCACGAAGGCTATGCAGCAACACAAGAGCGTAGCAAGAAAGGCGCCAAATGAAGCTAAGGGCTATGTGGGTTGCCATGAGCGCTTAAGCCTGTGTAATTGAATCATTTACTGCATATCAGGTCTGGATGTGTGACCTGGCCCAATGTTGACTGAGGCTGTGAGACTTGGCTCAATATAAGCCAAGGTTACGTGTGTTGGGAGTGAAAGCGGAAAGAATTCACGCGATGAAAGATTTTCATTTGCCAAACCGGCGCATATATAGTTTAGGTTACAAGCATACATGGCAGGAACAAATAAGAGATTGCATCTAATCCTGGATTTCCTAACAAACTAGCGTTGGTTCTACTGTCGTGCCGATCTTTACGGGTGATCGCGTACAGGGTGCAGGCATCCATGCATGGGACGTGCGGACCCTGAGCCAATAACTGTGACATGCACAATTATATGTCTAACACTCCCCCGCAGCCGAAACGGTAGACGGGCGAACGTTGAGGCTGGACCAAATTCCGTAAATACCGAGGTTGGAAGTCCCTTGGTTAAGATGTCCGCATACTGGGTCGCCGTCGGCACATGGAGAACACGAACTTGGCCAAGTGCGACATGCTCGCGAACGAAGTGAATGTCGATCTCCACGTGTTTGGTGCGCTGATGTTGAACCGGATTTGTGGAGAGGTAGATCGCACTGATTTTGTCACAGTAGACAAGTGTGGCACGGCAAAGTGGAGAATGCAGCTCGTCCAGAAGTGGCGCAACCAGCTCGCCTCAGCAACACCATTGGCCACAGCACGATACTCAGCCTCCGCACTAGAGCGAGAGATGGTGTGCTGGCGCTTGGAGGACCAGGAGATGAGGTTGTCACCTAGGAAAACACCATAACCAGAAGTTGACTTCCGTGTGTCGGGACACCCGGCCCAGTCAGCATCAGTGTACACCACTAGATCAGAGGGAGAAGTCCGATGCAGGAGAAGCCCATGATCAAGAGTACCACGAAGATAACGAAGAATGCACTTGACAAGCGTAAGATGAGGCACCCGGGGATCGTGCATAAACAGACAAACCTGCTGAACTGCATAAGCAATGTCCGGTCGTGTGAATGTCAAGTACTGCAGTGCGCCAACAAGACTGTGGTAATCGGTGGCATCGGCAACAGGCTCACCCTCACCAGATAGTTTGGAATGAGTATCAATCGGGGTACTGCATGGCTTGCAATCGGACATACCGGCATGCTAAAGAATCTCCATAATATAGTGGCGCTGAGAGAGATGCATGTGGCCATCCTGTCGAGTCACAGCTAAGCCCAAAAAATGATGCAGCAGCCCAAGATCCTTCATAGAGAAATCATGCCGAAGCGCGGCAATGGTACGGTGAAGGAGAGCTGCTGAAGACGCTGTGGGCACAATATCATCCACATAGAGCAGCAAATAAACCATGTCAGAGCCGCGGCGAAAAATAAAGAGTGACGTGTCTGACTTAGCCTCAACAAATCCCAAGGAGAGAAGATGTGATGCAAACCGAGTATGCCACAAACGGGAAGCTTGCTTGAGTCCGTAAAGAGACTTGTTCAGGAGGCAAATGAAATCAGGGCAAGCAGGGTCAACAAAACATGAGGGCTGCACAGAATAGACTGTCTCGGAGAGCGTACTGTGAAGGAACGCGTTCTTCACATCAAGCTGATGGATTGGCCAATCGCGAGATAAAGCAAGAGTCAGAACTGTGCGAATAGTAGCTGGCTTGACCACGGGGTTGAAAGTGTCACCGAAATCAATCCCAGGGAGCTGAGTGAATCCACGAAGAACCCATCGAGCCTTGTAGCGATCAAGAGTACCATCCGGATGAAGCTTGTGGTGAAAGACCCATTTCCCAGTCACAACATTAACACCCGGTGGCCGAGGAACGAGAGTCCAAGTCTTGTTTGCCAGTAGGGTATCAAATTCCTCCTGCATCGTAGTACGCCAATTAGGATCAGCGAGAGCACCACGATAAGTCTTCGGAAATGGGGAGAGGACCGTGGTGTTGAGATTCAGATGATCCACTGGAAGTCGAAACCCGGACTTTCCACGTGTGGTCATGTGATGAGCATTCTCCATAGGGGCAATAGGAACGACGAGAGGAGGCAATGTAGTTCGGCTGGCAGCAGCCTGTGCTAGGGGAGCAACAGGGGCAACCAAACTGGGAGCCGGGGCAGCTGGCACTGTGAAAGGGCCGGCAATAGAGGAGCCAGCAGGAGCCGCAGCAGGGCCGACCGAAGTAGTTGGATGGCCGACAGTGCCGAGCTAAGAGCCGGCAGCGCCATACAGAATATCGGTTGGGGCCGGCTGCCGGCCGACTGTAGCCTGGCCTGAAGAAGCACCAAGAGGGGCAGGCTGGCGCTCAGCGGAGTGGCCGGCTGGAAGGCAGCCGGGGCCGGCTGGGGAGTGACCGGCTGTAGGATCAAGGATACCGACTAGAGGGGGGTGAATAGGAGGTTTTTAAATTTTTCTTGTTCACTTGATTAATTCTTCACAATTTAAGTGACAATGATGTAAAGCAATTAATCCTATGCAATTCTAGTTGACAATTTAGCCGACTTAGCTCTAAACAATTAAATGATCACAATGAAGCAAATAAACAAGAGCTAAAGAGACAAGAGACACAACCGATATTTTTTCTGTGGTGATCGGAAACTTGCCGGTTTCCCCTAGTCCACATTGAGGTAAACCCGGACGAATTGGACCGGCTCCACGAATTGAGCCAAGCACCTCGATCACTAATGTAGCTCTTCCCCACTCCGGGTAGGCGAGCTCCAACCTTCACAATTTGCCGGGTCTTCTCACAATCTTCTTGAGAAGATCACCAAGCCAATCTCTTCCGGATCGTCCAAGTGCCGGCAAGCACTAAGAGTAATAAACCCTGGTGTTTACTTGAATGCAATTCTAGTGCCAATGTGGATCAACAAATGAAATCTTGCACTAATTTCAAAACCACCTCAATTTAATGCTCAATGTGAGAAAATGGGTGGAATGAAAGCACTTGGGCTCAAAGAATATGCAATGAGTCTCTAAACTATACCCTTGTGCAGTGGTGGGGGTATTTATAGCCTCCACCAACCAAAACTAGCCGTTTGACACAAGTTCCAGAAAAATTTCTGGTCGAGCGGTACTACCACCTCTGGGGCCGGTACTACCGCAACCAAATCTTCGCGCCAGAACGGCTATGTCAGAGCTCTGCAATGATCGTTGGATTTGGCGACGCGGTACTTCCGCCGTTGACATTTGCGGTACTACCGCTCCAGCCAAACTCCGAAAGGTCCTAAGTTTTGGCGCTCTCTGGAAATCTTGATCTGCTCTGGGTCCGGATCTTCCGGACTCCGGAAGTACCGCTCTGAGAAGCGGAACTACCGCAACCTGTGGTAGTTCCAGCGTTAAAGTCACCGGTACTTCCGCTCCAGGAAAATTCGGACTCCATCCGGAGGGTGCGTTCTGGAAATGTTGATCCGCTCTTCCTCCGGATCTTCCGGGATCCGGAAGTACCGCTCAAGGATGCGGTACTACCGCTCTTTGCGGTAGTTCCGGTGTTCAACCAGCCGGTACTTCCGTTCCCGCAAGATTCTAGGATGGACCGAGGGTGCTCTCTGGAAAAATTGATCCGCTCCAAAACCGGATCTTCCGCTTGCCGGTATTACCGCATTTGGGCGCGGAACTACCGCTCTCCGGTAGTTCCGATGTTCAAAACTGCGCTACTACCGCTCTTCCAGACAGAGCACAGATTTTGATTTAAAACAGATTTTTGATAAATGCAAGTTTCTAATGTTGATCCATATGACTCAAGAGACATGTTTTCAAGCTACTTGCCAAGATCCCTCTTGATGGTACGACCATCTATCTTATAATCCGGTCTTTCACCATTCACCAAAGACTGGTAAAAATAAAAAGGATCCTACGCTAAGTATACCTTTATCTTGAGCCAATTTTGGTCTTCATACATGTCCTTTGGCTTGCATCTTGTAGCACATATATAGACTAACCTTTGCATGCTCATAAAACACGTTAGTCCCATATTCACATGATTTCATTAATTACCAAAACTATTTTTAGGGCCTAGATGCTTTCACCGGCGGCGTGCCAGCAACGGCAGGCAATGGGTCAGCCATGCTGGCAATAACCCCGCGGCAAGGGGCCAACGGGGGCAGCAGAGCCGGAGGGCGCCATGTGACCTGCAACAGAGGGCCACCCAATGGGCAGGGGTACACAATGCATATCGAACAAAAAATCAAAGTCAATCAGCAGGGGCGCAGCGGCCATGTCAGCGAACAGAAACGAGGCCTCATCGAAGTTTACATGGCGAGAGATGATAACACGGTTGGAGCTTACATCAAGACACCGGTAACCTTTATGTTCGGGAGAATTGCCAAGGAAGACACACAACGTGGAACGCGGCGAGAGTTTGTTGGCAATGGTAGCAGAAAGGTTCGGGTAACATCGACATCCAAAAACCCTGAGATGATCATAGGATGGTGGAGAGCCATACAAAGCAAAGTATGGGGTGGAGAACTGAAGTGTCTTTGTGGGATGTCGATTGATGAGATAGGTGGCTGTGTGCAAAGCTTCAACCCAATATTGGGGCGGCATGCTTGCTTCGATGACAAGAGTGCGAACGACATTATTGATAGTGCGAATGGAGCGTTTAGCCTTGCCGTTTTGCTGGGATGTATATGGGCACGACAGGCGGAGTGCAATACCGTGAGTGAGAAAGAAAGCGCGAGCGGAAAGGTTATCGAACTTGCGGCCGTTGTCGCACTGGATGGATTTAATGGAGGTGCCAAACTGATTTGGACGTACGCAAAAAAGTGGGAGAGAGTGGAAAAAGTTTCTGATTTTAAGCGTAAAGGAAACGTCCAAAAGAAATGCGAGCAATCATCGAGAATCACCAAGTAATATTTGTAACCGGAAACGCTAGCAACAGGGGCGGTCCAAAGGTCACAATGTATTAAAGCGAAAGGCTGAGTGGCACGAGAACTAGAAGAAGAAAAGGGTAGACGAACGTGCCGACCCAGTTGACGTGCATGACACAGAGTATCAATAGTGCCTTTATTACATGAGATAGCTGTAGAATGAGCTAAATGGTGAAGAGCTTCGGTGCCGAGGTGCCCGAGACGACGGTGCCAAAGGGTGGGACTGGTGGCAACCATGGCTTGCGGATGAGAAGGAGGCGACAGTAGCGGGTAAAGGTCGCCAGTGCTATTGCACCTGGTGATCATGCTCCTCGTGCGAAGGTCCTTCACAGAAAGACCATACGGGTCAAACTCAATGGAACAGTTATTGTTGATGGTGAAACGACGAACATAAATTAGATTTTTAATGATTTGAGGTGTGACTAAGACATTCCGAAGAGCGAAAGGACCATGCTGAGCATGGATGTGTGTGGAGCCAACAGAGGTGATGGGAACCAAAGAGCCATTGCCAACTATGATGCTGGAAGGAAAAGCATGGGAGGGAGGATGAACGGTGGATAGGTTACCGGAGTTCGATGTCATGTGGTTGCTAGCTCCGGAGTCCATGTACCAGTCTGTCAATGGAGGAGATTGAAGCTGCATTGTGCTGAAGGCGTTGGCAAGCGCGGCCTGATCCCTGCCCCCAGCGATGCCCGCAGCGGGTTGCTGGATAGCAGGCACGCCGGGAAGGCTGGGCTGGTGCGCACTCATGCCATAGGCTGTGCCATAGGGCACACCGGCGCCGTAGGGCAGGCCGCCAGCGCCGCCCACGTTGTATGGTGCACCTATGCCGTAGGGCACACTGGCGTTCACAGTTAGGGCCTAAGGAGGCGCCTATTGCTGGAACTGTTGGCGTGCACCAAGGCCGCCCGAGGGAGGACGAGGCACGCCAGGCCAGACCTGCACGGTACCGGTCCACGGATTGAACCAGGATGGCGGCCACCCGGTCTAGGTGCCAGACGTGGCGCCGGCCTTGTTGCTGTTACCGCCGTTGCCGTCGCCGTTGTTGCGGGTGTTGTGGCGGTGGCGGTTGTTGGGCCGGTTTCTATTGTAGGTGACCGAGCCACCAGAGCCGCTGCTGGCGTTGGTGGGAGGGATGCCGGGCGTGACACCATAGCCCCCGTTGTCGCTGTGAGAAGGGGCGCCGCCACCATAGGCCCCAGAGGTGGGGGCGCGCGACCCGGAGCCCATGGATAAAAAGGCGGTCGACGGCGACATGCTCCGGTCGGCGAGCGTCATCTCCTCAAGGAGAAGGTCGTTGCGGACGTCGTCGAATGACGGAAAAGGCTTCTGACGCTTGAGGAGGGCAACCATGTGGGTGAACTGCCTGTTCAGGTCACGTAGTGTAGCCAAAATGAGAGTCCGATCGAGGACGGGCTCACCAAGATGATCGAGTTGATCTGCCATAGTTTTCAACTTGCGGCAATAATCGGAAATAGTCAGATCACCTTGAACCAAGTTGTGGAATTGCGCGTCGAGGATCATGGCGCGGGTCTCTTTGTTGCCGACGAACATGTCTTCAATGGCGAGCCAAACATGCCGGCTGGTGGCGTCGGGGATCATGACGCTCTCGAGCAAATTTGCGGAGATGGTGCCAAAAAGCCAAGAGATCACGACACAATCCATCCGATGCCACGGAGCGTCATCGGGGAAGACGGCATCAGAAAGCACATGATTGGTGAGCGCGTATTTGCCGAGGGTGATGAGATGGAGGCCGCGCCACTTTGTAACATCCCAAAATTTGGATTTCTGGAAAAATTTAAATTCGAATTAATTATTTTAAAGTAATTGGATTTTACTTGGCCTTTATTTGATTGTCTGGATTTTATTTCAAAATTTAAAGCAAGAAAATGTATTTTAAATATTTTATTAAAGCCAAAAAGGGAAAATTATACTTTTCCTAGCCTCTCCTAAAATATTAAATATTATTTGAGAATTTTCTGAAATTTAAAATCAATTTTCAAAGTTAAAAAGTATTTTATAAATTATTAAAATGCAAATCTGAAATTAAAAATATTTTTAATAAGTCTAAAATGCTTCCAGGAATAGTTTATGATTTTTCTGGAATTTTTAGACATTAAATATTAATTTTCCAAGCTTTTATAAAGTTTCTAGTAATTTCTGAAATTTATTCCGAAAATAAAAATCAAATTATTCCTAGCCCGCCACGTGTCGCTCTCAGATTGAAACAACCTCTCTCCACGTTTTAATCCTAGCCATCCACCACAACTTACCCCTTCATAAAATCCAAAGCCTCTCATACACCCACTTGCCACGTGTCGCAAATCCGACGGCCCGTACCCCTTCACTAATTCACCCTCTCTATGACACATGGGGCCCCCTTGTCATATCCTTCTTCTACCTTCCTTTCTTCCTCCTCCCACCCTCTCTCTCCACCTCCATTAATACCGAAATTATAGCTTCAAAATCCCGCGCTTCTCCCTCATAAAATCTCGATTAAATGGTGGAAACGGATCCTCTATCAATTACCTCCATTCCTCCGGCCGTTTCCCCTCAAATTTCGCCCCCTAATTGCGGATTTCATTAACTCCGGCGAGCTCCCCATTTTCGGCCGCCCCTCCTCCCATGGCCTATAAATACTGCCCTTCCCCTCCCCTCTTTTCACCCCGCCTCCCACCGCCCCTCTCCTCCTCCTTTCGGCCGCCCCCCATTGCCTCACCGCCGCCCCCATCAAAAGCCGCCGCCGCCACCATCTCTTGCGCCGCCGCCGGCCATCCCGCCTCCCGTCGCCGCCGACCCCCCTCATCCCGCCGCCGCTCGCCGCCCCCACCTCCGGCCGCCGGGCGCCGGCGAGGCCGCCGGCCGAGCGCGCCGCCCGCGTGGCCTCCACGTCGGCCGGCCTTGCCCGCGTGGCCGCCACCCCGCGCCCGCGTGGCGCCATGTGGCCGGCGCGCCACGTCGGCAAGGCCCATGGTCCGTGGATCCGGTCCACGGTAGACCGGACCCACCCGTCATTCAAATAACTTTTCCGCTCAAGAAATTCGAAATTTGCTGACGTCATAAATGGCATTTTCCAATACAAAAATAATTCCCGAAATCCGGTTTTTTCCTTTTTCCCTCCTATTTAATCTTTCGGAAGCCATAACTTTCTCGTTTTAACTCCGATTTGATCCGTTCAAATTTCTAAATTTTTCTAAAATCTTAAACTATCCAAATATGGACTCTTTTTGAATTTTTGAATTTTATTTAAATTTTGTTTGATTTTATTTGTTTTGTTTGTCTGTCTTTTCGCGCGTAGATTCCGCCGTCGCCGAGGAACTCGTCGAGTCGCAGCAAGAAGACCCAAACAGTACTCAAGAAGGCAAGTCTCCTTTGATCATCTTGAACCTATGATTTCGAAATGTTTTAATTATTTTAAATTATGTGCATTGCTATTTATATAAAATATTAGTTCAAATCTTAAGGGTTAGTTAAACCAACCTTGTTATACCCTCTATTGAAATTGAATGCCATGTACCTTTGTCACCCTAGAATTTCATTTGTCTCAATAATGAGATTACTACTGAATCTTTGTGAATAGTGGAATGGTAGTATAATGCTTAGTCTCGCTATTTAATACCTTTGAAATCTTGAAAATGGGAAATTATGAATTATTGTAATACCCTTGTGTTTACAAATTTAGTGGTAATTGGAGTTACCGCTGTTCTTTTAAAATAAACTAAAATGTGAAAATTGGTTTAGATTAGGGTGGATGGTTGGTTTGGATTGGTGCAGGAAGCACGAGATCTTGTAATGTGTATGTTCCACCCTAGTCAATTAAGAACCGACGCTTGTGTTTGTCCAAACTGAGCATTAACCGTACAACCACAAGTCTATATGGGTACGACCTAGCTGACTAACTTACGATAGTCTAGTTTAGGTGCCACCAGTGGAAAGTGGATGCCAGGGATGGACTGGTTATTCACAGTGAGGGACAGGGATTTACTGTACTCATATGGCGCAAGAGGGGGCTTCGGTTCGGGCAGTTAGCCTACCTGCGGTGAAACCTCAGCGGGTGGTATCTAGCTAGATTAGAGTAAGGTAAAGGCTTTGTGATATTTTATCTAGGTCTCATGCCAAAGGAAGCGTGTTGACTTTTAGGATAATTTATCTCTTGTGGGTAAAGTTGTACAACCTCTGCAGAGTGTAAAACTATTCGAATAGCCGTGCCCACGGTCAAGGGCGGGCAAGGAATGCATTCACATGGTAGATTTCTGGTTTTGTTTTAAAATCAAAAGTTTTGTATTCCGGGATTGGAGGGAACTCTCGGAAGGGTATCCTGGCGGTTGGAGCCAGAGAGGGTGGATTTAACCCGCAGTATTAAACTTGTTCAAGTTGTTGGCTAGTGTTGGTAGATGGAACCTTCACTAGAAAGTTAATGATAGTTTCTGCTAAAACATTTACTTTATTAACTTGATGCCTTCGAAAATAATTAGTAGTAATTGAATTTTAAAATGTTGCTTTGTGCAAAAGAACCATATAGCCTTCCTTTGTTAAGCCTGCATCTATGCATCTTTCCCAAGACTTGCGGAGTACATTCATGTACTCACGTGCTACACTTCAAATTAACTCTCAGAGGAGATCGAAGCTCAAGAGGTGAACTACGACTACTTCGTGGATGGATTCGTCGAAGGCTTTCCGGAGAACTAGGTTGCGTTTCCCCAGTCAATTGTCTGTGGCGTATTGATGGGTCTTGCTTTAGTTTCTTTTTGCTTCCGCTGTAATTTTTCTTTTTGGTGTGAGGTCTTAAAACCTCATTTGTAATAAAGACTTCGAGGTCTGTAATCTCGATTATGATAATAAAGCGTTGTTGGCAATGTATCATCTTTTCTGTTTGAACTGTGTGTACTAGCGTTGATCTGGGACTAGTACTGTAATGCACAGGAGGTCCAGGAGTTTCTACTCCGGGGTCTCACACACTTCGGGTAGGAGGTGGAGCCGAGCTCGAGGACAATGGGTACGAGGGCCTTGATGTTCGTGACGGTGACTGCCTGGGCGTGGAGGTTGGCGACAAGAATGGTGTCAGCCTTGGCCTCCTGGCGACGGCGTTCGGCCTTGGCAGTGGCGACCTCCTGGCGGCGGCGTTCAGCCACGGCGATTTCATCGGCACGACGCTGCTCGTCCGCAGCACGACGATGGTCGTCCTCAGCGCGCTGGTTGACCTCGTGGCGAAGGAGTTCGACCTCCCGGCGTAGGCGCTCGAGCTCATCTGAGTCACCGGTCTTGGCGGCGCAGGGGTACAGCGGCGGCAACTAAGATTGGATGTAGAAGCGATAGGCCATAGGAGCGACGCTATCTGATACCATGAAAGCAGAAAGAATTCACGCGATGAAAGATTTTCATTAGCCAAACCGGCGCATATATAGTTTAGGTTACACGCATACATGGCAGGAAGAAATAAGAGATTGCATCTAATCCTGGCTTGCCTAACAAACTAGTGTCGGTTCTGCTGTCATGCCGATCTTTACGGGTGATCGCATGCAGGGTGCGGGTATCCATGCACGGGGACGTGCGGACCCTGAGCCAATAACCGTGACATGCACAATTATATGTCTAACAGGGAGTCTGGACGAGAAAAGTAACCAGAAACTAAGTTTCTCTCTCCTTCTAGTTTTCCAATCTACCTCTGAATTCTCCCAATTTCTATCCCAAGTACTGCTCTTTTGAAAATCCCAAATCGTCCTCAGGAACAGTATTGTATTGTATTGTATTGTATTGTATTGTATTGTATTGTATTGTATTGGACTGGACTGGACTGGACTGGAGCTGGAGGAACAGACCAGGGCCGGAGCTGTGAGTTTGTTAGTAGTTAGCTTTCGCAAGCTGTGGCGCCCCTGCCTGCCCTTGTTGCTGGCTTGTTGGTGAGTGAAATGAATGGAATTTTTTGTACGGATAATCCATTTTTTATTCGAAATTACATAAATATACCCGCGGGAAAATTTTTTACAAAAATAGGCTCCAGTCGCCGAATGGTTGGGCGACTGGAGCCTATCGCCCAACCAGACCGCGGCAGCTGAAGAGTCTGCGAACCGTTGGGCGATTAACTCCAGTCGCCCAACGGTTCGGCGATTGCAAAGCAGTCGCTCAACCGTTGGGCGACTGCATATCAGTCGCCCAACCGTTGGGCGACTGAGGGTGGATATAAGGCCGCGCTCGGCCGCCCCCGACGTCCACTTCTTCGGCGCGCAGAGAAGGAGAAAGAGAGGGAGAGGAGGAGAAGAGGGAGGGGAGAGAAAGAGAGGGAGAGGAGGAGAAGAGGGAGAGGAGGAGAAGAGGGAGGGGAGAGAAAGAGAGGGAGAGGAGGAGAAGAGGAGAGGGCGTGCGCGATTTTCAGGTAAGTTTTTGTGTTATATTTTTTGTTAGTTTAGAAATATAGTTAGTGTAGATAATTTAGTTTAGAAACATAGTTAGTGTAGATAATTAGTTTAGAAAATTAGTTAGTTTAGATAGTTAGTGTAGATAATTAGTGTGGATAATTTAGTTTAGACATATAGTTAGTGTAGATAAATTAGTTTAGAAAGATAATTAGTGTAGATAATTAGTTTAGAAAAATAGTTAGTGTAGATAATTAGTTTAGATAATTTAGTTTAGATAATTTAGTGTAGAAAGATAGTTAGTGTAGATAATTTAGTGTAGAAAGATAGTTAGTGTACATAATTAGTGTAGATAATTAGTTTAGAAAATTAGTGTAGAAATATAGTTAGTGTAGATAATTAGTGTAGATAATTAGTTTAGAAATATAGTTAGTGTAGATAATTAGTGTCGATAATTTAGTGTAGAAAGATAGTTAGTTTAGATAATTAGTGTCGATAATTTAGTGTAGAAAGATAGTTAGTGTACATAATTAGTGTAGATAATTAGTTTAGAAAATTAGTGTAGAAATATAGTTAGTGTAGATAATTAGTTTAGAAATATAGTTAGTGTAGATAATTAGTGTCGATAATTTAGTGTAGAAAGATAATTAGTGTAGATAATTAGTGTCGATAATTTAGTGTAGAAAGATAGTTAGTGTACATAATTAGTGTAGATAATTAGTTTAGAAAATTAGTGTAGAAATATAGTTAGTGTAGATAATTAGTTTAGAAATATAGTTAGTGTAGATAATTAGTGTCGATAATTTAGTGTAGAAAGATAGTTAGTTTAGATAATTAGTGTACATAATTTAATATTGAAATTATTGTATAAATTTAGATGTAGAAAATTTAATGTAGAAATTATTGTACAAATTTTGCAGGTATGACTCGTGCTGGACGTGCCTCCGAGTGGCAGTACGAGCTGTTGGACGAGCACGTGGACCGCTCTCATCGCGCTTCCCGTCTAGTGCCGACACCGGGGAGCACGGACGAGCCGCCTCAGCTGGGAGTGATCCGGACACGCACACCTCGCGTGGCCTGGAGACTCGACCCTCGTTGGACTGCCAGGTTTGCACTACTCCAGCGTTTAGTGTGACCGTAAGTTCATTCCGTGCTGACCTTCACTTTGTTTGCAGGCTTCGGGATGCCGGGCTACTCCCTCTTGCCCGGATGGTGCAGGCCACGGACGAGGATGCAGGCGCTGGCGGGGACGAGGCGGGCGGGGACGAGGCGGGCGGGGAGCGATCACGACGCTTCCCGTTCGACCGTTCTCTGCTGACGGCTTTGGTGGACCGTTGGCGGCCCGAGACGCACACTTTCCACCTCCCATTCGGGGAGATGACGCCGACCCTGGAGGACGTGTCCCTGCTCCTTGGCCTTCCGATCGCGGGAGACGCTGCCTTCCTACCGGAGGCCCCACACGACTGGCGCGCTGACCTGCTTGGCAGATTCGAGGGTGTCGTTCCACCGGGCCCTCAGCACCACGTGTTCACAGAGGCGCAGACCCATGGGCCGACGCTGAGGTGGCTCACACAGTACCGGGTACGTGGTTTTTTACATTCGATCGTGTCGTCCAACCGTTTATTTGTGGTATCACGTACTAATAACAACTTGTTTGAATTCAGCTGGAGCGCATGGTTCCACAGGCAGACGATCACCAGGTGGCGCGCCACCTGGAGGCGTACGTGCTGTGGCTGTTTGGTTGGGTGCTTTTCACCACCAGCCACGGCAACACGGTGGATGCGCGCCTTATCGCTTATGCGAGGGCGATCGCTGACGGCGAGCCCCACCAGGTCAGCTGGGGATCGGCCGTGCTTGCCGCGACGTACCGCGCCCTATGCGATGCGTGCACGAGGGTCAAGGCGAACTCGATCCTCACGGGCTGTCCGCTGCTACTGCAGTTGTGGTCGTTCGAGCGCTTAAGCCTCGGGCGACCTGTGCTGGACGACATGGGCCCGTACGGGCCCGAGATGTATCCAGCGGGAGACGTCGACCGGCCGACGATGGGTTCTATCTGGTGCCGTCGTCGAGTAAGTATTATCACAGTCAACTATTTCTGTCTTATTGACGATCGTCATTCTAAACAGCTTATATTTCTTGCAGGTACAGTTCGCGCACGTGCAGGTCACGCGGGCGTACCGGGCCTTTGTGGAGCAGCTCGACCGCATCACAGCGGACGACGTGCGCTGGGAGCCGTACGCAGATACGGCAGTTCAGGCCCGTGCTCCTGGCGGGCTGTCCTCACTTTGCTGGCGTGACCGGGCTTTCTGGCTCACCCGCCGGAAGCTCGTGTACCTCATCTACGTGGAGGACTACGCACCCCAGCGGGTGATGCGGCAGTTCGGGCTACGGCAGCCGGTTCCTGCACCATTCGGACCATCGATTCCGCGCCACGTGCACGGGTGAGTGATCGTTTCTGGTAAATATTTACATACTTACTACTGCGTTCGCAAGTATCTCACATCCAGTAATGGTTCTATACGCAGGCAAAGCGCGAAGGGAGTGAAAAGAGGCACCGACTGGTCGTTGAGGATGCAGCGATGGGTCGAGCAGTGGCAGGGTGCGCTCGACGACCGCGTGGAGGAGGACAGCCCGTACGACAGCAGGGAGTACGCCGAGTACCTGCGCTGGTACCAGCCGCGGACCCGTACCAGGCTCGTATATGTGGTAGACCCGCCTGCCACACACGTCGCCGCTCCGACGGACACGTACCCCTCACACTTCGCGCGCGACGCTCACATCGCGGTACGTTTCATGTCATTTCAAAGATTCCCAAATGGTAATGTCGTTTCGATAATCAACCATTTCATGTCTTTGTGTCCAGGCTGACGTCGGTTCTGCCCTATGCCTCGACTCCGGGACACTACTGGAGAGGCTCTCCAGTGGTGCGCACCTGACCCATGAGGAGGGCATCAGCTTTGCGCGTCGGGTGCACGACGGGTGTAGACGTATCGTTAGCCTACTCTCCTGCACGAGGCTACCCGCGGTCTCCACGCCCACCGCTTCGACTGCTCGTCCACCCCGACCAGCGTGGCACCACTCTGGTGCACCTACGTGGATACGTCCTCCACCACCTCACCCGGAGCAGCCAGGGGGTTCAGCCTGGGCAAGGCCTCCTACACCGGTTCACTTCACGCCTTCTACGCAGGGGGTGTACGCCCCTCCTCCTGCGTGGATGGCACCAGGCACGGGTACGCAGAGGTTCTTATATCGTGTTTATCCGAAGACGATATGCAACGAACTAACGTTATTAATATTGCAGGTGCTTACCAGCAGCACGACGTCTCCGGCATCTCCCCAGGCCAGGAGGAAGTGTACCAGTTTTTCGCGTCTACACCGGAGTGGCATGGACACTACTCCGACGTAGCACCGGAGGTTATCTCTGCGCCCGGTGCACCGGAGAGCACACAGCCAGAGGTGCAGCTTACTCCGCCCCCGCCCCCGCGGGATAGACACCCTCCTCCTCGTTTTACTTTTTCGGATCGTCCTAACCCGTTGCACCGGAGGAGGGCCAAGCGAGGCCGTATGGGAGGACGCGGGCGCGGTGACGGGGCACACCAGGGTGACTAGTGAGGCGACGCTGCAGATGTATTTATGCATGTACTGAAAAAACATGCGGCATGTTACTCACAGTTATAATATGAAGTTTATTTAAATTTACATAAGTCTATTATCTCTCTCCGCACATAAACTATCTCACTTAACAGTGTATGTATCGATCGTTCTGTACTCAATCTTTCATGAAAAAAAAATTTTAAAACTTTTTGCACACCTACAATATACAATGAACATAAACTTTTATTACAATTTCACCGTATTTTTTACCCGTTCAACGTTACAAAATTCACAAAATCTAAACAAAACACGGGGGCTACATGCAGTCGCCATCCCGTATGGCGACTGCATGCTAGTCGCTTAACGGAAGAGCGACTGCATGCCAGTCGCTTAACGGAAGAGCGACTGGATGTAGTCGCTCTACTGTGCAGCGAGACAAATTGTGTCGCGGTCTGGTTGGGCGATAGGCTCCAGTCGCCCAACCATTCGGCGACTGGAGCCTATTTTTGTAAAAAATTTTCCCGCGGGTATATTTATGTAATTTCGAATAAAAAATGGATTATCCGTACAAAAAATTCGAAATGAATGGATGGTTGGCTTGCACAGGGATTTGATGCGGACCAGTGAGATTGCCATGGCCACATGTATACAATATATATATTCAGCTAGATCCCACTGTTCTTCGCTAGTTTATTTGTGCTTTTAGCTAGTGGTTTGTGGGTGTAATCACTCGGTGGCGCTAGCTGCAGCCTCATCCTCGTCATCACTTCACTACCAATTTTTCAGCCTACCTTCAATTGAGCATGCATGTCACACCAGTAGAACACTTGCGCATAGACAATTAATTATACATACACACATGAATATGAGATGTGGATTGAGTTGACATGAAGCCAATCAGAAATGGGATTGTACTGTACATAGGATGTGATGACAGGCTTATTTATTCGAGTATGATTGGAGTGGTATTTGTTTGGCGCTATGGATGACAAGGACTCTATAACGAAACAGTTCTGATATCACTTGATAAGACGGATAGCTCTCTGATGCTAAGCAGGAGTCGAAATCCAAGAGCTAACCAGGAGTTTTATTTCTCTTAGTATTGTTCATGTGAAACGGCATGCAAACGGGGCCGCTCATCTTTGCGCCAAGCAAGCGTCTTCGTCTAGTGTTTGGTTAAACTGGCACCGGATTTCTTATTGTACTGTTTACAGCACGATGATACAAGCTCCCGGTCTCAAAAAGAACAAAAAAAAAAAAACCAACTGATATGAACTAGGCTAGAATTTACTTCGATTGGTGACACAAGCGGCATCCATGACGAAGAGGATTATCCCAGGTCCCAGCCTGCAACTGGAGGTGGTTGGGGCGTTGGTGCATGGGCCATGTAACAGTGCCTCCAATAAATTACATGGTACATAGAAGCCAGGAGCATGATCCACATATCCTGTATCCGCCTCTCTCCTATCTTATCCTATCCTATCGTGATCTGGCCCTGAACAGGGAGATCCTCCTACTCACCTCTCACCCATCATAATCCATGGAAAGCATCCGCATCTCTCAAGGCATCTCATCTAATCCCACTAGCTTATTTCCCTTGCAATATCAACAAAGAAATGATACAAAATTGAGACAAAAAATGTACATGTTTATTTCCCTTGCAATATCTACAAAGAAATGATACAAAAATGAGACCACAATGTACATGTTTATGCTTCTTCCCTGTGAACTAGATTAGGTTTAGATAGAGATAATGCCATACTACCATTTCAAGTTTAACCTAGGAGCTGTATCAGCCAATATGTCCAATTAAAAAGATAAGTTCCCCTGCACTGCTGTGCTTGTGAAAACAAATTTATATAGAATACAAATTACAGTATAATTATTTATTTTAAAAAAGAGCTGACAAGAATCTAGCTATACACCATGTACAAAAAAATAGGTGCTCGTGTTTGCTCTACTCGAGTTGTTTGCCGCAATCGTTGTTGGTATGGCATTGCTATAGACATATTTAAAAACAAACAACGACGCTCAATAATTTGACTCATAAAAAAATACTTGACCACAAGAACACATATTATGATCGATATTAGTATTTATTTTGAGAAGAATTATATATATGAGGGAGATTCCTTGCTTAGAAATCGATGTGTAACCATTCACATAGACATTGTGTACACCTTAAGGGAAGTAGTTACTTACAAGAAAGGAGTGTACAAGAAAGTTGCAACAGATCTGGGTTTTGTTCTAAGTGTATTTCCCTCTTATTTTCCTATGTTCCTTCGGTTAATACCAAAGCCTTTGCTTGGAACGTTGTTTATTTTCAGATATTGATATGTATCACTAATTATTCGTTTGACAATTAATTGATACTAATGCTCTAAATTGGTGTTGCAGGATCTTCTGATGCACAACTTGTATTGCTGTAGAAGAAAATTAGCACAACTCGTCTGCTTGTACAGTATGATCTCATCGTTTAGTTAATAATATAATTCTGGGCAATCTTGGATTTTTATATGCTTCCAACCTGGCTTCTGAGATAATATTTAATCAACAAGGTGTTTTTGTCCCGTGTAATGAGTAAGCCAGCTTTGCCTTCCATGAGCAAGCAAGAAAATCCTACCCCGCCTTTAGTTGTCATATAAAATAAAAGAAAAATTATAATTTAATATTGAATCGTACTGTGCACATACGACAACGACAAAATACACAAAGTTAAAAATATGGTTTAATTTACTCCATTTGCCATGGTTATGTACCACTAAGGGCATCTCCAATAGGGCTATGTCTGCCGCTGGTTAGCTTCACTATGTTAGCAAAGTCCTAAGTGGAGGAGAGAGAAGTATGAGAGAAAAGGAAAGCCGTAATCTCAGCACGCGATGGGCACAACACGCTAATCAAGATCTAAGCGATAAGCGATTTCGTTGTTGGAGTGGCGCCGTTAGCTCCCTACGCAGTTTGTGGAGCTCGATGGAGTAAAGTCTGGTGCTGGCCAAGAACAGCAGGATGACTGTAACACCCTGGCCTAATCTCTAAGCCCATAATGCTACACTACTCACTATCCCTCTAAACTACTAGATTTCGGCAACATCTCCTCTAGTTACATCTCAACAAAACAGTAAACAACCTACAGTTAACAATGTGCTATAAACAAGAGAAGGCACATCACAACTGAAATCTTCCTGGCCTAGTCCTTCACAAAGAACTAATTCATAATAAACATGAGTCAATGGCTAGAGTAAGAATAAATAATTCACAATATAAAACTTAGGTCACTCGCACCTAAGAATGCTCAGGACCACAAGTCTGAGAACACTCGGGACCTCACGCTCGAGAACGTCCAGAACCATTAGTCCGAGAGTATACTTAAAACTTGCAAATAGAATATTACCGAGGAAATATACATTACCATAAAAAGTTTCGTACTGTTCATCATCGGTTTACGAGGGACGAGGGTTTTATTGACTAAGTTTTAGATTAGCAAGCTACTTTACTAAGGCAATATTAGGGAAGACAAAGTCTCGATCATTCTTATTCGATGTGGTGCAGAAGTGCTACTCCCATTCCTTACATGTCCGCTCATCGGTCATCTAAACCAGCAACGAAGCAAGCGTGAGCGCAAGATTCAGCAAACACATAGAAAACAGTAAATACACAATCTCATTAACCGTTCATTATCCATATACTCTTTCATACTCTTTAACAATTTAGTTTGTATTAACTTTTCATTACCATTAATGCAATGCAAATGGATATGCACATCTCTTCTCTTTATTTAGCTTATACTGGTATAATTGAGTGGACACATGTTGATGTATCACCTTCTCATTATCTTCATCCCATGGAGATACTTTTCCCTCCATCCTATGGAAATACCTTTCTCTCCATCACGTTGAGGTGCCTACCGAAGTAGGTCTTTCATGTCCATTGAAGTGGATCTCTTGCATGCCATGAATATGCATTTAATGCAAATGCATGAATTTCATCATTATTTACCACTCTCTCTTTCTTTGTCACTCATCCATCACCATTATCATTTAATTATCATAGAAAATAGGAGTAAACATTGTAATAAAGCATGATAAATATTCCATCAAGTTTAACTAGTAACAACCATCAACCTAATTTACTGTTTTGCAATGCACTTGCTTGATTAACCTCATAAACGATATATGGATGGAACTAAGCCTTCACTTGAACAACCCATAAGACATCTAAATATATCACTAAAATAGTACATACCCACACAAACGAATGACATCACTCCTACATGTAAACCCGGCATGTACAATCCCTTTTCACTGGATGCCTTCCTGTTGTCCTGGTGATTAAATGATAATAACTTTTAATATACCCAACCAAATCAAGTGTTTAAACACTCTACAAAAAGCTAATAAAATTAGCTACCTTTTCCTGGTAGATCAAATTCTTAGGTTATCCCCTTAACACACCCAAAATCTTAGTAGAAGCTCTGCACATGGGATCCATCTACTAACGTGTTCTAGCCAATCCAAACACATCTATCTTGCTAATCCCTACTATAATCCATACACAAATAGATAAACCTACACAATCAATAAATGGATATGGGAAAAGAATTTGAGACATTACCCTAGAGATGAACAACTAGCTCGGGGCACCTTTTCCCTCTTCTTGACCTGATTTGGCATCGGTTCAGCCTCCTCCTCTATTCTTTTTCCTCTTCCTTTCTTCCCATTTCTTCTCTTTCCTTGGCCTAGACCCTTCCTTCCTCTTTCTCCTCTTAGCCGACCCTCTCCCTCCTCGGCTGACTCCTCTCTCTCTCTCTCTTCCCTCCTCCTTCCTTAGCGGCGCCCATCGCAGTGGCCCACATAGAGGGACGGAGGAGCAGTGGGAGCATGAGAAGGCTGCAATGGTGGTGAGCAACAACACACGAAAGGTGGAATCAATACGAAGGGGCGATGGCGCTTACTACACGGTGCACAGAGGGCAGCGCATGTGGAGAGGGCACTGGGGAGGCAACATGGAGCTTAGCAGGTGGCGGTGCTACCTCCAGCGGTGAGAGCAGAGGTGATATCAGCATGCAAATGGCAAGGCACAATGCAAAGGAGCGGTAGCGTTGGTGCATGGAGGGAGCAGGGAGCGGATGGGGGGGAGCAAATATATAGAAAAAAGGGAATGGTAGCTAGGGTTGCTGCCCCCTGGCCTCCCCTAAAAGGGGGTGGCATGGGCTAGGCCAGCACGTGTTTGGGCTTGGCCCAGCTGCCCCCTAACACTTTTTTCTTTTCCTCTAGTATCACATGCTACCCTCTTAATAGAATTCAACCCCAAATTCTAACGCTCCACATTATACATAGAAAACAGAATGAAATAAAATGAATGGAAAACAACTCTAACACGTACCCATCGAGAACAACTCTGGGTACCTCTCGCACATGCGAGACTCCAATTTCCATGTCGCTTCTCACTTGGACTGATGCTACCAAAGTACTTTGACATACTTTAATATTTTGTGCCTTATCACTTTCTCCGATCCCTCTATAATCCACACCAGACAAGACTCAAAGGTGAGGTCTTACTTAATGGTTAATGATTCTAGTGCAATCTCATACTCTGGGTCCCTTAAAGTACTTTCACAACATAGAAACATGAAATACATTGTGCACTCTGCGCATGAACTCAGGGAGGTCCAAGTGATATGCCAACTTTCCAATTCATACTAGAATCATAAATGGTTCAATGGTACCAAATTGCATAATACCTTTAGTGGGAGACACTCTCAGGAGCACCTGATCACCCACCTCAAATTCTAATTCTCATCTCCTGACATCTACATAGCTTTTCTACCTACTTTATGCTGCTAGCAGATGCTGCTTAATCTCTGCCATTCGTTCCACTGTTTGTTGGACCCAATCCACACCCAACACTACCTTCTCACCAATGGCATCCCAACAAAGTGGCAATCTACACTTTTGCCCATACAGCACCTCGAATAGCACTACCCAAACACTAGAGTGATAGTTGTTGTTGTAGCCAAACTCTGCGAGTGCCAACTGAACCTGCCAACTATCCTTCCAAGACAAAACACAGGACCTCAGCAAGTCCTCTAGTGTTTAAATGGTGCATTCGAATTGCCCATATGTTTATGGGTGGAAACGGTATTAAACCATAATTTCATTCCCATAGTGCTCTGCAAACTCTCCCAAAACTTGGGGACAGACTTGGCATCTCTATCTAAAACTATGGACTTGGGTACACCATGCAATCTCACTATCTCGCACACATAGATTGGAACCTGTTGTGGTTACGGACCAAACAGAGAGAGAGGTATGGTAGTGGAGAGTTAGGTGAGCAATGCTTAGGGTTTCCCCCCATGGCCTGTATCGTGTATATATATATATCCACATGGGGAGTGCTTTACAATTATACCCTTACACTCAAGTATCCCTCTCAGGGGTATGAACGTCATTGTACATGTCCCATTTTGGGCCTTACAACCTCCTAACAGGCCGGCTGGGCTTAGGTGGGGGCCACCCCTACAACAGGAGCCTCTCATGGTGAAGGGCTTCACAGGCCGAAACCATGTTGCTGAGCCATTTGGCCCCCTCTGTCCCCACGGCCTGTGGACTTTTGTGTTGTTGGATGGAGCCTTATTATTTGGTGTAGTCTCCGCCCTGCACCGAGGATATGGTGATGAACGGGTTGCCAGAGCCGTCCTTGGCCACGGGGCCCCTGGGTGTCGGAGTCAAAGTCGAAGCAGAGACAGGCTCATGCCGCGGACACCCTGGGTGCGAGACAGGCGAGGCTCCCGCGCGTAGCGCCGGGGAGTCGAGTGGGGGGCTTCGCCTGGTCTGGCGTCGACATGGCCCGACAGCTTCGTGGCCCGGAGATGACGTCTTAATGGCGACGAGAATTGCACCGACCCCTAAAGTGTCAGGGGCAGGCTGCTGCAGCCGTACGCGCTGTCCCGATGGGAAGGTACACGCGGCGGGACGCGATTTTCGCGTCGTGGGTTGTTAGCGGTCGCACAACCACGATCATGCGCCCCTTCCCGAGAGAGGCGGGATGCTACTGGCGCGTCGTGCGCTGTTCGGCCGCCTGCCACTACGCGCCCCCAGCTGTCAGCGGTTACGCTTCCCGATCGTGGGGAGCTGAACCGCTGGGCTCCCGCCGATTGCGTTTTCGATCGTGGGGAGGTGAGGGGGCTTTATAAGGCGTCACCACTGGCATGCGAACGCTCCTCTTGGTTGCTCGATTGCTGTTGCTTTGCTCTCTTTTTCCTCGTTCTTTTGTGCAATCTACCCTTGCTCCCGCTTCTTCACTTTGGAGGAGGATGGTGTGCCGCGAAGATCTCGCTCGTCGGCTCAGTGGAAGCGCCTCGTCTAGTCAGCGTGGTGTGTCGCCACCACCGGCGGAATACGCTCTGGCGGTTCGCGACCCACCGCAGGTTGACAAGCGGTGGGATGCCATGAAGAAGTCGGGAGGCCGCTGCTCCCGTGTGTAGGGTGGAGTCTCGCTATGGAGGAGATGATCCAGACTCTCCTTCGGGAGAAAAAAATGGAGGATCGTGCGGGGGTTCGCCTGCCCTGCAGCGATGAGACGGAGCTGCATCCGGGGGAGACGGAGGCGATTGTCTTCGTCGTGTTTTTTTATGCCGGGCTTCGGATGCCCTCGACGGTCTTCGTCAGCGAGGTCTTGTGGGCTTATGGTTTGGAACTGGTGCAGCTGACCCCGAACGCGATAGTCTGCATGGCTGTTTATGCGTGGGCAGCGCGAACAGAAGGTGTCCGCCATAGCGCGAACCTGTTCACCCTTCTGCATGACGCGCGCTGCCAGCCGAAGAAGGTCGAGGGGGGGCGCTGTCGAACTTTGGCAGTGTCAACTTCGTGTTGAGGTCGCAGTGCATGAAGCTCTTCCCCTCGTTGGCGACGCGAGGAAAGTGGGAGTCCGGTTGGATGCGACGGTGGTTCTACCACCATGTGACGAGCACCAGCGGTCTTCGGTGCCAAGGACAGCCGATATCCTTCAATAGCTCACCGGGGTTGAGGCCGAGGGGCAGCGACGAACAGAAGGCGCGGAGGCTTGCCGGTATCACCCTCCGATTCAACAAGCACGACCTCACCGAGGAATTTACGATGTACGGGGCGTCGCCACTCTCCGGCTGGTGGACGTATGAATGGTGTCGCACCCGGCGAGATGGCATTCACCCGACAATATCCTCCCTTGCGAAGCCCTCCGCTCCTTGTAAGTTCTCCTGCCCTAGGCTGTGTACGCGCACATGTATGCATGTGGCCGCTTGTGAACAATGCCTTACTTTTGCATGCAGGGCTCCGACTGGAAGATGCAGAGCGTGTGGTAGTTGCACTCCTTGGGCCATACACGGCCAAGTAGCATAAGCTGCGCGAAGCTGCGGCCACCTCAGCGAAGCTGGGGCGGATAAATCGGGTATGCGAGGCCCTGGAGATTCCTGTGCCCGAACGCGCGGTGCCGGTGGCGGTCCGGAGTCATCGCCGCGATGGCGACGGCAAGGTGGGGGCTCGCCCTCTCGGCTCAGGACCCGACCTGATGCTGCCGCATCCAGCCCATCGGCCGTATCCCTGGTCGGTACCATCAAGACTGAGGGTACGATGGGCGCTGGGTAAGAACACGCCGATTCGCGGGAGCACACTACCCCCAGCGAGGAGGCCTTAGGCGGCGGTGAGGTGACGGGCCCCGGTACCGACTCCCCCGAGGACGAGGCCTTGTCACCTGTGCCGACCACCAAGGAGCTGCCGCTTACGCTAGTCGTTACAGCCACTGGAGCGACCGAGGAAGCATCGCCCAAATCCCCAAGGGCAAAGCGCCCCCGGATACAGTCGCCCTCGCTCTCGAGGAACCGGTTCAATGTGGCGGGCGCGGTCACCGGGGACCTAGAGTCCGACAGGGAAGCCATTCAGGCCGAGGAGGAAGTCATCGCTCCCCAGGCCGATGAAGCCCCAATAACCCAGATGGAGGCTGAGCGGACACCTCCCCATGCCTTGGTGGAGGGTGTCGAAGGTAGGCGTAATTCCTTTTCCCCCGCGACTTCGCGAAGCTCTCTCCGATTTGCTCGCTCATTCCGTCGTCGACATCAGGCGAGACGAGGTCTCCCGGACGCGGCCAAGGATCGAGCAACGGAAGTGATCGCAAAGTCTCCAGCCTTGTTGCACAGGACGCGACGTGGGCGCTTGGTGCTGTCGAAGCCGCTGGAGCGGAGGCGCAGAGGCCCGCCATCTCCAATTTCATCCCTCAACTGGAGATGCTTTGTGTCCTTCACGAGGTCACGGAGTGCGCCGACGGTAGCCTGGATCGACGGGTGCTGTCGACGTGCAGGGGAGATCTTCTGGCACTCGCGCTGGGTGCCTTAGAGATGAGGGTTAGTGCCTAGTTCAAAGCCTACGCCACTGTCGAATACTTGGCTAACACTCGCAGTTTTTTTGACGCTTGCTCTCAGCCGAGCCCTGGAGGAGACTTGCACCCATGAGCGGAGGGTGCTGGAGGGCTCACGCCGCCAAGGACGAGCGTATTCGCATGCTGGAGGTGGAAAGCGCGAGGGCGATTTCCGACGCGCAGATACTTGCTACGAATTCGGAGTGCGCAGTGGCAGTGGCGCAACGTGCCACAGAGGAGACCCAGCTCGCCGCGGCGGAGGAGCGCACTGGCTTGATTGAGCAAATTGCCGCGCTGGAGGGGGAGAAGGCCCAGCTCACCGCGTCTCTTGAGGAGAGGAACCGAACCTTGGGCGACGCGTCAGTGGCGGCGTACAGGGCGATGGAGTCTTTGGATCGGGCCCTCCAGGACATTTCTGTTGACGTGCCGGACCTTACGCACAGCCCTACGGATCTGGCGCAGACGCTTCAGCGAATCGAAGAGGCCTCAAGCCTCGCCCTCCGCGGTGCCAGAGCCTTCGGCGATCACTGCGGCTTCTCCAGCGCTTGCCTCGCCTTCGCCATGCTTCACACCCGGGGGTGTGAACACATCAACGAGATGGTCGACCCTGAGCTGGATCTGCCAGCCGAAGCCGGGGTGATGTCCTGTGCCGTTCGCGCCACTCAGCCCGCCCTCCAGACTTTCTATAATCGGATCTGGGGCTACATCGGGGAGGATGCGGCCAAGGTCATGTTGCGGCAAACGCTGCATCGGGAGGGGAACTTCCTCCAGTGGCTCGAGGAAGTTCCCCGGCGCAACGAAGATGGCGTGGACCCACAGGTGTAATGCCGGGATCTGGTGTGTTGTGTTATGTATGCCTTGTTGTACAGTTGTTACCCTGTGGCCTCCTCCTTTTTGTATGAATGAAACAACACTTGCCCAAGGCATTCTGTCGTTGCGTATTATTTTTGCTCTGGGCAGATGTGTCATGGGGCCTATTAGTACTTCCGGGCCACACGATTCGATGGCACTTTCGACGTTGGGCATGAGCGGAGAGGGCCCGGGATTTCTGGGCGACCTGGGCTTCAGCGGGTGACACCTCAATGGCGGGACATGTTGAGGCGAGGCCAGACGAGCAGCGACCCTTGGCACTCGAATACACCTGCAATGCTTGGCCCTTTGCCAACGGAGGCGCTGACGCCGTGTAATCGTTCCCTCATGCAATAAAGGCTGGCCTCTTGTGCCCAACTTCGCTCCACTCGACGGTCGTAGCACTTTGTAAACGAGGTAGACGCGCGAGCGCTCTGTCCCCTACCCTTCGAAGTGGTGGCGGTGGAGCTGGCGCCTAGTCGAGGTAGATGCACGAGCGCTCCGTCCCCTACCCTTCGAAGTGGTGGCAGCGAAGCTGGCGCTTAGCCGAAGTAGACGCGCGAGCGCTCCGTCCCCTACCCTTCGAGGTGGTGGCAGCGGAGCCGGCACCTAGTCGAGGTAGACGCGCGAGCGCTCCGTCCCCTACCCTTCAAAGGGGTGGCAGCGGAGCTGGCGCCTAGTCAGGGTAGACGCGCGAGGGCGAGCCTCTGCTACGTCCTATTTACACTCCGCAAAGTGCGCTACGGAGGCAAGCCTCTACTGCGTCTTAGCTATACTCTATAGAGCACACAGGAACATCAACCACGTCTTATTTATACTCCGGAGAGTACACGTAGGAGCAACGCCCACACGTGCGCGGGGACATCCGCATCTTGTCTATACTCAGTAGAGTGCGCAGGGACAACATCCGCGTCTTATTTATACTCCGTAGAGTGCGTGGGAACATCAACCATGTCTTATTTATACTTCGGAGAGTACGCGTAGGGGCAACGCCCACACGTGCGCGGGGATATCCGCGTCTTGTTTATACTCAGTAGAGTGCGCAGGGACAACATCTGCGTCTTATTTATACTCCGTAGAGTGCGTGCGGAGGCGGACCTCGATGCTGCGTCTTATTTATACTCCGTAGAGTGCGCGTGGAGGCAGACCTCAACGCTGCGTATTATTTATATTCCGTAGAGTGCGCGCGGAGGTGGGCCTCAATGCTGCGTCTTATTTATACTCTGTAGAGTGCGCGCGGAGGCGTCCCCCCACTGCGTCTTATTTATACTATGTAGAGTGTGTGCGGAGGCGGACCTCGACGCTACGTCTTATTTATGCCCCGTAGAGTGCGTGCGGAGGCGGACCTCGACGGTACGTCTTATTTATACTCCGTAGAGTGCGTGCGGAGGCGGACCTCGACGCTACGTCTTATTTATGCTCTGTAGAGTGCGTGCGGAGGCGGACCTCGACGGTACGTCTTATTTATACTCCGTAGAGTGCGTGCGGAGGCGGACCTCGACGCTACGTCTTATTTATACTCCATAGAGTGCGTGCAAAGGCGGACCTCGACGCTACGTCTTATTTATACTCCGTAGAGTGCGTGCAGAGGCGGACCTCGACGCTACGTCTTATTTATACTCCGTAGAGTACGCGCGAAGGCGGACCTCCACGCATCTATGCGCAGGATAAGAGCTTGGCAAACAATCAGCTTTACTAAACTCCCGTTTGCGTGGGCGAGCATCTTACAATGGTTGAGGTGCCGAGCTTGCTACAGGCTTCCCTTCTGTCCTAAACATAGTACCACCGCAACTTGTCTGCATTCCATGTGTGGCAGAGCGTCTGCCCTTCCAGTGTTGCGAGGCGATAGTTCCCTGCTGCAGAGCTGTCGCGACGATGTACGGGCCTTCTCACTTGGATTCCAGCTTGCCGACCGTCTCCGCATGGAGTGCCATTTTGAGGACGAGGTCTCCAGGTTGAAATTCTCGCGAGTACAGGGTGCGATCGCGCGTGCGCGCCATTTGACGCGCGTACTTTGCGACGTGCTGGGTTGCGCTTACTCGCTCTCCATCGAGGAGGTCCAGGGACTGCTGACGCTCTTCTTTGGGTGCCTGGACGAGGACCCTTCTCGAGCCGGCCTTTATTTCTTCGGGCATCACTGCCTCATCGCCGAAGAGGAGTTTGAACGGTGTGAATCCCATCGAGCGTGTCATCGTTGTGCAGAGGGACCAGAGGACGCTGTGGAGGTCATCTGGCCATTTGCCCTTTGGCAGCCCGACAAGGCGCTTGTTGACTCCGGCGGAGATGGCGCCGGTCGCCCGCTCGACTGCTCCGTTAGACTGCGGGTGCCCGACTGAAGCGAATCGGAGTGTGATGCCCATGCTGTCGCAGAACTCCTTGAATGGGGCGGAGTCAAACTACAGGCCCTTGTAGACGGTGAGCTCTCTAGGTACTCCGAAGCAGCATATGATGTTATGCCAAAGAAAGTGTTGCGTGGCCGCGGAGATTATCTTGGCTAGAGCGACGGCCTTCGGCCACCTGGAGAAATACTCCAAGGCGACAACCACGAACCGACGGTCTCCTGGGGCCCAGGGAAGTGGCCCAACAACATCGATGCCCCACCGTGCCAGCGACCACACTGGAGGGATAGGCTGCAAGCTCGTCGGGGGTCTGCGGATGACCCGCCCCATCCATTAGCATCCTTGGCACCGGCGCACAAGGTCTTGTGCGTTAGCACTGGTGGTTGGCCAGTAGAAACCATGCTTGAACGCCTTGCCGACTAGCGACCGCGGTGCGATGTGCGAACCGCAGAGCCCTACGTGGATCTCCGTGAGCAGTTGCTTCCCCTCTACGTGTGAGAGGCACCGCAGAAGCGGTGCTGTCGGACCCCAGATTATACCATCCGGAATCCTTTGTGATTCCACCGCACTATTCCCTGGATCAGTAGATAGTGCTCACAGATTACAGTTCTGAATATCAAAAGTACATATCAAGCGGAAGCGTAAAATATAATAGTAAACTTACTCATGGGCCGATTAGGCCGAAATCAATAAATTGCAGCAGCGGAAGAACGAAGCACACAGGTGGGACCTTCAGGACATGCCCACAGGCAGCCAACTGGAGGTTCGCGACCTAGCCCTTGACATCTTCATCTTCTCTGCCAGCTTGACCATTCTTGTCGTTGAGACGAGGTGATTTGATTCTTGATTCTGAATTTTGTCGCAAAAGCGAGCGTGAGCACTCCGACCCCGTGCTCCGCGAGCCAATACACGGAATGCAAATAAATAGTATGCATGGCTTATCAAAGGAGAGGCTTGGGTTATTTTATTTGCCATAAAACGCGTTTAGTAGCATTTCTATTATTATATCATATTGTTGCTTTTGTGACCTAAAGACTCCTCACTGCAAATGACATCATTGACTTAATCCACCAAAGATTCACTCTCATTATTAGCTACTGTCTAAGACTCGCAACAGCGATTGCCATAATTGACTTAATCCACCGAAATTACACTTTCTTTAGTATATGCTGTCTAAACTCCAAACAGCATGTGCCATCCTCTATTCAATCCACCGATCATATTCTTTCTGTAATGGTTGATGTCTAAGACCCCAAACAACGAGTGACATCATTTAAATGATCCACCGACTACACACATTTTATATTGATTGCTGTCTAAAACCCCAAATAGCGTGTGACATTATTTAGATATTCCACCAAACATACTCTTTCTAAATTGATTGCTGTCTAATCTCCAAACAGCGAGTGACATCACCTAATTAATCCACCGAACATTCTCATTAAGATTTTCTAATAATCCAATCCTTTTTCTTATTGATTCTAATCCACCAAGAATATCATTGATCAAGCCTACGATTCAATATTATATATCCACCAAGAATATCATTGATCAATTCTACGATTCATCATTATATATCCACCAAGAATATCATTGATTAATTCTACGATCCACTAGTATTCTCCCACCAAGTAAATCACTAATCAGGAACTATAATCCAATACTTGTATTACTCCTCCAAATTCCCGAAAATTCAATTAGATCATCTATTTAGCCTATCTATTCAACTAGACTCCACCAATTTATTTCTCCTAGAACCCACACTATCATTTCCTATTTATGATCGACATGAATCCACCAATACCTTTATGTGTACACTACAAACATCTATTTCCTTTACTCACAACCCTACTTATTCTTTCCATATTTTATTTTGCAGGAATAGAAATGCTACTATTTGAAATACAATACATAAAATTTCCTGAGACCTAGCAGCTTTGGAACAAAACATAATGTTCAAGGAATATTAACATGATTTTCCATACATATGGCATCACACCATATGCCTAATATCACCATAATTTTTCCATACATACGGCATCACACTGTATAACATCTTTCAGCGTTATAGCCGCTTAACTTACCACTGGGACGACACCCAGGACAACACCAATCAGGGCTTTCCACTGCCCTCCACTTTTTCAATCCCATTCATAAAGCATTTTGAAATAGAACTATATCTGGTTAAGTTCTCATGTCCGCCCTTGACCGTGGGCACGGCTATTCGAATAGTTTTGACTCTGTAGAGTTTGCACACTTTACCCACAAGAGACAGTTTACTCGTTGCCCCACACGATTCCTTAGTCATGCGGTTGAGCCAACCATCACAGTAACCGTTCAAAGTACCTCGCCCCTTCCATCATCTCACCCCTATGAGCTTGTCCCGCTTGCGGCAGGTCTCATAGGTTGTGCGGGAGTTCCCCTCCTATGCGCCTAGCAGCTGGATACTTCACCTTGCTAGCACGCCGCAGAAGAACTTCACCCTCCACGAGTGTCCCATTCAAGCCGTCACTTAGTCAGCCGCTTGCACTACCTCATCACCTCCTCCACCTATGATGATGACTTTCAGGGTCCGGTAAATCTACTAGGCCAAGTTGTACTTTACAGACTTGTGGTTGTACTTATTTTACACAGGAGGTCATGACAAGATTCAGTCCTTAGGGTATCTGGGCGGTTCTACCACAAACCACACTCTCGTGCACACCTGCACCATACCCCCGAACCATCCGCCCAGACAAATAAGCAATTTGAGGTTTTTGGGAAAATAACCATATCCAACATACACCAGTCATTACCACCATGACTGCCCAACCAATTTTTCTCAGGATTAAAAGTGATGCTTGGGCGCTCTCGCGCCCATGAGTATCTAAGCAATACTAAGCATGGCATATAATTACGGACTTATTTTCGAAAGGTTACTATATAAGTTTTGCTAGGGCGACAAGGCTCACAATTCAAATATTCCAAAGGGAGGTATAATATTAATCAAGGTAAGCAATGGGCATGTAACTAGGATATTGAATTAAGCATGTATTTGCATATAAAATAACAGCATGCAATTTGATAATTTAAACAAAAAAATAATTTGCAGACAATGTAGGATCAACATGATCAAAGTATTGACTCGCCTTGCACGGTTTACCGCGGTCTTGAGCTCACTCGAAGCTTTCTCATTTGTCGATCTTGAGGCTCGGGTCTTTATCTTTACTTCGATCTCGGCCTCGCTTGCTCCTTGATTCTTCCAGACTCCAATTTCTAATTACGTGCTAAGCAACTGAATTCAAATAAAAACAAATAACTCAAAAGATCCAAATAAATCCAAATAAACCCAATTGAACTCAATTAACTTTTATTATGATCAAACAGGTGATTTGAGACATGGTTGATCGGACGCGGAGTATTGTCGATGTCATAGTGATTGGAGTAAAGTGGGGGAATAGCAGGGAAACTTGCCCAAACGGAGGTCAAAGGATAGGTTATGATAAAGGTATATTCATGAGATTATTTTGTTTAGTGCTCAGAGGTAACTAGGTATACCTAATGGCAGAGTACGACGACTCGATCTTTGTATTAATAGTTTCCTTCATTATTTTTGTGTTTATCAAGGAAGTTCTATGAGCTAGGGTAGGCCTATGTGCTGCTTTATAATACTAGCTTGTTATTTCTTGCATGGCACTTAGCTTGTACATCGTAAGAGCATTAACCCCAACCTAGGGGTTCATATATCGCCTTTAATATAACTTGCATTCTGAGCTAAGGGTTAGTCATTTTGTTAATAGTTTTCAGCATTATGTGCCCAATTGTTATATTTATTACAGTCTTTTACACGAGTCACGTACCTATAACTTAGATCGCAACAACCTAACATTTCAATTTTATTTAATGTTTGTCGTGAAAGTATTTTCATGACCTTTTTAAAGATATAGTAACGATCGTCATACTTTAGATGGCTAATTGCGTATCACTTAATTATATACTGCTTTTGTTGCGCAAATAGTTTATACAATATACTCTAGGGTCATTTTATGTGAACCACTAACCTATGCACCAACTGCCATTATTAACTATATTTAGCGTTTGAGACTTATCTCCTTAATCTTGAGTATATTTTTAATTGAGATCTTTATTAAAAATTGGTCATGCAACCGAGTCCACATTTTATGTATGCCTTTAAGTAAAATTTAGATTTTTAATCAAATGTTCCCAACTACATTAGTTACTCACATGTGACCTCGGATCCACATTAAAGCTTAAATAATTTGATTTCTTTGTCTCAAACAAATTTTATTAGCTTCCATGGATCATTTCCTAATTCTCCTTAAATTTAACTTGGATGTGTGTGTGTTTATATGTATAGTAATTAGGATTTTTATTAAATTTGGACATTAAGCGAAACCATGTTTTATTGATGTCTTTACTTAATATTTAGATTAAGATAAATAATAAAGACACATCAATTATGCATGTATGGTAACTAATCAAATATTAAATCTTAAATAATCCTAATAAAATTTGTTGGCTTCCAGGGACTAATTTCTTTTTTTCCCCTTAATTTTCTCTTAACTGCAATGGAGTAAAGAAGGCAAAACAAAAACAAAATAAAAAGAATGGAAATGGGGGAGGACAGAGATCGAACTCGGGACCTCTTGGTAACGGAGAGCAGGGCCGGTGCTGGTGGCCAACTGGGCCAACATTCCTTCACTACAGACAGAGGGAAAATCGCTTACATGAGGCGACATGGAAACCGAGCTCCACCACAGAGCCTCATTCGGCCGAAACAGGGGAGGCGGGGCACACGGAGGGGATGGCGGCGCCGCCGGTGGGGAGCGGCCGGGGAGACGCCGGCGAGCACAAAAACGGAATGCTTGCGGGGTGTGGGAGCCGGTGAAGGGGGTGGTGCGGCTCGGGGTGGTGCTAGAAAGGGGCTGCGGCACCGAGAGCGGCCGGCAGCGGGGTGGGAAGGGGGCGACGGCGCCGGCGGGGAGGAAGGGCAAAATTGATGTGGGCGTGAGCTTACGGGGGCCGGAGGGAACTCACCAAGGGCAATGGCTCGACCGGAAGGGAATCGATGTGGGCCGGCAACATGCACAGCGGCGGCGCGGAGGAGGTCACCGTGGCCGGCTCGCTACAGTGATGGGGAGGGCCGGGCGGTGCTCGGGGATGCTCCGTGGTGACTAGGCGATGCTCCCGGCGAAGGGAATCGAGCTGGAGTGCACCGAGCTAGAAACGGCGACGGTAATCGCGGCGGCGGCCTGTGTTGGGAAAAATGGGCGGCCCGGCGAGCTTGGCGCATAGGTTTCCGATTAGATGGGAGAGGGGGTGGATGGGGAGCAGGGACACGGTATGACGCGGTTGTCTTGGCCGGATCTTCGCCGGAGTGCCGGAATGGCGAGCTGGCGGTTGGGAAGCTCTCGGCGGCAGAGGATGCGGGACGTGGGGAGAAAGGGGGGAATGGGCCAGAGGGAATGCAAGGGGCAGCGGAGCTCTTATAGCCGTGGAGAGGATTCCGTAGGCGCGCTGTAGCCGGCGACTGGTGAGCAGGGCGCGGGATAGACCTGGCGTGACCGGCGACGTGCGATGCGAGCGACGGGTGACGCGCGGTCGTGCAGAGGAGCAGCTGGGCATGGGCGCGGCGTGCGGGCACAGGCATGACGCGAGCTCCACAAGGGTGGCGACGTGCGCGATGCGATGGGAGGCGGCCGTGCGGCGATCGCGACTGGGGCAGGTGCGCCAGATGAGGCGGGGCCGGGATGACGAGCGCACAGCGGGAGACAAGAGCTGGCGCAGGGGATGGAAAAGAAGAGAAGAAAAGGGAGTCGGGCCCGGCCGCAGTGGAAGGGGAAGGGGAGAGAAGAGAGAGGCCGGGGAAAGGGAGAGAAAAAGGAAGTGGGCCCACTTGTAAGAATGAGAAAGAGGGAAAAGAATGAGAAAACAAAGGCTTAAGAAATTCTGGAAATTGAATTTTTAAATTGAATTTCGATCTCACATTCTAGATTAGTGATTTCAGTTCTTGCATAAAATTTAAATTTAAATTTCCAACCAATTAAAATGTGAGTTTTTAATACTCCTTTAGCCATTGCTTCTCTAATTGGATTTCAAATTTTTATGTCCATTATTTAATACCTAAGTTTTTTTTAATGTGAATATTATTTTATTGACCTGATTTTGAATTCAAGGTGTTGGCATTTTGATTTCATGATCTGTAATGACATTTTTCTGTTTTTATAATTTACAAGATTATTATTTGCATTTGGGAGTATTCTTCATTATTAATTTGTATGGCACAAAACTCAAAAAGATTTCAAATAAATACTCAGAAGAAATTTGAGTGCTAGCAAAATGCAAGAAAAATTTTAAAACTCCACATTTTTTTAGCACTTGAAATTTCAGGATGTTACAGGTGCACAGACTCCTTTTTTGTAGAGTACTCCGTCGAGCACCTAGAAGGATCTGGCGCGATGCTGCAGGCGCCGGAGCTCAACGGGGTCGTTCGGCTCCGCGATGCCCTGCAAGAAACCGTAGATGGGCTCTCGCCAGTCACCCTGCTGGGTAATCTGGTGGACGAGGGCCGCATCGCGGTTGTCCTGAGCAATGGCCGCCGCGGGCAGGACCTCATAAAATGCTCCCTCAGGAGTGGGGAGCTGTTGGCTGGCGGCCTTTGCGAGGGTGTCAGCTTGTTCATTATCCGCCGGAGGAATGGCCTTGACGGTGACACCCAGGAAGTGCCGCTCCTTCGCTCGTACGGCTGCCAGGTACTTGGCCAATTCGGGGTCCTTGGCCAGATATGACTTGTCCACGTGGCCTGCCACCAGACGCGAGTCAGTGCAGACGAGAACTCGTCTTGCACCGAGAGCCTTAAGCTTCGCGAGGCCGAAGAGTAATGCCTCGTACTCGGCCGTGTTGTTGGTGGCAGGAAATCCAAGACGCGCCGAGTACAGCAGGCGGTGCCCCTCTGGCGTAGTAACCACTGCGCCCACGCCCGCGCCAGAAACGTTGTAGGCTCCGTTAGTGTTGAGCATCCACACCGGGTCCTCTGGCTGCTGGGCACGTTGGGCCAGCAGGTCCACTCTGCGAGGACTTGGGACTTGATGGTTGTTCGCGAGGCATACGTTAAGGAGAACGGCGCGAGCTCGGCCGCCCACTTGCCAATGCGCCCTGTGGACTCCTTATTGTGCAGCATCTCCGCCAGGGGGAACGAGGATGGCACTGTGATTGGATGGGCCAGGAAATAGTGTCGGAGCTTCCTCGAGGCCATGACCAGCGTGTAGGCGAGCTTCTCGAGCTCCGTATACCACGTCTTGGTGCCCTAAAGGGCTTCGGAGATGAAGTATACGGGGCGCTGAAGAGCGCCCTTTTCAAGGACAAGAACGGCACTGACCGCTGTCGCCGAAGCGGCGAGGTAGAGCAGGAGGGGAGCCTCTGGTGTCGGAGCGACCAAAGTGGGGAGGCTCGCGAGATGTCTCTTGAGGTTGTTGAAGGCCTTCGCACAGTCGCCGTCCCAATGAAAACCATTGCAGCCGCGGAGGGTCTTGAAAAATGGCAGGCCCCGCTCCATTGCCCTAGACAGGAAGCGGCTCAATGCAGCCATGCGGCCAGCAAGCCTCTAGACCTCCCTTGTCATCTTGGACGGCTCCATAGCGAGGATCGCGTCGACTTTGTCGGGGTTCGCCTGGATGCCTCGCCCGGACACAAGGAAGCCCAAGAGCTTGTCCGCTTGCACGCCGAAGACACACTTGTCCGGTTGACCTTGATGCCCGCCTTCCTAAGGTTGTCAAAGGTCTCTTGGAGATCTTGACCATGGGAGGCAAGCTGTCTGGTTTTGACAACTACGTCGTCGACGTAAGCCTCCACATTCCTCCTGAGTTGAGCGGCCAGCGCTAGCGCGATGAGGCAGGTGAAGGTTGCACCCGCATTCTTCAAACCGAAGCGCATCCTGACGAAGCAGTATGTCCCAATCGGCGTGATGAAGTTGGTCTTATCTTCGTCGCCCTTGGCCATGTAGATCTGGTAGTAGCCAGAGTAGGCATCCAAGAAGCTCATGAGCTCACACCCCCGGTGGCATCGACCAGTTGATCTATGCGCGGCAAGGGGTAGTCGTCCTTCGGGCATGCCTTGTTGAGGGCAGTGAAGTCGATGCACATACACCAGGCGCCGCTGGCCTTTTTCACCAACATCGGATTAGCAAGCCAATCCAGGTGTTGGACCTCGCGGATGACTCCAGCCTGGAGAAGCTTCTCTACCTCCACCTTGGCCGCTTGCTGCCGGTCGATGGACATACGCCGAAGCCTCTGCTTGATCGGCTTGGTGTCAGGGCGGACCGCTAGGTTGTGCTCGATGAGGGCACGGTCCACGCTTTTAATGTCCTCCGGGGACCATGCGAAGACATCCGCATTGCTCCGGAGAACCCGGAGCAAGTCCTGCTCCACCTCCGGGGGAAGGCCCTCACCGATGGACACGAATTGTCCTTCGGCTTGGAGAGGCATTCTCTTGACCCCGCCCTCCGGCCGGGGCTTAGGTGTTCACCCCGGAGCGGATGGCGTGTCCGCCTTGAGTTTGTCGGTGATAGCGTGCACCTTGCGGTGCGTGCTCCTAGCACCAGCCTCCACGCGCCGAGCGATATCCTAGTCGTCGAAGATGGTAATGACACCCTGCGGGCCTAGAAGGTTCATACACAAGAAGCCGTGGTGCGGGACCGCCTCGAAGGAGTTGATGATTGGGCAGCCCAGTATGGCGTTGTACGGGTGCAGGATGTCCACAACGTTGAAGACAACGTCCTCGCTCCTGACGTTGTCGCCCTGACAAAAGGAGACTCGGAGACATACCTGACCCAAGGCCTTCAGCAGTTGGCCCCTGAAACCTTGGAGCGAGGTCCCCGATGGTCCCAAACGACTACAAGGGATCCCCATGCAGTCGAGGGCCTTCACAAACAGAATGTTCTCGGAGCTGCCCCCATCGATGAGGACACGCCTGACGTCGCAGCCTGCAATGTCGGCCGGGATGACCAAGGGATCTTGGTGGGGGAATTCCACGCCCTGGGCGTCGGCCAGTGTGAAGGTGATTTCGCGGTGTGCTATTCCCAAAGGTTGTTGCACCGAGGAGGCCCCCAGCAAGGATCCTCCGGAGATGACGCTGATGATTCGGCGTTGGGCCCCGTCTGGGGGTCCGGCTCCTTGCGACTGCTGCACATGGGCCACAACGGGGAGCGGCGCTTCCAAGGCCCGAGCCGTAGCGGTTTCCTGCCGCAGCGCCATGACTGCGGAGCATGCCCACGTGAAGTGGTCACCATAGCCATGCACTTCGCACCACATGCCGTAGTCTTGGATTTCCTACTCCACGCGCGGTCTTTCGTCGTGGGCCCTCCCGCGTCCCCATCCCCGGCCTCCCTGACCCCTCCCACGGAACATGGGAGGAGAGTCTCGGGGAACGTCCTCTATGCCGAGGACATGACGGGCCTTTTGGGTCCGGCGCTAGTTGCGCTTGGGCTTGTGCCTACCACTTGATGAATTCTTGTGGGGCCCGGCATCACTGTGCTCGGGGGTGTCTCCCGTGGACCTTTGCTTGCGCTTTCCTTTCGGGGGATCGTCCCCCGTGCTTCCTTTTTGCAATGACCCCTCCGCCTGAATGGAATCGGAGTCGTCGCCCTTGCGCCGCCTCGCATCCTCCTCCGCCCGCGCGTACTCTTCCATCTTGTCGAAGAGCTTCACAACCATCTTGATTGGTTTGCGGGCATTGTACTCGGCCAGCGGCCCTGGGCGGAGGCCCTGTACCGTTGCGTTGATGATGGTTGTCTCGTTAACATCCTTGACTTGGCAGTGGACCTTCGCGAAACGCTTGAAGTACTCTCGGAGCTTCTCCGAGGGTGTTTGTTTGACAGCGAAGAGCTGATCCGTGTTGACGCGCTCGACGTAGTTCCCCTGGAAGTTGTTGTAGAGGCGGTCATGGATCTGTTCCCATGTGTAGATGGAGTTTGGCTCTATGGTGAACAACCAAGAGAGCGCCACCCCTACAACGCAAGGGGAAGTCCCTTCGCTTTTGTGGTGTCGTCCCCGCCTGTAGCTTCGATGGCGGTCTCGTACACACGCACGAAATCCCGAGGGTCTGTGTCGCCTTTGTACGGCTCAATGGCGCTAGGGAACTTGAAGTCCTCCAGCCATGCCGACTGCTGCAGGCCCGCAGAGAGTGGGGACTCCAGGTCCACGCGTCACAGTGGGACGCGGCTGGACGTGGGGGCGTCGCGGCTATCCGCCCGTTTTGGCGTGGACTCCAGCGCGACCACCGATGGGGTCTGCTAACTCCGAGCCTCTTGCATATCCTGCACAGCTCCCCAGAGATCCGCTAACTCCCACTGGAGTGTGCCGATGGCCATCAGCAGGGCGCTTTCCACTGTTGGCGTAGCCGGGACAATCGGCGCACCTGGTTACACTACCGGGACAGCAGCGACCACGGCCTGCGCTCCCGGGTTGCCCGATGCGCCGGCACGGTAGACTCTGGAGTCGGTGACGAGATCCGCGTTGCCGCCGGAACCGCTCGCCGCTCCCGCACCGGGTGTAGGGACGGCGGTCGTGCCAACATGGGCGCTAGTGCTACCGCCCCCTACTACCCGGTCGTGCTGCCGGTGTTGACCGTCGTGCCCGCGGTGGGATCGCTCGCCGCGCGTGAGGCGGGGTCGGCCATCGCGTCAGCAGTGGAGTCGGTCGTCGCGCACGGGGCGAGGTTGGCCGCCGTGCCAACGGTGGCGGGGTTGATCATCACGCCAAGCGTCGACATTCGTGGCTGCTGCACCCGCGTCGCCGCCCACGCCCACGACTGCCGACGCCGAGGCCCTGGTGTTGAAGCGGGACTCTGTCGCGCCCCCTTCTTCTTCTTAGCCGCCAATGATGAAGCTTTCTTCGGTGCCATCCTTCTTCGGATCTTGAGGCTTGCTCTTGCTCGAGCTGACCTCAGTCTGAGGGAGGAGGAGTAGGGAGGAGGCGAGTCCAGGGCGTCTTATAGGCAAGGAAGGGGCAGTTGAGCGCCATAAAGACAGAGTGCCGCGAAGTAATGCCGACATGGGCACGAGTAATGCCGGGCATGGGCACGGTATTGAAGACGGAGCAAGGCTAGGGGAATGGAGCCAGGGTAGGCCGGTGGTAAGGGAGTGGCACGGCCTAGGCTAGACGGTGTCAATGCGGCTTCAATGTGATGCGATGGAGGAGAAAATCGGGGGCGGAGCTGGCTTGACCACGGCAAGAAAGAGGGAGGCGACATGCGGCAGAGCTAGGGAAGACAGGGGTGGAGCTAGGCGTAGGCGCAGTACGACGCGGCGACGGTGGTGCCACGGGGAAGAGCTAGCGCCAGGGGAGGAGAGGCACCAGGGACGACAGTGGCGTGGACAGCGCGTGCGCTGCACGCAGGTGAGGAGCAGGGGAAAGGAGGAAGACGAAGGTGGTCGGGTGGGCTGAAGAAGAAAAAGAGATGGGTTGGGGAAAGAAGCAGGCCGGGAAAGAAAAGAAATGGGCCGGCTGTAACATCCTGAAAATCTGAATTTGAAAATATGAATTTCTTGAATTATTTTTGCAATGTATTCCATTTAAATTTGGAGTTTGTATTATTTTCCTGAACATTTGGTAAAGGTTTTAAAAATTCAAAGAATCAAAAAGAGACAAACATGTTAAAAACATTAGGGAGTTAAAATCTAGAATAAGAATCTGAAAAGATGATCCATAAAATATAAGGAGAGAATTTTAATTGAGCATAAAATCTTATCCATGAAAATAATGGTATGAATAGCAAAGGGGCAAACAAATTAAAAAGTCAGCACCTATGAATACAAATATATCTAAGCATAATAAGAAAAAGGCACCTTGGGAAATAAACCAGTAAATGGGGAATACAAATATATGTAAATATATATACATATGTATATACCCATAAGTGTATATATATATCCATGTACATATATTGATAATAGCAAAAGAATCTAATAATAAAAATAAAACAAAAAATGAAAATGAAAGAGGAGGGGTCAGACCAGGCCAGCCGGCCCAGTCCAACCCCGCGCGCGCACCCCTTTCTCCACCAGCTGGCCCAGCCCAATTCCGCGCGCGCGTTTTCTTTTTTCACCGGCCGGCCAGCCCACCCGCGCCCCCTCCCTCTCTGGCGCGTGGCCCCGCCTCCACCCACGCCTCTCCCTCTCTGGCCAGTGGGCCCCACGCCCCGCCCGTGCCAGCGCCCCTTCTTCCTCTTTCCCCCTTTCCTCTCTCTCCGCGCGTGCTCTGTTCCCCTCTGGCAACACGCTCGAGCCCCGTGCACCCCGTCCCGTCGCCGCTCGTCCGTCGCCTCCGCGTCACTACGAGCCCGGCGCCGGGTAAGGACCCCCGGTCCCTCGCACCGCCGCCCGGTTCTCCGCCACGGCCCGGTCCGCCGCCCACTCCACCCTGCCGCTTATAAGACCCATACACCTCACCATTCGCATCGCCACACCCCCAATCAGACTTCCGCCGCCCGTAGCTCGCCGGCGCCCCTCACCCTCTCCAAGACCAGCCGCTGAGAAATCCACTGAGCCAAGCCCTCATACTCCAATTCATCACTCCTACACCTTCCCCAGGACACCGTGAAGCCGACCACGCCCTCTGCCGAGCTCCTCGCCGCCTCTCCGTCACCGGCGTCGAGCGCTTCCCGAGCCCGCCGCCGCCGCACGCTGCCGACCTCCCTTCGGCGACCCCACCAAAGCCTTCCACGTACCGCCGGGGTTCCATTTTGCCCCCTCGACCGCACCTCTCCGGCCGCCCTTCGCCACTGGCGCCGCCGCCCCCGACCCTCTCTGCCCAGCTCCCCCGCCAGGTCAGTATAAGGAGATTTATTCCCCTATAGGGGTAAGCAACACCCTTGGGCTCACTTGTAGGGCTGGAAACGAGCCGAGCCGAGCTAGCTCGAGCCAGGCTCGGCTGAGCTTGCTCAAAGCTGTGGCTCGGCTCGGCTCGTTTCCGAAACGAGCTACGCGAGAGGCTTGGCTCGGCTCGCCTGACGGCTCGAGCCGGCTCGCGAGCCCGAACGAGCCAAAACGGCTCGGCGCTGCCCAATACGCGATCAGGATAAAGTCTTGAAGCTTAAATCACATGTAGTGCATGCACTAGAAGAAAAAGAACTTGCACGAAAAATCAATTTCTGATGGACAGTTCATTCGGATGGAAACCAATCTCCCATTAGAGGATTGATACGTGATGGTTGATGGCGCCTGGCCTTCGTGGCTTTCTTCCGCGTGCAGACAACACTAGGACCGAGGCGAGGAAATTGACCCATGATCTGGCAAAGCCGGGGACGGAAATTCTTCCGCGCGCGAGATCACGCGAACGATCACCCGAACGAGCCAGAACGGCTCGGCGCTGCCCACCGAGCCAAAATGGCTCGCAGACGTGGAAACGAGCCAAAACGGCTCGACGCTGCCCAATACGGGCTCCAGCACTGCGTCCCCCCACCTGCGCGCCCCCCGGTAGCATCCCGACCACCGTGCCGCCACCACCCCACCTGCGCCCCCCGGTAGCATTCATGTTCCAGACAAGAGGGAGGGAGAGGCCCGTACCTGCGCGGACTTGGGCCCGTACTTGAACAGCATCCCCTGGAGCTGCTTCCTCCGCCCGCCTGCGCTTGCACTGGCTGCCACGGTGGAAACCACGCTGGCCTTGCCGCCGACGGTGGCGGGGGCGGAGGCGACGACGCCGCCACCGGGGGGCATGGCGGAGGATGAGGGCTTGCCGGAGGCGGTGCGCGCGATGCCGGAGAACCAGGACATGGTGGAAGCCGACGAGGTCATGGCGGCCGCCGGCGGGGTCACCGCGAGGCAATCGCTTCACGGGATCGGGAGGAGGAGATCTGAAGATCCGGACCATGCAGAAATTGGGGAAGAGTCTGGATGGACTCTGGACTGGACGTATGGTGTTGGTCGGGTGGGGAATGACTCTTGGAGAGATGAAATAAGCGAGCCAACGAGCGGCTCGCGAGCTCGCTCGAGCTCGGCTCAAAAATTTAACGACCTAGGATTGAAGCTTGGCTTGTTTGTATATTAGCCGAGCTCGAGCTGAGCCGAGACGATTTCGAGCCCGAGCGGCTCGCGAGCCTCAAGCTTTTTGTCCAACCCTACTCACTTGGCTAGCAGCGTTACTCCTCCCCCCCCCCCCGACTCCCCGGCCGCGCGCGTTCGAGCCTCCGGCTCCGCAAAGTCGGGTTGAGTTTTCTCTAATTTTTCCTGGGCTGACAGGTGGGCCCCACCTGTCAGTGGCTGCAACCCAAGCAGCCCACTGACAGTAGGGCCCACAGGTCAGTGGCACCCCGGATTAAAAATAAAATAAAAATAAGTGGGTCCCTGTAAGATCGAGGAGGCCGACTAGAGGGGGGGTGAATAGGCGGTTTTAAAATTTTCGTCTAATTTCAATTGACAATTTTAAACTTAATAAATTGACTAGAGCAAGTCGACAATAGTACACCTAAACAACCTAAAAAGGCTCAAGATAATACTAGCACAAGTAATTGACCAATAGCAAAAACAAGTAATCTAGGTCTAAGGTTGCTACTCTAACTAGACAAGCAATCAATTAATATGAATTAAGAACGTTGCTTGAATGAAAGTAAATACAAGAGAGCAAACCACAATTTGACACAATTACTTTTTACCGTGGTGATCAGAGACTTGCCGGTCTCCCCTAGTCCACGTTGAGGTAAGCCCGAACAAATCGGACCGGCTCCACGAATTGAGCCTAATCACCTCGATCACTAGCGGTAGCCCTTTCCCTCTCCGGGTAGGCGAGCTCCGAGCCTTCACAATCCTCCGGGCCTTCTCACAATCGTCTTGAGAAGATCACTGGAACCTCCGCCAAGCCGTCTAGGTGCCGGCAAGCACCAAGAGAAATGAACCACAGCGGCTTGATCACACACAAGTGCCAATTGGATCAATCTAGAATGCAATGCACTTGAATTGGGCTCAACTACCTCTATTGAATGCACAAGAGTGAAAGAGAGGTGTGAGAAGTTGTTCTAGGCTCAAAGATGTTCAATATGGGTTCAACTACATCTACAAATTCTGGTGGGAGTGTATTTATACCCCCACCAACCTCAAATAGCCGTTGCAATAAACAATTCTGAATTTTCAGGAAAACCGGAACTACCGCCGTTATATGGGCGGTACTTCCGGATTTCCGCCGTCGCAACAGAACGGCTATTTCAGGCGGTCAGAAGTAACCGTTGAACAATGAGTGCGGTACTACCGCCATTAAAATCGCGGTACTTCCGGAAATCCGGAAGTTCCGCTCCTTGCCCCGGTACTTCCGATTTCAGCGCGGTTAACTCCAACTCAGGGCGCTCTCTGGAAATGAAGTTCCGCTCTCAAGTCCGGAACTACCGGTCTGCGGTAGTTCCGCAGTTCAAACCGCGGTACTTCCGTTTTCCGAGAGGCTAAGTTTAACTCCGGGTGCTCTCTGGAATTGAAGTTCCGCTCGGGACTCCGGAACTTCCGCACACGCGGTAGTTCCGCAGTTGAACTTGCGGTACTTTCGATTTCCGAGAGACTAACTCAACCTACGGGCGCTCTCTGGAATAAACGATCCGCTCAGAGGCCCGGTACTTCCGGCCATGCGGTAGTTCCGCCCGTAGAACGCCGGTACTACCGGATTTTCTGACAAAGCACAGTTTTGATTGAATTTTAATTTCTAAGTGCATGCATGATCCTAGATTGATCCATAGGGCATATTAGCATATGATCAAGCAAATCACCATGATCCCTCTTAATAGTACGGCGTCTATCCAATAATCCGATCTTCCAACCTATCTCCAAGACCGGTAAAAATAAAATAGCTCCATAAACTATTTACCTTGTCGCCCTTGAGATCTTTGAATCTTCAACATCTTTTTATGTACCTTCTTCTTTGCCCTTGAGACTAATTCTTGCAAACTCTCAATACACAAATTAGTCCCATGATTACATAATATCATTAATTACCAAAACTAATATTTTTAGGGGCCTAGATGCTTTCAATCTCCCCCTTTTTGGTAATTGATGACAACATGAGCAAGTTTTGAGAGGAATTTAAGATTTGGATATACTCCTTGTTTGCAAGTTGTATATCAAGATTTTGAAATGTCGACAATTGAGAACATGGGGAATTTTCGCAATTTAGAAACTAATAAGAAAGAGCTCCCCCTAAACATGTGCATCAAATTTTATGAAGATTTACATGAATTCTATTGAGCAAGCATGATCACAATCATAATATTAAAGCACACTATCAAAATTGAAAGATACGCATAGACAAGTAAATATCATTGCAATTAGGGCATAAGATCCAAACATAGTTCATTACAATGCATAGGAAATTAAAATGCTAAACATCCATCACATCATCCATCACATGGTTCATTACACCATATTTTATTACATAGCCAAATAGATAGATAAAAGACTTAAACTTCTTCTCCTTGCTTCATTTTTCTCCCCCTTTGGCATCGAAGTACCAAAAAGAAGAGCTAATCCTGAGCTGCAGGCAGAGAAGGAGAACTGCGGCGACGAGTGCGGCGAGAGGAGTGAGTCGGAGCCACAGCATGCTCAAGAGATGAGACGCGATCCCCGAGAGAAGAAACAGATGTGATCAAGGTGGCAACCTGTCCCGAAGTCTCAATCTGGCGCTCCTCAAGCCTGAGAATGGCGGAGTAGATCTGGGACAGTGTCACATCACCCTTGCCCTGGTGAGGAGGAGGATCAGCGGGTGCCTGAGGCTGATGCTGACCACGAGGACGAGCAGGAGCAGGAACCGGGGCCTCTGCACGAGGCTTGTATGGCTTGTGCACGGTGCAAAGTGCTCCTCTGTACCCGGTCGTGCGAATGATCAGGGCCATAATGAATGGTGCAAAATTAATTCTCTTCTGCCTGTCATTCTTATTTGCATCAATGCCCCGGACAATGAGATCCACCACGTCAAACTTCTCACCACGCATGATGTAGTCAATCACATTCCAAGCGTGTCCACGGATAGCGTCATAATTTCCACTCTTTGGAAGAATGGTGTGGTTGATGATCCTATTGACAAGACTAGGAATGGGCAGCAGTCCAATTATCGTCCCTGGCACCCGATCAGCTGCCTGGTCATAGTAATCAGTATACGCAGCAATGGGAAGCGCCGGTCTACTGAACACCTTCTCATAAGAGCTGGATTCGGTACCAAGTGCTAGCTCGAACTCATCCTTGGTGCACTCAATGGCCTGCGTTCCAGTCATCCAACATAGATTCTCATAATTGGGAGAGATATACAAAGTAGCATAAAACTGCCGTATCATCTCCTCCATGTAGCTGCACTTGAAAGCGACAAGGTGATGGATCCCGGCTTGCTGAAAAAGTCGATATGCACCATCAAACTTGTCAATCTGTGACAAGTGATCCCAGTCCACATATTTGTGTGCAGCAAACTTACGAGAAGGCCCATACATCTCATTATATACTTGCTCCTGAAACTTGGTATGGAACTTCGGGTTCTGAGAATTGCGAGGGCGGACATACTGACTGTGGCGACGCAAGATGGCATAGTCATCACTGGTGATCTTTGAAAGGTCTATTTCTTCATCTGCAGCTGCCGCAGGCATCTCTTCATCCGAAGCCTCATACTCCTCGCTTTCATGCGAGGCCTCAGATCCGCTCTCATGGGAGCCCTCTGACTCACTCTCGGAGTGGGAGGCGTGCCCCTTACCCCTATCCTCATGCTCTGCCGTCGGAAGGGCGGGAGTCGAGGACGAGGATTGTCCTGCAGTTCCTCCATAAGTCTTGTGGGAGACATTCTTCATCCTCGGCATCTTCAAACATGTGATACAACAATGAGGAGAGATAAAGGATGCAAAAGGAATAAGCTAGATTTGAAAGAGCAACTGACTGTTTGTTGTGTCAGGAAAATCGGAAGTACCGGCGGCTAACCTGCGGAACTTCCGGAAAATCCGGTAGTTCCGGCGTTAAACATGCGGAACTTCCGGAACCACGATAGTTCCGCCCGCTCGGGCGGTAGTTCCGAATTTTCTGAGCAATTTTAGGGCAAGTTCAATCTTCAATCTTTTTGGGGTATTTTTGGTTTGAATTCGATGCATGTATGAATAAACATGGTAATACCCCAAATATACTAATTTGCCCTAAGATCTTCCAGCAAACATCATCACATTTTCAAATTTAGTCTAAACTCAACCTAGGGTTCCAAGAACAAGATAAAAAGAGGATTTTGATCCAATTTACCTTGTGGAGACGAAGGAGAAGAACCCCAGTTGTGCAAGGAATTACCCAAAAACGAAGAACTCCCCTCGGATTCAAAGATCGGGAGAGGAGGGAGGTTCTTGGGGGAGAGAGAGGGTGGAGGAGAGGAAGAAGAGAGAGGACGCGGTTCTGGAGAGGAAGAGGTGAGAGAGAGGAAAGGGAGTAAAGAGAGGGAGGAGTAACGGCAGGGAGGTCGGCGGTTTTTGGAAACCGCAATAAATCCCGCAAAAAACGGTACTTCCGTGCTTAACACGCCGGTAGTTCCGTTTTCTCAGAAAAATCGGAAGTACCGCACAAACAACGGCGGTAGTTCCGGATTTTCTGTCAGGAACGGAAGTACCGCAGTATACACGGCGGTAGTTCCGGAATTTCTGGGACTTCACAGAATTTGAACTTTAGAACTTGGAATTATGCAAATGATCCCTAGTTTTGCACTCAATAAAAGTCATTTAGGATCATTATGCATCAATTGAGCTATTGCTATACGTTGAAATTAGTTTTTATGAAAATAATCACATTTTTGATCAAAAATAAGGAAAATCATTGAAATTCCACACAAGTGCATCAAATGAGCAGAAAAGAATGAAATTTGATTTCAAGCTACATTTGAGTAGTCTATGACATTTAATTTATTCCTCAATTTGCAAAAGCGGCTTTCATCTAATGGTTTGGTGAAAATGTCCGCTAGTTGATCTTCGGTTCGGACGTGGCTAATTTCAATGTCTCCCTTGCTCACATGATCTCTCAAGAAATGGTGGCGTATATCTATATGCTTGGTTCTTGAGTGTTGAACGGGATTGTTGGATATTTTGATGGCACTATCATTATCACACAAAAGAGGCATTTTATCAAATTTAATCCCATAATCCAACAATGTTTGCCTCATCCAAAGTAATTGAGCACAACAACTACCCGCGGAAATATATTCGGCTTCGGCGGTTGAAAGGGCTACGGAATTTTGTTTCTTGGATGACCAACATACTAAAGATCTTCCTAGCAATTGGCAACTACCCGAGGTGCTTTTTCTATCCACTTTGCAACCCGCATAATCGGAATCCGAATATCCAATTAACTCAAATTTTGCACCTTTGGGAAACCAAAGCCCTATATTTGAGGAATGCTTTAAATATCTTAGAATCCTCTTTACGGCCACTAAATGGCACTCTTTTGGAGAAGCTTGAAAACGTGCACACATGCAAACACTAAACATAATATCGGGCCTAGATGCGGTAAGATAGAGTAAACTACCAATCATGGATCTATAAAGCTTTAAATCTACCGACTTACCTCCTTCGTTGAGGTCTAGATGCCCGTTTGTTGCCATGGGTGTCTTTATAGGTTTTGCTTCTTCCATTCCAAATTTCTTGAGTATATCTTTGACATACTTCGTTTGACTTATAAATGTCCCATCTTTAAGTTGCTTGATTTGAAGTCCAAGGAAGTAGCTTAGCTCACCAATCATTGACATCTCAAATTCCCTAGACATCATCTCACCAAATTCTTTGCAAAAGTCTTGATTAGTAGAACCAAATATAATATCATCAACATAGATTTGACATACAAAGAAATCATCTTCAATAATTTTTGTAAATAGAGTTGTATCTACTTTACCAATTTTAAAGCCTTTTGACACAAGAAAGTTGCGAAGGCGTTCATACCAAGCTCTAGGAGCTTGTTTTAAACCATATAGTGCCTTTGATAATTTATACACACGATTAGGATATTTAGCATCTTCAGATCCCGGGGGTTGTTCTACAAATACTAATTCGGAAATAGTTCCATTAAGAAATGCACTTTTGACATCCATTTGAAACAATTTAATATCAAAGCATGATGCAAAAGCAAGATTCTAATTGATTCAAGTCTAGCAACGGGTGCAAATGTCTCATCATAATCTAGTCCCTCGACTTGAGTATAACCTTGAGCTACTAACCTTACTTTATTTCTTACCACAATTCCGTTCTTATCTTGTTTGTTCCGGTAGACCCATTTTGTGCCAATAACATTGTGCTACTTGGGTCTCTCCACCAAAGTCCAAACGTCATTTTGAGCAAAATTGTTCAACTCTTCATGCATAGCATTTATCTAATCCGGGTCATCTAAAGCTTCTTCTACACACTTAGGTTCAAGTGAAGATACAAAAGAATAGTGTTCACAAAATGAAGCTACTCTAGAGCGAGTTTGAACACCCTTACTCACGTCACCCAATATTTGATCTATTGGATGATCCTTGGCTATTGCATTGTGAATCTTGAAGGTATTTAGAGGTTGATCCTTTTCTTCATCTTCTATAACTTGAACGTCATTTGTTGTAGATGAAGAGGGAGGCTCCACTTGTCTTGATGAGCTTGGTGACATTTGATCTTCCTTTGGCCTAATGTCTCCAATTTGCATGTTCTCCATTGCTTTTCGAAGACCTTCATCTCCTACATCATCCAAGTTCTCATGCTCTTCTTGAGAGCCGTTAGTTTCATCAAATTGTACATCACAAGATTCTTCTACTAACTCCGAATTTTTATTAAAGACCCTATAAGCTTTGCTATTTGAAGAATATCCTAAAAGAAAGCCTTCATTACACCGACTTTGAAATTTGGAGAGCCGAACATATTTTCTTAGTATATAGCATTTGCAACCAAATACCCTAAAGTAAGAGATGTTCGGTTTGCTTCCAACGAGAAGCTCATAGGAAGTCTTTTTCAAAAGTCGATGCAAATAGAGACGATTTATGGCTTGACATGCGGTGTTAATAGCTTCCGCCCAAAACTTATCGGAAGTATTATATTCATCAAGCATTGTCCTAGCCATTTCTATTAATGTACGATTTTTCCTCTCTACAACTCCATTTTGCTCCGGAGTGTAGGTTGTGGAAAGCTCGTGCTTTATTCCAAGTTCATCACAAAAATCTTCAACTTTTGTATTCTTGAACTCGGAACCATTGTCACTTCTAATTTTCTTTATTTTAAAATCAAATTCATTTTGGGCCCTTTTTGAAAAACTTTTGAAAATCCCGGAGGTTTCACTTTTGTCATTTAGGAAGAAGACTCATGTATATCTAGAGTAATCATCCACAATGACTAAACAATAGCTATTACCTCCAATGCTCTTATAGGTTGTTGGCCCGAACAAATCCATATGTAAGAGTTCTAATGGGCTAGAAGTTGACATGATACTTTTGGAAGGATGAGAATTAGCGACTTGTTTTCCGGCTTGACAAGCACTACAAAGTCGATTTTTCTCAAACTTCATATCCTTCAAGCCAACCACTAAGTCATGCTTAAAAAGTTTTTTGAGTTGAACCATTCCCACATGACCTAGCCTTCTATGCCACAACCAACCCAAAGAAGTTTTTGCAATTAAACAAGTTTTTAAACAAGACTCATTTGAAGAAAAATCTACTAAATAGAGATTTCCAAATCTAAAACCTTTAAAAACAAGTTCATTATTATTTTCTTTTGAGATTACAACATTTTCTTTTGAGAATAAGTATGTTAAACCAAGATCACATAATTGAGCAACGGATAGCAAATTGAAATTTAATGTTTCAACTAGAGACACATTAGAAATTGAAAGGTCGTTTGAGATAGCAATTTTACCCAAACCTAATACCTTTCCTTTGCTATTATCTCCAAATGTGATTTTGTCATTGCTTCCATTCTCAAAGGTGGTGAACATTTTCCGGTCTCCGGTCATGTGTTGAGTGCAACCGCTATCCAACACCCAATGCCTTCCGCCGGTTTTGTAGTTCACCTACAAAAGAAAATCAAGCTCTTTTAGGTACCCAAATTTGTTTGGGTCCTTGGAGGTTAGTGACCAAGGTTTTGGGTACCCAAATGGATTTCTTTTTAGCACCCAAAATCGAGGTGCCAATGAAGTGAGCAATTACATTTCCATTCTTAGATTTCTTGAGCATATAACAAGAATCATATAGACCAATGGAATGCATGTTATTCTTAGAACAATTATTTTGAGTATGTCCAACACATCGGCATTTTGTGCAAAACTTACCATTCTCCTTTACAAACCTTGGAGGCTTGTATACCGGCTTCTTACCCTTTTTGGGGACATATCCAAGTCCCTCCTTGTTAAAGGAGAATCTTTGATTTCTTAGTAACTTATCAAGAGTTTCTTTTCCCTTGTAAGCTCTTTCTAAGCTTTTGTTCAATTTTAGCACTTGTTCCTTTAAATTCTTGTTTTCATTAGTAAGCACATTATCATGAACAAGATTTAAGGCATTTCCAGAGTCAACACTAGATGAGCAAGGCATGGCAAGTAAATCATCACAACAAGTAGATATGCTAGACTTTGAAATTTCTATACTAGACATTTCATTCAAGATATCACAAGTAATTCCAATGCTAGTGCTAGATTTATGATTTTCTTGGAGAAGTAAATCATGAGCTTCCTTTAGCTCCTCATAAGAGTTTTTAAGAGAAATATGTTCTCTCTTCAAGACCTTAAACTTTGATTTTTCTTTTCCAAGAAACTCATTCAATTCAACTAACATATCCATCAAGTCATCATATGAAGGCTCATCATTCTCAAGTGATTTTACCTTTTCTCCTTTAGCCATAAGGCATGTAGGAGTGGAGAATAGTGATGGAGCCTCCTTGATGGCGATGCCCACAAGCCCCTTCTTCTTGGGAGATTCGTCCTCACTTGAGTCGGAGTCGGAATACTCCTCCTCGGAGTCCCACTCACCAATATGGGCTTCGTTCTTGCCATCCTTGTGAAGCTTCTTGAAGAGCTTCTTCTTGCCGTTGTAATTCTTCTTCTTTGATGACTTCTCCTTGTCATCTTTCTTTGTAGGGCATTGAGAGGCGATATGCCCCTTTTCATCACACTCATAGCAGCGAATGTTGCTATACCTCTTGTTGGAGGAGGAATGTCCCTTTTTGTTCTTCTCATAGCTTGTACCTCGGTTTGGCCGTCTCCTCATGAACTTCTTCATTCTTCTCACTAGAAGTGCCAATTCTTCTTCGGAGTCCTCCTCATCATCATCTTCGGATTCTTCACTTATCACCGCTTTGGCCTTGAAGGCGGTGATCTTCTTGTTCTTGGAGGATGATTGCTCCAAGAGCTCTTCCTTGTCCTTTTTGTAGAGCTCGTTGGTGATGAGGTTGCCCAACAATTGAGTTGGCGTCATTCTTGCCAACTCCGGTGAGTTGAGGAAGAGTGTCACCAACACTTCATATTTCTCCGGCAAAGCTCTAAGCATCTTTCGAACAATATCAAGATCAGAAAGGTTAGTTCCAAGACCCTTTAGCTCATTCACAATGTTGTTGAGCCTTGAGTACATCTCATTGATGTCTTCATGTGGCAACATTGTGAATGTCTCATATTTGATCCTAAGCCGATGCAATTTGGCCTCCTTGACCGTGGGTGTCCCTTCGTGTATTTCCGAAAGGGTAGTACAAATAGCGTGAGCCGTCTCAAGATTGCTCACTATTGAACTCATCCGCGTTCAAGGCTCCAAATAAAGCATTCATAGCTTGGGCGTCTAAATGAGCGTTACGCCCGTCTTGTTCCGTTGGGTGATCCGGATCAAGAGCCATGACATAACCCTCATTTACGACTTTCCAAATTTGAGGACTCATGGCCTTCAAATAAATAGACGTTCTAATTTTCCAATAAGCATAGTTTGAGCCATCAAAGAAAGGTGTCTTTCCTATTGCTATACCCTCACTAGCCATCCTTTTCTCTCTAGACAGTTAAGTCTAAAAATGAGAGACCAAGCTCTGATACCACTTGTAAGATCGAGGAGGCCGACTAGAGGGGGGTGAATAGGCGGTTTTAAAATTTTCGTCTAATTTCAATTGACAATTTTAAACTTAATAAATTGACTAGAGCAAGTCGACAATAGTACACCTAAACAACCTAGAAAGGCTCAAGATAATACTAGCACAAGTAATTGACCAATAGCAAAAACAAGTAATCTAGGTCTAAGGTTGCTACTCTAACTAGACAAGCAATCAATTAATATGAATTAAGAACGTTGCTTGAATGAAAGTAAATACAAGAGAGCAAACCACAATTTGACACAATTACTTTTTACTGTGGTGTTCGGAGACTTGCCGGTCTCCCCTAGTCCACGTTGAGGTAAGCCCGAACAAATCGGACCGGCTCCACGAATTGAGCCTAATCGCCTCGATCACTAGCGGTAGCCCTTTCCCTCTCCGGGTAGGCGAGCTCTGAGCCTTCACAATCCTCCGGGCCTTCTCACAATCGTCTTGAGAAGATCACCGGAACCTCCGCCAAGCCGTCTAGGTGCCGGCAAGCACCAAGAGAAATGAACCACAGCGGCTTGATCACACACAAGTGCCAATTGGATCAATCTAGAATGCAATGCACTTGAATTGGGCTCAACTACCTCTATTGAATGCACAAGAGTGAAAGAGAGGTGTGAGAAGTTGTTCTAGGCTCAAAGATGTTCAATATGGGTTCAACTACATCTACAAATTCTGGTGGGAGTGTATTTATACCCCCACCAACCTCAAATAGTCGTTGCAATAAACAATTCTGAATTTTCAGGAAAACCGGAACTACCGCCGTTATATGGGCGGTACTTCCGGATTTCCGCCGTCGCAACAGAACGGCTATTTCAGGCGGTCAGAAGTAACCGTTGAACAATGAGTGCGGTACTACCGCCATTAAAATCGCGGTACTTCCGGAAATCCGGAAGTTCCGCTCCTTGCCCCGGTACTTCCGATTTCAGCGCGGTTAACTCCAACTCAGGGCGCTCTCTGGAAATGAAGTTCCGCTCTCAAGTCCGGAACTACCGGTCTGCGGTAGTTCCGCAGTTCAAACCGCGGTACTTCCGTTTTCCGAGAGGCTAAGTTTAACTCCGGGTGCTCTCTGGAATTGAAGTTCCGCTCGGGACTCCGGAACTTCCGCACACGCGGTAGTTCCGCAGTTGAACTTGCGGTACTTCCGATTTCCGAGAGACTAACTCAACCTACGGGCGCTCTCTGAAATAAACGATCCGCTCAGAGGCCCGGTACTTCCGGCCATGCGGTAGTTCCGCCCGTAGAACGCCGGTACTACCGGATTTTCTGACAAAGCACAGTTTTGATTGAATTTTAATTTCTAAGTGCATGCATGATCCTAGATTGATCCATAGGGCATATTAGCATATGATCAAGCAAATCACCATGATCCCTCTTAATAGTACGACGTCTATCCTATAATCCGATCTTCCAACCTATCTCCAAGACCGATAAAAAGAAAATAGCTCCATAAACTATTTACCTTGTCGCCCTTGAGATCTTTGAATCTTCAACATCTTTTTATGTACCTTCTTCTTTGCCCTTGAGACTAATTCTTGCAAACACTCAATACACAAATTAGTCCCATGATTACATAATGTCATTAATTACCAAAACTAATATTTTTAGGGGCCTAGATGCTTTCAGTCCCACCTGTCATAGATACAGTACCTGAAAATAAAAATAATGTGAAAGAATTAAAAAAATACCCGGTGGGACCCACCTGTTAGATAATTTTTATTTTCTGGAATTTCAGTGGACTGAGAACTTCAAATGAACATAACTTATTCAATTTAACTCCAAATTGAGTGAGACAAATTTCTAAATTCATCTAAATTCAAGATCTACTCAATGGAACTAAAATCATGATTTTTAAAGTTCATTTGAATTTCTGGTGATATTTTGAGTGATTTGTTGCTTTTCTTTTTATTTGAATGTCGTGCACGATAAAATAGCGTACGAGGCTCAAGACAAAGAGGCCGAGGCAGTCACCCTAGAAGCTCAAGAAAATCAAGACCTCGACCCCTGTGACCAAGGCGAGTCAATACTTTGATCATGTTGAACCTACATTTTTGCAAATTACTTTGGTTTAAAATTATCAAATTGCATGCTGATATTGTATATGCAAATACATGTTTAATTTAAGATTTTAGTTATATGCCCATTGTTTGCCCTGAATAATATTACACCTCCTTTGGATTACTTGATTTTGTGAACCTTGTCGCCCTAGCAAAAATTATAATGGTAACTTTTTCCAAAAGTAAGTCCGTAATTATATGCCATGCTTAGTACTGCTTAGATACTCAGGGGCGCTGAAATGCCTCAAACATCATTGCCATTTTTAATCATGAGAAATTGGTTTGGACAACATGGTGGGAATGACTGAAATATATTTGGACATGATTATTTTATGTTCCCAAAAACCCCAGCTTGCTTAAAATATCTGGGCGGATGATTCGAGGGTATGTATGTGGTGCGGTGGAAGCACAAAGTGAGTAGTGGTAGAACCGCCCAGATACCACTAAGGACTGAATCTTGTCATGACCTCCTGTGTAAAACAGTACAACCATAAGTCTGTAAAGTACAACTTGGCTTAGTAGATTTACTGGACCCTGAAAGTCATCCTCACAGGTGGAGGTGGTGAGGTCGTGCAAACGGCTGTCTAGGTGACGGCTTGAATGAGACACTCGTAGAGGGTGAAGTTCTGCTGTGGCGGGCTAGCAAGGGGGTAGCCAACTGCTAGACATTCAGAAGGAGGACATCCCGCACAACGTATGGGACCCACCGCAAGTGGGAGCGACCCATAGGGTGAAATGATGGAAAGGGCGAGGTACTTTGAACGATCACTGTGATGGTCTACTCAACCACACGACTAAGGAATCGTGTGGGGCAACGAGTTGATTGTCTCTTGTGGTGAAAGTGTACAAACTCTGTAGAGTCAAAACTATTCGAATAGCCGTGCCCACGGTCAAGGGCGGACATGGGAACTTAACCAGATATAGTTCTATTTCAAAAACTTTGTGGGTGGGAATGGAAAAGTAGAGGGCAATGGAAAGCCCTGATTTGAGTTGTCCTGGGTGTCGTCCCAGTGGTAATGTAAGCGGCTATAACGCTGAAGGTCTAGCATATGGTGCAGAGACCATGTAACGGTGGATGGAATCTGGATCACTATTATTATTACATTTTCTTACACACTATGCCTTTGGTCAAAACTGCTAGGTCTCAGAAAATTTCTATGTATTATATTTCAAATAATGGCACTTTTATTCTTGCAAAATAAAATACAAGGGGAAATAAATAGAGTCGAGAGTAAAGGAGTTGGATGTTGGTGATGAACACATAAAGATATTGGTGGATTCATATTGATCATAAAAAGGACACGATAGGGTGGATTCTGCAATAGATACATTGGTGAAGCTTAAATGAATATATAGGCTAGGTAGATGATTTAAATGATTCTGGAGAATTAGGGAGTGCAAAGGTAATTGCTGGATTACAACCCTGATAACCAGCTATTGGGAGATGTTGGCGAGAATGGGATTAACAGTATTTTGATCGAATGCTAGAGGGATGAATTGAAATTTTGGGAATTCGGAAGAATAATAACAATTATTGGAGTATAAATTTGATTAATGATATTCTTGGGGGATGTGTACTAATGAATCGTAGATTTGATCACTGTGTATTCTTGGTGGATGTAAAATAGTGAATTGTAGACTTGATCACTAATAGCATTGGTGGAGGTATACTAGTGAACTAGTTAGAGATAGATAATGGAAAATAAGATTGATTATTGGAAGATCAAATTATGGTTGTGGATCAATAACAGAAGGATTGGAGTGTTGGGAATTTAGAATACAAAAGATACTTGTGGATAAATTAAATGATATTAGATAAATGATGTCGCTGGATTATATAAATTATGATACTCGTTGTATGGGGATTTAGGCAACAATTGATTGGTGGATGGTATAATTGATGATATTCGATGTTTGGAGTTTTATACAGCAAACAATATAGAAAGTATATGATCGGTGGATTAATTGAATGATGTCCTTCACTGTTTAGAGTCTTAGATAGCGATCAATATAGAAAGATTAAGATCGGTGGACTAATTAAATGATGTCACTCGCTGTTTGGAGTCTTAGATAACAGCCAATAAAGAAAGTGTATTTTCGGTGGATTAAGTCAATTATGGCAATCGTTGTGTGGAGTTTAGGTAGCAACCATAACACTATAATTAAATAATAATAATGCTACCAAAATTGATTTTTGGCAAATAAAATAACTCGAGCCTCTCCTTTGATAAGCCATGCATACTATTTATTTGCATCCTGTGTATTGGCTCGCGGAGCACGGTGGTTAGTGTGCTCACACTCGCTCTCATAACAAATCTAGAAGCACGAATCCGATCACTACGCTTCAGCAATACTTTTGGATATGATGGAGAAAAAGATATAGTCGTCAAGGGCTAGGTCGCGAACCTCCAGTTGGCTGCCTGTGGGCATGTCCTGAAGGTCCCACCTGCGTGCTACGTTCTTCCATTGCTGCAATTTAATGATTTCGGCCTAATCGGCCCATGAGTAAGTCTACTATTATATTCACGCTTCCGCATGATATGTACTTTGATATGCAGAACTGTAAACTGTGAGCACTATCTACTGATCCAGGGAATAGTGCGGTGGAATCACAGAGAAATTCAGATTGTAAAATCTGGGTCCTGACACTGGCCCAAAAAGGAATTTTGATATTTTCAAGAATTTTTGAATTTTGGGATTTCAGTTTTGGGTTTTGCAACTAGATTTTGAATTTTTGAATACTTGGGTCAAATTTTGGGTTCAACATTTTAAATTTAAGATTATCGAGTTCTGGAGAAATAAATCTTAATTTTTCCAAATTTGAATTTTCATATATGCAAATTGGATGGGAAAGATTTTATATTAATTTTCAATTTCCATTCTTGGCTTTGAATCTCCAGATTTTAATTTAAATTTGAAATTAAGACTTCCAAGTAAATTTGGATTTTCTTAGTTTGATTTTCAGCCTTAGTTCTTGATTCCAAGATTCTGATTCTCATTAACTGGGCTTTTGGCAAGAAACCTAAACTAAGAAATTTGAGTAACGCCAAGAATTTTTTAGAACACGGGAAGAACAATTAAAGGATTTTATAATTTTCGCAATTACACTAGTTCCCTTTTTGGGATGCTGCAGATAAGAAAGAAAATCAACTATCAAACATTCCCTTTAATATTCACAATGCAATTGTAAAACATAATTCAATTGACCAAATATTGAGTGACGTTAGTAAGGGCATATAAACTCGATCTTGTGCCACTTCTTATTGTGAACATCACTCATTTGTTTCTTCTTTTGAGCCTAAACATGCAAATGAAGAACACGATCCAGATTGGGTGGAAAGATCTAAGGAACACAATGTCATTGGCACAATGTGCGTATTTCGGAACAAGCAAGATGAGAGTGGGTAGTGGTGAGAAATAAAGCTAGATTGGTCACTCAAGGCTTTAGTCAAGACGAAGGTTTGGATTTTGGTGAAACTTTCACTCCCTAGCTAATCTTGATTGTCGGATCCCGGAACAACAACTCTGAAACCCTCTGTGTAAATCGCACTAGTCCAGGATCAACTACTGCACATAGTAATAACATGGATACATTTCAAGCGCAGTGACAAACTTTATTTAACTAAATATGGGCTTGATGACCAAAGTTTACATCCACGACACATAAGCCAAAATTAAATATAAGTAGCGGAAGGAAAAATCGAAGCGGAAGAAGCCCACTGAGCCTACCCACAGGCAAACAATAGTAAGATGTGGCCTATACGTTCTGATCCTCACCAAAGTCGAAGCTATCCTATGAAAATTGATGAATTGAGCAACATGAGCACATAAAATACTCCACATGTTACACCAAGAGGTTTAACAGAATTAATGCATGCATAATAATTGACAAAGAAAGGCATAATAAGGTTAATTGAGCGAAAAGCAGAATTGAAGTAAATATTATAAGTAAATTCAAAAGCTGAATTTGATACAATAAATAGAAACAAGATTTTAACAAAATAATATCGTTAGTAAATTCAAAAGCTGAATTTGATACAGTAAATAGAAACAAGATTTTAACAAAATAATATCGTTAGTGCAGGATCCGACCAAACACTAACCTATTAACGGGCATCCCACCCGGACTAACTTTTCCAAAAAGATCTCATATGGATTCCATCTATCTTTAGTGTGTTGTTATTCAACTGAGCATGGGAAGGGGCTATGGCTAGCACTAGAGGCCCTTTCCGAGGCTTGTAGGGCTTGTGCAGCACCAGCCTTACCCCACAAGAGTGAGTCTTCCTCATAATGAGGACCATGATATAGGGAGCATAATAGATACGCTTTACCCTATCGTTCTTGGACGATACAATTTCTCTTATAATCAAATCAACAACATCAAACTTCTATCTTATCATGATGTAGTCAATGATGTTCCAAGCATGTCTACAAATTGCGTCAAAATTGCCACTCTTGGGAAAAATGTGTTGTTGATAACTCGGTTGATCAAGCTAGGTAATGGAAGGAGTCTCGCTAGCTTCCCGGGTGTGTACCTCACATATGTGTAGACCTTCTCATATTGGCTTGAGTAGGTCCTAAGCGCTTGTTCAAAATCTGCTTTTGAAGCTTTCACCCTTTCATTCCCAGTCATCCATACTATATAGTCAAAGGAAACAAAGACTGTGACATAAAACCGCCAGATCATATCCTCTTCTGCACACTTTAGGCCATGATTGTTTTGGTTTCTAAAAGCCTTTTTCTATAGTAAATATTTTTCTACAATATCTAGCTTTCAAACGGAGTATCTTTTTAATGTGGGAGCTACGAGTCGATTATAATACATATTGTACCGACTTCATTTATATCTGCTAAAATCGCACGCGAATATTTCTCTATACAAATTTCTCTACAAGCTGTTACTCTTTATAAACCAAAGCCAAAAAACATCAACAAAAGCCAATATAAACATCCCTAATCTGCCTAGCCCAACGACACTGCAAGGGTCTTTTTTTATTTCATGTTGCGGACTTATAATCCCACATGATCATAAATGAGACGTATCAGATCTGATTGAGCTTAAACCAAACAATAATTTAGAGAGAAAAAAAATGCATTTGAGCATCACCGAATGTAGATCCAGATCATGCCAACACCATCTATAAGCAATGGTAGACTACTTGCACTGAACAGTAACAAGTAATTAGTAAACTTTTTTGACTCAAACCACTTTACCCAGACTATATATTAAATGGTAAATGTTATACTTACTATACTACGAATCCTCCTAAATGAGCCGATGTATACTATTGGCAATTCAGAATAACTTTAACAAAAAAACAGGATACACAATATATAGCACATTTTATCCCATGACAATCACTAATAGTATTATTAGTTAAAAAAAAGAAAGTAGAAACTTCACAAATTTTGTTGAGTTTAGTTATCTACTTGATGCAGCCAAATTGCCAAAGCCGATAGCCCAACTGCCCAAGAAAACTATTACTCCTCTGTTTTTTTTCTACTTGACTTTTTAGAATTTGTGTTGTCAAATTTTTTTTAAATTTAACCACTAATAGATTTAAAATTATCTATATTGGCTATACAAAAATTATATCATTATATTTGTTTTAAAAATACTTTTATAGTATTATAATTTTATTAGTATATTTTATTGTAAAGTTATGTTGTATATTGAAGATCTAAAAAGTTAAAAATGTTAAGTAAAAAAGAAAGAGAGTATCACCTTCACACAAAAAAAAAAATCAATACCCCGGGGGGGGGGGGGGGGGGGGGGGGGAGGAGTGGGTGTGGTATAAAGAAACACAGAAGGATGGCTGGGGTTTAAGCGTGAAGAGAGAGGAATATAGGGGTGGTGGTTTTGAGGTGTTCTTCTTCCATCGACCTAGGAAATTTCAAGGGTATGGCACCGGCATAGATCAAAGTAAAAACAGAAAAAAGATGAGATTTTTATTGATTTTACAAATCTTCTCCTACTTGTGCGAATTATTCTTGGATCTTCTTGTTTGTTGGGTTCTTGGTGGTTTGGTGGGCGGTTGCTTGATCCGGTGGGTTTCTTGAAATTCACACGAATTGAGCGCCTTTCTTTGGCGCGGTTCGGATTCCGTCGGGTTCCTGGTGAGTGGGTTGGGGTTTTGCTTCCGGATTTGTGCTTGGAGCTGCGAGTTTGTATCTCTTGGGTAATGGGTTTGAATTCTGTGGAACACTTGCCATTTCAGACTAGCTGAGTTCAACTTTGTAATATTCTCAGATGTTTGTGATAGTACCTTCGAGCTGAATGGAGTCATGATGCATCTTTCCATGGTTTGCATCTTTCAGCAAAAGATTGTTGTTGCTCTCCTCAATAAGGATCGTGTTTAGTGTGGCTTCCTTATGTGATTTGGTTGGGATTTGGGTTTCTTTATTGAGGATTTGTGTTTAGTGTGGATTCATGTATTATCTGCTTTGGATCTGCAAACTTGCCTTGTTGATTCACGTGCATTTGTACTTTGTCTTGATCACCAAATTTTTTTAATGCGATTCTGATTTTTCTCTTTCTCTTATCCTTTTCATTCTTACACTGAATAAATTTTGTATTTTTTGTCCTGAATCTGTTCACAGAAACCGATGAAAAAGATTCACGCGTAGGTGGTCAAGTTGGATGACCCATTTCAGATGCTCGTTGGAGGTGATCTCCCTCTCCTTTAAATATCGACCATTTCTTGTTATGGCAAGTTCTACCGCATCGTATCCGACCTCAGGTTGCTCTGGTATATTATATACGTGTAATTTCAATAAATACAAGCCATCTTATCAAATGTTATTGCTTTGCTGGAATTGACCTAAAGGTGCCCTCTTTCCCTTTTAGGCGTAGAGAATTAAGTCTTTGTTCTTGTTGTGATAGAGTGGTTCCAACTTTGTTGTTTGAGCAATCAGTAATGGGTGAATGTTCACTAAATTCGAGTTAATTTGGTGCAGATAAAGATGATCGATGTGGTATTTGTATTCCTTCGCTGTCAGTGAAAGCCATTCTTTTAAGTGAGATCAAGATATGGTGGTGCTAAAGAGGTTGGATTATGGATCCCGGCCACCAAGTTCCCACTATGCCACGTGTTCCAAGCTCAGCTCGGGTACATATTTGATTCTGTGGCCATCTTTAACCACAATTCACATATTGGATCTGAATTAATGATCAATGATAATCCAGGGGAAACGCTCTACAAGAAGAAAGAAAAATGAGATGTGTGCATTTGATTTGCTTGCGACCGTTGCAGGAACATTATTGGCAGATCAGGAGAATTCATCTAGTGTTCCTAACACCAATAAAGCAGCAGCAAGATATGCCAAAAACAGGAAATCAGTTAAAGCTGAACAGTTTGATGAAGCCCTGCTGCTCAAAAGAATGGCTGTGGAGAAATGTACAATGGATTCTGGTGGTGCCTGTGCCTTTTCTAGGCAAGCTAACATCTGTTTGGTAGAAAACTCGTCGACACGAAATGAAGCTGATTCAGTATTAGAGTCACTAACTGCAAAATCAAATATGTTGGTTAAGGACTCGTTGTTTAGTTGTACAAAATCATGTGAACTTGATCGTGGTCTTGGCAGAATTCCAGAGTACAGAGCTAATGATGCACACCATCCTGGATCCACAAGATCACCAGAGGCTAACCAAGTGCGGCAAGTTAGGCCAGACGGTGACACCTCAGCTCTGTACAGTTTAGCTGGCTTTGTGGATTTGGATACCAGACCTCCTGCTTTGGTTAGCTCTAACAGTAGCTCAGGAATGCCTTTGTGCATCCATGACAAGAACCATAACACCTCTCCCTTGTGTCAGGCTGAAGTGCAGCATGCTGCAGATAGAGATGACAATGAAAATTCTTCCGTGTGCACTCATCCAAGCACCGCAGGAAATAAGGGTTACGTGCCACATTATATAGGTGATAATAGGATATGGAAATTGTTTGCCTCGAAGTTAAGGAAGGCAGCTCATAAGATATGTGAAGAGATGCCCAATAAAGGTATGCAGTTAACCTTTATTTCATCTACAGGCTCCATAGCTGTCAAGCCTGTCATAGAGAGAAGCATCTTTCTTTTACTTCTCTCTACCATTATGGCACTAATTATTGTAGGAATTGGACTAACTAAGGTCCAGTGTTATTAAGTCGTCGACTAATCGGCGACTAATCCACGACTAGTCGTTCAGTCGGTACATGACGGACGATTAAGAAGGCCGACTCGACTGGAGCGACTAGTCGAGCGGCCGGACGACTAGTTAGCGACTAGTCATGACTAGCTGGTCATGTCCAGCCGCACGACTAGGAGCTGGCCCACTAGATCAGTAAGTTTGATGCTCACTAGAGAGGTTCGGCCCAACCGAAACTTAATACCAGTGACTCAACAATCTAAATCCTCATTGCACACCATACACGCTATTTTGGTTGTAGTATTAGTATAATAATCCCAGCTTGCTTCTTTATTATGACCGTGACAATTGTAAACCTAACTCTAGGGACTAGTCGAGATTAGTCGGTCAACTAGTCGCCTAAGTCGCCCCTTTGGCGACTCGACTCGACTTTACGACTTAATAACCTTGCTAAGGTCTATTGATTGTTTCATCCAACTAGGTAGCAAGCTAAACTTCTGCAGAAAGAAGATATCCACCACACATCAAAAGGTGCAAAGAGCAATGTTCAAGAAGAAAAAACTAGTGGGAGGTCATTTTACACGATCATCTGCTAAAGGGATTCTAACTGAAGGTATGTTACATTGTCAATTCACTTTTGCCTGGTAGGATGATACAGTTATTACATTGCACAGACTTTTTGCAACTCGCCTTCTATATGGCATTGGATATCCTCAATCATTATTTTGGTACACTTCATAAAAGAAAATGTCACTTGCCATTTCAGCCAGTGGGACATCATTCTCAATGGAAGGTCAAAATCCATTATGCGGATCTGAGGACTACCATGGTATTCTTGGATATATAGATTTTAACTTAATTCATGAACACGATTGCTTATCATATTTTTCTCTTTTCAGTTAAGCTAAGAATCAAGTCATTCAACATCCCAGAACTATTCATTGATATCCCTGAAAATGCAACAGTTGGTTCATTGAAGGTAAACACTATGTGTGCATCTAGAAGTTAATTGATTAGCAACATTGCATTTAAATGTGCAGCCTGATATTCTCTTTCAACTAGCCATCTATTACTTAGTATTATTTATGAAATCTGCAACAGTTGTTTGTTGAACTCTAAGGAGTATTTTCATTACTCTGTTATGTACGTAATTAAGGAATACCTAAATTACTTGCTATAGTTGTTGAGCTGAACAGTTGTAGTTAGATTTCTAAATTTGAGCAATATACTGTGAAATTTGTCTTTCCACGATAGTTTTGATGTTATCCAGTACCATCCATTGTTCTATCTGGAACTTCTTGCATGTCATTGATTTCCAACTGCAGATGAATATTACCTTCTTATGAGTGTTCCCCAGTAATATTTTTCATTTTGGCTATAGAGAACTATAATGGATGTTGTCACTAGTATAATTGAAGGTGGTCTCCGGGTCGGTATTCTTCTTCAAGGAAAGAATATTCAAGATGACAACAAGACACTTCATCAGGCTGGGATTTGCCACGGTGAAAAGCTAGATAGCTTAGACTTTACACTGGAATGTGAAACTGGGCATAATTCCTCCCCTGGGGTCATAATACCAGAGGAAATGGATTTCCTTGGTGCAGACGTTGTGGAACCATTAGCTAGGTAAGTGACAGTAAAGTTGTTTCTTGTGTTATTATACAGGAGATTTTGATTTATGCATAATGATTAGAAAATTGTTGTCAAGATGCATCTGGTAGTTTATGGCAGCATTTTTGTTTTACAGAAGTTTTTGAAACTAAACATCCATTGGTGCCTACTGTTTGTTGTACATATTTCTCGAGCATAAACAAATCTGTGGATCTGTCATGAACCTTAATTCATAGAGGGTAAACAACACCGAGAGGATGGCCGGACGGCGTCGGCGCAGAGAGAGAGAAGACTATAGATGAGAATGTTATTTCTTTGCTTGATTCCAATAGCATGCGGCAGCCTTCTTATATAGATGGGCTCCCCCTAACAGGTAAAATCTAATCTCAATCGTATCTCTAACAAATATAGAAATTAATATTGTCGTAGCTACAGGCTAAACAGGAAGAGAGGGGGATCGGTAGAAGAGGAAGAGAGGATGCCCCCCTTGCCCCTCCTGGGGGTTTATATATATGAGTGGGGTAGAATGGGAAATCTCCATTCTACCCCTTAGTGCTTACAAGGGATGAGGGTACATTGATATATTTACACTGTTATAATCTTCTACACTATTGGGCCTATTACATGTTGGATTAGTTGCACGGCCCAGTCACGGGGGGTTGGGCCACCCCTACAACAAATATCATATATTTAACAAAAGAAAACTAATCTCTAACTCGCTACTTCCTAATAATAAATCGACATAACATTATCATGGCCGGACATGCAGTTTGTCCTCGAGCTGCTAGGTGGTGGCCATGGTTGCATTTCCTTGTTGACGAAGTGTAGTGCTTTTAGCTAATCGGCGCCTACAAAAGAAGAATTTTTTCTTTTTCTCTTTTCTCTTATTTTTGAACGTGGTCGAAACCATTGAGTGGTCGAAACGACGAACATAGTCATAAACCACAACGTGGTCGTAAACGAATTACGACTATAGAGATCGAAGCTTCAACATGGTCAAAACCCAACAAGTTTCCGGCTCCGGCGGCTTGACTCTGACGACTCGTTGGTCGGAGCGACGACGCCGCAAGCAACAAGGGTCTGCTTCGGGGTCAGGCGGAGCCACACGGTCTAGAGCAGCGGCGGCCGGAGAGCCCCACAGCAGCTACGACAGGCGTAGAGCACCGACGGCGACCGGCTCCAGAGTAGATTAGGAGGCGGCGGCCTTATGGGCGAGTTAGGCAGAGAGTCGACGGCGGCGGTAGAGGCGACGAGGGCCCCGGCTAGGGAAGGCTCGAGGACGACACCATGGGGGACCTCGCGGCGGAGGCGCTTGGAGTGGGGCTCGGAGAAGACCAACTCTACGCCGGAGAGGGAGACACGGAGACAGGCGAGCGGACGGTTGAGGCGGCGGATGAAGTCGTCGTAGTGGATGGTGCCGTCGGGGCCGACGTCGACCTCGCGGATCCGCTCTTCTAACTTGTGCGGCTCAAGCTTCTCGCCGATGGAGGGGAGGATGTGGTGGAGGTCGGAGACCCGAAAAGGCGTAGCGGCGGCGACAGCCAGCCTGACGAGGAGATGGCCGGATTCGGCCGGTAGAGCCCAGATCCGGTGCCGATGAGCCTGGATCTGTCGGTGATGAACGGCGACGGCGACGAGCACCGAGCAGGGAAAGATCGGATCCGAGAGAGATGACACGCATGAACCGGATCCGGATCCGGTCCCAGTGGGATCCAGCAGTGGCAAGAACCCCTACGGCGGTGGCGGAGATCTTGCCAGCACGGGCGGGGACGCGGGAGAAGAAGGCGCCGGCCTTGGCAATGGCGGGGCTGGGGCGGTGGAGAAGGGAGAAGACGCGGCATAAACGGCAGTGGTGCGTGCGGAGCTCATCCGGCAGCGTGGTCGTCGAGATCTAGCAGTGGTTGACGATGCGCCTAGCTCTTTACCTCCATGGTAGCTACTAGAAACACCACCACTGCCGTCCCTTGTTGCACCTTCTTCTGATTCATGATCTTCTCTAAGATGGTATGCATGTTGAGGAAGATGTCCGCTATCTTCTTATCGATGTTGGCTATCTTGATGGCGTTAGTCTTTATCGTGGCCAACGACTCAGCAACAGGAACTATGGTAGTAGAAGTCGTAGGAAGGGTTCGACCGCTCTGATACTAAATTGTCATGAATATTAATTCATAGGGGATAAACACTACCGAGAAGATGGCTGAGCGGCGTCGGCGTAGAGGAAGAGAGGAAACGATAGATGAGAACAACTTTGTTATTTCTTTGCTTGATTCTAATAGCATGCGGCAGCCCCTTATATAGATGGAATCTAACAGATAGAATCTAATCTCAATCATATCTCTAACAAATATAAAAACTAATATCATATCTCTAATAAAAGGAAACTAGTATCTAACTCGCTACTTTCTAATAATGAACCGGCTGGGCTAAGGTCCACGCCCATGGCAAGGATCATCTAAGGATTTTAACATTTTATCATTTCTAGGATGAAGTGTGAAGAGCCTTTTCCTGACATTAAGGTCGGTGATGACAACCATCAGCCTGTGCAGGCTTCTCCAAACCACCTTCTCAGTGATCCGTGTTCTGTTCATTCTCTTGTTGAAATGCCCGCGCAAGAAACTTCAGCAAGCAACCAAGCCATCGTCCCTGTTGCCTCTCCAAACTTAGAAGCTCTAGCCATTGTCCCCCTTTGTAAGTCAAAGCGGTCCGATATTGGGCAAAGACGCATAAGGAGGCCCTTCTCTGTTGCTGAGGTGGAGGCGCTACTGGAAGCCGTCGAGCATCTTGGAACTGGAAGGTCTGTGCCCAAATATTTTCTTCTAATTGGCACAAGGTCACTGCAGTACACATGTTGTCTTACGTCAGCCTCCTGATCTGTTTGTTCAGGTGGAGAGATGTTAAAATGCGTGCATTTGATAATGCTGATCACAGGACCTATGTTGACCTTAAGGTAATTCAGTAACCGTAATCTCGCCTTTCTGCTACAGTTCATTTTGAACTGTATTTGAAAATCTATGATGGCAGCTTGACGCACATGCTTCAAGTTCCAACCAGCATTATCATTTGATCCTCACACTGTTGTATTGCATTGTTCATTACCTAACATGCTAGCTACTTTTCATTTCTTTCTGTTAACATGGATTGTATTGAGGATTTCAGACCTACTACTTTGTATGATATCTCAATGGGTTACACTATTTCTGTGGTTTTGTACCAAACTGTGATATTTTTATTGATGAACCAGGACAAGTGGAAGACCTTGGTGCACACTGCAAGTATATCCCCACAACAAAGGAGAGGTGAGCCTGTTCCACAGGAACTGCTGGACCGTGTTCTCTCAGCGCAGGCCTACTGGTCCCAGCAGCAGGCAAAGCTTCAGGACAAACCTCTCGGCAAAGCTCCAGTTGCTGAAATTTGCCTTGCCTAGAAAGGCAAATTGATCCTTCTGTAAAAATTGTGCCTAATAGAAACAAGGAAGAGATGTCCAAAGGAATTTGACTAATTTGTGTATAATTCCAAACTAAACCTAGTCCTCTTTTCTTTCTTTGATCACCGTTCAAGCCAAGGGTTCTCTTTCCTTTGTGGATTAATAAGGTGTGAGACCATGTGGAGGTAACCATATATTTGTGATGAGTATTTGACTTTGCTGTGCTTTGTTATCGAAATTTGAGTTTGATTTTGTACCATTTGATCTTTAGTTTTTGTTGTTTGGTAGACAGCGGTCGAACCGATCTACAGAGACGGTCTGATCGACCTGCATAGGCAGTCTAATCGGTGTTTGGTGTGAAAGGCGATCCGATCGGAGATCGTTGGGCGGTTTGAACGGCATAGGTGTCGTGGTCAGACCAGTCCCCTGTTACCGAGAGGAGTAAGTTGGCTTGTGGCAGTTTGACCAACCGTTGGCGGTCTGACGGCCTTTGATGAAATTGAGTGAGCTGAGTTGTGTCTCGGTTGTGTTGTTGCTCTAGAAGCTTTTTAGGAGTCTTTGTAAGGTTGTAATCATAGCGGGAATCTATACAAGTATTAGTCATGATGGGAATCTATGCAAGTGTTAACCATAATGGGAGTCCATTCAAGTGTCAGCCATGACGGGAGTCTATGCATTATGAAAATCTTGACATAGGTGTCAAGTGGTGTATGATTGCATCGGTTTTATTGATGATAGTCAAGTGCATGTCATTTTGCTCAAAACAGTTGCTTGTTCTTTGATTTGCAAGGCATTTAGTGATTGTTGCAGTCAATGGCAGGGTTGAGTCTAGGGGAGGTGCTCTGAGACCATGACATCGTGTAAGTCCAGGTGGAGTATAATCTCAAGCGGAGAAGTGTGAAAGAAATACAAAGATCGTGATGAGACAAGTGTATGCATATGGTGTACCATTGAACTTGGGTATATCAAGTGGTGACGGTCATCGGAGCAGACATACGATCTTGGCGGTAAGTTATTGGGCATCACAAACTTTGTGTGATGGTTGCTTCGAGAAAAAAGCTCTGTGAAGGCCGGTGGGTGGCAATTGAAAAAAAACCAGGTAGAGAGGCGGTTTGCGAAACCGCGGCGATGATCTAAGTGGTTTAGGTCACATCTTAGATAATACAGTATCCTATCGTGCTATTAGAGCCATATGGAAGCCATGCTTTGAAAAGTGCACAAATGTGTGAGCATAAAACCTATTTGTATATGGGTTACTTGGTTTTTCTATTTGTAAGTGGTTGTATCCACTAAGGATATGTTGGTTGCTAGAGTTTGATGTTAGGTGAGGAGTCTCCACCATATAAGTCCTTGTATGTGTTGAGAGAGATTATTGGAGGGGCTTTAAGAGAGAGGTTAGGGTTTTCTTGTGTTAGAAACTTTGTGTGTGTTCTAGAGTTAAAGCTCTGTTTTCCACGAGAGAGTGGCTGTAAATCATTTCTCTCCAAGCGAAATGAATGTTCTAACTTCATCCAAATGAGTTGTGTCATGGATTCCTCCTTATGCTTTTGATTTGCTTGGTTTTCTTGGTTGGATTTTATCTTTTCTTGATCTCTCTCGGTGACAAGAACCTATAAGAGGTTAAGATATCTCTTAGAGATCATATTTTATCCATCTAGACATTTTTTATGAAAAGTTCTTGCGATTTCCTGGTTTTACTCAAGAGATAATTGTTTGGGGTTTTGATCTTATGGGTCTTTTGGCTTAAGTTTGTGTTGTGATCTAATTTGCTATGACATATGAGAACACATCTAAGGTCATTCTGATCATCAAAAACTCACGAGAAAGTGCAGATCGATGTTTTCTTTTTTTGCCCAGTTTTGGTATAACCTTATTTGTTTTGGATAAAGGTTAGAATTTTGGCACTAATTTTCATAATCCATGATTGAAATAGGTTCATGACATGCTAGAAAAAATTTGTACTAAGTTTCATCTTGTTTGAATCAATAGTTTAAGAGTTAGCATTTTTTGTCGCATGTTGTGATGTCTTTCAGCCTTTGTTCAATGAGCAGTCAGACCGCCACGCCTTAAGCGGTCCGACCAGTCTGACCGGTGTGACACCTGCGGTTAGACCAGTCAAGCAGTCTGACTGCCCTCTAGCTAGCGGTCAGACCGATGAGATACTGTTGTCTCGAGACGATCTTTGTGATTTTTGGCTTTTGGCTTGAGTTTTTCGCTGCATTGTGATACTAATACCAATAGAAAAATTTTAAGAAGTCATTCACCTTACCTGACTCGTCATACCCTTTGTTAGGTCCTTACAAATGATTTTTAGAGACTACTCGCATATTTCAACATGAACAGATGCTGATAAGAAAACCTGCACAATACAGCTTGTTGCACGTTTACTTGCACATGATCATACAAATTTTCATTATAAGCATAGTTAGTATCTTACAAACTTTTGCTGGCAAGGCAAGATACATGTAATATATTGATACAGGAGCGGCTATCGCCATGCAATGTGTTACAACATTGCCTAGTGTTTGCCTGGGGAGCTAAGAAAGCTTCCTTTGCTAACTTGATTTTGGTCTCTCGTAATAAAAAACTTGACCTGCGGGGGGAAGAAACCCCCGGGCATTGCTTTAAGAAGACGATCTTCTCACGCAGATCGAGAAAATCCCCGAACCCCTGCTCCACCCTTACACCGGGAACCAACGCCCGACCTTGTGAGACGACCAGCGGATCCTTTGGATCAACGCCATGGCGGGTTCTTGACCGTGTGCTTTGGTATGGGTCTCTCGTAATATGACTGCAGGTAGCATCCACACTGCCGACCTGGTTGAAAATATTCAGCAGATGCGGCCCTTTTTTCCCTTCCTTTTTTGATTCGTTTGTACTAGACCTCTCTTCATCGACTTACATTACATTGTACGATGCAAATGATGGATATGAGTCACTGTACTGCCTTGATCGCTATCTCTTGGGCATCTTCAGAAACACCATCACTACGCAACGCACCTTGGCTACACTGGTGGAGTATCTGTCACTGCGTAATACACATTTCAGAAATTCAAGATAAGGAAAGCTGGGTAGCAGAATAATGGAATTGAGGATCTGGCATTGTTTTAATTAAATGACCTGTTTGCTATTTTTGCACACTTATACAGGACATGTTCGCATGAAGATAAATCATGAAGAATAACAGTGTATGAACAAGGCATGCATACAGAGAAATGATCTCTGAATAGTTCGAGGGTTTCCAGGCAGAGTGCGCTTAATCTGCCATGTCATGTGAGAGTATAACCTCTAGCGTGACCAGTCTGCCCAGTCAGAAGAAAAAATTGTACTAAGATGGTAAAGCAGATTAACATAAGCTGCCAACTGATTAATAATACAGATTGAGCCAACAGCCATTCAGAGTAGAACATAGCGCAGCACATACAGATCAGAACATCAGAAGAAATTGTTGGTCAGATAGAAGGGGAAGAACACAAATCAGAAACTGCACTCATCTGCGGGCCTGTTCTTTGCGGTTTTTAAAAACGTCTTTTATCTTTTGCTACAATACCTAACTTTTAAACTGAGTATTTTCTCAAGACGGGATCTACAAGTTAATTGTAGCGCACTTTAAAAACCTAACATCTGTACCAGCCAAAATCGCAAACGAGTATCTCTCTGTAATCTCTATCACAAACAACCCAAAATTCAGAAATTTCAGGTAAAAATTATCAGCCACAGTCAAGCCAAAAAAAAAGGAACATCCCTGCATCTTCTTGTATCTTAGAGCAACTCCAGCAGTACTACTCAAAACAAGGCCCCTACTTTTTATTTGAGGGCTCCCCCTACTTTTGAGGGCCCAATTTTTTTGCTTCTACTCCAACAGCACCCCTCAAATCTAAGCCCTCAAATCCATTCCACACACACTGACATATGGGACCCACTCCTGACAAATCCATTCGGGCAAGGACGGCGTCGGCGAGGGAGGCGGGCGACGGGCGTCGGCGAGGGGATTTTGGCGGCGGTCGGCGCGGAGGGGCGGGGGCCGAGGGAGAGGCGGAGCGGAGGGGCCGAGGGAGTGGCGGAGCGGAGGGGCGGGGGCGGTCGGCGCCTCAGCGGACCGGCACGGAGGGCGGCTCGACGTGGAGGCGGAGCGGAGGGGCCGAGGGAGAGGCGGAGCGGAGGGGCCGAGGGAGTGGCGGCGGCGCCTCCTGTGCTTGCTGCCCCGAGGGCGCCTCATGGCGGCGGCGGCCTCGTCGGATCCGGGCTCGGCGTCGGCGACGGCGGCCAGATCCGGCCGGATCTACTCGGGGCGATGGCGACGGCGACTGCGCCTCCTCCTTCGGCTCGACCTCCGGCACTCGGCGCAGAGGCCGCTCCTTCCACGGGCGGCGGCGGCGGGGGAAGGAGCAAGGAGGGAGGCGGGGAGTCGGGGACGGCGGGGTGGGAGGGAGGGGGACGGGCGGAGGCGGCGGAGAGCGGAGGCGGCGGAGAGTGGAGGCGACGGGCGAGGCGGGGGGCGAGCGGGCGGCGAGCGGGCGGCGGAGGCGACGGGCCAGGCGGGGGCGAGCGGGCGGGGGATTCGGCGGGGGGCGAGCGGGCGGTGGGCGGGGGAATCGACAGGGGGCGGGGAAATTTTAGGGGAGGCGGGGAATTTTGGGTGGAGGCGGGGGAAGTTTCACGAGCGGGAAAAAAAACAGGAAAATGAGGGGTGGAGGGGGAGCCCCTAGGAATGAGGGGTGGGAGGGTGATTTGAGAGACTCCTCAAATTTGAGGGCTCTAGTAGGGGCCCTGCTGGACCTCCATTTTTACCTCAAGCCCTCAAATATGAGGGTTGAGGGCTCAAGTAGGGGCCCTGCTGGAGTTGCTCTTACTATGTTACAACTTGTGCATTCGGTGTCAGGAAGAAAGGAGCAAGTTTTGCTACGATACTACTGAATGAATGGCCATGTTCTCCCGCTGTCCACGGCGGCGAGCGAAAATAGGGGGGGAGGCCGGCACGGCACAGAAGAAGTTTAGACGGAGGACGCCGGCTGCACCACTGCTCCGGCCTCTAGGGCTTGGGGGGAAGGGGCCTTTTTACCCGATGATAATTGCCAGGCCATGATAGCCCAACTCTCCAGTAAGCACCCCCACACATTGGCCCCATCCCTTCCTTCGCATCGCGCCTCCGCCAGCTTCGAGGACTCCGGTCCGGCTCCGCCCTCCCCCGCCCCGGTGGAGCTGGCGATGGTGGAGAATGAAATTCCTGGACCCTCTTGCTCGTGCGGCTTCCTCCCTCCCCATCCAAAGCCATAGCCTAGCCCAATTCCTACTCTCATGCCTCGCCGGCGACCGCCTCCGTCGCCTCCTCCCGGCCGCCCATGCCCGCTCCGTCGTCACGGCAAGTCTCCGCGACCTCTTCCTCACCAACCTCCTCCTCCGTGGCTACTCCAAGCTCGGCCGCCTCCGCGATGCCCGCCACCTGTTCGATCGAATGCCCCACCGGAACCTTGTCTCCTGGGCCTCGGCCATCTCCATGTACGCGCAACACGGGGGCGACGATGACGCCATTGCCCTATTCGCAGACTTCCGTAAGGCCTCTGATGAGGGGCCTAATGAGTTCTTGCTCGCTAGCGCCCTGCGGGCATGCACGCAGTCGAGGGCTGTTTCCTTTGGTGAGCAAGTGCATGGCATTGCTGTCAAGCTTGATCTGGCTGCTAATGTCTACGTTGGGACTGCGCTGGTCAACTTGTATGCAAAGGTTGGCTGCATGGATGCGGCCATGTTGGTGTTTGATGCACTCCCTGCAAAGAACCCGGTTACTTGGACTGCAGTGATTATGGGCTACTCTCAGATTGGGCAGGGAGGAGTTTCCCTGGAGTTGTTTGAGAAGATGGCGACTGAGGGTGTCCGGCCAGATAGATTTGTGCTAGCAAGTGTTGTCAGTGCTTGCTCTACACTTGGCTTTCTTGAGGGTGGCAGGCAAATACATGGTTACGCGTATCGAAGTGCAGCAGAAACTGATGCATCGGTGATCAATGTGCTGATTGATTTGTATTGCAAGTGCTCCAGACTTTCATTAGCTCGCAAGCTGTTTGATTCCATGGAGAACCGTAATATTGTGTCTTGGACAACCATGATTGCTGGTTATATGCAGAATTCGTTTGATGTTGAAGCCATGGCCATGTTCTGCCAGATGAGCCGGGCTGGCTGGCAGCCAGATGTTTTTGCTTGTACAAGTATCTTGAACTCATGTGGCTCTTTGATAGCGATATGGCAAGGGAGGCAGATACATGCCCATGCCATCAAGGCTAATCTAGAGTCGGACGAGTATGTCAAGAATGCTCTCATTGACATGTATGCTAAATGTGAGCATCTAACTGAATCAAGAGCAGTGTTTGATGCCTTGGCCGAAGATGATGTGATTACTTACAATGCGATGATTGAAGGATATGCAAGGCAAGGTTATCTTACAGAAGCAATTGATGTGTTCAGTAAAATGAGATATTCTTCGCTAAGGCCGAACCTATTAACCTTTGTTTCACTCCTTGGGGTTTCATCATCTCAGTCAGCCATCGAATTGAGCAAGCAGATTCACGGTCTCATCACCAAATCGGGAACTTCATTGGACCTATATGCGGGGAGTGCTCTAATAGATGTCTATTCAAAGTGTGCCCTTGTGGATGATGCCAAAGCTGTTTTTAATACGATGCACAACAGGGATATGGTCGTATGGAATGCTATGATGTTTGGCCATGCACAGAATGAGCAAGGGGAGGAAGCTGTAAAGCTCTTCAACCAGCTCCGTATCTCTGGGACAACACCTAATGAGTTCACATTTGTTGCACTAGTAACTGTGGCAAGTACCCTGGCAAGCATGTTTCATGGCCAACAGTTTCATGCCCAGATCATCAAAGCAGGTTCTGACAATGATCCCCATGTGTCAAATGCTCTTATAGACATGTATGCAAAGTGTGGCTTCATTAAAGAAGGGTGGCTGTTGTTTGAGTCAACATGCGCGAAGGATGTCATTTGTTGGAACTCCATGATTTCGACATATGCGCAGCATGGTCATGCTGAAGAAGCTCTTTGGGTTTTCCAAATGATGGGAGAGGCCAGAGTAGAACCGAACTATGTCACTTTTGTTGGTGTGTTATCAGCATGTGCTCATGCAGGCCTTGTGGATGAAGGGTTACACCATTTTAACTCTATGAAAACAAAGTATGCTATTGAACCTGGCACCGAGCACTATGCTTCTGTGGTCAACCTTTTCGGTCGTTCAGGTAAACTGCATGCTGCTAAGGACTTTATTGAAAGGATGCCAATCAAACCAGCAGCAGCTGTTTGGAGGAGCTTGCTGAGTGCCTGCCATCTGTTTGGTAATGTTGAAATTGGGAGGTATGTTGCTGAAATGGCACACTTGGCGGATCCTACAGACAGTGGCCCCTATGTTTTAATGTCGAATATTTATGCTTCTAAAGGACTGTGGGTTGATGTGCAGAAGTTAAGGCAGGGGATGGATTGTGCTGGCACAGTGAAGGAACCAGGGTATAGTTGGATTGAGGTGATGAAGGAGGTTCATACATTCATTGCAAGAGGAAGAGAGCACCCACAGGCAGAAATGATATATTCAGTACTGGAAGAGCTGACAAGTCTACTTCAAGATTCTGGCTATCTCCCTGATACCTCTGAACTTACTTTGCATGGTGAGAATGGTTAATGCTACTTGTTGAATGGTAGGCAGCTCTTGTTCAGTCTATAAACGCATGGCCTGAGATCGACTATTTTTTTGTCAGTGCTCACACTCTCAAGGATGATAAGGCTATGATATAGTGGTTCTGAGCTGTATTCATTGAAACAAGTGTATTACAACAGTTTGTCCAACAAATATCTGACTATTTCCTACTTATTGGAAAAGACAAGAGTGGATGAAATCAAATGAGAAAAGTCCATGTATGCTTATAGTGGGATTGGAGCTGTACAAGTACAACTGCATTAAGCAATTGTTGACTCTGGTATTGAAGCTTCAGTAATGTATACAAATAGATAACTAGTCAGCTACTCATGAGGTAACAGCAAAACAGTACTGTTCCATAAAAGGCTTAATCTTCTGTACTGGTAAATACATTTTTATTTTTTATTACATAGTGGTAAACTATTTCATCAGTGTGGTATAGTTCAAATAAACTTGTTCCTAAAGAAATGCTTTAGTAGAAGTGCTTATTATTCAGGTTTGGAGGATAGCCCCTTGGTTTATGGTTGCATCATGAACCATAGTGCTCAATGCTATTTACCCAGGCCTTGGTCATGCTTTCGTATATCAGATGTCATCCACTGGTAGAATTCCCTTTGCGATCTGTACTTCTGTCTCCACAACGTCTAGCGCAGTTGGTGAATATTGTTAAGGATAGAATAGGATTGTTATTTTGTTTCCTTATATGCCCCTTGTATATCCCCCATGTACTATATATATATATATATATATATATATATATATATATATATATATATATATATATATATATATATATATAGGAAAATTACATAAGGCACCTGGGTGTCTAGGCACCCACATCAAGAACCGTCCGATACACGTGTATGATTGATAATTTTTTTGAGTTTGGGTATGAAAATGTTTTATACCCTTGGTATATTTATGGTAAGTAAGTTTTGAACTCAGTTCAAACTAGTTTGAACTACTTTTGAGTTTAATGCGACTACAGTGAGTATATACCATAAAAATAGTTCAAACTAATTAAACTGAAGTTGAATTTAATTTTTTTCAGAGTTTGACATCTCAAATATACTTTTTTATGGGTATATATTGCCTTTTGGGTCTCATGAATATATGCACAATATTCATAACATAGTATCAGAGCTAGGGCTCTGACCTGTTCTTCCGCTGCTCCGCCGCCGCTCGAGTCGTCTCAGTCCGTGTTGTCGCCGCCGCTCGGGCCCCTCTGCCCGAGCCGCCGCCGTTTTACAGGTTATTGCCGTCCAAGCCGCCCCCGCCGCCCGGGCCCCTCTGCCCGAGCCGCCGCCGCCGCCTGGACCGCGGACGCCCAAGCCGTCGCCAGATCCAATCTAGCGGCGCTAGATCCGATCTGTTGCTGAGGCCGCCGGGTCGCCGCCGTCGCTTGTCCCGTTGCCGTCGCCCGCTCCGGCGGCCGCGTCGGGTCGCCTGCCGCATCGGGTCACCGCCGCCCGCTCCTCTGGCCGCGCCGTTGCCTGCTCCTCGGGCCATCGCCGGCGTCCGCTGCTCTGTCTCCGTCGGTCCGTGGCTCTCTGCTGGCTGTTAAGAGCCAGTGAAGAGTGCTGCTTCCACCATCGAGACGATCTCCTGGTTGTCTCTTCGTGACTCCTCACCTATTTCCCCCTTTTCCCAGCCTTCTGTACATTCACCTCCTGTGTTGCCTCCTGCAGCACAGCCTCTTGCTCCTATGGCACCACCGTCTCGTTTCTCTGGGGTGCACTACTCCAGACGTTCTCGTACTTCACCAGATCTCTCTCCTGGTCTCTTACCGACACCAACGTCTGATTCATCTGATGATGCTCCTCGTTATGCCCTTCGTGACCGGGCAACCATTCGGCCTCCTGATCGTCTTGGTTTTTACTTCGATAGCTCATGCTCTCTCTGTCACTGAGCCTAGTTCTTATTGTGAGGCTGCTTCTCATTCTGAATGGCAGCTCGCTATGGCAGAGGAGCTTGATGCGCTTCGTCGTACGGAGACTTGGGATATTGTACCTACACCTGTGCACGCTCGTCCTATCACGTGCAAGTGGGTGTACAAGATTAAGACCAGGTCTGACGGTACTATTGAGCGCTACAAGGCTCGTCTTGTGGCTCGTGGCTTTCAGCAGGAGTATGGTCGCGATTACGATGAGACATTTGCCCCTGTTGCTCATATGACCACTGTTTGCACTGTTCGCATTCATATGCGGTTGCTTCTGTTCGCCGGTGGTCTATCTCTCAACTGGATGTTAAGAATGCATTTCTTAATGATGTCTTGTATGAGGAGGTTTACATGCAGCCACCACCCGGGTATTCTGTTCCAGCTGGCCATGTCTGTCGTCTTCGTCGTGCTCTTTATGGTCTCAAACAGGCCCCTCGTGCCTGGTTTGCGCGTTTTACCTCAATGATCACCGATGTCGGTTTCACTGTCAGTGCCCATGATCCTACGCTATTTATCCATGTCTCACCTCGAGGTAGGACGTTGCTTCTTCTATATGTGGATGATATGCTCATTACTGGTGACGATCCCTCATTCGTCGCATATGTGAAGAAGCATCTCAGTGAGCAGTTTCTGATGACTGATCTTGGTTACTTACATACTTTCTTGGGATTGAGGTTTCTTTCACGCCTGAGGGTTACTACCTCTCCCAGCAGAAGTATGTCCATGATCTTCTTGATCGGTCTGGTCTGACTAATACTCGCACTGCTGAGACCCCTATGGAGCTCTCTCTCTTCAACTTCGTGCTTCTGATGGTGATCTTCTTGAGGATCCTACTCGGTATCGTCTATATCTTGTGAGCACTCGTCCTGATATTGCTCATGTTGTCCATATCTTGAGTCAGTTCATAGCTTGTTCTACTCATATTCACTACAGTCATCTTCTTCGTGTTCTTCGCTACTTGCGTGGGACCATCTCTCGTCGCTTGTTTTTCCCTAGCTCTACCTCACTTCAGCTTCAAGCATACTCTGATGCGACCTGGGCTAGTGATCCTTCTGATCGTCGTTCTTTCTGCTTACTGTGTTTTTCTTAGCTCTTCCCTGATTGCCTGGAAGACCAAGAAGCAGACTGCAGTTTTCCGTTCGAGTGCAGAGGCTGAGTTGAGAGCTATAGCAGCTGTGACAACAGAGATTACTTGGTTGAGATGGCTACTTGCAGATTTTGGTGTACCTGTGCGGGGACCTACAACTCTTATGACTGACAGTACAGGAGCTATCAGTATTGCTCGTGATCCAGTGAAGCATAAGCTCACCAAGCACATTGGTGTGGATGCTTCATACACTCGCTCCCAGGTGCAGGAGGGTGTACTTGCTCTTCAGTTTGTGTCCTCAGAGTTACAAATTGCTGACTTCTTCATGAAGCCACAGACTCGGGCACAACATTTGTATTTTCTCTCCAAACTCAATGTGTGTGATCTACCATGAGTTTGAGGGGGGTGTTAAGGATAGAATAGGATTGTTATTTTGTTTCCTTATATGCCCCTTGTATATCCCCCCTTGTACTCTCTATATATATTGCCATTTGGGTCTCATGAATATATGCACAATATTCATAACAAATATCACCTGTACGCGGTGTCCCGTTCAGGCTAGATTTTTATTCTTCTTGCACAATCCCTTCTTTCCCTTACCTATGAGATGACTTCAAGGGTCTTATAAATTATTCAGCCAAGCCTACAGTTTGTCAGCTTGTGGTTGTACTGTTTTACACGAAGAGGTCATCACAAGATTAAGTTCGTAATTTGTCCAGGCGGTTCATACAACAAACCATAATTTTTCGTGCGACATCAGCACCATCCACTCTTACCACTCGCCCGGACAGGTAAAGCAGGTTTTAGGGTTTGGAGAAGTATAAATTAAGTTGTCACAAATATTCAACCACTTACATCCCGTCACTGTCCCAAAACAAGTTTTCATATTTAAAAATTGATTATCGGGGCAACTAGTGCCCTAGACTTGACAGACTAGCATGGCATTTTAATATAACCTATAATTAGTAAAGTTACCATTAAAATCTATGGTGACAATGGTCAGGTGATTCAAGTTTTAAGGAATGGCATATTAAAATTAATATAACATCAAGTAGGCGTGTAACTATCTTAAGTTTTAACACATATTTGCATAATAAATTAAACATGCAAGTTGATAATTTAAAGTAATATAATTTTGCATAAGATGTAGGATCAACATAATCAAAGTGACGACTTGTCTTGCTTGGTTTACCATGTCCTTAATCTAGTTCAAAGCCTGCTCAGTCAGTAGTCTTGAATTTTTGAGTCTTTGTCTTTTACTCGAATCTTGATCTCGCTCGAACTTGTCGCTTCTTTAAGACTTCAAATTCTAATACACGGCAAACAAACGAAAGACCAAATAAATCCAAATAACTTCAAAAGTTCAAAATGATTTAATTGTGCTTGATTAGGTTTTGGCTATGAGTGAGGATTTGAGAGAGAATTTAGCGAGTGTGAAGTAGGCTTGGAGCTAAAAGAATTGGGCATAAGGAGGTGGTTGAGCAACTTTACCGTGTGGCAAAATTACGATAAGGATGGATCAAAGGTAAAGGAATATCCACAGGAATATTCTGCTTTAGAAATGATGGGGGCTGGACATATCCGATCAGGGATACTAAGGCTTGATCTTTTACTTGATAACTTTCTTTTTATTGATTTTTATTTATCAAGGAAGTTCCATGAATCCGGGTAGACATACGGATAGATATGAGAGATTGCCTGGGGCATTGGGTATTATTGCTGAGTGGTAGGACTTAGTGATTTTAGGATGCAGCCTTCCACACCAGATAGAAAGAGTTTTAGTTGGTCAAATTAACTTGTTATTTTGAGATAAGTTTTTGATCTGAGATTGCAACTGTCAGATTACTTGTATCACTTCAACATCTTATTTTAAGATATGGGTTTGGTTATATTAACCAATCATTGTTACGAATAAAAATTGGTTGTTTTGCTGATTAAGTTTATTAGTAATGGCCAACAGTCCTTGTTTTACTAGACATGAAGTTAGTATTTTAATTGGGTCCTCTTTTAAGATTTGAACTGAATTATTGGTGAATTAGATATTCTCAGGTATATCAGTAAATTTTAAATCCTGATATACAAATTGGATGGTCACAGATTATTTTTAGGGAGATTTGGATGTGAGGTAAAGATTAATGGTTCCTTATGCATATCTAAGAATTCTTAATCATAAACAAGAAAACCGTTAATTTAAATCTCAGCATTTTACAGGTAGATATTGGAGACTTTATCAACAATTAATTTACGCACTATTTGAAAGAGAGGTCACATGATTTTAGAGATGAGCAAATCACACTTGATATTATATGCAGCAAGCAAATTGTTTTCAAGGGGTAATCTTTTTAAGCAAGGTAGATTAAATTCTCACTACTTTGAAGTGTGATAATTAATGATACAATTATTCAAATTATTACATTAATTATCTTTATTGCCATTTTCCTGGTTGTCATGAGCTTAGGCAAGATTCTGGCTATCTCCCTGATACCTCTGAACTTACTTTGCTTGGTGAGAATGGTTAATGCTACTTGTTGAATGGTAGGTAGCTCTTGTTCAGTCTATAAACGCATGGCCTGAGATGGACTATTTTTTTGTCAGTGCTCACACTCTCAAGGATGATAAGGCTATGATATAGTGGTTCTGAGCTGTATTCATTGAGACAAGTGTATTACAACAGTTTGTCCAACAATTATCTGACTAGTCCCTACTTATTGGAAAAGACAGGAGTGGATGAATGATCAGATCAAATGAGAAAAGTCCATGTATGCTTATAGTGGGATTGGAGCTGTACAAGTACAACTGCATTAAGCAATTGTTGACTCTGGTATTGAAGCTTCAGTAATGTATACAGATAGATAACTAGTCAGCTACTCATGAGGTAACAGCAAAACAATACTGTTCCATAAAAGGCTTAATCTTCTGTACCGGTAAATACATTTTTTTATTACATAGTGGTAAACTATTTTCATCAGGTTTGGAGGATAGCCCCTTGGTGTCTGGTTGCATCATGAACCATAGTGCTCAGTGCTATTTACCCTGGCCTTTGTCATGCATTCGTATATCATATGTCATCCACTGGTAGAATTCCCTTTGCGATCAGTTACTTCAGAAAATAATACACGTAACTTCTCTGGATGTTTTACTGTGACAAACCCCTAGGCAGAAATAAGGGTGGCTAAATGTTTTCTATGGAAGATCATAATCCATTATGCTGTGTACTCCTGTGCTTCTGTTATCTTCGTGCTACAGTTTTTACTAACTCTGTTTCATTGTCTTCCTCTTTCTTTGGTTAGATTTCTCTCTGATTATGGTGTCTGTGAATTATATATGCGTTATGCTTGATAAATAACCATGTGCTATATGCTTGTTTTACACAGTCAAACAGCCATTATAACCTTATGGGGTCAACATGCACACTCATTCAATGCGGAAGGGCTAGAGGTGACCTCTAGAGACACGCCAGTAATCCTTCTCTTTGTGGCATGACCATCGGTACCTTCTCAGGTTATTCATAGATTTCACCTGTTATTATTGTAGCAAGGCTGTTATATCAGTTAAACCTCTGTATTGTACACTGATTCTCTTTATATATATAGGCCAGCTTGCTTTACAGAGTTCTTCAGCATGTAAGTGCCTAAGTGGTATGTTAATATTCCAATCTCGACATTTCTTTTTAAAATCTACATCCATATTTGCCCTGCTTGATATATTTATTAATTTAGTGCTTCAACCTCAAGCTCTAACTGTCATACTTTCATGAGCAGCCTTGGAGACTGCTCATACCACATCGAATAGCTGGAGCAAGGCATGAAAGAGCTGATCCAATTGATGCTGTGGTTGCCGAAATAACTGACCTCATTCCAAACGATGCCCTGGTACATAATTATATGATGCTAGCATGTTTCATTGCCTTGCTGGTGCTGTCTAATGGCTTATCCTCTTTCTCGACTTGCGCTACCTATATGGTCAACTTTACAGGGTGAACATTGTCCTCACTGGCATAGCACCAAATCAGCCATGGTGGTATCTATCATGCACCTCCTGCTGGAAAAGAACCTTTCCTGATGGTGATGCCTATAAATGTCTGAGGTGCGGTGTAAGAACTGCAGAACCAAGGTAACTATTGCTGCTCTTCTCCCTATTGCTGGTTCAATCAGCTGTAGCACACACATTATCTGAAATTTTTCAAAGGTACAAGATTGCGATGCTGGTTGCTGATGCTGATGGCGCCAATGAAGAGAACCCAGTTGTGGCACAGTTCATGTTCTTTGGTGACATAGGCCAGGATTTAGTTGGGAGGCCTCCTATGCTTTTATGCTGGAGCTCAAGGGCAAAGAAACTATGTACTATCAGAGATAAAGGGACTTATAGGTAGAAGATATGAGACAATTGTTGAGATGTCGGAAGGATTACTGCAAAGCGATAATCCTCATTCCATGTATGATCAATGTTCGCCCTAACAGGGCCATCCATTAATACTAATCCTTCTGCTCAAGTTATGTCAGGCTATCCATGCAGGACAGGAAGCATTACACCAGCATAATACACCATCCAGTTCTTCTGTGTCAGACAAGGCTGCTCCATTAGTGATAACACCTTTCACACATCCTACGGCTTCAGTGAATCCTACTGAGGTAACCAAAGCGCACCTTGATGCCGGTTTGACATATTTGCTATGAGATTTCATACATCTATTAGCTGTGGCCAATACTTTGAGTGATAAGAATTTTATGAGTGCATCAAATGGGATACCCTTTTGCAGCCTGCCACAGCGTCGATACCAGCTGAAATAAACCAGCCTCAATCCTCACCACGCAAGATGATACACCCTTACATCCATCTGGAAGAGCTGGAAAGAGGTGGTTCTTAATTATGCACTATTGCCGTTTCATACTGAACAAATCATTCGCACATTTCGTTTGGATTTAAATCTATGCAAATTGTTGTTTCATACCGAGCAAATAATTCACATTCTGTTTGGATTTAAAGCTGTGCAGAGAGCAGTGTTAAAATCTGAGAAAAAACCCAGTAGCTAAGGAGCTTTTCCCACCTGCTACCGCTGGTTCAGATACTATCAGGTATCCACCGCAAAACACACTAATTTGCTCTATGATATTAGCCTACAGAACCGCCTGTGATGAAAAACAGACTGATATGTTTTCCTCTACACTTCTTTCACCAGCGAACCTGACGAATCTTAGACCGACGCACCCTACTGATAATGCATGTATAGCTACATGTCACATCTGGTGTATTTTGCAACCGACATTGCATGATTCTCTGCAGAGCATTGCCATGGCCGCCCCTATATTTAGTTGTACGCTACAGTATGCACAATTCAGTACTGTAACAGGTCAGGACAACCTATTTTGTGTAAACTGTAAAGCCGTCAGCTTCATTTTGTCATAACGGCTCTGTAAACTCAGCAGCTTTCCCTGGTAGCTGCCTAGTGCTGTTAGAACCATGGATAAACCCCAAGATACTCGGATCACAGTAGCCCTGTGCTGGATGTATCATGTGGCTATCATGCGTGGTGAACTTGACCATCTCAATGATACTCGCTAGATTGCACTCGGTTGAATCATGCCGATGGATGCTACCTTCCGTAGATAATTTATTTACCACCCGTGTGTTACTACCTCTGGTTATGCCTATCGTCGTCGACTAACATCCATCTTGCTTCATCTGACGTCATCGACCTCAGTTGATATTCGATTTGCATATTTTATTAACTCGTGTAAAGCAGTATAGTAGTCAGATGATTTGCAGCTGTTATTACTCGACCATCATATACTTAAGCCTAGCCTAGCATACCCCGGCGTCTTTTGATTTTCGATTTGCAAGAATTTACCCTAGTAACAAATAGCCGGGACGCTGCGTAGACAAATCCTGAGGTTTAACAAATTTGTGAACCAACTTCAACAGGGCACAGTGGAGCTACAAGAACTCAGGGGCAGAAAACTCAACCATGCTTACAGTACCAAGATTGTTAGGAAGATTAGGGCATACAAACTGAAAGGTACAATGCGAGTTTCCATGAGAAACTGCCAAACAACAGAAAAAAATATTATACAGCATCCAATGTGTCGACACACCGACATCATAGCAGGGAACAAATCCAAAATACCTACGTTGCTAATGGAAACTTAACTACAAGTACCTCCCCCGTTCAAATCAGTTGATACAGATGATTTTATTCGATACATATCAGCTCAGCGGCAACTGAGAGATACTTTACTGTACAGATTCCTGTGAGCCGTTGCTGTTAGGTGGAGAGAACAAGAAGCTATGGCTGGGGAGCTCGAGATGGATCTCCCCGTGTCTACCAAGTATACACCCCACTGCTTGCTAGTTCAGTTTCTCTAACTGAGAATTTGCTCCATCAGGGCCATCTAACAACTCAGCGGCGTTCCTACAATGATCATATAAAGTGTGTGATACAGCCATGTTGCATCATATAGTGCAATTATCATACAAAGAATGTGAGAAGCAGCTTGTGCAACTCAAGTGGTTTTTTTATGTGCCTAATGCCTGTTGCCTGCATCGGCAGCCTGTGAATGAAAAGTCCGTATGATAAATGTAGCATCAATGCTGCTTTGTTGCTTTCTCTCCGTCCATGAAGTAGATGGCAATAGCCAGCTAGCAATATACTGAGAGGATACTTACCCCAAGACGTGGGGAGCGACGTGTGCTAGATAGCGTGGTACGGGGAGATGCTGCTGATCGTGGAGGGGCTCCTCTCTTAGTATGAATATCTTGATTCTTTGCCTGACTTCGAGAATGACTTTGATTGGTGGTACTTTCACTTCTGGTATCAACTGATAGAGCAGGTGGTGATGCAGTTGTTACGGATGACGTGTTTGGGCAAAATGGGCTTGCAGGAAGAACCCCTGCAGACAACACAAACAGAACTCTCAATAGATAATATAACTAAGGAATGGTCGGTGACTTGATGCAATTACAACTTTACATGATGTTGCAAACCAAAGATTTACATAGTTCATAAGAGAGACGACCCAATTTTCAATATAATTACCATAAGCCATGTTCGGTATGTATAACTCCTAAAACTTGGAATTGCTGAAATAAGACAGCCTCTCATCATGCAAGGAAAAGCAATATTAATCTCGTTATCAGGTTTTTGTTCGTTTACATCTTCAACTGATCACACCAACAACGGATTTAATTTTGAAGTGAGTGAATTTACTGTGAAGCATAAACACAACAATCACAGGAAATAAACATGTTTGTTTTCCTACAACAAACTTCTATATTTTTCTGGGTTTTACATCCAAACAAAAGAACCTATATTATCTGTCAAAATTTCCTAACAGTTACAAGGTTTCTTGTGGATACTGGCACAAAGGATGGTGTGAGCATCATAAACAGTAATCAAAGAGAACAATCGATGACAACAAAGATAAAACGCTTCGACTTTCTTAAAAAAAACAGATACATTTTCAAGTAGAATTTAAAAGCAAAGTCCTTTCCATTATCCACATTAAAAAAAGAAAGAATAATCAAAATGTCTACACCATGTAGTCATGTATCATTTATAACAACGAAATGTGATATTTTGCGTGAAAATCTAAGTAAATACTAAACACATGCTGAGAGAAGTTATTGTAACCACATTGGCACATTCACAGAATTACTCTCAGGGAAGACGACACCAAACTCCCTTAACTGGCATTTGGGGAAAATGAACCTCATACAGTTGAAATGCAAACAAACAGGGAATATGGAGTACCATTGACCGCAGCAGCCTGGAACTTTTCTCTCATGATTCTCACAAATTTGAATAGATCGTTGCTTGAGTTCAGATCCTTCATCAAATCTTCAGATTCTTTCAGAAGTGGAACACATTGAAGTACTGTGATCAACACAAAAAAAAAGCTTTAACTATACTTTTTCAAACAATATAATCTTATGAATCATGCAGTATGAATATTAGACAGTTCAGTCAAGAAACTTGTAACTCACAGCTGTATCTATCTTTGTTGAGCTTTATGCAAAACAAATACTCATTGTCAGGACTTTGCATGTCAACTTTGTTGAAGACAAATTTCACCCCTTGAAAAAAAAGGGTAACTGTCACACGCGATGGCATCGAGCTAATTTAATAGACCATGTCATTAAAACTTCCATTACCTTCTCCTCCAACAACTTGAAAACCAAGAAACTTATTGTACCACATAATAGCTTCCTCTAGGTTCTTTTTCCCTGTCGCATCACTATTAGCATCAAGAGCTTCAATAGCTGCCATCAAATGAAGATATATTAAGGCATGTAGATTTAAAGGTCTGCATAGCCAGAGAAAATATTCTGACAAAAGAATCAAGTTGGCATCAAAGTAGCTACAAATGCATACAGAAAAAAGAGAAACCTAGATTTTTAGAAGATCAAGATTTCAAGGATAAATATATTGGGCCTAAAGAGCTCAAAAGAACCCCACAACTGTACTAAATGGACTTAGTACTTTTTTCGCAAAGTAAGTGCTTCTAATTCCCTATTCAGTTTAGACATTAGAGACCAGGCAATACTGGTGCAAATTGTAAGAGATGTTTATCTCATTGATTGAATAGGGATCCACCATTACAAGGAGTATATAAAGGGAAGGGAGTGTCAAGGGTTAGGTGTAACAGAACCCTGAAACCCTAACAGAATCCCTGAATCCCTGGAAACCCTAACAAACTCAGTCTAAGGGCACATGGGCCCAAAGCCAAAAGAAAGGCCCACAAACAACTGTCTAACACAAATGAACCAAAATAGGTGCTTCCTTATGAAAAATAAAGCCCTCATAAATTATCTCCTAAGATTGTGATTCTGAAATGGCTTATACTCTGCTAAAGAAGAGTTCAAATATCCCAACAGATCGAATACATGAACAGAATGTCATAAAAGGTACCTATCTCACTTGAAATTCTTGTACTAGAACCGTGATCTTAAGTTACCTTCAAGTTGATTTGATATGAAATTCGCATATTCATCTCTCCTAGCCCTCTGATCCATGACCAAGCTCCTGAGCTGCTCGTTCGTTGCAGTGGTATTCACAATTGACTCACCGATGAGCTTATGTTTGGACCCTTTGTTTACTTGGACTGCAGAGAAATTTTACATGATTTGAGACCTCCCATGAAATGCAATAGAAGAGAAGGAGACCAATATGAAACCAAACAATAATAAAAAAAAAGGAAATAGTGCATGCGGCAAACCATCTATAACAAAAACAGAAGCGAAGAAATGCTTGTACTTACTGGACAGAGCTTCTGAAAGATCTGCTTCAAGTGTCCTGAGCTGATCCTTTAGTCCGTTGAGCTTTCCTGTCATCCAAAAATACACGAATCAGTAAAATTAACCACTCACCTTTTCAGCTTAAACAAATGCGCTAGTCACAAATCGTACTACAGCCCAAGTTAATCGTCCAAAACTATATCAGAAGTTATCAGGTTGCATAACTTTGCATATGTATGAACATGCTGCGATTATCACTTGAGTTGGCTCACCATCATCACCACCTTAAATAGCCAATAATTACCAGTGCACGCTTAATATTTTACTTTCGGATCCCACAGAAATGCAGGACGGAAAAATTACCATGATTACACTTGCAGCTTCTGCTATTAACAAACATTGCATAATGTACAAGCAGGATTAGACAAACAACCCCCCAGATCTCAGCACAAACCCACCAAGTAGGCAGCTTTTGATTTCCAAATGGAACGGCAACACTAGGAAGATTCGAAATTGCTCAATCTTAAAAAATCTTGGTGCGGATCCCACAGAAAACCTAACCTATCCCAGACCAGACCAGCCCAACCCGACCCAATCCTCTTGGTTGGTGCTAAACCAAAACTCGGGATTCGGGAACAAAACCAGCAAATACGAGGGGGGATCAGGAGAAAGCGAGAGATGGAGAGATGCCTCGGTGGGAGATGGTGTGGTTGGCAAGAGAGCGGGCCGAGAGGAGGGCGGCGCTGAAGGCGGAGGCAGCCGCCGCGGTGCGGTCGCGGCCGTCCGCGATCTGGCGCTCGCACGCCGTGCGCTGCGCCGCCATCCGCCGGCGAAGCTCGACGGCTCCTCCTCCCCCGCCGCCTTCCATGGCCTCTATTACTTGGGCCGGTGGTGGTGGAGACGCGCAGGCGGAGGCGGAGGCGGAGGCGCTGCTGCTGCTGTTGGTTCGGTCGGGTTTGGAGAGGGTGAAATGGAGTTCAAATTTTGGCCAAGGGAAATGGCGTTTCTGGTGCTCTCTCTCTCCCCCCTCTATTGGGCCTTTACGGCCTGTGTGGAATACAGCCATAGAAAATATAGGAATAGTTCAAAATAGAGTTACGAAAAATAATATATATATATATATATATATATATATATATATATATATATATATATACAAAACAGATTGTCGTAGGGGTGGCCCCCACCTAAACCCAGCAGGCCTGGTAGGAGATTATAAGGCCCAGAATAGGCCATGTGTAATGACATAACTGCCCCCAGAGGGGATAACCAGATGTAAGGGTATATCTGTAAAAGCACTCCTCATGTGTATATATATATGAGTAAGCCATGGGGAGGACCCAGGCCATTACACTCATCTTCATCACTCTCCACGACCATCTCTCTCTCTGTTTGGTCTGTAGCCACAACAGTTGGCGCCGTCCATGGGGAGGACGGAGACAAGCCTGAAGACCGAAGAAAAAAAGGATGGCACCGAAGAGAGCTTCACCAGCGGCGGCGAAGGGAAAGAAGACGGATGGGTCGGAGCAGCGCGTGAGCACCAGGGCTTCGGCATCGGCCGCCGAAGGAGTTGGCGGCGGCGTACGCGCCGTGGTCGCGGGCGTCGACGCCCGCGCGGCAACAACCGACCCCGCCAGCACCGCTACGACGACACCTAACCCCGCCGCTGGCATTGCAACGACAACCGCCACCCTTGCCGGTAGCGCAGATCCAACGGCCGGGGGTAGCCGCAGCGAACCATCCGGCGGATCTGAAGATCGTGAGGCGATGGTCCCTGCACCAGCCCGTCCACCGGGCGTTCCGGCGGCCCCAACGACACCTGCGGTGGAAAGCGCCTTACTAGTAGCCCTCAACGCGTTCCAGCGGGAACTCGGGGACCTTCGCGGAGCCGTCCGAGATATACAAGAGGCTCGGAGCCAGCAGGTCGCGCCGGTAGTCGCGCCCGAGCCCACGCCAGAGAAGCTGGACAGCCGCGAAGCCCCCACGTCTAGCCGTGTCCCGCTGAGACGCGTAGATCCGGAATCTCCGCTTTCGGCGGGGCTGCAGCAGGCGGCGTGGCCCGAAGACTTCAAGTTTCCTCGCATCACCGACCCGTACAAAGGCGACACGGATCCTCGCGAGTTCGTGCGCGTGTACGAAACCGCGATCGAGGCCGCGGGCGGAGACGACACCGCGAAGGCGAAGGGACTCCCCCTCGCACTGCACGGAGTGGCGCTCTCTTGGTTTTTTACCATAGAGCCGGGCTCCATCTGCGCGTGGGAGCAGCTTCGCGACCGGCTTCGTAGCAACTTTCAAGGACATTATGTCGAGCGGATCAATGCGGACCAGCTCTTCGCTGTGAAGCAAGGACCCTCGGAGACACTCCGGGGCTACTTCAAGCGCTTCGACAAGATTCGAGGCCAGGTAAACGATGTTAATGAAACCACAGTCGTTAATACAGCCATACAGGGCCTTCGCCCGGGCCCGATGGCCGAATACAACGCGCGGAGGCCAATCACGACAGTTGCCAAGCTCTTCGACAAAATGGACGAGTATGCGCGGGCGGAGGAGGATGCGCGAAGACGCAGCATCACCGCCCCCGGCCTCGCCCGTGAGGAGCACCCCCCGCGCGAGGTCAGGGTGGGTGGTCCCTCCTCGAACCTGGGCCGTAGCCGACAGCCCCGAGGAGGCCCTCCCCGAGGCAGGGAGGCCGAGGTACAGGAAGGCTCCTCACGATGCAGGCCTAAACCTCGGCGCCGCCAGCGCCGGTCGCAGGCGGCCCACCATGTCCTCGCCACCGAGAGCGCCCGCCAAGGACCCGACCCCGCCTCATGGAGGGGAGATCGGGGATCGGAGGGCGGATTTGACTACGGCAGCCAACCCCACGCAGAGCAAGAGCTCCTGCACTATGGCAAGTGGTGCGAGGTACACGGCTACGGCGATCATTACACAAGGGCATGCATCGCGGTGATGGAGCTGCGGAGGGCGACGGCCGGGCCTCGGGCTCCGCCTACTCGTCCCCCCGCCGAAGCCCACGTAGGGCACCCAAGGGATAGCCCCATACGGGCCACCGCAACGGAGGGCGCGCAGCATCGCACCGTCAATGTCATCACCGGAGGCTCCTCTTCAAAAGCCCCCGGGGAGCAGCCGCAACTGTGGATGCCGCCCCGCAACATCACCTTCGACTTGAACGACGCCAGGGGCGTGGAGTACCCTCACCAAGACCCTCTGGTCATCTAGGCCCACATAGCACGCTGTGAAGTCAGGCGCGTCCTTGTCGACGAAGGAAGCTCCGCGAACATCTTATTCGCGGAAGCCCTCGACCGCATGGTAATCCCCCGAAGCCGGCTAGAGCAGCCAGGAGCTCCACTTCAAGGCTTCGGGGGTCAACCGCTGTAGGTCCTGGGGCACGTGTCCCTTCCTGTCACTTTCCGTCAGGAGGGCAACAAAGGTAACATCCGGACCGAGCATGTCACCTTCGATGTCGTGGATATCCCGCACCCCTACAACGCCATACTGGGGCGACCCGCCATCAACTCTTTCGAGGCAATCCCGCACCACGCCTTTTTGTGTGTAAAGCTCCCGGGCCCGGAGGGTGTCATCACCATCTTCGGCGACCAGGACTTTGGCCAGACGTGCCGAAGGCGGCAGCCGCGTCCCGCATCGCCCGGTGCATGCCCTCTCCGGCGCGCCCGGTGATGGGCCCTCCGCTCCCGGGTGGACGCCCAAGCCTCGGCCCGAAGGCGGCGTCAAGAAGGTGCCGCTCCAGGCGGAGGGGCAGTTTGTGTCCATTGGCGAGGGGCTCCCGCCGGAGGTCGAACGGGAGCTGCTCCGAGTGCTTCAGAACAACGTTGACATCTTCGCATGGTCCCCGGAGGACATCAAGGGCGTAGACCGAGCAGTAATTGAGCATCGTTTGGCGGTCCGCCCCGACGCCAAGCCGGTCAAGCAAAGGCTCCGGCGTATGTCGATGGATCGGCAGCAGGCGGCCAAAGCAGAGGTGGCGAAGCTTCTTCGCGCCGGGGTCATCCGCGAGGTCCACCATCCAGAATTGCTCGCTAACCCGGTGCTAGTCAAAAAGGCCAGCGGGGCCTGGCGCATGTGCATCGACTTCACGGCACTCAACAAGGCGTGCCCGAAGGACAACTACCCCTTGCCGCGCATCCATCAGCTGGTTGACGCCACTGCTGGGTGCGAACTCATGAGTTTCCTGGACGCCTATTCTGGCTATCACCAGGTATACATGGCCGAAGACGACGAGGAGAAGACCAGTTTCATCACACCACTTGGGACGTTCTGCTTCGTCAGAATGCCCTTTGGCTTGAAGAATGCAGGCGCTACCTTCACCCGACTCGTCGCCATTGCCCTGGCCGCCCAGCTTGGGAGGAACGTCGAAGCCTATGTCGATGATGTGGTGGTCAAAACTCGGCAACTTGCTCTACACGGCCGGGACCTCCAGGAGACCTTCGACAACCTCCGGAAGGCGGGCATCAAGCTCAACCCCGACAAGTGTGTCTTCGGGGTACAGGCGGGCAAACTCCTAGGTTTCCTCGTGTCCGGGCGGGGCATCCAGGCGAACCCCGACAAAGTAGACGCCATCCTGGGTATGGAGCCGCCCAAGACAACGAGGGAGGTTCAGAGGCTCGCGGGCCGCATGGCAGCATTAAGCCGCTTCCTCTCCAGGGCGGCGGAGCGGGGCCTGCCGTTCTTCAAGACACTCCGCGGGTGTGATGGATTTCGTTGGGACGGAGACTGCGCGAAGGCCTTCGACGAGCTCAGGCAGCACCTGGCAAGCCTCCCCACTCTGGTCGCCCCAGCACCAGAGGCTCCCTCCTGCTCTATCTGGCCGCGTCAGCCACCGCGGTCAGCGCCGTCCTCGTCTTAGAGGAGGGCGCCATTCAGCGGCCCGTCTACTTTATCTCCGAAGCCCTTCAAGGCGCCAAGACAAGATACACGGAGCTTGAGAAGCTCGCCTACGCGCTGGTCATGGCCTCCAGGAAGCTTCGGTATTACTTTCTGGCTCACCCGATCACAGTGCCTTCCTCATTCCCCCTGGCAGAGATGCTACATAACAAGGAGTCCACAGGGCGTATCGGTAAATGGGCGCCGAGCTCGCTCCCTTCTCCTTGACGTATGCTTCGCGGACGGCAATTAAATCCCAAGTCCTGGCGGATTTTCTCGCCGAATGGACCCCGCCGGCCCAACCCGGCCAGACGCACGATGATCCTGTCTGGACGCTTACAATCGACGGAGCTTACAGCGTCGCCGGCGTGGGCGTAGGGGCGGTGATCATCACGCCCGAGGGACAGCGTTTGCTGTACTCGGCGCGCATTGCCTTCCCCGCCACCAACAACACGGCTGAATACGAGGCACTGCTCTTTGGCCTGGCAAAGCTCAAGGCGGTCGGCGCGAGACGGGTGTTGGTCTGCACCGACTCGCGCTTGGTGGCCGGCCATGTGGACAAGTCATATCAAGCCAAGGACCCTGAGTTGGCCAAATACCTCGCGGCGGTGAGGGTGAGGGAAAGGCACTTTTTGGGTGTCACCGTCAAGGCCATCCCCCGGGCGGAGAATGAGCAAGCCGACGCCCTCGCCAAGGCGGCCACCCAGCAACTGCCCCCCCGAGGGGGCATTCTACGAGGTGTTAGCAAAGGCGGCCATCGCGCAGGACAACCGGGACGCGGCACTTGTCCACCGCATTGATTGGCCAGGAGATTGGCGAGAGCCCATTTTCAATTTCTTACAATGTCTCGCCGAGCCGGAGGACCCTGCCGAACTGCGACGCTTGCAGCACCGCGCACGGTCCTTCCAGGTGTTCGAAGGGACACTCTACAAGAAAGGGGTTTGCGCGCCGCTCCTGCGCTGCCTCTCGACTGCGGAGGGAAAGGAACTCTTGGCGGAAATCCACGCGGGCGTGTGCGGATCCCACCTGGCGTCGAGGTCATTAGTCGGCAAGGCGTTCAGACAAGGCTTCTACTGGCCGACTGCCATCACCGACGCCCAGGACCTCGTCCGTCGGTGCCAAGGGTGCCAGTGGATGGCGCGCATCATCCGCAGGCCCTCGACAAGCCTCAACCCAATTCCCCTGGTGTGGCCACTGGCGCGCTGGGGTCTCGATATAGTAGGACCACTCGCCCGAGCTCCAGGGGACCTCCGGTTCATGGTAGTCGCGCTGGAGTATTTCTCCAGATGGCCAGAAGCGATCGCTCTGGCCAAAGTAACTTCTGCGGCCATACATCGCTTCCTATGGCAAAACATCATATGTCGCTTCGGTGTGCCTCGGGAGCTCACGGTCGATAATGGCCTGCAGTTCGACGCCACCCTCTTCAAAGATTATTGTGGCAGCATGGGCATCACCCTCCGATTCGCCTCGGTGGGGCATCCCCAGTCCAACGGGGCGGTCGAACGGGCGAATGGCGCCATTTCCGCCGCCATCAAGAAGCGCCTGGTTGGATTGCCGAAGGGCAGGTGGCCAAGCGAACTTCACAGCGTTCTATGGTCGCTTCGCACAACAGCAACACGCCCGACGGGATTCACGCCGTTTAAACTCCTTTTCGGTGACGAAGCAGTGACGCCCGAGGAAATCAAGGCCGGCTCGTGAAGGGTCCTCGTCCAAGCACCCGAAGACGAGCGCCGTGTGTCCCTGGACCTCCTCGACGGGATACGGGCAGACGCAGCCCACCATGTCGAGAAGTACGCGCGGCAGACAATGCGTACTCGGGACCGCTCTATATGCCCGCAGGGGTTCAAGCCTGGGGATCTCGTCCTCAGAGTGGCACTCCAGGCCGAAACCGTCGGCAAGCTGGAGTCCAAGTGGGAAGGCCCGTACATCGTAACGGAGGCATTGCCGAAGGGGGCGTACCGCCTCGCCACGCTCGAAGGACAAGCCTTCCGGCACACATGGAACGCGGACAGGTTGCGGCGGTACTACGCCTAGAAGCAGGACAGCAGGCGTAGAGCCACCAGCCCGTTGTTAGGCGATGCTCGCCCGCGCAAACGGGAGTTCAATAAAGGTTGCTGTTCCCAGAGCATCCCCTGTCCGCGCTGAGCAGAACAAAGTCCACGGACTTTAAATAAGACATAGCGTCGAGCCTAGCTCCGCGCGCGAGAGTCCGCGGACTATAAATAAGACGTAGCGTCGAGCCTAGCTCCGCACGCACCAGTCCACGGACTTTAAATAAGACGTAGCGTCGAGCCTAGCTCCGCGCGCGAGAGTCCGCGGACTATAAATAAGACGTAGCGTCGAGCCTAGCTCCGCACGCACCAGTCCACGGACTTTAAATAAGACGTAGCGTCGAGCCTAGCTCCGCACGCGAGAGTCTGCGGACTATAAATAAGACGTAGCGTCGAGCCTAGCTCCGCACGCACCAGTCCACGGACTTTAAATAAGATGTAGCGTCGAGCCTAGCTCCGCACGCGAGAGTCTGCGGACTATAAATAAGACGTTGCGTCGAGCCTAGCTCCGCACGCACCAGTCCACGGACTTTAAATAAGACGTAGCGTCGAGCCTAGCTCCGCACGCGAGAGTCTGCGGACTATAAATAAGACGTAGCGTCGAGCCTAGCTCCGCACGCACCAGTCCACGGACTTTAAATAAGACGTAGCGTCGAGCCTAGCTCCGCACGCACCAGTCCACGGACTTTAAATAAGACGTAGCGTCGAGCCTAGCTCCGCACGCGAGAGTCTGCGGACTATAAATAAGACGTAGCGTCGAGCCTAGCTCCGCACGCACCAGTCCACGGACTTTAAATAAGACGTAGCGTCGAAGTCCGCCTCCGCGCGCACTCTACGGAGTATAAAATAAGACGCAGCGGGGGGACGCCTCCGCGCGCACTCTAAGGAGTATAAAGAAGACGTAGCGTCGAGCCTAGCTCCGCACGCACCAGTCTCCGGACTATAAAGAAGACGTAGCGTCGAGCCTAGCTCCGCACGCACCAGTCTCCGGACTATAAAGAAGACGTAGCGTCGAGCCTAGCTCCGCACGCACCAGTCCACGGACTTTAAATAAGACGTAGCGTCGAGGTTCGCCTCTGCACGCGCGAGTCTCCGGACTATAAAGAAGACGTAGCGTCGAGCCTAGCTCCGCACGCACCAGTCCACGGACTTTAAATAAGACGTAGCGTCGAGGTTCGCCTCCGCACGCGCGAGTCTCTGGACTATAAAGAAGATGTAGCGTCGAGCCTAGCTCCGCACGCAACAGTCCACGGACTTTAAATAAGACGTAGCGTCGAGGTTCGCCTCCGCACGCGCGAGTCTCCGGACTATAAAGAAGACGTAGCGTCGAGCCTAGCTCCGAACGCAACAGTCCATGGACTTTAAAAAAGACGTAGCGTCGAGGTTCGCCTCCGCACGCGCGAGTCTTCGGACTATAAAGGAAGTCATAGCGTCGAGGTTCGCCTCCGCACGCGCCACTCCACGGAGTATAAACGAGACGCGCAGACCTGCCCTCCGCGTTCGGCGGCAGGTAACACTAAGAATAAGGTACTATTTGGTTCCATTTTAAACGCAAAGGGGTTACATGGTTACAAGCGTAGGACCCAGTGCGTCATCCCCCTGCCCTCCCGACCAACCGCTCAGCCTTGGCGCGGCACGGACGAGCCCGCGCCATCGTCATCACGGCGCTGAAGGACCCCTTCAAGCCACTGGAGGAGGTCCCCCTCCCCATGCAACGTCTGCTGCACGGCGACCCTCGCTGCACCTTCCCTGAAGCGGCCCCAGATCCGTTGATGGAAGTTCTGCAGGCTAGGCCCGATGGAACGGATGGCGTCCGACATAACCTCTGGGCGGTCGGGAGGATCCAGTTGAGGGTTCGCTAGCTCATGGGTATGCCTACACCCACGAGTGTGAAGCAGGGCGAGGGCGAAGCACACACCAACATAGCTGCAGTGCTCGCCAAAGGTCCTGGCGCCACGAAGAGCAACGCCGGCCCCCTCCTCGATCAGCCCGAGCGACTCCGACAGGGCCTCCGGCCTGTGCGTAGTGTCCGGCACTCGGACGCACAGATCCCGGAGGGCCTGGTTCAGAGCCTCCATGGCCCGCCATGCCGACAGGGACGCATTTTCTAGGACACGGCGGTTCTCGGCAGCAGACTCCGCCAGCTGGGCCTTCTCCCCTTCTAGGGCGGCGATCTGCTGCACGAAGGCGGCGTGCTCCCCAGTCGTGGCGATCTGAGCTTCCGTGGCCTCGAGTTGTGCGGCCACCAGGGCGTCCCCCAGCGCGCGAAGTTCTTCATCCTTCGCGGCGAGAGCAGTGTTTGCTTCGCGGAGGCTGGCTTCCAGAGCCCTCCGCTCCCGGACGCGGGCCTCGTCAAAGGACCGGCCGAGGGCAAGCGTCTGGCAGAAACAACAAATCAGCAGGCGTCCAGAAATACCTTACAAACGGAAGCGCACGTATTTACCCTCATCTCGGAGGCCTGTAGCGCGAGCGCTAGGAGGTCCCCTGCGCATGACGACAGCGCCTCTCGATTGAGGCCGTTATCGGCACGCTCTGCGGCTGTGGTGAGGTCGCAAAATACCTCCGGGCGAGGGAGGAAGTCCGAGCGAGCGAGCCCCGGCCCCAAAGCGCCCAGGTTTATCGCGGCCACGGCCACGTCAGCAGCAGCGGACACCTGCGGGGCATCCTGCACAAGGCTCCCAACTTCGCGCATACCTCCGCTGCTCGATCCTTCGCCGCGTACGGGAGACGTCGTCTCACCTGATGTCGGCAGAATGAGCGAGCAGATCGGAGAGAGTCTCGCGAAGTCAGGTGAAGAAAGGGACTCACACCTACCTCCTGCGCCCCTCGTCGCGGTCGGAGGTGGTGCCGGTTCGACCGCCCAGGGGAAGGCAGGCGCCTCGACGCTCGGGGAGAACGTCTTCTCGGCCGTGCCAGACGCCGTAATCCTGCGGCAAGGCCCCGCAACAGCGTATCGACCCCTAGTCGGCGGTGGGGACTGCATCCGAGGGCGTTTAGCCTGCGGTGGCACAGGCGATTCTTCCACGGCAGGACCAGCTCCAGTCACTGTTGCCCCCACGGCTTCCTCTGTAGGGGGCACGCCCTCGTCGGCCGCTGCGGTTGATAGCGCGCCTTCCACCGTGGTTGGCTCGCCAGGAACGGCGCCACCCCCCGGGTTGATGAGTTCCAACTCAACGACGGCCGCGAGCCCAAGCACGGGCTCGTGGGCGTCGGTAGAAGGTGCCGGGGGATCCGCGGCGGTGCGCCCCTCCGAAGCAGTATGGCCAGGCCCACCGTCGGTCGCACGCCTCGTCTCAGCTGGGCTAGCCGCCGGAGGGGCTGCAGGGTCGCGTATGGCGGCCGGGGAACGCGCCCGGCGTCGCGAAGATAGCACCCCCGAAGGGCTACCACCGCCCTGAGCGCCCGGAGTCCCGGCGGGAAGCTCTTCCGGCACCGCACGCTCGGGCACGGCAATGCCCACAGCCTCGCAGGTGCGGTTTACCCGCCCCTGCTTAGCCGCCTTGACTGCGGCCTCACGAGCCCGGTGCTCCTTAAGCGTGTACGGGCCGAGGAGCGCCGTAACCGCGCGCTCCGCATCTTCTAGCCGGGCCACTGCGCAGGAGATCGCGTCAGTCAGGCGGAAGCCAAACAGATACAATGGCGCGTGTAAAGCGTGCTGGGCGACTTACAAGGGGCGGACGGCGGCAGCAGGCGAGACACGGATGGGTCGAACCCGTCCTCGCGGGGGCCATTCTGTCCAACGTACTTTCCCCGGGAGGAGAGTGGCGCCGCCCCATACATCGTGAACTCCTCGGCTAGGTCGCGCACGCTCATTCGACGGGCGACACCGACAAGGCTCTGTAGCTTTTGCGTGTCGTCGACCTCCGCCTTCAGACTCGGTGTGCTGTTAAACGAGATCGGCCCACCTCAGCAATGCATTCGGCTCTTGTCGGTCACGGTGTAATAGAACCACCACCGCGTCCAGCCGGCTGCCCATTGCCCTGACAAGGCTGGCACAGGGAACAACGTCGCGCATGACGCCCGGAGCACGAAGTCCACACCGCCGAAGTTCGACACCGCCCCGTCGACCTTTCTGGGTCGACAGTGTGCGTCGTGCAGGGTGGTGAATAAGCTCGCGCTGGGACGCCACCCCTCTGTCCGCATCGCCCACGTGAAGACGGCTAGGCGGAGTATCGCGTGGGGCGTCAGCTGGGCTAGCTCCAACTGGTAGGCCCGCAGGACTTCGCCCACGAACAGCGTGCAGGGCATTCGAAGGCCGGCATCGAAGAACGCCACGAAAACAATAGCCTCCATGGCCCCGGGCTTCCGCTCCGTCTCGTCCCGACGGGGTAGGCGAGCCCCATTGCGATCCACGATCTTCCCCTCATCCACGAGTCGCTGCAGCGTCCCTTCAGTCATGCGGCTCTTCCCCAGCACACGGGAGCAGGAGCCTCCCGAGTGCTCCATGGCGTTCCACCACTTGTTGGCGCGCGAGCTCCCCCGCGGCACCAGTTTGTACTCCTGAGAAGGATGGGTCGCTTCGCCCTGGCTAGGCAAGGAACCACTGCGGGGGTGGTAGGCGGCGTCGTCCTGGCTAGCCATCGCCCTTCGCGACAAGGGAGGAAGATGCAGGCAAAGGAGCAACTGGCGTGAAAATTAGCACGGGTGGAAGCGAAGCGGCAGATCAAAAAGCAAAGCAAGAAAGGGTGCCTCCACCCCAACACTAGCACCTTATAAAGGCCGCTCGCCTGCCTTGTGGCTCAGCGCACAGACGGATCAAATTCCCAGCGATTCGGCTATCCAAGATTTGGAACGAAGAACCGCCGGGACCTAGAGGGCCGTGCCAGGTAGGTGGCCAAGCAGCGCACAACGGCCCTACATCTTCAACACGCGTCCAACTTCTCGGGGGACGAGGCGAACGGCCGCGGTCACGCAACCGCTCACATCCCACAACGCACCAGTCGTGAGTCGCCACGTGCCCCACCTGCAGCAGGGCAGACTGCACGACGCGATAGCCTGACTTCTGCCAGATCAGGCATCGGCGTGATTCAAGCCGCCATTAAAAGCGCACTACCAGACTCCAAGGTCACAACAGCCCCGGAGCGCGCGCGTGTCTACTTCGACTTGGGCGCCAGCTTCGCTGCCCACCCGTTCGAAGGGTAGGGGACGGAGCGCGCGCGCCTACTTCGACTTAGGCGACAGCTTCGTTGCCACCCGTTCGAAGGGTAGGGGACGGAGCGCGCGCGTCTACTTCGACTTGGGCGCCAGCTTCGTTGCCACCCGTTCGAAGGGTAGGCGACGGAGCGCGCGCGTCTACTTCGACTTGGGCGCCAGCTTCGCTGCCCACCCGTTCGAAGGGTAGGGGACGGAGCGCGCGCGCCTACTTGGACTTAGGCGACAGCTTCGCTGCCCACCCGTTCGAAGGGTAGGGGACGGAGCGCGCGCGCCTACTTCGACTTAGGCGACAGCTTCGTTGCCACCCGTTCGAAGGGTAGGGGACGGAACGCGCGCGTCTACTTCGACTTGGGCGCCAGCTTCGGTGCCACCCGTTCGAAGGGTAGGAGACGGAGCGCGCGCGTCTACTTTGACTTGGGCGCCAGCTTCGCTGCCACCCGTTCGAAGGGTAGGCGACGGAGCGCGCGCGCCTACTTCGACTTGGGCGCCAGCTTCGCTGCCACCCGTTCGAAGGGTAGGCGACGGAGCGCGCGCGTCTACTTCGACTTGGGCGCCAGCTTCGGTGCCACCCGTGCGAAGGGTAGGCGACGGAGCGCACGCGTCTACTTCGACTTGGGCGCCAGCTTCGCTGCCACCCGTCCGAAGGGTAGGCGACGGAGCGCGCGCCTACTTCGACTTGGGCGCCAGCTTCGCTGCCACCCGTTCGAAGGGTAGGCGACGGAGCGCGCGCGTCTACTTCGACTTGGGCGCCAGCTTCGCTGACACCCGTTCGAAGGGTAGGCGACGGAGCGCGCGCGCCTACTTCGATTTGGGCGCCAGCTTCGCTGACACCCGTTCGAAGGGTAGGGCTTCGTTGCCACCCGTTCGAAGGATAGGGCACGGAGCGCGCGCGCCTACTTCGACTTAGGCGCCAGCTTCGCTGCCCACCCGCCCGAAGGGTAGGGGACGGAGCGCGCGCGCCTACTTCGACTTAGGCGCCAGCTTCGCTGCCCACCCGTTCGAAGGGTAGGGGACGGAGCGCGCGCGCCTACTTCGACTTAGGCAACAGCTTCGTTGCCACCCGTTCGAAGGGTAGGGGACGGAGCGCGCGCGCGTCTACTTCGACTTGGGCGCCAGCTTCGCTGCCCACCCGTTCGAAGGGAGGCGACGGAGCGCGCGCGTCTACTTCGACTTGGGCGCCAGCTTCACTGCCACCCGTTCGAAGGATAGGGGACGGAGCGCGCGCGTCTACTTCGACTTGGGCGCCAGCTTCGCTGCCACCCGTTCGAAGGGCAGGGGACGAAGCGCGCGCGTCTACTTCAATTTAGGTGCCAGCTCCGCTGCCACCAGTTCGAAGGACAGGGGACGGAGCGCGCGCGCCTGCTTCGAGTCAGGCGTCCGCCTCCGCTAACACCATCCCAGACCTCGGGCTCCCCAACCACAAGCTTGGAGGAATTCACAGGCCGCAGGGGACGGAGGGGGCCAAAGGACTCGGCGACATGGCTTCGGCCCTGTGAAGCCCTTCACCATGAGAGGCTCCTGTCGTAGGGGTGGCCCCCACCTAAACCCAGCAGGCCTGGTAGGAGATTATAAGGCCCAGAATAGGCCATGTGTAATGACATAACTGCCCCCAGAGGGGATAACCAGATGTAAGGGTATATCTGTAAAAGCACTCCTCATGTGTGTATATATATGAGTAAGCCATGGGGAGGACCCAGGCCATTACACTCATCTTCATCACTCTCCACGACCATCTCTCTCTGTTTGGTCTGTAGCCACAACACAGATGATTAAAAAATACAGAAAATTTTTAGAAATAGATGTTTGGAACAAGGAATGGAAAGGACATCGGGGTGAATAATAATCTGGTTTACTTCAACTAATTAGGCACTGCTTATTTTATTTGTAACTCACTGATAACGACCCCACACGTCAATGAAACTCTGCGTATTGGATCTTATCCCTCCCGTGACTCTCGTCATTCACTCATCTGTTCCTTCCTAGCCCAAATTGGCCTTTATTGTTCTGAAGGCCTTCTCTCTCTCGCTTGCTTTCTCTGCTCCATGGGCGGCATGAGCGGAGCACCAGTGATTTCAATGGTTATGCGGATCTAACGGCGAGGCCACAACTCGACGATGAGGAGCCCAACATAGGTGGCAATGGGCTGCACTGGCGGCGGAAAAGCGCGACGGCAAGTCTAGCAATGAAAGTTCACTAGGAGTTCCATTTTTCCTTCTTTTTTTTTGTTGTTGCTTCAGTTAGATTCGCTTTCTCTGGAATCAACTAGAAGCTTTTGCAAGTGGCAGCACAAGAATAATGTTGCTCAAAAAAATTATTGCTCCAATCGTAGAAAATTTTCCATAGAGCTCAGCCTCTTTTTTGGTTCCCTATAAAAGTACAGGTTGAGGAGACATTCCTAAAGAATTTATATGGCTCAATCCTTTATTCCAAATGGTCACCAGACATTCCTAAAGAGGTGATATGGTAGTGCTCATTTGGGCTTAAGATTATCGTTTTTGGGCTTTTTTGGCGCTGTTTGAGGTTTTTTTCACTATCACTGCTATAAGCTTTTTCAGCGTAATTAAATTTTAAAGAAATAAAAATAGAAAAAAAACAGATTCTCTTATCATGGACATGTAAAGGAATACGGAAAAAAGAAAAGACAAAAAACCTCCAAAAATAAAAAGACAAAATTAAAAAGTGAGAAGTTAAAAGCCAAAAGGTTAAGCCCAAATAAGCAGGACTATATGTCCTGCTCAGTTTGGCTTATATAAGCTGACTTATGGCCTTTTGTACTGTAGCTGATTTATTTTACACTGTAACTGCTAGTAGTTTTTTTGGCATAATTAAATTTAAAAATTAAAAATGAAAAAATAGGTTAACCCATCATAGGCAATGCAAACGAATACGGCAAAAAAAAGGCAAACAAGCCAAAAAAGACGACAAAATAAATGAGTATAAATTGCGTCATACATCAAATTTAGTAGTTATTACATTCCATTTGTCATTAGTACAACGAGTATAGAAATTGAATTACATCGGTAGCATTTCATACATTTATGTATCTAATCAAAAGCTATAGAAATTAAATTACATGTATCTCATTTCATACAATGATTACAATTCGCCAGATTTTACAAAATAAAACTACAGTTTCATTTGCGAAAAAAGGCGAATATAAAGATGCTGAAAAAGAATGAACAAAAGAAAAAAATAAAAGACAAATTATCATCAGAACCCTAGATTAATTATCGAAATAGGCATTTTGCTCATCAGATACCAGACCGTCCGGGGCTAGTCGACACCTCTCATAGCCGTAGGGTTTCATCGTCCGACGTTAAAAACAAACCTAAATCCATTCCAAAAGTCCATTTTTCAGCCAACCACACAAATATCCATATTCAACCCCCATTGCATAGTAACCCTACTGTAAGCACTAGGAGAGAACAACCAAGAGATAAGCCAAGGCGAGCTAGACATAGGAGAGCAAAAGCATTCACTCAAGCAAGCACAGCCCTTCCCCAGCTCTCTCTTCCCCTCTTTTCCCCTCCAGATCCACCCCTCCACATCCACATTCAGTCGGCCACCACAAGGCAAAGATCAACGCAAGCCAACATGGAGGAAGGAGGTAGGACATCATGCCATAGGAGGAGAAGGCCATAAGTCTCCACAAGCCCATCTGCACAGTAAGCCAAGAAAGCGACCACCGCAGCCAACATTCAATCCATCTCCAAATTGAGCCGACCAACAACAGACAGAGGTAAGCACACAACCCATTTTAGTATTTTCATCGCTTTCTCAGGACCACATCGTGAGCACAATATGCCCAATAAGCATCCATTAGAGCATCACATAGCCATCATAGTAGCATCACAGGCCATCACAGAGAGTAGAAAATGGGTAAAGAGGAGAGGAGTATACCAAGGGGTGAAGTCACCATGGTGATGGGCTAACCACACACACCTGACAACCAACTCGTACTCCCTAGTGCATGAGAAGGTCTCGAGCCCCATTGTAGCAAGCCATGATAGTGCCACCTTAACCATCCTCAAATCAAAAGCAACTCAAATCATAAGTTTAAACTCAAGCAAATAAAGTATTAGAGAAGTAAAAGAGAGGAGGTAGGAGTAGAGGGAGAACTAAAGGGGAGGAGGCGCTGGGCCATGGGGGCAGCGGTGCATGGAGCCTGGCGTCATCGGTTTGGGGAGGGGGAAGCTGAGCCGGTATTCGGCACTAGGGAGTCGGTAACTAGAGCCATGGAGTCCGGGCATAGGGGCGCAAGGGCTGAGCCTAGGAGGCAGCCATGGCCAGAACCAAGGGAGCTTGGTCTGAGGCCTAGGGAGCCGAGGGAGCAAGGGCCATGGAGGGCCAACTTTGGAGCATGATAGTCGGAGGCCAGGGGAGGTGCGAGGTGGCGATGGCCAGCGGCACCATTAGAGCCGAGCCTAGGTGGATGATTTTGGGGGGAAGAAGGGGGAATAGAAGAAAAGAGATAATGTTGGGAGGAGGAGGAAGCACTAAGGGGCCGTTTGGTTGCTTGAATAGGATGGGACCGTCCTGGGACAAGGGGTGGTTCCTGTGTTTGGTTCGTGGAACGAACCCATCCCACATAGAGGAATATTCCTCATAGATCCAAGGTAGCATCATCCGGAAAAATGAGTGAACGACACCATCCCAGGTCAAGCTCGCGCGTCACATGAGCACATGTGACCTTGTTGCTTGGATTCAGTCACCACTCGGCGAGGTGAAGCAGTGCCAGCACCGCATGGAGCTTCGGTAGCAATGAGGGGAAGTGGCACTGGTGACACGCGAGAGAAGAGCTCTGGCAACGGAGAGGGGAGGAGCTCCACCGGGTGAGGGAAGGGTACTCCGACACCAGAGAGGGGAAGGAGCTCTGCGGGTGAGGGGAAGGGGCTCCGCCAAGTTCGCTGTTGAGGTTAAGGTCACCGCCGAGTTCACCGCAAGCAGGGGTCGCTGGGAAGGGGAGCTGAGGTCAGGGTCGCCACCAAGGGGAGCCAAGGGCCTGAGTTCCGGGTTGTCATCGAGATCAAGGTCGACGCCGAAGCTACGCGGTGGGAGGGACGCGGCCACCGACGCTGAATCCACGTGGTGGTGGGGATGCAGCCACCTCCGTCGAATCCACGCGGTAGGAGGTGCCGGCACCGTAGAGAGGGAGAGGATGCGGCGGCCATGGAGGAAATAGAAAGAAGAATGGAGAGAGAAGGACCGATGGTAGAAGATAAGGAAGAAAGAAAAAGGTAAAAGAGAAAAAAGAAAAAGGTGGTAAGCTTACCAGGGGTATCCCAACCCATCTCATCCAACTTTGTCCATCCAACCAAATATAAAATTGACTCATCCTATCCACCCTCATCCCACCAACTAAACAAAAATCTATACCATCCCATCCACCCAACCAAACAGACTCTTGGATCATCCCACCCACTAATTTCTGAATCATCTCATTCCATCCACCCTCATTCACCCAAACAAACGCCACCTAAGTGGCTTGGGGGCTTCGACCAAATAGAGAGAAAAAGGGAAGAGAGAGAGAAGAGAAGGAAGAGAAGAAGTACACACACAATAAAATTTCCTTCACAAGTTTTTATCACTAAGTACTTTGTTGCATGTTTGAAATTACTTAATAAAATTTTGTTAGTCAAGGTAAATTACAGTACACCTCCAACAAATATTTTTATTATTAAAAATGAATTAGTTGTTATTAGATGACGAAAATCTGTAATTGTGCGTAGCGATTAAAATTGTACATGACGATTTAAATAACATTTAAGTCATAAAAATCTACAACTGTCTATAATAAAATTCGGGTATTGCACGGGGACACCTTACCATAATTCATTTAATTATTTACCTATGTATTTATTTTCTTCGGTACCAGTAAATTAAACCAACGCATGTGTACTAATTGCAAGAAAAGAACTGGGATTAGAGAGCGACTTTTATCCGAGTGACCTTGAAACCCAAAATGTTAGTCCATACTCAGGCAAGCATACCTTGAGCATATGATCAAAGTATCTTCAATAAAATAAGTATTTAACTGTTAAATTGCTATCACCCTACATAAAAATTAAGATCATGTTTAAATCAGATGAATGAAATGAGAAAGTAATGAAATGTTGTTGTAGCAGCTGATAAGTAAGGATAAATAAAGGGTGGGTAGAGGGTGCCTTTGGCAGGTGACAAAAGGGCAATGTTGGGACCCTCTACATAGGGATAAAATATAAGGATTTACAAACTTCACTTATGTAATAGACCGTATTAGTCGTATCAATCATTATTCCGTCTGAGGACAGGCAAAATCAGCAACTCTATTGAGGTTATTATACACTCCCACAACTGGGTAAGTAGATTTATCTAGGAAGAAACCGGGCAAGATCTCAATTGGATTTTGAGCCATAAAGGATATGCTCGTTACATATATTAGCGATGTAGAGTGTCGGAGGAGATCTTAATTGGACGTTGGGCCATAAGAGATAAGTTTGACCAATGATTGTCTTATAATTGAGAGGGTGCCGGGTGAAGGTGAGAAACCACCTCGGACCAACAATTATAAGTAGTAGAGTGGAGGTATAATATACTGAGATAAAGGTAAAAGTTTTGTACTCTGATTTGGGCATCATATCTAAGAAAATACGAAGATCCATTCACTACAAGAATAAGAGTGACTATGGATAAAGTGGTACAAACTTGCGCAATATTGTATAAATCATGAATTCATGCCTATCTCCAGAATTGGAGGCTACAGGAACCAATGGAGGTTTTTATCTATTTATATGAATGTTCAGTAGACTTTTAAATTAATAATCCAAAATTCTTCATAATCTAAAAATGTTTATTTTCTATATGGTATGAGAATGAGAATGAGATGTTTCAGGAAATGTTAGTTTATGAGCATACAATGCATCTTTGTTATATGAGCTTGCTAAGTGCTCCGTACTTACTCTTGCTATTATTTCCTTTTGTTTAGAGAATAGCCAGCTTGGATCCTCACTTGGGGTGGATGAGGCCTTCTCGGATGAGCTCTATCCCAAGTGGGGGGAGATTGTGTTGAGAACGAGTCGTATGAGGTTAACCCCTTATATGAGACTTGGGACGTCTAGAGATTTAGGAGCAGCACGATATCAAACCCCAAGGTACTTGTAATATTAGTGTATTGTATTTATATTTAGAACTTCTTGTATAATTAGGAGTTGGACTAGACTATACTTTTGGTATTGTAATAATTTAGCTAGAGTGGCTTATACTAAACTTTAGCCCTGCGTGGCTACCTTTATGTAATATTATGTTCTATCTCTAATTATTGTTCTATTGTAATACTCTAATGGGCTTATTCTTTATTGAAGTGGTATTCTATCGGCTAAATGAAGAATAATCTGTTGACTACTGTTATTACCCCTCGGTAAAAACACAGGTCGTTACAGGTGGTATCAGAGCATTGGTTTGAGAGTCACATATATAACTAGAGACAATTTATGGACTTAAGTAGGGATTTTTTGCTATATGGCATTAAGTACTCTTTAATATTTCTCGTCATTATATCATTTATTGTCTAATTAGCCCTAAAATTCAATACTACTGTTTTACCTTATTATAAGGATTTAAGTTGGACTACCAAATCTAATAACAACCCTCTCTTTTGTAGGATGGTCCATATTAGGATACTGCCATCTTGAATCCGTAGTCAGCATGTGCTTCACTTGTGGTAGATGCTACAGGAATTAGGAGCACCTTGCCCCAATTTCTTCCAAGAAATACTAAAGGATGGGTCACCATCATGTATTGGAGTGATTGTCACAGGGATTCCATTGAATATGGGATATTACTGGGAGCATGCAGTGACCTGATGCTCTACAGATGACTACCTACCTATGCAACAAGTGGCCAAGGAAGCTCTGCATGTGATAAAGTCACATTTTGGAGATCACTTGCGTCGCACAGGATATCGCGATGTGCATGCTCTTGCCCCAGGGAGTTATGGGCAGCAGTACGCATTGGGTCCGAGCAGCTCTAGCATCACGTTGAGGGTAGATTCATTGACACCAGCAGCTCGTAGCATCACTTCCAACATGTTGATGATTGCTGACACCATGCTATACCACTAGGGGTGGAAAACGGTAATGGATAATTCGTTTTATCCGATATTCGTATCCGAGAAAACGTAAATGTGGTAATCAAAAATCCGTTTTCGAAAATATTCGTATTCGACAATATTCGTATCCGTATTTGAGAATATTCGTATTCGCATTCGTATTCATATTCGAGAATATTCTTATTCGTATTCGCATTCGAGAATATTCGTATTCGCATTCGTATTCGAGAATATTCATATTCGTATTCGAGAACATTCGTATTCGTATTACCACCGGCGCCGGCTCGCCAAGACGCCAATCCGATTGCCAATTCGCCGTGGTGCAATGGCACAGTGGCACAGCCCGGCAACAGGCGACAGCCGAATTGGCGTTGGCGGGCAAGGCGCCAAGGCGGGACCGCGGCGTGGGAGTCACGCGCGGGAGCCAGTAGTTGGACTCACTCACTCACTGCCTTAGCCTCACTGTCTCCTAATCGATCCCCAATCCGGCAATCCCTAACCTCCCTGACACTTAATGCTACCTTCCGCCTCCTACATCCCCATCGTTCTCCTCGCGGCTGTTGGCCTTGCCGTGTCGCCGGATCGCTACGCCGTCGGCTCCCGCACCTCCTCCGGTCCTCCCTCGCGCTGTGCCACCCCTCCCTTGCACCGCCGGCTCCCATAGCGCCTCCCTCGCATCGTGCTGCCGCTCTATCGAGAGGCCTCCTCCCTCACGCCACCGGCTCCCGCAACGCCTCCCTCACGTCGCGCTGCCGCTCCGTTGAGGGGCCCCCTCCCTCGCACCGCCGGCTCCAGCAGCGCCTCCCTCACGCCACACCGCCCCTCTGTCGAGAGCCCTCCTTCCTCACGCCGCCGGCTCCCGCATGACCTCTGAACCCTCCTCCCTCGCGCCGTCAACTCCAGCACCACCTCTGGACGACTGGACCTTTGTCGCGCCTCCTCCCTCACGTCACCGACTGTAGCACCACCTCCGGACCTCCACCACGCCATGTGAGTCATGTGACCATTTTGTAAAGTTCATGCTGCTATGTAATCGTGCTGATACCATACTCCATGAAGATACTGAAGATCTGAAAAAGGGCCTTATTGTTATTCCTTTACCTGCCAAAGCTACCTTCCTAGATGATCCCCTTTGAGTTCTTTGATCAACCTGATTTGGTATATTCAAACACCCTCCGATTGATCTCTAATAGTTTATAGTTTTATAGTTTAAGGTTTCAAAGGTGCTCATATAAAGTTGACTTGCTAATAAGCTGATAATATCTTACATGTAAAGCATGTGCTCTCGGTGATGTTGCCATGTTGGCCTGACGTCTGAGGTGTTGAATGTGTATAGTGTATCCATTGGTTGGGGCTGCCTGCCTGTATGTAATGTATAAACTGATCCAGAGGTATGACCCCTGTGCATTTCTTAATTAGAACTCTTTTTGCTGTTAGTTGGAGGGGAAACCGCTTTATTCTTATCAGCTGTTCATTTGGATTTGATTTAAGCTTATTATGAACTCACAGGCATTAAAGAGTTATATTTGGCTTCAATGCTTTGATGGTTCCATACAACAAGTGGAGGAGGAGGTTGCCATGTTCTGCCCTATGATATGTCGAGAAATAGTAAAAAATGGCACAGTGAGTTATATTGACTGTATAACTTTTTACTCTAATCTATATCTGAATATTTTACTCTATTTAATGGTTCCTTGTATCATAGATGATATTGGACAAGAAGATTGATGAAGCACATGTACTTTCTACCAGAATAGATGATCTTGAATCACAGTTGAAAAAAGAGAGAAGATTACCGAAGGTTTTCTATTTCTATGACACATGATCAAAGTAACAATGGATAGAGGTTTTGCCTGAAAGTGGAATGATGTTCAATTACTCTGCTTTTTCATTCTTCATTCTAGAGCTAGGTTAATTTGCTTATTAGATTCTCAAATCACATGCACATGAAATGATTTTATTATGCTGTGCTATGTGTTCAGAACAGTCCATATTTTTGGTGCTTAGATTATTGACTTTTATTTCTTTCTATTTCAGATCCTTCAAAGATTTGCTATTGTTGATTTGTCCAATTTCTATTTTGATGTTGCAAAGGATCGACTTTATGTTGGGTATGGCATCGATCCCTTACTTTAACTTGTGGGGCTGTAATGAAGTGTTTGGTTATTTTGACTGGACTAATGGACTTGCCTCCACTTAAATTACTTGAATGCCTTTTCTACTAACAATTAAGAAGCTCCTGATGAGTTTTGTTTATGTATGTGTTGTAGGGATGGCCCCCACCTAAGCCCAGCAGGCCTGTCAGAGGAATGTAAGGCCTAAAATGGTGCATGTATAATGACATGAATACCCCTGAGGGGAGTACTCAGATGTAAGGGCATTATTGTAAAAGCACTCCCCATATGGATGTATATATGCAGCACAAGCCATGGGGAGAAACCCCAAGCCATTCACTTACCTAACTCTCCACTACCACACACACACTCTCTCTCTCTGTTTGGTCTGTAACCACAACAGTTGGCGCCGTCCGTGGGGAGGACAAGAGCAAACCTCCAGGTCTGAAGGAGGATGGCACCAAAGAAAGCTTCACCGTCGGCGGCGAAGAAGAAGAAGGCGGAAGCGGTGAAGTCTCGCGTCAACACCAGGGCTTCGGCTTTAGCAGCCGCAGGTACGGGCGGCGGTGCAGGTGTGACGACCGTGAACATCGACGTTCACGACGCGACGCCCAACCCCCCCACCGACGCAACGCCCAACCCCGCCACCGCCGCAACGACCGACCCCGCCACCGCCGCGACGAACATCCCCGCCACCAGTGACACAACGCCCGACCTCGCCAACGTCGCCGCGCCGCAAGACCCCGCCAACACCGCCCCGACGACCAACCCCGGCGATGGCAACGCAGGCGCATCCGTTTTCCCACCTGGCGCAGAAGCAGCGAATGGCCCCAGCGGCGACACGGACCTTGTCACCGGCTCCAGGGTCCTCCAAGACAATGCGGCAGGCAACCTGGGCGCACAGGCCGTGGTCGCCGCTGTGCCGATCGCATCGCCGAGCGCACTGGCGGCCCCAGCCACGTCCACGGTGGAGACTGCCCTGCTGGCGGCCCTCAGCGCATTTCAACGGGAGCTAACAGACCTCCGCGGAGCTGCGAGACATGCAAGAGGCTCGGAGCCAACACGCCCCCCAGCGGTGGCATCCGAACCCGCTTCGGAGAGGGCGGACAGCCGCGACGCCCCTATGTCTAGTCGCGTCCCATTGCGGCGCGTAGACCCGGAGTCCCCGCTCTCCGCGGGCCTACAGCAAGCGGCGTGGCCTGAGGACTTCAAGTTTCCGAGCGTCATCGAAGCCGCTGGCGGAGACGACACCACGAAGGCAAAAGGACTCCCTCTCGCGTTACAAGGGGTGACGCTGTCCTGGTTCTTCACCATTGAACCACAGTCCATCTATGCCTGGGAACAGACGCGATCGACTCTACAACAACTTCCAGGGAAACTACGTCGAGCGTGTCGATGCGGACCAGCTCTTCGCAGTCAAGCAAAAACCTGAGGAGAGGCTCCGGGATTATTTCAAGCGCTTCGCAAAAGTACGTTGCCAGGTCAAGGACGTCAACGAAACAACCGTCATCAACGCAGCAATACAAGGCCTCCGACCGGGACCGATGGCCGAGTACAACGCGCGCAGCCCATTAAGACGGTCGCAAAGCTCTTCGACAAGATGGAAGAGTACGCCAGAGCGGAAGAGGACGCGCGGCGGCGACACGGTGATGACTCCGACACCAACAAGGCGGAAGGCTCGGCAAAGAGCGAAGGCTCGCCGAAGCAAGGCTCTTCGAAAGGTAAACGCAAGCAAAGCAGCCGAAGGGCGCCTCCGAACGCAAAGACCCCCAACACAATGACCCATCAGGCGATAGGCCCAAGCGCGACCAACACAAGTCCAGGAAACCTCGTTACGTCTTTGACATCGAGGGCGGCTCCGAAGACAACGCCTCCGCAGGCCGCGGAGGCAGAGGGCGCCAGGGCCGAGGACGGGGGCGTGGACGGGGTCACGATGACAGAATCCGCGAAGAGTACAGCGACCAGCACCACGGGCAGTGGTGCGAAATCCATGGCCGAGGCAACCATGACACGCGTGCTTGCGCCACTATCGCAGCGCTACGGCAGAGCGTCACCAGGGACAAAACCCAGAGGCACGCGCGCCCGTCGTGGCCCACGTCCAACACCCCCAGGACCAAGGAATACAGCCCCAAGAAGGCCTCCTGCGAATTCAGGCACATGTGCAACAACCTCGGGAGGGCCTCCTACAGTTACAAGCCCCGGAAGGAGCCCAACGCAGGATCATCAACGTCATTTCCGGAGGCTCCTCGTTGGAGTTCGCCTCGGCGCGGCAACGGAAGGCCTACGCGAGGAGGCTGCACCACGTCACGGCATACCCGGCGCAGGCGCCGCCGGAATGGGCACAACACGAAGTCACATTCACGCCCGCTGACGCCGAGGGCGTAAAGTTTCCCCACCAAGACCCTTTGGTCGTCCGGGTCCTTGTAGCAGGATGCGAAGTCAGGCGCGTCCTAGTCGATGGAGGAAGCTCCGCGAACATCCTATTCGCCGCGGCCTTCGACCAAATGGGGATCCCTCGGAGTCGATTGGGCCCTTCAGGCATCCCGCTACAAGGATTTGGAGGGCAGCCTTTGCGCGCTTTGGGCCAGATATGCCTCCAAGTCTCCTTCGGCCAAAACGACAACGTGAGGAGCGAAGATGCCATCTTCGACGTGGTCGACATTGTATACCCCTACAACGCCAGAGTGAAGCGGCCTCTCCTAAATACTCTCAGGGCAGTTCCGCACCACGGCTTCCAGTGCATGAAGCTTCTCGGACCGCGGGCCATCATCATCGTGCATGGCGACCAGGACATGGCTCGGCGCATAGAGCTTGGCGCCAGAGGTCCATGCCACGCGGCTCGCCAAGGCACCTAGGCCGGGTGTGCAGGTGCGGAGCCCTCGGGCGCCCCCGGAGAGCGTCTCGCGCTCCTCGGGCACAAGGTTGCCCCGGCAGCAGCGGCTCGTCAGCGGTCGCCCCGTCCTAACAGCGGTTAGTGGTCGGTACCTCCCCTTTTTTGTAACTGCTCACCCGCGCAAACGGGAATTTAATAAAGTTCACCGTTTTCACAAATTCTTGTTCCTTGCAACAAAGACACGCGTTCGCGCGCGCACTCTTTGTCAAAGACACGGGTATGAGTATAAACCAAGACGAGCGGAGGGATGCCTCCGCACGCACTCTTCGGAGCATAAATAAGACGTGGATGTCGATCCCACGCACTCCACGGAGTATATAAAAAAAGACGCGGATGCTATCCCTGCGCACTCTACGGAGTATAAACAAGATGCAAACCCCGCACACGCATGGGCATTGTCCCAGTGCGTACTCTTCGGAGTATAAATAAGACGTGGATGTCGATCCCACGCACTCCACGTAGTATAAAAAAAGACGCGGATGCTATCCCTGCGCACTCTACGGAGTATAAACAAGACGCGAACCCCGCGCACGCATGGGCGTTGTCCCAGTGCGTACTCTTCGGAGTATAAATAAGACGTGGATGTCGATCCCACGCACTCCATGGAGCATAAAAAAAGACGCGGATGCTATCCCTGCGCACTCTACGGAGTATAAATAAGACGCGAACCCCGCGCACGCATGGGCGTTGTCCCAGTGCGTACTCTTCGGAGTATAAATAAGACGTGGATGTCGATCCCACGCACTCCACGGAGTATAAAAAAAGACGCGGATGCTATCCCTGCGCACTCTACGGAGTATAAACAAGACGCGAACCCTGCGCACGCATGGGCGTTGTCCCAGTGCGTACTCTTCGGAGTATAAATAAGACGTGGATGTCGATCCCACGCACTCCACGGAGTATAAAAAAGACGCGGATGCTATCCCTGCGCACTCTACGGAGTATAAACAAGACGCGAACCCCGCGCACGCATGGGCGTTGTCCCAGCGCGTACTTTTCGAAGTATAAATAAGACGTGGATGTCGATCCCACGCACTCAGGAGTGTAAAAAAGGATGCAGAGGTTATCCCGGCAAACTCTACGGAGTGCAAAATGCACCACGGGGGCCCACTCCTACGCGCACCCGCGAACGAGAAACACCAGAGGCTGTCCTTGCACAATCTTAAGGGACGGAGCGCTCGCGCATATACTTCGACTGGGGCGCCAGCTCCGCTGCCACCACTTCGAAGGGTAGGGGACGGAACGCTCGCGCACCTACTTCGACTGGGGCGCCAGCTCCGCTGCCACCACTTCGAAGGGTAGGGGACGGAGCGCTCGCGCATCTACTTCGACTAGGGCGCCAGCTCCGCTGCCACCACTTCGAAGGGTAGGGGACGGAGCGCTCGCGCATCTACTTCGACTAGGCGCCAGCTCCGCTGATCCAACCTCGAAGGGGCAAGGGGCTGAGTGATGGTGCAGTTGCTTCGACTACGCATCCATCTCGACCACCCTACCTTGCGAGGCGCAAATCGTCGCGTACGGGTGAATGCGGTAACCCTCCGAGTTTGCCATACGGCAGCATAGTCAGAGGGGCGGAGACGCACTTCGCAAGTTCCAACCAAGATCACTCTTTGCGTTCATTAACGACGCATGCAAAGGCGAATTACAAAGGCGTACAAACACCTCCGGCGCACGAGGCCGCTACTCGGCAGGCTCGTCTTTAACACGCGTCTGTGATGAGGCTCCGCTAGAAGACGCCCGGCCCGCCCAAAAATCCAGCGCTTCCTCAGCCCTCCGCCAGCGCCGAAGACGCCGACGGGTCGCAAGGTCAGAAATTAGCAGCCTGCCCCGGCTGTGTAACTGCTCGCAACAAGGGGGCAAAGATCAGCATAGCAGGGAAGCAACTTCGTGCTTCATTCGAGAAAGAAACGCAATCGGTTACAACGCACGCCAACACGACAACCAGCCATCACACCTGTGGGTTTGTAGCGTCGTCCGGGGCCGCAGCGCCATCCTCGTCGCGCCGCGGGACCTCGTCCAGGAACTGGCCAAGGTTTCCCTCGCCGTGTAGGTTATTCCGCAGCTCGACCATGGCTGCAGCCTCCCCGCAGTACTCCCATATCCGCTCATGGAAGAACTTCACGGCGCGGCGAGCGGCGCGCACGGCACCAGACATTACCCCGCCTCCGGCGGGCATCTCCAGTCGGGGATCGGCTAGCCCGGCGACGTGCTCACAACCACGGAGTCGCAGGAGCGCGCATGTCAGGCACGACGCCACGTAGGCGCAGTGGTTGCCAAAGGTCATCGCGGCACCGCGTGCAATGCTGGCCGCGTCTCTGATCCACCGAAGCGATCGCGACAGGTCCTCCGGCCCGAAGGAACGTGCCGGCACTTCGGCGAGAAGCCCCGTGAGGGTGTCTTCCAGCGCCAACATAGCGTCCCAGGCAGCCACCGAAGCGTCGCCCAAGGCCCGGTCCCGCTCCGCCAGAGAGGCGGCAAGCTCGTTGTTTTCCCTCTCCAATGCAGCGACTTGTTGCAGAAGGCCGTCCTGCTCCGCAGCAGCTTCTTGCCGCACCGCTTCGGCGGCTGATGCTCGCGCTGTCGCAACGAGCCCCTCAGTGCGCGCCTTCATCTCTGCGCACTCCGACTCCAAGCGGCGCATACGAGCATCCTGGGCGGAGCGCGCCCCTGTAGCTCCCTGCAGCTCCTCCTCGGCGGCCTGTAGCCTACTCCGTAGCGCTCCTTCCTCGCGAACGTGAGCAGCCCGCAGGGCCTGGGCCAACACAAGTGTCTGCGCGGCGCATGAGTCAGCAGGCGCTAAACAGCTGCGAGCGGTCCAAAAGACAGACGCTTACCCTCACTCCCGACACTTCCAATGCATCTCCAAGGCGCCCTGACCCGTAGGTCTGCAATGCCTGTTGGTCGATGCTGGCGGCCGCATCGTCCACAATCCCGCGCCACGCCCTCAGCGCATCTAATGGAGGGACGAAGTCTGCCGGGCTCGGGTGCACGACATCTGTGTCGCCAGCGCCAGGACCCCCGAGTTCAAGGAATGGCTCCTCCTCCGGGATAAGTGCCGCTGCAAGAGGAAGTACACGTTTGTCACGGAGCGTGCAAAAATTGTGTTGAAGGAATGCCGTCATAGCCTACCCTCGGTGGCAGATGGGGGACTTCGCAGAGACGCCCCTAGCCCCGGACGGGGCCGCAGCGACTTCGGCCCCAACGGACAGCGTTGACTCGCGGGGCTGGGGACCTCCGAGCCGGGACCTAGCGCCAACCGATCCTGCGCCACGGTCACTGTGGCCCGAGGGGCCGGGAGGGCGCGAGGTGGAGGGACCTCGGTGCTCGAAGCGGAGTCCCACAAGCTCCCAACACCGGTCGCCACGACAAACCCTCGCGAAGTCCGCTGAAGGGGGAACGGCAGGCGTGGCCGCTTCGATTGAGGGGAAGGTCCCGCCTCGGTAACCGCCACAAAAGGAGCCCCGGCGGCAACAACACCCGCCGAAGGGGTCTCCACAGCCACAACGACAGCGGTCGGGGGCTTCATCCTCACGACCTCCGCGTCTGCGGGGGGCACTTCCGCCTCGGCCGCTGCCATTGGCAAAGGCTGCGCTCCACATACTTCCGCGGAGGGCAGCCCCGCCACGACCATGGCCGTAGACGAGGACTCCGCACCGGTGCCACCAGCCAGCACCACCTCCGCCTCGACGACGGTCGCGGGCAACAAGACCTCCGCGGTGCGCCCTCCGCCACCGGCGCCTTCGCCCTCAGTACCTGCGCCCTCCAAGTCTGAGTCGGCGTACTTCGCCGAGTCCGACTCCGGGCTCGCCGCGCCGGCAGGAACAACGACAACCACCGTACAGGGCGTGGTCGCAGTGCTCCGGGTCCTCTTGCAGGATGGCGCTTTCGTCTTCGCGGTACCGTCATCCTCAGGTTGCTGGTCCGGAGGGGTGCAATCCGGCACAGGAAGCCCTAAGGCCTCACACACGCGGTTTATCCGCCCCAATCCCGCCTTCGCAGTCGCAGCTGCGCGCTGCCCGTGCTCTCTGGCGGTGTATGGCCCAAGGAACACGTGCGCGGCGCGCTCTGCTTCCTCAAGGCGAGTCCCTGCGCGGGGCAGAAAGCACATTTACACAACGCAATGCATACGAACGGAGAGGAAGGCACGGTCGAGGCTTACGAAGACCAGTTGGCATGGGCAGCGAGCAAACGGACGGGCGAACGTTATCATCCTGACATGCCCCGGCCGTGAAGCGCCAATCCTGGGAGAGCGGCGTCGCACCGAGCATTATATACTCCTCGGCGAGGTCGCGCATATTGAAGCGGGGGATTGGATCATATACCCTCCCTCTTTTTAGGGAATTCAGGATTTACCCTCCCACCTCAATGACATGTGGGGTCGTCATAAGTCACTGACACGTGGGCCAGGAGGGTAAATCCTGAATTTCCATCTAAGTGGAGGGTATATGATGAATAAAACCTATTGAAGCGGGCGGCGACCCCCACAAGTCTTCGTGCCCTCCGCCTATCTTCCTGGTCAAGTGTCAAGCCAGGGGTGGTCTTGAATGCAATCGGCCCGCCTGCGCACTCAAGGCCGCTACCACTCGCCACACGATGGCAGAACCACCGCCTCGCGCAGTTGGACTCCCACTTCCCTAGGGTCGAGTTCGCAGGGATGAGCCTCCCACATGACGCCCGCAGGACGAAGTTGACGCTGCCAAACTTTGACAGCGTGCCGTCCTTCTGCTCCTTTGGTTGGCACCGAGCTTCATGCAGATACGCGAATAGGGAGGCGCTGGGCCTACACGCTGCCGAGCGCATAGCCCAGCTGTACACGGCGAGGCGAGCCACCGCGTTCGGGGTCAGCTGGGACAGCTCCAGCTTGAAGGTCCGCAGCACGTCCCCGACAATTGCTGCGGACGAGATGCGAAGTACGGCTTCGAAGTAGGCGACGAAGACGATCGCCTCCGACTCTTCACGGCACGGCTCCGTCTCGTCATCAGCGGGCAGCCGCACCGCTTGGCAGTCCAATAGCCTCCCCTCTCGCAACAGTGACCGGATCGTGTCCTCCGTCACGAGCGTGCGGCCCAACTCGCCGGAGTACGGCCCCTGACTCTTCTTCGCTGCCGACCACTTGTCCGCCACCGCCGGATCGCGCTCCTCGAGCGCGTATTTCACCTCAAGCGGCGAGAACCGCCGGCGGATGGCGTAGCCGCCCACCTGAGCACGCTCGTCGGAAGTCGCCATCAGCACCCACGGGGAACTTGACGGCAAAAAGGAGCATAGGAACAGGGTGAGTAACTGCGGGAGGCGATGTGAACAACCAGAAAGCATAAGGAGGCGCAGGCACAGTACCACGGGGGGTATTTAAAAGCCCCTCGCCTCCCACCGTCAGTAAGCGCAAACGGCGAGCGACAACCGCTCACCTCCCCACGTGCGAAGCCGAAGCGTCGCGACGGTACGCGTAGCCCGCTTACGACCGTGGTCTCACAGAGTCCTGTCACCACACGACGCGCCACTAGCGTCCAGCCGCGTGTCGATCAGCGCAGGGAATAAATGCAGGTCGCGCGACCTGACATAGCTTTTGGCACGCATCAGCATGGCTCTTCGGACCCTTCAACCGCAATAGCCCAACCGGGGTCTCCGCCCCCTGACCCGGCCCGCACCTGTCCGAAGGGACACCGTTGCGAAGGCGCCGGATGGAACCATCTGGGGCGGAGCTTGGGGTGCGAGGTATCCCCCGCACCAATTTGAGCTCCGGCGTTGGTGCCGGCCTCAGCCCCGACCTTGCGCCCGGGAAGCAACCTCGCCCCTGATATCGTAAGGCAAGGAGGACTTCGCCAGCCTGTACGGGGGACAACCGCAAATCTGCGTGACATAGGCAACCGACGATCGGCAAGAAGCACAATGGCCAGCAGCCAGCGCGCGGCGCGCCTACAGCGCCGCTCCACGTGCCCCGCCCCTCTGGGAAAGGGGCTTGACCGCTGACGACCCGCCGCACGCCAATCATGGCCCGCCGCGTGTGCATCTCGAATGGACAAGCACGTACGGATACAGCATCCTGCTCGTGCCAGCCCAGGGGTCGGCGCGATTCCCGGAGCCATTAAGGCGCACTACCGCGGGGTCGCGTTCACCCCAGGGAGTGCCTTGTTTCAAGCAGTACACCACTCGGTTATAGCGCCCCCGCGCGCGTGGCACCAGGGAGTACATCGTCAGCTCCGCTGCCACCACTTCGAAGGGTAGGGGACGGAGCGCTCGCGCGTCTACTTTGACTAGGCGCCAGCTCCGCTACCACCACTTCGAAGGGTAGGGGACGGAGCGTTCGCGCGTCTACTTCGACTAGGCGCCAGCTCCGCTGCCACCACTTCGAAGGGTAGGGGACGGAGCGCTCGCGCGTCTACTTTGACTAGGCGCCAGCTCCGCTGCCACCACTTCGAAGGGTAGGGGACGGAGTGCTCGCGCTTCTACTTCGACTAGGCGCCAGCTCTGCTGCCACCACTTCGAAGGGTAGGGGACGGAGCGCTCGCGCTTCTACTTCGACTAGGTGCCAACTCCGCTGCCACCACTTCGAAGGATAGGGGACGGAGCGCCCGCGCGTTTACCTCCGCGCGTGTAGCACTCTCGTCCCACCTCGCAAGCGCCTGCTCTCCGCGGCCACTGTCTTTCAAGATAGGGGACCAGCGGCTTCGGAGCACCGCCTCGCTACCCGCCTTGTAGGCATCGCCTCGGTGGAACGGCACGTCCTCGGCGCTCGACTTCGCCCCCTAGGCACTGCCTCGGCGGGAGGCACTGTCTCGGCGGGACGGCATGGCTCTGGCACAAGACTTCGCTGTTCGCCATCAACGCGGCCGCGGTCTTGACCTCGGCTTCGGATTCGAGGAGCGGACTCGTGTGCAGGGACTCGTTTGTCGGCATTCCCCACATATCGTACGGGCGGGGGTTACGTCACGCCAAGTTTTGGCTTGTTCTCATAAACAGGCCACCTTCAGTGCGTCAGCATTCGTTCGAAAGTAATGCGGGTGGGCTTGATCAGAAACCCCGACTGAAAGTAGGCCTGTCTAAGAGAACAGAGCAAACCTTGCCATTGTATGTGGACACACAGCACGAGCGCAGCAAGTGCGACCAGTTACCGCTAACAGACGCTAACCAAGCTCCCAAGAAAAACAGGCCTCCATCAGTGCATCAACATTCCCCAAGCCGCGTGGCGCCACTATGGAATGTGGATGCACTGAAGAGGCCCATTTTAGGGGAGTAGCATCTATCCGAGCACACAATGCAGGTGCAATGCTGCACCAGCACGCCATATATATACCCCATCAGCGGGGAAGCCAACCGGTAGAAGTCCAACCGGCAAAAGTCCAACCGACAGGAGTCCAACCGGCGGAGGAGCGTCGCAGCATCGTACCTCCACGATGCTTCAAGACCCGCGCCGCGCCAAGCATGTTTCACCACGTGGACGGCCAGGAGAAGGATCGTCGCAACGTGATATCGCCACGACCCCTCAAGTCCCCAATCCGTCCCCTCGGTTGCGATGCCAACCTCGACTTCGGCCTTCACTCCGGATGGCAACCCCGACCCCACCACGACAGGACTATGTGGATGACGAAGCCTTCGCCAAGCCGCCCGGCGCCATACCTTCGCAATAAGGCGAACACTACACTTCGACGAACGATTGCATAAACTCACAGACCGCAGGGACGGAGGGGCCAAAGGGCTCGACAACTTGGCTTCGGCCTGTGGATCCCTTCACCATGAGAGGCTCCTGTTGTAGGGATGGCCCCCACCTAAGCCCAGCAGGCCTGTCAGAGGAATGTAAGGCCTAAAATGGTGCATGTATAATGACATAAATACCCCTGAGGGGAGTACTCAGATGTAAGGGCATTATTGTAAAAGCACTCCCCATATGGATGTATATATGCAGCACAAGCCATGGGGAGAAACCCCAAGCCATTCACTTACCTAACTCTCCACTACCACACTCTCTCTCTGTTTGGTCTGTAACCACAACAGTATGGTTTCTTTTTTTCCTCTTCCAGCTTGACAAGGTGATTGAAGAAGAAAAGGAAGCTGCACGGCAGTTGGTTCAACAAAGGAAGAGGGATAGAGCTTTGATTGCACTGAAGAAGAAGAAAGCCCAGGAAGAGCTGCTGAAACAAGTTGACACATGGCAAATGAATGTTGAACAGCAGGTTTGTATTTCATTGGATAAATTCTGGCTCCAAATGAATTGAATGTTATTGTATAGGACAGAAGGTTTGCCTTTCGGCTTGAAATCATTGGAACTGATCAGCATTAAGTTTCTTAGTTTTGATGTATAATTTAACAGTTTACTTTTTGTTTGCTTTCTATAGTTAGCAGACATTGAACTAGCAAGTAAGCAAAAGGCTGTATTTGAAAGCCTAAAGGCTGGACATGCTGCCCTTGAGTCTATACAGAGTGAGGTAAACATTGATGATGTCCAAAAGTTGATGGATGACACAGCTGAGGCTAAGGCTTATCAGGATGTAAGCTAAAAGAAGGTCTATCACCCTCTCAACAAGCGAAGAAGGAGAAACCGGTAACACCTTTATGAGATTTTTGGAGACATCAACTTTAGTCTGGAATAGCATCGTTTATCCATATCTATCTTAACACTGCCAAACTAGTTATTATCTAGCATCTATGATTTTCCTCTCATTGGCATACAAATGCTCTACATCTATTTAGTTTTTAATGTCATTGTAGAAGCTAATAGGGTATCGGGTTCCCTCAAGGTATCAAAATTAAATGGCACTCTCAGTTAAATATTGTTAAGACATTGAACTCATTTGTCCTTTATAACATGTTATATTTCTTGTTTGAACACATGGGATGTTGTCTTGGATATGTACATCTCTTGTTAGGATCGTCTTCTTGGGGGCATATGTGCCAAAAAGTTAGCAATTGATGTTTCTAGGTCGTAGAGGATATGAACTTGATTTATTAATATTTGTGATGATTGTTTGTTGATGAAATTTTAAATATCAAATTTTGAATTTAAAACCGCTAATCGAAAAAACCGGTCGATTACGACATTCGTAGGAGGATATTTGTATTCGACCGAATTAAGCATATATCCGAATCGAATTCGTATTCGTTACGACATTCGATTCGTATTCGTATTTGAGAATATTCGAATTCGTATCCGTATCCATTTTAAAAACATGAATCCGTATTCGTATTTGAGACTATTCGACCGTATCCGATCCGTTTCCACCCCTATATACCACAACATAATAGATGCACTTGAGCAGGCTGAGAAGAGCTCAGACCATTGGAGGCAAAACTATTATGTTAGTGAGCACGCCATAATGAGCTTCAGGAAGCCATATTTTATTATGTAGCAGAAGGTCCCCCTTATCCCATGCCTGAATACAACCCACCACCACAAGGACAGGAACCAGGAGCCCTAGGAAATCCACCCAACCCACCTCCTATGAATGCACCGTCACCACATACAGCTCGACCACTGTACTCAGTACCACCTTCTACTACCGAGCCATACCCTCCAACTTATCCTTCACCATATATGGATGTAGGAGGCCCTTCAACACCCATTCCTCAGTATCCATAGGTCCCCCCATATAACCTTCCTTCCCAGAGACGCACGACATTTTGCAACCCTCGTATCAACCATCCTGGGATGCGGTAGTTGCCAACTCAACTTTTTGGGTATTGAGGGGTAATGAGAGAGGTAGAGGCATCATTATAACTGACCCTAGCAATAGTGGGACGGGTAGAGGCAGCAGAGGGGGAACTGGAAATGAGGAGGGTAGCGGCAGTCTTTTAAAAGGCAGCCTAGGCGGTACATAGGTGCTAGGCATGGCTTCCTCACCGTGATTTACTAGTAATCGACTGGCTAGGTGCTCAGCCCGACTAGCAGTCAATGGTGATCCAAGGCGACGCTAGGCGGGTAAGGTGGCACAGGGCGTGGTCAACGGTGGTCCAAGGTGGCTACGGTAGAGCTGGGCAGTGCCTAGACTAATAAGCGAGAGGTATAAGAGGGTGCTAAACTGAAGTGATGGCTTTGCCTCTCTCAAACCCAATTTAGGGTTAGGGATTTCCTCTCCCTATCTCCTCCCACCATCGCCTTCCCTCCATTGAAGAGCAACTGAACAAGTCACCCTTGGCCGAACCTATCTCATTATCAGCCAGATCTGTCGCATCCTTATCTCCAACCCATCATCGTCACCTCGAGCCACCTCCAAACCGTTGTCTTCGCCTCAAACTGCCTCTAACCCATCGACGTCACTGCCTTCTAGCCGTCTCCACCTCCAACCCGTCACCATCGCCATTGCCTTGACCACGCCAGATCTCCTCTCTCTCTGTTTGCTTTGGCCTGCTGCTGTGTGTGCTGCTGGCTACTGCTCTGCTTTTGTGCATGCGGTGGGTAGCTGTTGTGCTGATATGTGTTGTGTGTGTGCTGCTGCTCTGCTAATATGTGTTGTTCTGCTACCTATGTGGGCTAGTGGAATTAAGAATTTGTTGACGATAAAGCAAGATTGGGATTTAGGGAGCCGAATCACTTGGCGATAAAAGCAAAATTAGTACAATATTCGAGCACTTGCTTCGCTTGCTAAAACAAGTGTCTTCTAGAAATATGCTGATGCTTGCTTGCAAGGGTTGTATGCCTTTTTTTCATTATCTATCTAAATTGCAGATTATACTTCTAAGAATCCTAGGGTAGTAATGTAGTGCTCACACATTTCCATCTTGGCTACGTACTGTCTTTCATGATAACTCATGAGTAATACAGAATTACCTCCAGCAGCGAATTCTAATCGCATGTAAGTGGTGCAACTAGGAGTCTAATCTGAAATTTTCAGCTTATTAGGAGGACAATTGCTCGCTTGTATAGGTTTATATTGCCAAAATGCGTACGCACTGCCTTCTACGATTTCTCATGCACAGTACTGAACGAACTTTAACGGCAAATTCAAATGGCACATCAGTGGTATAAGTGGGAGTGCAACGTAAAATTTTAAGCTCATTCGGAGAATGATTGCTCGCTCGTATATGTTAATATAGCCAAACGGCACACGCACTGCTTCCATGATTTCTCATGCACAGTACCCAATGAATTTTGGCGGCAAATTTGAATGGCACGTCAGCGGTACCAAGGGAGTGCAACGTGAAATTTTCAGCTCATTCAAAAAACGACTGCTCACTCATATAGGTTGATATAGGCAAACGGTGTATGCACTGCCTTCTATGATTTCTCATGCGCAGTACGGAATGAACTCTGGCGGTAAATTCAAATGGCACGTCAACGGTACAAAAGGGAGTGCAACGTGAAAATTTCAACTCATTCGAAGATAGGTTGATATAGCCAAACGACGTACGCACTGCCTTCCACGATTTGTCATGTGCAGTCCAGCAACTAACTCTAGCAGTGAATTGCAATGGCACGTCAGCGGTACAAGTGGGAGTGCAATGTGAAATTTTCAACTCATTCAAAGAATAACTGCTCACTCGTATAGATTGATATAGCCAAATAGCGTACGCACTGCCTTCCACGATTGTCATGCACAGTCCAACAACTAACTCCGACAATGAATTGCAGTGGCATGTGAGTGGTACAAGTGAGAGTGCAACATGAAATTTTCAGTGGTTCACATTCTTGTATTTGCCGGTATATACCCTGATCGAGAAACCTTAAACAAAGTTTTGTTAAATGTGCTGCCCTCAGATACTAGCTAGTGGACATGGTTGAAAGTGTTATTTGCAGTGTTTTCTTTTTTTGGTACAAGATATATACAATGAACTAGAAGGAATTCCTGCATATAATAATATCTACATGCATGATGGGTAAGCAAGGTTACAACTTACAACACAACAATTTTAACATGCTATGTACAAGCGTATACAACCACCCAACACCACAACATACAATTAACCAGTTGTTAGGGCACCAATCAACAAAACACAAGCAGGCTTTACCATCTATCAACTCGGTTAATTATAGGCAAGTCAATTAGAAGTACCATCCCCTTTCAAAATTCCCCGTTTAATCATAACTTTGGCACTCTACAATGAACCAGCCAAGCAGAACGGGACTCATGAAATCGTTCTTCCATAGAAAATGGAGGCTTAGTAGAGCTTTTTCGCCCATTTCTCCTGCAAACATATATTAATCAATAGGTGCACAAGAATAACTATAATCTATAGAGTTTAGAAAAGGGGGAGAGAATCTCAAGTCACCTTCACATGTTGGCTGGGTAAAGCAGATGTTCTTAGGGTTTCCTGTGTTCAGTGGCGGAGAGAGGGGGGCTGGGGGCCTGGCACCCCCCAACCTTCTACTTCCCTCAGTAGGTCTACTTCCTTCTTGTATTTCCGAAGCACATACTTTGAAATTGCACGTGACTCTGCAAATAGAATAGCATTGAGAGTTGAGAGGATATTAGGAGCTCATACTTTGGACTGTGGTTTATACAGTACAAAACACATACTTTCCACACCGTACTTGTGCCTTGTTTACGACAGCTCTGTTAATCCGTAAATAACTTCTAGGATCGTATACTTTACAATAAGCTAGTCAGCATCACAATATAAATATTTCACGAGAAATTAATTAACAGGTAACATCCACTGTAACTAGTCCATCCCATTATGAGGTAGTAAGTACATCATAGTCCGGCCAAAGAAAACAGAGCTAGCCTCTCTGCTGCAAGTTTGAATGGATCTTGGGAATGACAAGTAATCCCAGGCAAATTAAGCGTACGTACCGAAGAGAACGAGATCCCCATCCTGGAAAGCTGGGATGTGCCCGAACGCTGCAAGGAAACATCAGCACAAAATCAGTTGCTAGCGCTTCCAAGTCCAGAGAGACTGACGAGGAGATAAATCAAGCGAGGGAAGAAGCAGAGTACGTGGTGGGTAAGTACGTTTCTGGCGAGGTGCTCGGGGCTCTTGTGCTCCTTGGCCTTGAGTCGACGTCGACAGTGGTGGAGTGTGTGCTGCCTTTAGTAGAGGTATGCAGTATGCTTGTCTTCATTACCGTGTCAGTATATGGTTCTGAAAATTCCAATGCCTTGCGATGCAGGACAACTCGAATAGAGTAAGCTTTGTGTTCTGTATGTTTTATTTGGTAATTTATATTGAAAAGGAATTGGCCACAAAGATTAGTAATGATGATATTATTAAGGCCTATGATCTTGCTGGTAGTCGTAGAGCTAAGTTTAAGTTAATAGAGATGTAATTTTCTTTGCATTGTAATTTGCGAAACATATTACTCTGATATGTGACTATTGGATCGGTAAATCTGGCATGGTTCATTAGTTCTACTCTACTTGTTATCCATATTACCCCTCTATATCTAATTCCTGGCTCTGCCTCTGCCTGTGTTTCATCAGTAGGTTTTCTTTTGGGGATGCTCAAGCTAAACGTTGCCTAATCCCATGTAGCAGTTGTTGCTGTGATTCCCTCACTTGGATACAAGAAGTCAAGCTCCACAACCTACAACAGAAAATATTAAACACGGGCACTGAATTATCCCCATATTTTTAAGCATATACTTCGTTTTCTCTTTTCGAGATTCAGCTACAGTAAAGCATACAGATATGGTATACATTTTGAGGCTAGTAGAGGACTTGAAGGAGGACAGACATACATGATTTATAAAGCCAGCATAGCGGGACATGACCACTACCCACTGGCTTCTTGCAGTGCACATAGCAGTGACGTAGAAACCCTCCTTCCATTTTTTTGTTTATCCACTTGTACGGAAATGACTCGCTTACTTTGTAGGATTGCTGGGCATATTGTGTTCATGGAGGCTCAAAGTCAGTTGCAACGTATAAACCATATGTAAGTGCAACAACGCAAATATTCAGGACCTCCAACTTTAAAAGCTTGCGATTTGCTGCTCCGAAAAAACCCCCATCAAATTTGCACTTCCAGGCAAGATTAATCTAGTACAGTAAATCTCATTATATATATATAGCTTATTAAAAACAAAAACTACAATTTTGTAGGGACCAACCGTCAATTCCCATACAACTATATATTATCTGGGAGAAGCTCTAAGGTTCCTGAGAAACTACAGTACCAGGACACACCATGATCAGAGTCCTGGTACTGCACATGCATGCAAGTACACAAGTATTGTTCATAATCTTGAGCCCAGGCATCAATGGTATTATCTCTTGACATGACCACCAGAGAACTACCATTGTTTGCACCTACTAATGCAGTAATGTAGTAGTTTTTCTCCCACTGCTCCATTATCCATTCCTGAGAGCAACATAGGCAAGTAGATCAAAATTAATTGCAATAATGCAAAGTGGGAAAACATGCAAATAATAGAGAATACTATTGTTGAGAAAATCTAATTTAGTATAATATAGATGCGCTCTAAGGCCCAGAGAGAGAGAGAGAGAGAGAGAGAGAGAAGGTATACGAACATGCTAGAACACAAAAAAGGCTAGTACAATTGCTTACATTGTTAAGTCTCCTCCCTCTCTGAGCGCTCCTCCTCCCTAACTGCATCTCGCCGTCTCGCCGTCGCCGGAGCGCGTCACCGGTCGCCGGTGGCCGCAAGGAGGGCGGCGGCGGGGCGTTTTTCTTCTCGGGCCTCTCCCCTCAGTTGGCAGTGGGCTGCCCTCCCCCCTGCCCGGATCCCGCCTCCTCGCCGTCGCCGGAGCCAACAGCTACCCTCGCCGGTGGCGGATCCGGTGGCCTGGTGGCCGGATCTGGCGTCTCTCAGCCCAGATCTGCGGGGGGAGTGGCGGCGGGCGGCCTGGGGCGTGTCGTCGTTGTGGAGGCTGGAGGCGCACTCCTAGGGCGCGAGCGCGCGGAGGCGGCCTCGGTCCCATCCAAGCGCCAGCGGGCCTCCAGCCCAGAGTACCACCTCCGCCGCCACTGCGGGGCCGGTAGGTGCTGCGGCGGCCGCCTGCGCCGCTTCCTCTGCCGCCGCGTCGGCAGCGGCAGGCCCGTGCCCGTGCGCCAGCAGGAGGACGTTTTGAGGTCGCTCGTGGGCCGCGGCGGCCGCACGCTGCGGGGTCTTCTCGTCGCGTCGCCGGAGGAGGCGCGTTGTCTTGGCGGATGCGGCTGCGAAGGCGGCGAGGAGGAGGATGGCGAGGGGGCCTTTTGTGCTAGCAGGGTGGCTCTTGGTGTCCACGGCGGCGGCGGTGGCGGGGGAGGGATGAGGTTCGGGGTCGGCGGGCTGCGGAGCCTGCTGTTGTGGCGGAGCTGGGGGCCGGTTTGCCTTTCCGACCGCCCTCGCGTCGCCTCGCTCCAGCTCCGCGCCGCCGCCTTTCTCCGGCCGACTGCCGCAAAGATGCCGTTCAAGAGGTTCGTGGAGATCGGGCGGGTGGCCCTGGTGAACTACGGCAAGGACTATGGTCGCCTCATCGTCATCGTTGACGTCGTCGACCAGAACCGGGCACTTGTGGATGCCCCTGATATGGCAATGGAGGAAGCTGATGTGAAGAACAAGTGGGAGAACAGTTCGTGGGGTAAGAAGCTGATTGTCCAGGCTAGTGGCGATCCTGGAGTGCGAGGGCAGCGATGGAGCTCGGCGCCATCGAGGATTAATATCAGCAGCAGCAAAGAAATCAAGAACCCCAAGCGGACGCACACCCGTGGCTCATGCCCCTGGATCTGCTCAGTGATGGCGCATAGGCGTCGCATGGTGGTTTCTACAGAGGCGGATTTTGCAGGAAGCAGCTCATCGTGGAGTTCAAGGGTGGCTATGTCATGGCCTTGAGGCGAGCAAGACCCCGGTGTGTTGGTGGCGGTCTATTTTGTGGCTGGGTAGTGCGTGGGGTGCTGTGGAGGTGCTGGCGAAAGCCTTACCGGTGATCTTACCGGTCTCGACAACGATGACGCCTTCGGGCGCCATTTACCTTCCTGGAGGTGTTGTCATGGCACTCCATAGCCCTCATGTTTGCTGATCTCCAGGTGAAAACCTTGCCTCGGTGAGGCAGGCGGCGTCGGCGACCCTAGTCGCCTTCTTGGAGGCGTCGCCTCGGAGGTCCTTATTCACGCTAAGTAGACCGAAGTTGGGATGGCACAGTCGGATGGGATTAGAGACTTGATTGAAAGCAAGGATGGAGAAGAAGTTCTGAAGTTTAGTCTTTCTAGCTTTTTTCATAGTCCTTAAGCGCTCTTCTTTGTTGTTTTTTGCTCCTCAGTTTTGAGGTTTTGAGCCTAAGAGCTCGTGTAACCTTGGCTGCGTGTAACCTTGGCTGCATATATCCCTCGTGGATATAGAGGCCGGATTTTATATCCTTTATCTAAAAAAAGAAAATATTGAGAAAGTTCATATACTTGAGAAGTAAAGCCAGTGCCAACATCCATTATTAGAGCCCACAAATATGAACAAGAGGCAACTGAACTTATAAACAAGCCAGACTCATTTCCTTTTGAAATATGCTGTGCTAACCAACCATCTGCAACATTGTAGTGGTACCTGCAAAATAAGTGTGGTTAGAATGAAAATATTTTCTTTCCACCTAAAGTTGCTTACATATGTACAATTCATACCTCTGCTTCATAGGCTGCCTGGCATTGTAAAAACTAATCCATTGGGTCGCAGGCATTCCCATCCTAATCTTCTTCTTAGGTTGTTCATCTTCATCATCCTCCATCATGAGGCGACCTGGATTGGATGGAGTTTCTGCAGTGGATAGGTTTCCTTTGTAGACATGGCAGCATGCAGGTTCCAAGGGAACGACTGAGGTTTAGCAAGACTAGTAATTAGATTAAAATAGGTTATTAGGTTTCCTTGTTTTCTTTGTTTCCAAAGATAGGCTTGTTCAGAGGGCAATAAAGAATTATGTTTCAATCTCAATTCTTCTGTCCTGCTCCGTCTACGGCGCCTTTCCTCTTACGCCTTCCTTTCCTTCAGAGCATCCCAACGGATCGACTCAGTTGAGTTTTTACTTGTCAAAATTTGAATTGTCCCAAATTTGGGCTGGTACATGACTTCCTTTGGAAATATGACTTTCTTGCGAAATATAGCAAGATATTTATTTGCCAATTCAACAAACCAATATCCAGGTCTTCCCTGGTTAATACCAACCACACATTGAACATGGAAAAATTCACTATCAAGAAGTACTCCTAGCTGATACAATTAGCAAACTTGTCCAAGATGAATAAATAGTTAGAAACATGCAGTTCATCACTGATTGGCACTTCATCAAGCATGTCAACTTTAGCTCATTCCAACAGAAAAATAAGAGACCGAATTGGATTAAACAAAACTTCACCGTCATCCTGGTAAAGCTTCTCAAGGCACAGCACTAGAAGAAGATAAACAACTGTACAACTGCATTGCCACATGCAAAAAAGAAGGAAGAGCTGAATTTGCAAAAGGGAAAGCACTAAACAATAATTCTGAAATCTGCCTCTTTACAAGTCACTCGGGAATCTACATTCCATCTCAATTGTCAACAGACGTGTTCACCTAATATGCAACTCGCTCACGCAGAGGCGAAGCCTAGAACCGCCTTGGCTAGGCGAACTTTCCATTCGCCGCCGCTTCTGAGTACCTACTGCGCGACCGGTGGCCATTGCCGTTAAGGCCCCGGCCACTCAACTTCCTCTGTAGCTGAGAGCTTCCAGTCTCCTTTGCATCCTGAAGTTGTTCTAGAGCTGCAACCACCTGCCCCATGCTTGGCCTGTTCCTGGAATCCCCAGATAGGCAATGGAGCGCCAATGCTGCAGCTTTCTGGGCCCCGACGAGGGAGTACTGCCCGCCCAGCCGGGCGTCCAGGATGCGGAAGATGCGCCGCTTGCTTGTCAGGTACGGCCGCGCCCACTCCACCAGGTTGTGCTCGCCAGAGGGGCGGTTCTTGTCCAAGGCACGGCGCCCAGATAGCATTTCTAGAAGCACTACCCCAAAGCTGTAGACGTCGCTCTTTGCAGTCAGATGGCCTGTGCAAAAAGGATTTAATTACTCCAATTAGATATTGAGATTCCATAGGTATAAATTTTTAGGTTGATGTTCAGATGCTGCAGAGAAAGCAACAATGAGCTTAACCAGATTAGATATACCCAACATGGATTAGTGTAGCAGCAATAATATGTGGGGATTAAGACAGCTCATATAAGCAACTAAAATAATAGGACCGTGCTAGCCATTGACTTGGTATGAATAATTTGAAAAACCTCACAATCCTTGTCAGCTACATGCTAATCTAGCCACAAGATTATGCATGATTCCTATGGATGATCACCTGCTATTCCCTTAAAATATATGCAAATGGTAATACTTAATTTGTTTTAGCACATGTGCTGAAGGGGTCCAGTTAGGTCTGAAACCATGACAAATTGGACGAGTTGTCTGCACCTAACTATATGACTTCAACGCTGAGTAGTGTTCTTTACTGGTTCTTTGTAGTGCTTCAGGACGAGAAGAAACTGCCAAACAAAGCAACTTTTGTAACTCCAAATCCAACTATACCTACTGCAAAACAACAATATCAACCCTGACAAGGCAATTATCTTGCTCAAAAATTTGATCATTAACAAGTCCCATGCCAAATTGTTTCTAGCACTATCTAGAAAAGGTTTTTGAGTTTTCAGCAATATTAAGGGATACTGCATCTGAGGAGGCCTTTGAAAAACAAAGGTATATGTGTCTTACCTGTAGCAAGATATTCAGGAGCTGCATATCCATATGTCCCCATAACCCTTGTTGAGACATGGCTCTTGTCACCAGTTGGCCCGTCCTTTGCCAACCCAAAATCAGACAGCTTCGCGTTGTAGTTCTGCAATCGAGACAAACTTTAGGTTATTGGACCATTTTTGACTCAAAAGGAGAACTATCGACAATGGTGTGAAGAGGAAAACATACTGAGTCTAGAAGAACATTAGATGTCTTGAAATCACGGTAGATAACTTTTGCCTTGTCGCTGTGGAGAAACGCAAGTCCCTTTGCTGCCCCAAGAGCAACTTTCATTCTAAGATTCCAGGAGAGTGGCTGAAAATGTGAACCCCCTGCATGATCAATTGAACTTGTTACTACCATTCCTGAAAACCACACCGTATCCTACTAATCTTTTACCCTCAGTAAGAGGTGTTAATTAAAGGCCAGAAGCTTACTCCTAAAAAGATGATTCTCCAAGCTTCCTCGTGGCATAAACTCATATACAAGAAGCCGCTGTTCATCTTCGAGGCAGTAACCTACAAGCTTTACAAGATTGGGGTGTGACAATTGTCCAAGGTAATTCACTTCAGCCTGCAAGATTAAGTAATAGAATCACAAATTAGACCAAAATGAAGCAAGATGGTGTTAAACCAACATGCAGAATTGCAGATCGCCTGCTACCCACCAGCCATTCCCTGTGACCCTGGAAACCTTCCTGGTTGAGCTTCTTGACAGCAATGACCATCCCGGTGCCAGGCCTGGTCGGGGCAAAGGTGTTCTCGTCGATCCATCCCTTGAAGACCGACCCGAAGCCACCTTCGCCAAGCACACTGTCGGGCCGGAAGTTCCTGGTCGCCGTCTTGAGCTCGTTGAAGGTGAAGCTCCTGACATTGGCTGATTGAAGGATCTCACCCTCGCTCCGAGGGGTGGGAGGCACCGATGCCGACGAGACACGACTGCTGGACGTGCTCAGCCCTGTCCCCTTTCTTCTTGCATACCAAGAACTTGCCCCTAAACATCACATACAGCGCAGTACAAATTATTATTATTTTTTCTGTTTGGTTGCAATTAAGAATAGGCTTGCGCACCATCTTTGTGCTTAGTTTCTCTCTTGTCAAAGTAAAGATCAGGAACAAAGTGAATAAAATCAAGAGAAATCAAAAGATAGCTACCGGAAGCCTCTCTCTCTCTCTCTCTCTCTCTCTCTCTCTCTCTCTCTCTCTCTCTCTCACTTTACAGACGAAACGATCCAAAAGGAAGAGTCTATATTCTACAAAAGTACAGGAAAAGAAGATGCAGGTGCTGCAAGACGCCAAATTATGCGACGAAATTGGCCTAGACTGACTACACACAGCCTGTCCCAAGCGACTGAAACTAAAAACCGCCATCACCTACTACCACTAAAACCACCGTTCAATTCAACAAACACGAGGCACGATGAACAGTACTCTGAACAGAAAGAAAACCACTAAGGGCCGAAACCAAGATTTACACATGCAGCACAGGCTTAGTCCGTCCGGTCAAATCGTCACTCATGCCTCAAAACTTGAGACAAGAAATGGAACTAGTACTAGTAGTAATTAGTAAATGAGAATAGTGCTGCTATGATGAAGAAGAGGAAGAAGGCGTGTTCACCTGAAGGGGAGGCGCTTCGAGAGGGGCAGCAGTTACCCATGGCGATCAAACAAAACCCACCAACCAACCGCAGGAACAGATGAGTAAACTCTAGAAAGCACCAGATCGATCCCCCCGAAAGGCGGCGGCTTTTTGCTCCAATCGATCACTAGAGCTCGCTGCTCTCACAACGCACGGGATAAGAAGGAGTAGAGCTCCAAGAGGAGGAGGAACACGGATAAAGGTTAGACCTTTGCCCCAAGCTTGGTGATGCTATATATACACTATCTATGCCTTTCTCTCTTTCTTTCCTGGGCTATCCTGTTGCTCGAGCGATCACGGGAGGTGGAGCTAAGGTTGACCTTTCTCTCCCACCACTTGGAGGCAGAAGCACGGGCGCTGGCACTTGCCCAAGGAGGAGAGGGAAGAGGGCATTAATGGCGGGGGGCGGGGGGAGGAGCGAGAAGAAGATGGTGGGCAGGGCGGCTGCTTGGGTTGCGCCGAGTGCTCCAAACAGCGCTTCGCACCCTTTATACTTCGAGACGATCCTTCCGTCCACTAACAGGTGGGTCCCGGTTGTCAGTCCAGCGGCGTATGTGAGCCGTCGGATGTGGATCCGACCTTCACGGTAGGTTCAGTCACTGCCTAATAAACATTTCATTTGCCGTACCCCGTTTGTCGATTAATTTGTGATCACTTCCTTCATCACTTGGTAATTGGACTGTGAATGGGCGTGTTTACCAAGCCGGATGACCCAGTTCTTTATTTGTTTCTGTGTTTCGCTATATTTGTCTATGGCCGTAAAAGTATCTATTTTAATATATTTTCTCCATTGAAAAATATAGGACGTATTTTGACTTTACATAAGAGTATCTGTTTTAATATATTTTCTCCATTGAAAAATATAGGACGTATTTTGACTTTACATAAGAGTATCTGTTTTAATATATTTTCTCTATTGAAAAATATAGGATGTATTTTGACTTTACATAAAGATAAGGAGGTGATGAAATTGTTAAAATTATAAAAGAAAATGACTTAGATGCTCCTTATAATTATCTTGAAAAGATAGGAAACAATGCTTTGTGTACGTGGTAATAAATAAATGCAGACGATAAACAGAAAATAAATAGGGCCATAGAAGGAAAAGCCTTATTAAATATACATGTAAGTTTTATATTCCTCAACAATTTTTTTCAAACTATAGGCCTTATATTTCTCAACAGATGGAGTATGTATCTACTAAGGAAATCTAGAGTGTAGTTGTTATAATTTTTCGCTCTCTACCTCTGTTTAGATAATTTGAAAGATGTTAAATGGTTATGGTATGCCATTTAATAGGAATATGTATAGTTATTTTTTTATTAAATATATTTTATATTTACTACTTTCTTGGTCAGTGCATATAATGTGCTGTGAATAAATATAGCGATACATAGTGAGCTGTACTTCAACAAAACTTTTGCTTGCATTTTTTTTTTTTGGGGTTCATCTCGGTAATTCTGTTTTGTAATCAACTTGCGTGGACGGCGTGCCGGCACGGGAACACTTGTGAACGGATGAACGGAAGCACCTTCAAACTTGTCAACTGATTGTAGGAATACAACTATCAATTTGCGACTTTCACTCATTATAGTACCACACTTTTAAGAGTGGTCTTTATTTTGTCGTTGTTTATCGGTTGTAAACATCGACCGACCATTCCGCACGATCCATGGATGTCGTATTTTATTTCCTTTTGATTTTTATACTAGGTAGGAGATCGCTGAATTTGTGTCCCATATATATATATATATATGCAAAATATCAGGTGCACCATGGTGCCCAAGCTCCATAATTAAAACTTATATATATATATATATATATATTCCCATTCCGGTTGGGTTTCGAGTTTCAACCACAAAGATTGGGGAAAAAAAAACCCTCGTAATTTCGATCGCTAAACCTGACTGAAGGCACTCATCCACGAAAGCATTAATTTACCACAAAATGTCGAATAGTTGTCCGTGACCGGGGTGACAGGAGGCATGGAAATTAATTAAGCTTGAATTTGGAGATACTTGCAGTACTGATGACAAGTAGTAATTAATCGGCGTATCCGTGCATGATATTCTAAATCTAATAATCTGATTCCAGCTAGCCTAGCCTAGCTAGTCTCGATATATCACGTACGTAACGCATGCATGCATGCTATCGCCAGCCAAACTGATATCTCTTGGATCTTGCGTGCATCTCCGCGCGCGCGTGCAGAAATCACTGCGACTCGATCTGCCATTAGCTTAGCTTTGGTCTGCAGAAACACAAGCTTTAATTTGCTGTACCATGGTTGAAAAACGTGGTGGAAATATCTAGCTAGAAGCGGGGGCAAATGGATTTGTGCTAGCCGCTAGCTAGCTGAGCTGAAAAAGGTTTGGAATTTGTACGCGTAGTGCATTTCTGGAGTCTCACGTAATCTCTCTCTCTCTCTCTCTCTCTCTCTCTCTCTCTCTCTCTCTCTCTCTCTCTCTCCTCGGTTCATCAACGACGCATGCGCATCGTGGAGGGTCAAAAGAAGCATGCTGAACTAGTGATAACTACTTGTTTTTTTCTTTCCTTTTGACAAGGCAAGCAAGCAGGCTCCCTGCTTGTGGTCTCTACTGCTTGCATTGCATGAGCCTCTACAGACTCTACTCAGAGCCACGGGAGACGCACGCATGACGCGTCAGTTGAGATCACGCATCTTTAGTGTAGTTTGGATCCCAGGTCTGCATGCGTGCGGCCCAGACGCTAGTATAGCATCTCTGTAAATTTATCCCTACTCCCGCCCGTCTTTTAAAACGGAGGATGAGATGAACAGCGAGCGTGTCTGGAATCAATAGTCTTGAAAATATGCTAAGTTGTGCTAAAAGCAGTCAAGTGCTGCTGTTGATTGCGAAATTACTGTGTACCATTTCCATCCAGCCGTTGACACACGTGACCAATTATATATATGGCTCGGATGCTCAAAATCTGATTTTGTTGACGACCTAATATTCGATTTTATGAAGTATCGAGGGAAGTCTAAGATCGTGTCTAGCAGTCAGACAGGTATCACCGTGTCTAGTTATTCATAGAACTCACCACGTGGGGTTCAATATGATGATGGGTCGTGATGGTCGCTTAACCACAACTCTAGTCAAAGGAGAGTTCTTCGAACGGCTCCGAATTGGTGAGTTGACCATGGAGGCAATCAATCACCACTTCAGGTAAGAAATCTGCAGCACTAGATGGAGTATCGGGAGTACTACCCTCGTATGGACAAGGCCTAATATAGGCTGGCTCCGTCCATTATCGGGCATCGTCGAGTACAATCGCCAGGCGACGCCAATTACCCTTTCCCACAAAGAAGACGTTAGGAACTCATTACCGGAGGTTGGGCTTTCATTCCTGAACTCCGAGCAGTGTGCAAGCCACCGCGGTTCCGCCCAGTAAACATGGAGAGGTTCGATGGGTCCTAGAATCTCATCGAGTTCTTTCAAATTTACACGACTATGGTTCAGGCGGTAGGAGGAGACGAGCACATCATGGCAAATTATCTTCCAATGGTGCTCGAAGGGTCTGCTCGCTCACGGTTGCTCAACCAACCATTCGAGTCAATCTACTCGTGGCAACACCTCTGCAATCTTCTATTGGCTAGCTTCCAGGGCACATACAATCGCCCTGGAAAAAAGGACAACCTACACTGGATGCGGCAGAATAACAACGAGACCCTACGACAGTTCATTAGGCACTTTAGCCAAGTTGTAATTCAATTCTGGAGGTCTCTAACGCTTCTGTCATTAGGGCAGTCAAGCAGGGTGTCCGCAATAGGAGTTTTATGGAAGATATCGCTTTGCATCCTCTGACCACTGTCGCCGAGCTCTTTGAGATGACTGATCGTTATGCGACTACTGCTGAGGTGGTCAAATGGACCAAAACCATCGATTAGGTCAATCAAAGTTTCAAAGAGGAAGGTGAAGGCAGTAAGAGAAAGGAGAAGGCCAAGAAGTCCAAGAGCTAGGCCAAACGTCAGAAGCCTCGGGCCGAGACCTCAAAGGATCAAGTCTTGGCCGTAGGTGATAAGGAGCCACGGAACCCCAAGCAATACTCCGATCGGGGCAAAGGCAAAGCACCCGCATGAAAGGATAGCAAGTCTAGGTGGTGCCCACTTCACAAGAAGGAGAGGCACGACCTTCACAATTGCCGAGTTTTCCAACAAAAACTTGAGGATTATTATTCTGATAGGGGACTACTTCCTACTCTTGATGAGGTGGGATAGTCGAGTGGTCGAAAGCACTTGAACGAGGATAAGGACATGCCTTTCCAGGATCCGAAGCATACCATCGAGCATATCTATGGAGGTTCATCCACGTACGAGTTGAAGCAGCAGTATAAGGTTGTCGAACGAGAGGTAAACTCTATCGGCCCATCCCTTATTAATAATCTTCCTAAGTGGTTGGAGGTCACCATCTATTTTGAGAAGAGTAACTGTCCGATCCCTTTGACTTGACCCAGACGGTTTTCGATCGTGGTCGAGCCAACTATCAACAATTGTCGAGTAAATCCCGTGTTCATTGATGGTGGCAGTTCTTTAAATATTTTATTTGTTAGTGCTCTGGACGAGATGTAAGTCCCTTATACTAGAATATAACAGTACAATATTCATTCCATGGAACCGTACCGGGGTCTTTAGCCAAGTCCATTGGCCAAGTTTCTCTGCCTATTACGTTCAGATCTCTAGGCAACTTCAAGACAAAAATCTCCTTTGATGTGGTCGACTTCGACATGACGTATAACACCATACTTGGATGACCAACTCTGGCACGTTTTCTAATAGTCGCTCATTATGCATATCATTATCTTAAGTTGCCAGGTCCCAAGGGAGTCATCACAGTTCGCTGTGATAAGAAAATGGTGCTAACATCCGACCACATGTCCCTTGAGACAGTCGGCCAACTACTGACTCGAGAAGCTACCAAGGTGTCGTCTTCGAGCAAGCACTCAAAGCCAAAAGCTGTGCCGAAGCTAAACAAAGAGGTCAAGGAGGTTCCTTTAGACCCAGCGGAGCCTTCAAAGACTATTCGCATTAGGGTTACTTTCGACACCTCATAGGAAAATGCTCTCATCACTTTCCTCCAGGTAAACGAGGGAGGTGATCGAGCACAAGCTAGTTTTACGGCCTGATAAGAATCTCGTAAAACAGAAATTACGGAGATTTGTACCAGATCGATAAGAAGCTATTAGATCAAAATTGGACAAGTTACTCAAAGAAAGCTTTCTAAGAGAAGTCGGTCACTCAGAGTGGTTGGACAATCCTATAATGGTTAAGAAGTCTAATGGTAAGTGGCGCATATGTATGGACTATACTGATTTAAACAAAGCTTATGTAAAAGCTGATTTCCTACTTTCTCGTATTGATCAATTGGTTAACTCTACTGCTGGTTGTGAAATGTTAAGTTCTCTAGATGTATACTCTGGTTATCACCAGATTAGAATACCTTCAGAAGATAAGTGAGCACTGTTTCCTATAACTCCAAAGCATACATGGTTTGATACCATATTGCTAAGACATGGTGGAGGGGACCAATTTATCGGGTGGAGTTCTCACCACTCCTTGAATATGGATGGGGATGCCATGAGGAGGGATTTGGCTAATCACACATGCATGCACACACGCGCGTATATTCGCGTATTTTCACGTAGAAATCAAGTGACTTGTGACCTTAAAAATTTTCACAGAGAAACCGTTAATATGCCTGGTCTACATTATCCGTGATGGGTCACATCTCATTCTCATGTAGTATGAAAGGGAGGAGGTGGTGAACAGACAAACTCCCCTTTTGTATTAGTAGAGATTGTTAGAAATAGGCCCATATAAGTGAGGCCCAATTCCTATAATTCCAAAGTATGCATGGTTTAGTACCATATTGCTAAGACAAGGTGAAGGAGACCAATTTATAAGGTGGAGTCCTCGTCGCTCCTTAAATATGGATGGGGATGGCATGACGAGGACTTTGGCAAATCACACTCATGCGCATGCGTGCGCTTATTCGCATATTTTCACATGAAAATCGCGTGACTTATGACCTTAAAAATTTTCACTGAAAAGTAGTTAACATGCCTGGCCTACACAATCCGTGATGGGTCACATCTTATTCTCATATGAGTACCAAAGGGTGGAGGTGGCAAATGGACAAACTCCCATTTTATATTAGTACATATTGTTAGAAATAGGACCATATGAGTGAGGCCAATTTCCTATAATTTCAAAGTATGCATGGTTTAATGCCATATTGCTAAAGCAATGTAACATCTCAAAAATTTAAATTTTGAAAATGGAAGCTTTTGAATTATCTGTGCAAAAGTGTTCTCTTGAAATTATTTGTGCTTCTTAAGTTTTTGGGTAAGGATTCAAAAATTGAAGAAGGTTTTAGAAAAATAAAACTAGAATTAAAAATACCACAAAAGAAAATATGAAAGCAAAAGAAATTTATAATTTTGAATTCAAAACTGAAAAGACAATCCAACATAAGGAGGAAGAGATTTATGTTAAAGGATAAAAATTTCATAAGGTGAATAGTACAAAAGGGCAACAAAAATAATAAATACATGAATTATATGCAAATATGTATACAACAATGGCCTAGCCAGTTGACCAAGGATATAGGAATGTAAGCGCGCGTGCACACACACACACACACACACACACACACACACACACACACACACACACACATATATATATAGATAAAGGGAAAATATATGTATATATGAACTTATGCAATAAATAAGCAAAATGGAAACACAAATAAAAAAAGAAAGAAAGGGGAAAACCAGGCCGGCCGAAACGGCCCGGCCCAGCTTTCCCACCCCCACGCCTCCTCCCTCTGCCGGATCGGCCCCGCGCCCTCGCCGCGTTTCTCCTCCCCACTCACTGCCGCACAGGCCCCCGCGCCAGTCCTTCTCTCTCCCTCTGCCCGTGGACCCGCTCCGCTCTCCCTTTCCTCTTTTCCTTTCTCCTCACTAGCGCACGCTCTTTTCTCCCTGCATGGCCACGCTCGCTCCACGTCGCCCCCTCCCTCCTTCCTCGCGCGCCCGGGGTCCCCCTCCTCCTCTCCGCTCTGTCGCGTCTGCCCACGTGCGCGGCGTAAGGCTGCCACCTGCCGAAAGCTGTCACGCGCAGGAACCCCGCCGAGCCCCGCGCCTCCAGTCCTTGCCCGACGGTTCTTCACGCCCGCCGCCCGGTCCTCCGCCGCCTTCGCCCGGTCCCCCGCGCCTTCCTCGCCTCCCTCTGCCGCTATAAAAGCCCCAGCTTCCTTTCCCCCTTGCCCCGCGCCAATTCCCTCTTCTTCCCCACCTTCTCCCCCCTTCTTCCCCAGAGCTCGGCCGCTGCCGCCATTCCCACTGTCGCCGCCCCCTCAGTCAATCTCCTTTCAATTCTTCGCGGTGGAAACATCCTCTTGGTGCTGCGGATCTCCTCCAACCGCCGCCGGTGCCCCTCTCTTCCCCCACCTCGCCGGCACCGAACGCCTTCCTGGGCTCGCCGCCGCCGCTCGCCGCCGGCCCACTCTGAAGGTTCCCGGGCCCCGTCGACGCCTCCACTAGCTGCGCCGGAGTGCGGGGAACCCATTTTAGGCGTCGCTTGAACCCCTCCGGCCACCCCTCGCCGCCGGCACCGTCGCCCCACCATTGTCCGAGTCTCTCTGCCTCAGCTCCTCCTCACGCCTCACTCAACAGCAAAACCCCGCCTCCCACAGTCAGGTAACATCCTGAGAACAACTGGCTAGCAGCGCGTGAGTTCGATACTGAGGCCCGGGTTCGAATCCTTCTAGCCGCAATATTAGATGTAGGTTTTTAACCATTTTGCTAACACATACAGTGAGGGGAAAAGGCAAATAAAAATCCAAAAATGATTAATAAAAGATGCAGAATTTATTAGGGGAGAATAGAGCTTGTATAATATTCAGACATGAATTAATGACACTTAAGGAATGGTTAATCACCATCATGCTGATGTTAGATTATTACATAGAACCTCTCTCTGACATGTGGGCCATACCATCTAATAGGCACAGAACTGACCCCACATGTCACTGGCACAGAAAAATGAGAATAAAAATAAAACAGAAACTCAAAGATAGAAGGTGGGACCCACCTGTCAGAGTTTTAATATTTTCTATATTTAACTAAAACTGAGAACTTTAAATTAGCGTAACTTAATCATTTTAACTCCAAAATTAAGTGAGACAAATTTCTAAATTCATCTAAAATCAAGATCTATCTAGTAGAACTAAAACCAAGAATTTTAGAGCTCATAAGAGATTTTGGTGATAACCATGGACAATTTGGAAATAATCTAGGAAATGTAGCAAATTTAGTTAGGAGGTAAGATAAGATTACCTAATATTTAATATCTGACTATTTGCTATATGAACAACTAATATAGCCAAAATAATTAATTGAGGTCTAATTATCAAATAGAGGTATGAATAAAATGCGATTCAGCTTAAAGTCCAAAGTTAATAAATATCCTAATTAAAGATACATTCAAGATTACGATTAAGGAAAAATGAATAATACGATTACCCATAAAAAACGAAATTTTAAAGATTTCCCTAATTAGAATTAAGATATGTGCCCTAACCTATCATGCCGCCATTACTAGAATCTCAAAGGTAGACTTAATTAGATAACACTATTGAAATAGGATCCCATATAACAGGCTTGGCTTTATGAGAACAAGGATTTAGGTAATATTAACTTATGTCAGATGCTAAGTTAAACAATAAAATAAAAATGTCAGTTGATCCTCAGAATACCTTCAATTAAAAGGTCATAATTAGATATTAAAATATAGTGACTTTGGTTAAGTATCCACATGCAATAAAGATTAATTTTACTTATATATATATACATATATCATATGCCCTGAACATTAGCACTCGACAAAATACACCAATTCATAAGTTTAACCTAACTCATGGAACTTCCTTGATAAATACAAAAATAATAAAAAAAATTATTAATAAAAAGATCAAGTCATCGTATTCCACCATCAACCTTACCTCAAATAACTCAAATCAGCCATTAACTCATAATAAAACTAAATTGAGTGTATTCGGGTTTAATTGGATCTTTTGAGTTATTTACTTTTATTTGGATTCAGTTGTTTGCCGCGTAGTTAGAAATTGGAAGTCATGAAGATTCAATGGATCCAGCGAGATCAAGCTCGAAGTGAAGATAGAGACCAAAAGCTCGAGAGAAAGCATTGCGTAAGCTCAAGACCGCGGTAAACCGCACCAGGCGAGTCAATACTTTGATCATGTTGAACCTACATTTTCTGCAAATTACTTTGGTTTAAATTATCAAATTGCATGCTGTTATTTTATATGCAAATACATGTTTAATTTAAGATTCTAGTTATATGCCCATTGTTTACCTTGAATAATATTACACCTCCTTTGGATTACTTGATTATGTGAACCTTGTCGCTCTAGCAAAATTATAATGGAAACTTTTCAAAATTAAGTCTGTAATTATATGCCATGCTTAGTACTGCTTAGATACTCTAGGGCGCTGAAATGCCCCATGCATCATTATCATTTTCAATCATGAGAAACTGGTTTGGATAGTCATGGTGGGAATGACTGGTATGTGTTAGTACGATTATTTTATGTTCTCAAAAACCCCAACTTGCTTAAATATCTGGGCGGATTGGTTCGAGGGTGTGAGTGTGGTGCAGTGGAAGCACAAAGTGGGTAGTGGTAGACCGCCCAGATACAACTAAGGACTGAATCTTGTCATGACCTCCTGTGTAAAACAGTACAACCACAAGTCTGTAAAGTACAACTTGGCTTAGTAGATTTACCGGACCCTGAAAGTCATCCTCACATGAGAGGGTGGTGAGATAGTGCAAGTGGCTATCTGTGAGACGGCTTGAATGGGACACTCGTAGAGGGTGAAGTTCTGCTATGGCGGGCTAGCAGGGGAGTAGCCAGCTGCTAGATGTTCAGAAGGAGAACATCCTGCACAACGTATGGGACCCACCGCAAGTGGGAGTGACCCATAGGGTGAAATGATAGAAGGGGCGAGGTACTTTGAAAAGTCACCGTGATGGTCTGCTCAACCACGTGACTAAGGAATCATGTGGGGGCAATGAGTTGATTGTCTCTTGTGGTGAAAGTGTACAAACTCTGCAGAGTCAAAACTATTCGAATAGCCGTGCCCACGGTCAAGGACGGACATGGGAACTTAACTAGATATAGTTCTGTTTCAAAATGCTTTATGGATGGGTTTGGAAAAGTGAAGGGCAGTGGAATGCCCTGATTTGAGTTGTCCTGGGTGTCTTCCCAGTGGTAATGTAAGCGGTTATAACGCTGAAATGTTAGCATATGGTGCGGATGCCATGTAATGGTGGATGGAATCTGAATCACTATTATTATTGCATTCCTTTACACATTATGTTTTTGTGTAAAACTGCTAGGTCTCAGGAAATTTCGATGTATTGTATTTCAAATAATGACACTTCTAATCTTACAAAATAAAATATGGAAGGAATAAACATGGTCGTGAGTAAAGGAGATGGATATTTGTAGTATACACATAAAGGTAATGGTGGATTCATGTCGATCATAAATAGGAAATGATAGAGTGGATTCTGGGAGAAATAAATTGGTGGAGACTAAATGAATATATATATATATACTAGATAGATGATTTAAATGATTTTTGGAGAATTAGGGAGTGCTAAGATAATTGTTGGATTACGATACTGACAACTAATATGAATTCTTGAAAGATGTTGACAATATTGGGATTAATAGAATATGATCTACTACTAGATGAGTCAATTGAATTTTTGGAAATTTAGAGGTATGATAACAATTCTTGGAGTATAAATTTGATCGATGATAATCTTGGTGGATGTATACTAGTAAATTGTAGACCTGATCAACGATATTCTTGGTGGATGTATTCTAGTTAATTGTAGACCTGATTAATGATATTCTTGATGGAGGTATACTAGTGAATTAGTTAGAGATAGATAATAAACAATAAGGTTGATTATTGGAAGAGCAAATTATGATTATGGATCAATAACAAAAAGGATCAGATTGTTAGGGATTTAGAATACAAAAGATATTGGTGGATAAAATAAATGATACTAGATAAATGATGTTGCTAACTGCTTGGAGTTTTAGGCAGCAATCGATCGGTGGATTATATAAATGATGATACTCGCTGTTGGGGATTTAGGCAGCAATTGGTGTTGCTAACTGTTTGGAGTTTTAGGCAGCAATCGATCGGTGGATTATATAAATGATGATACTCGCTGTTGGGGATTTAGGCAGCAATTGGTGTTGCTAACTGTTTGGAGTTTTAGGCAGCAATCGATCGGTGGATTATATAAATGATGATACTCGCTGTTGGGGATTTAGGCAGCAATTGATGTTGCTAACTGTTTGGAGTTTTAGGCAGTAATCGATCGGTAGATTATATAAATGATGAGACTCGTTGTTGGGGATTTAGGCAGCAATTGATTAGTGGATTGTATAATTGATGGTATTCGCTGTTTGGAGTCTTAGATATCGATCAATATAGAAAGAGTAAAATCGGTGGACTAATTCAATGATGTCATTCGCTGTTTGAAGTCTTAGATAGCAGCCAATAAAGAAAGTGTATTTTCAGTGGATTAAGTCAATTATGGTAAATGGTGTGTGGAGTTTAGGTAGCAACCATAACACTATGATTAAATAATAATAAAGCTACCGAAAGCGATTTTGGCAAATAAAATAACCCGAGCCTCTCCTTTGATTAGCCATGCATACTATTTATTTGCATTCTGTGTATTGGCTCGCGGAGCACGGTGGTTAGTGTGCTCACACTCGCTCTCATAACAAATCCAGAAGCAAGAATCAGATCACTACGCTTCAGCAACACTATTGGTCATGGTGGCAAAGATGATGAAGACGTCAAGGGCTAGGTCGCGCACCTCCAGTTGGCTGCCTGTGGGCATGTCCTGAAGGTCCCACCTGTGTGCTTCGTTCTTCCGGTGCTGCAATTTAATGATTTCGGCCTAATCAGCCCATGAGTAAGTCTACTATTATATTTACGCTTCCGCACGATATGTATTTTGATATTCAGAGCTGTAATTTGTGAGCACTATCTACTGATCCAGATAATAGTGTGGTGGAATCACAGAGGAATCCGGATTGTAAAATCTGGGTGCCTCACAAGCAAGGTGAAGAAGACAAATTTATAAAATGGAGTCCTCACCATTCCTTGAATATAGATGGGATGGCATGAGGAGGGCTTTAGTTAATCATACACGTATTCGCGTATTTTCACGTGAAAATCGTGTGATTTGTAACCTTAAAATTTTCACTAAAAATATAGTTAATATGCCTAGCCTACACTATACGTGTGGGTCACATCTCATTCTCATGTGAGTACGAAAGGGAGGAAGTGATAAACGAACAAACTCTCCTTTTATATTAGCAGAGATTGTTAGAAATAGGCTCAGATGAGTGAGGCCAATTTCCTGTAATTCCAAAGCATACATGGTTTAGTACCATATTACTAAAATAAGGTAGAGATGACTAATTTATAAGGTAGAGTCCTCGCCACTCTTTAAATATAGATGGAGATGGCATGAGAAGTGATTTGGTTAATAACACATGCACGAGCACGCGCATGTGTCACATGAAAATCGTGTGACTTGTGACACGCGACCGTGACGTGACATGGTGCACCACTTGTCAGACCAAGTCCATCTTATTTTTGCTAAACTATGTATCATCTCTCTTATTTTAACTAGTCATGAGACAACTTAAATATCATAATGTGGTTTGAGGAGGTAGTTACCAGTGAGTTAATATTGATTAATTTGTAGTTTGATGAGGCAGTTACCAGTGAATAATTCTATTTAATCGCAGCAGTTACTAATAAATAACTGGAGCGCCCTTAAAAGGGTCTGGAGATATCCAGGAAAATACAGAGTATTGTACCTCTACCCCTACTTTCTTCTTTGCTGATCTGTATTGATGTGTTGTGTGATTGAACCTCGCCGGCCTTCTTTCTCGGCATGCACCTAGAAGAAGAGATAGTGGCTATTTTCGAGTCATTGTTGTAGAGAGTACCTGGACGGGTCAACAATAAGGTTTCTGGGCAACACATTTGCGCGGCCGCTTCTGCTCTGTTTCATCAACGTTCCTACACTGTATCAAGTATGTGCTGCTTTCTATTCTTCATTAAGTCCAACAGTAAGTTGTTCGTGTGACCAATCAACTTGTTTAAATTTTATTTCTATATATATTTTAAAGTACAATGAGTTACCTGTTGATAGCACTGTTTTATGCATCTTTAGTTATTTACCTCTTAGTAAAATCTGAAATTAAGATATTGCCCACATATCTAACAGAGATTACAAGGGGCGCTTAATAATTACGAAGAACAATGAGCATAAATGTATTACAATCGATCCCGTTTAACTAGCAACAAGGCCTGCCTTATAGTGTCGATGGGTGACCGTGTAGCTGGTGAAGAGACGCCTCGTTAGTTCAGGAATGGTGCAGGCTGTCAGCGGTTATTGTCAGTGTTATTCTTCAGGCGCAGTTGCAAGGCAGCTGTTGACAGTGACCTAATGTGATTTTTAGTTGTCGGTGGTTTCGCACGTGTAGATTTTAGTTGGGCCAATTCGCACAGATAGCATGTGGACCCATAATAGGTGAAGGATCTTTTAAATTGGATGAATCTGGTCCAAGATATGACAACATTTGCTCCGGCAAGCAATTGTTCATTGTCTAATATTAAATATAGACTAATTAGCCTTCGTGAGATTTGCAATGTCAACGACATGAAAATGAACTACTGGTAAAAAAAGGAAAGAAAGAAAAGTTTATCTGTCCCTTGGGTGTGTACGCAAGGAAAAGCCAACCAGTCTCTGTTCTGCTCTGTTTGTCCCATTCCCTTTGTTTCTTTCATTACTATAAAGAAGACACACATCCATGCGTCATCACGTACGCACCCACACATATACACACATCACATATATACACTAGGACTTTTACTTAGCACACAACTAAAAAGATAGAGACTAGAGATAATTCTCGGAATCATAAAATTTCTACTAAAAATATAATTGTGCGTGTGTAAAAATAGGCATACTATCGAATCAAAAGCAAAAAAAGAGCACCTATTGCGATTTGCTTGGGCTGATCGAGTCATCGATCACTTGGACGTCCAATGGATTGTCTTGTGGATTTATTAGCTAATACAAATTACTCCCTTCAAATATATATTATTTTAGATATTGACACGGTTCCCAAATACAACTTTGATTACTATTTTATATTGTAATATAGCTATAACACCCAATAAAACTATAACATTATGAAAAATATTTTTTAAGACAAATTTATACGTATGATTTTAGTGTATCCAGTCTAAATATTTAGAAAGATATCGATATCTAAAAATTTCAATGTTTAACTGCGCGTATCCCAAAAAAATATTGTTAGACTCTGATACCCCTTTTATGCGCAACAGCCTCAAATCAGGTCAGAGTTTGTGAGATACAACATGTACGTGCATGGTATCAAGAACGACGAAGATGAATCTCATAAAGAGAACTAAAATAACAATGTTAAAGCAACCACAGTGAGAGAAAAAAAGATTTGGCCAAGCTGAAAGCAAATTCTTTAAGCACAACATCAAAAGAGTATAAAATATTATCGCTCACTCATAACCTTCTCGAATCTTTTAAAACCCTCAGATTCTTGCCCTATACAAGAATCTAGTGCTAAAAAATATCCTAACCTCTAATCCTTTCGTGCGCCCTCTGCATTGGTGAGTAGGGTTGATTGCTTGGTTGCTTCTCTATGGTCACCCACATGGTTTATATAGTCTCTCCTAGCACTACTCCGATTTAGAGTAGGAATCCTAATCCAAATATGAGTAGAAGTCATAATCCTAGTAGGATTCATCTAGTACTCTTTATAACACACATTTTCAAATCCTAGAAGACTGATATGAGTCATCCTAACTCAACAATCTCCATCTTGACTCTTATTCGTTGAAGTCACTATTGTGACGCCCCACGCATTATTATCCACCAGATAATCGTGTGGGACAAACGGATTACTATTTGCCTGATCAGTAGAACACTGCTCCGGCAAATGGCAAACCATTACCAGAGTTGCGCATCGGAACAATAACATAGATACTGTAGATTTTATCACAGTAATGGCCACATGGCCTACAGTCTGGTATTACAAAAGTACCACTTAACAACAAAAGCAAGACTAATACCCCAAAGCTCCTCTGCCTACTCCGCTGGGCCTTCTACTCGTCCCAGCCGAAGTATATGGGGTCCACCTCGCCTGGCTCCTCGTAATCTCCCTCCTCTTCTCCGGTCGACTCGGCGCCACCTGCTTCCCCTTCATCCGGCTCGTAAGCTTCTTCGAGCGGATTAGGGTCTAACAAAGGAGGTTAATAGCAAGGGTGAGTACCACAGTACTCAGCAAGCATAATAGCAAAGAATGCACTGATATGTCTCATGTCCTTAGTCCAAATTTTAGCTTCTAAATTCTGAAATTAATCTTACAAAATATTCATTCTTGCATTTTTAATTCTCAAATGATTTCTATTTTTCACCCAGTAAGGTACGATCCCGAGTGATCACCGTAGTCCACATTCCAGTGAACTGGCATGAATTCATGATTTTATCAGCACTGCGCAGGCTTGTACCACTGTACCCAAAGCTGCTCTGAACCTTCTTAACTCGGTTCTTCCACACTGCCTTAGGTATGGAATCAGTCCAGAGTACAGAACCTTTCTCCGGTTACGTTATTCCATCCACCAGCCCATCTATTTTCCATCGGGGTACCAAGTCGCTCACTTGGGCTCTACCGACTTCCAATAGTGTTTGGTTGGACCGGCTCCCGGCCCAACACTCCACCTAACGCATATAGCGTCTGGGACTTACTCACTTCCAGACTTGCGTTACTGGTTCTGAGCTTCATCCATCTCTTACTCACACGTAAATACTTACCCTTTGTGGTGGACTGGTTAACGTAACGTGATACTAATTTCTGCCCGTCCAAAACGGGAAATTGGTTGGCACGATAATTACGGTTTCTTATCCAAGTGAAAATGAGGTAAGTCCTTATATTATAACCCTATGTAAAGAGGTCCGCCTAGCCTATCTGCATCCTTTCCCTGAACCTCTTTACCCACCGTATACATCTCTGCTTGTGGACCTGCTGCTCATCTCAGCAGTACCACAACTGAACATCCCTTTTCTTACTTTCTCTCTTTCTTTTTCTCCTCTTTTCTTTTCTCATCATACTCATCATAACATCATAACATCTTCATTCTCGGATTTCTTTTTAAAACAATGGTTTTCATGCATTTAAATAGAATTCTTACTCTTGTTGGAAATACACATATTTTTAACATAACTACGTGCATGATCGAAGAATGAGCTTGCCTGAGTCGTAGTGTAAACCAGAACTGATGAAAACCGAGTTTGCTTCCTCGAGTGATGCTCGCTCAGCTTCTGCAATTTTAATCGCTAATTTACAACTACAATATTTACAATTATTAATTTTATAAAAGAAGTAAATAACAGGTAGATAACCGCCCCTCTTAACTTAATTCTAGTTGAGATATCGCACTACCTAGGTTTTCGAGGCTATCAATAAAATCTATTCTATAGCGAACTAAAACAGGAAGAATAGCAAAAGAAAGAACAAAAGCAACTAAAATCTAGTTCTAACAAGCCTGCTTAAGTTATTTTGGCCTTAAACACATGCACACGGCCCTCCTGGTCTGTTGGCCTCACGCCCGCACGCGGCTCGGCCCCAAAACAGCCGGCAGCAGCGCTCCCCCTCCCCTCTTTTTATTCGCCGCCGCCTCCTACCTTTTTGCCCCTTCTCCTTCTCACCGAACCCACCCCGTCTCTCATGCCTCCTCGCCTCCCCTCTTCATCCTGCCGCCTCACCGCGCCTCCACGCCGCCTCACTGTATCGCCTCCTCTCGCCACGGCTCTTCACCGCGGCTCTTCTCACCGTGTCGCCTCCTCTCTCTCCCCCGCCATGGCGCCCTATTCCTCGGCTCCCCTCTCCCTCGATCCGGTGGTGGTGACGCTGCTCCGGCTTGGATCTGGATAGATCAGGTCCAGACCAGAGGTTTGGTTGAGGATCTATTTCTACGGATTCTTCCTCCGGCGGATTTGGGGCTAGACACACCGATTTGAAGTGGGTGTGCCATGGCCGGCTCTCATGGCGATTGCCCGCCTCGGCTTCCGGCTAGGGGGTCGGATGGTGGCGCACAACATCGGGACAAACATGGTGCTGGCTTTCCTGTCTTGATTATTTTGCATACATTTTAATACTCGTTTTAGTTTTCCATATTTGCTCTATTCTACCGAAATCGGTGACCGAGCCTATGGTTTCGGGTGGCTGTACTAGATGCTGAGAAATGCTCCTTCTTTGGGCTACCTCACTTTAGGGCGTGCTCGGACTTGGGTTTGGCTGTCAGTTATTATGGTGGCAGTGGCTTCCTCTTCGGTATGGCTTGGTTTGGATGTACTCCTAAAAGAGGAAAGAAATGAGTAACAAGAGAAGGTAGGAACCTACTTGTTGGGCTGTCGGGCTGAAGAAGGAAAGTTGGAAAGTTGATGGGGATCACTGTCACTTGCACGTTGTCGTTGTCGGGGAAGAAGATGTGCTTGTCGCTTTTGCCGGATGTGGGTTTCTTTTGTCTTGTGGTGGTCCCTGTTGACTTGTTCCTTTCTCCCTCGTCCTCGCTGGTCCCAGTTTGTCCTTCTTGCCGAAGCCTTCTCTTCTTCTTCGACTCCCTCTGATCTTCACAACCGTGGGCTCTACTCCCACCTTCTGGCCTCTGGCTGAAGGTGCTATGCCATTGGTCAGGTTGGGGAAGGAACTTTGGGGGGTGGCTCTCGGCTGTGGTCAGTCTGAGTGTTGGCTGTGCTTATCCTTGCGGTGGCTTGTGGATGCAGAGTATGGGGACTGGTTTTGAAGTGCTGGGGGAGATATTTCTTGGCCACTCTCTGCTTGTGCTGGCTGCAGCTGGCTGTCCTTGCACTTATTCTCTTTTGAGTCTATTCCTCCTGTGCCGAAGGACCTTCGGTCTGAAGCATGTGCTGGGCACTATTGCTCTGGAATGGGCTGGGCTGAAAAATATATGTGGGCTTATGGGCTGGAAATGCAAAGATTGCATTTGTGGGCTTTTTGTGAGCTGAATGCTTATATGCTGGGCTGTGGGCTGAAATGAATGAATTTCACTTGTGGGCTTTTGTGGCTAAGATTTCATATACTGGGCTGAAAATGCATGAGGGCTTTGGGCTAAGGTAAGGGTTGTGGGCATTTGTTTTTCTAAAGTTTTGCCGAATGATGAAGCCCACCGAGACGAGAGGTGCCGACCGGCCCGGGACGGTCTGGGGAGTCTCTAAGACGTTCTCGAATTGGCCCTAGTAGCCCAGGGGCACTGACGGCAAACTTTATTTATTTTCTTTATTCTCCCTTGGATTGTTAATTATTTATTTTCCTAATTACGTAAGAAAATAGGTTTGGTTTGCTACTAACAGAAAATTCTAATTGTAGGCGAAGAACGAAGAAATGCACATTTGCTCCTATGCCGAAGACCTCGACGCTGGAGTTTTAATTTCTAATTTTTGTAAAATATGCTTGTAATGTAAATTGCCGTTTGTAAATGCAATGCTACACATGTAATTCAGTTTGTAATCTTAATTGTAATAATGTTTGATGAAGTGCAACAATTAATTTAATTACCCGCTAATTACTTACTTAGCTAGGGTATTAGATTTAGGGTTCTTTCAACTATGCTCCTCCAATAACTCGCTCCAACTCAGCTCAACCGTTTTTTCATTTTTTATTTTTCCTCTCACCTTTAGGAGTGCCCACACCACAGGGGCTCATGCACATCACCGCAATATGTGTGTTAGTGTCTGTGCTAGTCTGTCCAGACCCTCCACTTGAGAGCTCATTTGTTGTGTAATTTGGTTAACCATATCTTCTGTTCCTACAGCCTTCCATGCTATAGGTTTGTATGGCCTCCAAGCTCCACTTGCTCACCGGTACCGCGTGGTTGGTCCTACCACGTCTTCCTTCTTCCAACAACAAGCACATTCGCCTTTGCGTCCGCTAGATTTTGCAACCGTTTTTGCAGCTCTACACATAACTGTAGCTGAGAATTGAGTACTTACTGTAAATGACACAGTTTTGTTCTCTTAATGATGATTTTTAACAGACCTCCTATTGGTTGCTCCACCTTAAAGATTACCCTTTAATTGATATCCACCGTTGCCTCAGATACTTTTCATGATTACTTACCCTTTGTAAGTAACTCGTATGACTCCATCTTTGTCGGGACCCCGGATTTCCAAACCCGGACCCTCTGTGTATTACTGCACTAGTCCCAGATCAAAGCTAGTGCACACAGTTAAACAGAAATGATTCATGACCAACAACGCATTTATTACAATTATAAAGAGTACTGACCACCAGGTCTCATTAATACATTGGAGGTTTCAAGACCTCGCACAATCAAAACACAGCGGAAGCAAAGTAAACTCAAAGTAGACCTATCAATATGCCACAGGCAGTTGACTGGGGAAGCGCGACCTAGTCCTCCGGGAAGAATCCATCACAGCCACAAGCGAAGCAGTAGTCGTAAACACCTTCTTGAGCTTCATGTTCTTCTGAGTATTATGTTAAGTGTAGCATGTGAGTACAGAAAGTACTCCGCAAGTCTTGGGAAAAATGCATAGATGCAAGGCTTGACAAAGGAAGGCTATATGGTTCTTTTGCACAAAGCAACATTTTAAAATTCAATTACTACTAATTATTTTCGAAGGCATCAAGTTAATGAAGTAAATGTTTTAGCAGAAACTATCATTAACTTTCTAGTGAAGGTTCCATCTACCAACACTAGCTTCAACAACTTGAACAAGTTTAATACTGCGGGTTACATCCACCCTCTCTGGCTCCAACCGCCAGGATTCCCTTCCGAGAGTTCCCTCCACTCTCGGAATACAAAACTTTTGATTTTAAAACAAAATCAGAAATCTACCATGTGCATGCATTCCTTGCCCGCCCTTGACCGTGGGCACGGCTATTCAAATAGTTTTACACTCTGCAGAGGTTGTACAACTTTACCCACAAGAGATAAATTATCCTAAAAGTCAACACGCTTCCTTTGGCATGAGACCCAGATAAAATATCACAAAGCCTTTACCTTACTCTAATCTAGCTAGATACCACCCGCTGAGGTTTCACCGCAGGTAGGCTAACCGCCCGAACCGAAGCCCCCTCTTGCGCCATATGAGTATAGTAAATCCCTGTCCCTCACTGTGGATAACCAGTCCATCCCTGGCACCCACTTTCCACTGGTGGCACCTAAACTAGACTATCGTAAGTTAGTCAGCTAGGTCGTACCCATATAGACTTGTGGTTGTACGGTTAATGCTCAGTCTGGACAAACACAAGCGTCGGTCCTTAATTGACTAGGGTGGAACATACACATTACAAGATCTCGTGCTTCCTGCACCAATCCAAACTAACCATCCACCCTAATCTAAACCAATTTTCACATTTTAGTTTATTTTAAAAGAACAGTGGCAACTCCAATTACCACTAAATTTGTAAACACAAGGGTATTACAATAATTCATAATTTCCCATTTGCAAGGTTTATGAGGTATTCAATAGCATGGCTAAGCATTGTTCTACCATTCTAATACCAACAATTTAATATATTACTCGCACAAGTGAGTCAAAGGAATTTCTAGGGTTGCAAAGGTACATGGCATTCGAATTCAAATGAGGGCATAACAAGGTTGGATATAACTAATGCCTTAAGATTTGAACTAATATTTTATATAAATAGCAATGCACATAATTTAAAATAATTAAAACATTTCGAAAATCATAGGTTCGAGATGATCAAAGGAGACTTGCCTTCTTGAGTGCTGACTGGTTCTTCTTGCTGCGACTCGACGAAATCCTCAGCGACAGCGGAGTCTACGCGCGAAAAGATAGACAAACAAAACAAATAAAAAATCAAACAAAATTTAAATAAAACTCAAAAATTCAAAAAGAGTCCATATTTAGATAGTTTATGATTTTAGAAAAATTTAGAAATTTGAACGGCTCAAATCGGAGTTAAAATGAGAAAGTTATGGCTTCCGAAAGATTAACAGGAGGGAAAAAGGAAAAGGCTGACTTTCGGGAATTATTTTTGCACTGAAAAATACTATTTATGACGTCATCAATTTTCGAATTTTCTGAGCGGGAAAACATATTTGAATGACCGGTGGGTCCGGTCTACCGTGAACCGGATCCACGGACCACGGGATTCGCCGACGTGGGCGACCACGCGGGCGAGGCCGGCCACCCGGGCGGCGCGCATGGGCGGCATGGGAGGCGCACGGCCGGCGGCCGGAGGCGGGGGCGGCGAGCGGCGGCGGGGTGAGGAGGGGCGGCGGCGCACTCACCGGCGGCGGCGGGGAGGCTCGGGGCGGCTGGCGGCGGCGCTAGGAGGTGGCGGCGGTGGAGGTGGTGGCGGCGGGGTTTGGGTGGCCGGCGGTGGGGCACCGGGAGGCGGCCGGGAAGAGGAGGAGGAGGGCGGTGGGAGGCGGGGTGAGGGAGGCCGAGGGGAGGGCGGTATTTATAGGCAAGGGGAGGAGGGGTGGCCGGATTTTTGGAGCCTCGCCGGAGTTAATGCAAACCGCGATTAAAGGAAATAAAAGAGGGGAAACGGCTGGATGAATGGAGGGGATTGATTGAGCATCCGTTTCCACTTTTTAATCGGGATTTAAAGCGATGAAAACGGCCGCAATCAAAGCTTTATTTTCGGTTTAATGAAGGTGGAGAGAGAGGGTGGGAGGAGGAAGAAGGTGAGGTTGAAGAAGGATATGACATATGGGTCCCATGTGTCATAGAGAGTGAGAGTTAGTGAAGGGGTACGGGCCGTCGGATGCGCGACACGTGGCAAGTAGGTGGATGAGGGCTTTTGGATTTTATGAAGGGGTAAGTTGTAATGTGTGGCTAGGATTAAAACGTGGAGAGAGGTTGATTTAATCTGAGAGCGACACATGGCGGGCTAGGATTTATTTGATTTTTATTTTCGGAATAAATTTCAGCAATTTACTAGAAACTTTATAAACACTTGGAAAAATAATATTTAATGTCTAAAAATTCCGGAAAAATCATAAAATATTCCTGGAAGCATTTTAGACTTACTAAAAATATTTTTAATTTCAGATTTGAATTTAATAATTTTATAAAATACTTTTTAACTTTGAAAATTGATTTTAAATTTCAGAAAATTCTCAAATAATATTTAGAAATTTAGGAAAGGCTAGGAAAAATATAATTTTCCCTTTTTGGCTTTAATAAAATATTTAAAATACATTTTCTTTCTTTAAATTTTGAAATAAAACCCAGAAAATCAAATAAACGCCGAGTAAAATCCAATTACTTTAAAATAGGTAATTTGAATTTAATTTTTTTCAGAAAGCCAAAATTTGGGATGTTACAATCTTGAAGTGATACCTTACAACCTTCATGTACAAGCGACCTCACAGATATACCTTCATGTACAAGCGACCTCACAGATATTATATTTTTCTTTAAACTAGGAACATACTGAACTCCCATCAATATGCGATATGCTCCATCGTATATCTCCAATGTAACCATTTCCACGTCAGTAATTGCATACTCCATGCAATCTGCTAAGTGAATAGTTCCATATGCTGGGCGTAGAGATCTTTCGTCGAACATCTTCCTCGCCGAACATATATAGAATCAATAGCCTGAATTTAATATTCATCCATGAGAAGTAACTGGTTGATTGACGACTAGTGCGTTCGAATCATCTTTTGCTATCGCCACTAAGCATTCACCCTTCATTTGCTTCAAACTCAGACAATCTTTTATCATGTGATATTGCTCATCAATAGATAGCATACACGTGTGTTCTCTTGCTCTTCTTCTTCCTGTGACCTTTATTTCTGCATGCAATACCTACTGCAGTCAATGCTTGATCACCCAAGGATAAAGATTTCGATTGCTTTTTCAAGAACTCTGCATCCAATAGATATACAACCGCCTCTTTGAAGTTAATAGTGGTTTTTCTAATGAGAATATTCATCACCAAATGCTCCCATGATGGTGGTAGAGATGATACCAGTATGACTTCCTTGTCATTATCCTCAATTTTCTCATCCACACTAGTTAGTTATGTGATAAGTTTATTAAAAATATTGAGATGGTGAACAAACCGTGTACGTTTCTCCATAGGCAACATGTATAGATGTCACTTCAGCATCTACTAGTTTATCAACGACTTTGTCATATACAATTCTTTTAAGTCATTCCATAATTTCTTCGGCGAATTCTCCTTGATTACCAACTACTTTATCTCATCAGAGAAATATAGGTGGATTGTACTGACAATCTTTGGTTCCATCACCTTACAGTTTTTATTGGACGTCTTTTCCGATTTGTCCCCTTCAAGAGCATCGATTAGCCCCTACTGGACAGGGATATTCTTCACCATGCATTGCCACACGCTAAAATTTCCTCTGTCGTTCAATTTCTCTACTTGATTTCACATCGTCGACATCTATCTTGATTTTATGCCACCTGAAGCTTTACCGACCTTCTCACAAATTAGATTAATTCGGACTTGGCTCGGATACCACTTGTTATACTCTGATACGCCTTCTTATGTGCAGCAGCGCCCGAATCAGATTAGAGTTTATGAGATATGGTACAAACATGTATGGTATTAAGAACGAAGAAGATAAATCTCGTAGAGAGAACCAAAATAACGATATTCAAGTAACCACGATGAGATAAAAAAGATTTAGTGAAGTCGATTGCAAATTCTTTAAGCACAACCTCAAAAGAGTACAAAGGATTATTGCTCACTCACAACTCTTTCGAATATTTTAGAACCCTCGGATCTTGCCTTATACAACAATCTAGTACTAAAAAATATTCTAGCCTATAATTCTCTTGTGTGCCCTCTGCTTTGGATGAGTAGACTTGATTGCTTCTTCATAGTCACCTCCATGGTTTATATAGTCCCTCGTAGCTCTTCTCCAATTTAGAGTAAAAATTCTAATCCAAATAGGAGTAGTAGTAGTCCTAATCGAAGTAGGATTCCTTTAAGACTCTTTATAGCACATATTTTTCAAATCCTAAAAGACTATATATGAGTTACCCTAACTCAAAAGATGTGTATCTGGCACTTGAGAGAGTAATAGCAAACGGATCGATGGATGTCCCTTCTTGCTAATCTAGTCCCTTGGGCTCGGCAGGTACCTACTGAGCTCTCCTAGCTCGGCAAGACGTTGCCAATCGCCCAACGCTCAATTAGCATTTGATTAGTGATTAATTAGTGCTAATAATACAACATTAGTATTAATGGTGATTAAATTGGCCCCCCTATCGATCTGCTGGTCCTGCCGAGCTACGGTTGCTCGGCAGGTGCTTCCGAGCTCTTGTGGCTTGGCAGTACCTGTAGAACTGTTGTAGTGTGGGAGGCGACATGTGCCGCCTCCAATGGCTGTCAAGTTTAGAAAGAGAGGTCTAAATTTACAAAAATCGGTATTCAGGGGCCAACTTTGAAGGAACAAAGTTTTTTTTAGTACAACGAGGATACACTCACACACACGCACATACACAACAGCACACACTCACACCCCCACGTGAATACATCCAATACACACGCTTTAAGATAAGCAGATATTCATAAGTCTCCATGACCTCTAGAAACGTCCACGTACACATATATACTCAGAGAACGCTATTTCAAAGATACTATTAGTATAAACAGCGCTCCTCCTAAGGTGCGGCAGGCTGGATCGATCAAGGGCGGGCTGGCAGACACTCCGAAAAGGATCCCCTTCCCCCTATACAATACAATTGATCGCTTTCATGTGCTCCATCCTATGGTCTTGCAACTAACTGACTCTAGCAGTCTAGTCTCTACATGTCTAGTGTGAACTCCTGTACGTATTGTCGTAGTTCTTCTGCTCTGCTGGGAGCTGCTGCCTCCGGTCCAGCTCTTGTAGGCCTTTCTTTCTTTGACTTAACTGGGAGCTATAATGTCCTTGCTAGGCTCACTCACTGTCCTGCCCAGCCCCCAAAGTCTAACTGATTGACCAGATTGATCTGGTCCACTCTTCATTTTTTTTATTTAATTACATGCCTGCTCCGGTTGAGTCAGCTGACGATTTGTTTTGTTTTTTGCCGGGACCAACTCTGTTGCCCCTCTCAAAAGAAAAAAAAAAACTCTGCTTGCCGGTTCTCATCGTCTACTTATTGATCAATCAGAGTATTTTCAAGTACTCAGTCAAGATAATGAATTTGATACGTGCTCGAGGTTTTTTTTTTCACTCTCTTTATGTTTGTGTTTGTGCTGCTGCTGCCATTGATGTTACTGGTAACTTTATGTCCGAGTTTTTCTTAATTTTGTCTTTGGTTGGTCCACTACTTGCAGCTAGCCAGCTTTACATTATTAGCTAGTACAAACCATTGTTTCAGAATGACATGATTGTTAAGATACAAATGCCTCAGTTTATCAGGAAATTATAGAATAAACACAACACCAAGAATCGATTTTGTCCAGTGTATCCGGTCGTGATGCCCTGCCCTCTGAGTTAGGTTGAAGTTTTTCTTTTCAACTTGTGCATTTTCTTAGTTCCCTATTAAGTAGGAGTAGCCGAGTAGATCATCATGTGCAGTTTAATTAGAAGGGATTTAGTGGCTGGTAGTAATTTAACTATAAATTATACAATAGTGTTGCAATGGTCCTCAATCTAGTACTGAGTGACCGGTGCCCGCCTAATAATACTCTAGTTTTTTTAGAATCATAATAATACTCTAGTTGAGGAGGAGTCAAAGGCATCTAGCAATATATCCGGTGCTGCCGCAATGTGCATGTGCCATGCAGTGCAGGGGAATCCCCGAGTCCATGCATCGATCGAGTTGACCTTTGTTTGCCCTTCGTCGCTGTTCATGCCTGTGCCGATGCATGGATGTGGCCACTAATTCATATATACTAGCCACATAGGCGTGGCGCCACGCCACGCCAGCCACCGTGTGGACCGAAGTAAAAGAGACGAAAATTCGCAAAAAAAGAAAGTGTAGGGGTTTTTTCGCAAAAAAATTGAGGGCCTTTTCGCAATAAAAGGAGAGTGGAAGGGCTTTTTCGCAAAAAACCGAGGATCTTTTCGGAAAAAATAAGGGCCTGTTCGTAATTACGGGAAACCGCGGGTGCTACCCAGCAAAAAAAGTGTGTAGGGGCTTTTTCGCAAGAATCTAGGGACCTTTTTGTGAAAACCTAGGACCTAAACGTAATTACCAAATCTTCGCGGGCTGTTTCGCGGGGGGGCTGACACGTGGATGGTCTCGGAGGACAGAGAGTCCCCCGGCTTTAATATACGGAGTATTGCAAGCTCGAGTATTGTATATTACATCGATTGAGGCAGGTGTCGACGGTACATAGTTTCACTCTAAATGGCTTTAGTTTCTATCTTTTTTAAGCCAAAAGTCATTTAGAACGCGTCGACTTTTAATTTTGGTTTATTTTAACTTTTTCTTTCTTTTTTGCTTTTTTTTCTCTTATTCATTTGCATTATTCACGACGATATATCAGTTTTTTTTCAATTTTTTCTCAGAAAAAGCTAACAGCCGCTCAGTGCACTTTTAACCAAAAGCTATAGCTAGAATTTTAAGGCAAAAGCTAGTTATAGCATCACCCATACATGTCCATGCATTTATTTCAACATCAAATGTCTACCTTAGCTAGCTAATTTATTAATTATTTGTTTCTTCTAGCTAATTTATTAATTATTTGTTTCTTCTTTCAATCCATCTTCATCTCTACTAATATAAAAGGGAAATTTGTCCGTCGTCCTCCCCTCCACTTAGCACGAAGCAAGTTAAAAAACAGCTCCAAAAAAACAATCAACAAGTTCTCCAGAAAATTTGTTCACCCGGCTCAATCAATTGACTCGGCCATAGGCAACCCAACCCACGCACAACATCCCCTCACTCTGCTGTCTACCTCACAACTCACACCACGACCTCACCTCACGCTGATGAAATCGAGGCCGACATCGAAGGTGCCCTTCCCCAACTTCTCTTTCCCCACACCTCACGCCACAACGGCTGCCACCGCACTTGAGGCCGTTGCCGCTCTGACTGGGGCTGAGATCTAGATTTTGGGGGCCACCGCCTCGACTCACGTTGCTGCCACTGCAATCGAGGCTGATGGTGAGGGGGCCCTTCCCCACACCCCACGTCACCTCTGACACACTTGAGGACACTGCTCTGAACTACGACGCCAATGCACTTGAGGACGATGGCGCTCTGGTCTGAACCATTATGGGGACCGCTGCCTCGATTCACACTGCCATCATCAATGCAACAATCGAGGCCGATAGTGCGGGGCCCTTCCCCATGCCCCACGTTGCCGCCAACACACACGAGGGCAACGCCGACGCACTGGAGGACGACAATGCGATGACGGTCCGATTTGAGCCATTGTGGGGGCTGCCACCTCGATTCACACGCCGTCGTAACAGCAATCGAGGCTAAGGTAAATATTTTGCTCCCCACTCTAATTTTCTGGCTGTGTTCTAGTATTCTCACATGTTTGATTTCTAGCTTTTGTGCAATCTTGTTTGTTTGTTGGCAAATGTTACTGATGCTTGTTGGTTTTCTCACCATCACATTACATGTTGCATATATGTTTGAGCCTATTTGTACGTCATGGTATAAACAGTACTATACTATGAGGCTAATAGATTTCAATAAGAATTCGACTAATGTAGATAGACAAACATAAGTGAGTAGTAGTATTACAACATTACACTACTGGTATCGAGCAGATATGACAAGAAGAAATGAACCACATACTGACACTAATATACATATGTATGTCAGTGATGTAGTAGCATCAAATTTTAACTGTTGAGGAGCCTTTTGTGATACGACAAGAGTTTTTTCTTTACATTTAAATTAGGTCAAATGTTAAAATTGTTGAATATGTAGTTACAAACTGATGTGGGCAAAAAAAATACTAGTATATAAGAGTGAATAGTTGTCAGTTGTTGAAGAGCCTTTTGGTGATAGCAAAATATTGAAAGGAGTTTTTTAATTTACATATTCCAATCAGAGTGTTATACTTTCCTGGAGCTACCGGTTAATTGTTAAAGTTATTGAAGAACGTTTTGGTTAATGAAGACATAATTTTTCAGAGTCACCACCATAGTTACTAAAACTTACAAGAGCAAAAACAAAGCAATGTTCTTAAGAAAAATAAAATGACAACCAAGGATTAGCTTGAGTATAACGATGCAATACTAGGGGAGTGGTAGCACTGGCACATTTATGTTCTCCGGAGATAGACATCAAGAAGGTTAATGACAAAAATTGCTAAACGTAGAGCATGAACATACATGTACTAACATTATAACATACCTTCTTGAGAAAAATAGGATGGTCAACGAAAACACGATCAACTCCCCTTTTTTAGTAGTGGAAGAAGTGCAATGTTTCTATACTATCACCAACATTTACCTACAGAAGTAAATTTTTTTAGTATTCACAACATCAAAAAGCTTAAATAAGTTAAATACAAGCTAAATAGTAGTATAGATCATTTTTGTCCCATGCATCCTTATTGCAATACAATCTCAAAAAAAATAAATACATAATACATATCATTTTTGTCCTATGCATCCTTATTGCAATACAATCTCAAAAATATACATACATGAGAAAGCCTATATTAAAGCATCATCATAATGGATTAAAATTGTCTCAAGTTAATTCTACTACAATGGCTCAGTTAAATTGCAACCAGGTGTGCTCAACTAAATATAATTAACTAAGATATTGCTCATTTGTAGTTTGCTCTTCAGAAGACCATAGCCATGTGCGATGCCAACTGTAACTGCTTTAGACGTGCAAGGGAAAATATCTTTAGTTATATTTGGGAGAGCTTCATAACATATAATTTCATATTCTGAAATTTTATCCCTTAGATTGCAGGCATTGCTACTAAGCGTGTAGAATTTTGTGTAGGTACTCTAATTTTGCTATATGTGTAAGGTAAAATTGATGTTCATTATACTGTTTAGGATCACATTTGATGATATATATCCCCCTCTTGGTACCCCATTACAAGCATAGGCAAAAACACTTGAGCAACGTACGCACGGCAGCAAAACAACAACCAATGCAAGTGATTGAGCTGCTGCAGAAATGGCATGCATGCATGCTTTGCTTGCCAGTGTCCTGAATCTTGCCATTCTGTATGGTTGTGTAATATTGATGCGAACCAACTAATAAACTAGTTGATTCGTAGGGGTGGCCCAATCTTCATGGTGATCTTCTTCCTCCTTGCGACCAACAATGGCAATTAGGATTTCGGTTGGTCTTCTTCTCCTTCCTTGCGGCCAACAAACAAGATGAGGGAATTCTTCCTTGCGGTGATGTAGAACTGAAGGAAACACTTGGCCCTTCTTCTTGCTAGTAGATGAATAGGGTTTTGGATAAACCCTAATTTTTCCTCCTTCTCCTTGCAACTATGGTAGCAGCAGCAAGAATTGGATGAACGATAAGGTCGATTGCACTAGTAACGTGTTGCACAAACTAGAAGTAGTCAGACTAATTTCTCCAAACCATGAGTATTGTTCACGAATTGAAAAGGGGAATCATATAGATTCAATCGGAGACTTGAGGCCAGCAATGAATCTCTCAATCCACAAGATTACAGCAAACCCTAATTGGAAAAACCTCAACACTCAAGCACACAATGGAGCCACAAACCATCTATGGCTTTTTTGTATTTCTCAACTCAAAGCTTCTAATATAAGCTTTACATGGGGTATCCCCTGTCTTATATTGGTGCCTCAAGGCATGACCAACTCACAAATGCATGCATGGCTTCAAGGCCAGCTCAAACTCAAACACACGCACTTGGCCTAACGCCGATTCCTACCATGGCCCAAATCAATCTCCTATTCAGACTCTACTAGATAACACGGCACAAAAGGAAAGAACTCATACTCAAAAGAAAGAGATAGACTCGAACTCATCTAAAACAAAATCAATTTAGCCAAAAGAGTATGTTTCAAGGGTTGATTCAGATCCAAAAACTTCCCTACGTGGAAACCTCCTTCCTAGCTTGGTTCGACTTCTCTACTTCCTGGCTCTCTTTCTTGTCTCCTTTCCTTACTCAGTATGAGTTCCTGGCTCTTTCCTTGATTCTGACTTGGTCTTTCCAAACCACACCCTTGTCGAGACCCAAATATGCAAATCCGGACTCTCTATATATTTTTTGCACTAGTATAGGATTACGCTAGTGCACACAGTGAAAACATAGATGAAATATTAACCATATCACGATTAACTAAGAAAAAGACTAAACTATTATTACTTATCAGAGTTGCAGCCTTATGGGCAAGCTTACAATTTAATAGCCGAAAGGGCTCAAGAAACTGGTAGCGGAAAACAACAAAAACAAAGTGGCCATTCGACATACTTATAGACAATCGACTGGGAAGCAAAATCCTATTCTGAGAAGTCATCGAAGTATCCTCCTTCAAGTACCTCCGGTTGATATGGTTCCTCTTCTTCAACTGAGCAAGTGTTAATATAGCCGTAAGTACATAGAGTACTCAGCAAGTCGTTTGTAACAAAAATGCAATATAATTATGCAAGCCTTACCAAATGACAGCTAAATGGTTATTTTACATAAAGCAATTGTTTAAAGTAAATACAATAGTTAGATTGAAAGCATACTTTAAAACAAGTAATAAGTAAATAGTTGAAAGGAATTGATACAAACCACCAGTGAACTAACCATTCACTTCCCCGACTCAACCTATCCAAAATTTCATGAAATCTCTACCCCTCGTGTGAAATCATTGCGCATTGTGTATAACCGAGGACATGGCTTTTCAAATAGTTTTACACTCTGCAAAAATTGCACAACTTTATCTGCATGATATGATCATCTTATAGTGACACTAGAGCAACAGGCTTCATTGGGCATGTTGACCAACAAGATTATAACAAAGCCTTTACAATGCTTAATCTCAACCTGATTTCATCCACTAAGGTTTCACTGCCGAGTAGGCTAACCACCTAGTCGGAGAGCCCCCTCTTGTGTCCCGTGGAAATGTCAACCAGTACCCACTGACATCTCAATGGTGAAACCGAAATTAAAATATCATAAATTAATTTGCTAGATCCATCCTATACTAGACATGTGGTTGTATGATAAGACTCAGATCAATGGCACATAAACTTAAGTCCTTAGATATTACCTAGGTGAGACATCCACATCCTAAAAGTGCTAACCACACTTCTCTCCTTTACTGCATAATGACTCGCCCAATGAAACCATTTTGTATAACTAACACCGTTGACACTACCCATGTCATGGTACTCAAATTTTATAACTATGGCTGACCACCACAGTTCAATATCTCATTAAGTCAAAATTAAGTAATTAATTAATCAGCATATGATAATGAGCCAACACTACAAGCATGGCTAAGCTTACTAAACGTATAACCCACGTGACAACTAGTATTGCATCACTAGATATATACCCATCCTATGGTGATAATGGAATCATGGCATTCAAAACATCAAGGTGGAATTACTCAAATTGGATAATAATTACCAAGAACAAAGGTTTGTTTTAAAATAGTAATGCAAGATAATTTAAAACTGTTGGATCAAAATCGGCAACAGAGGGGGGTGAATGCTGCCTCTTTAAAATCGCCCCTCAAAAAGTGTCCACACAAAAGAGTCTCCTCTCCGATAGCTATGAAAAACTATGAAGAGGTAGTCTCATGCTCTCTGGAACTTCAACTAAACTCATTCAAGAAGTAAACAAAGAAGAATCAAGGCACAACAGAAGAGACAGCTACAAAAACCAAGGGGCCGGTCTGACTGGTACTCATGGGCCGGTCTGACCGCCTGACAGGGGCCGGTCTGATCGCCCTACTGAGGCTGGTCTGACTGCCCAGTAGGCGTCGGTCTGACCGCCCTATTGAGGCCGGTCTGACCACCCTATTGAGGCCGGTCTGACCGCCCTACTGAGGCCGGTCTGACTGCCTTTGAAATTCCGGTCTGACCGATCCCCCCCCCCCCGGAAAAATTTAGTCCAACAGACTGAACTTCTGCGCAGAAAAATTGAAGAAGCTGATTTTGGCCAAAATAAAGATTTGCAGATGTTTTCTCTAGCCAAAGGAGCACACACCTATTCTAAATAGCAGAGAGACATCACTCAACAAAAGGAACCATCAGGAATCAAAGAATTTGAGATTTTAGCCAAAAACTGAAAAGACACGGAGAGCTGCCCTAAATCTCAAATTCCTAGCCAATCTTTGATTCTTTGAACATGAAACCGTGAGATTAGCTAAGCAATAGCCTCAGGCCCTGAAGGCACACGACAAAACACAATCTTTTGGAGAGAAACAAGAGATTCCATAGAGCTCTGCACTCAAACCCTAGAAAAACAAAAACAGAGAAATTTTGACGAGGGCAAGGGAGATCATAGCAACCAATGAATCCTTAACTTGCTCTTGAAAATGGAATGATCAAAGGGCCTTGAGTATTTTTTCCCTTCGCCAAGGAATCAAGATCCAGCCATTAGATCAAGGATTCACCTCAAGAACGCAAAAGAACAGAGACAAGAGCAAACACGAAATCCAACACAGAAGAGCAAGAAAAGGAAATAACTCAACATAATCCTTCTCAAAAGAAAAGAGGTGATTACAGAGGTGTCCCCATACGCAATTGATACAAGGGAATCACATTACATGGTTCTCTCAAGAACACATGCACACACTTAGATCACTGCCTCTACTGCATGCTGCTCACAGGAACACACGCACAGAGAGAAGACAACCTCATGCTCTTCTCACCAACCCTCAACAACTAAAGCACAAAGCAAAAATAAACTCTCCAAAGCTTCTAAACCCTTTCCCAAGCCATGCAACAACCAGGAGACACACCTCCTATTTATAGCCTTTGGTTAGAGGGTTCACAATGCTTTGCCCATTAAGCTTTAATGTTTTACCCGCTAATTCTAAACCAAATCCACTTCCTTTAATGCAGCTTTGCGTATTCACCAAAACGCCCCTCCTGCACCTTCCGGGAAGCTTCCTCATTCCTTGTCGTTTAAGCCTCGCAACCACCTCGAGTCCTCGCCGTCTTCGGCACACCTCGACCGCTTTGACCTCAGCACCACCTGCGCCTAGTCCGGTCATCCCGTGTCTCGCCACGACTTCGCCTCGACATCCTGCAGCCATTACAGACAAGAAACACATCACATAGCACCGCTCGACATAATGTAATCAACAATGCCATTAAGAGAAATCTTAAGCATGAAAAAGCCTAAACTTGTCGAATCAAAAGAATAAGCATCCTAAGCACTTCGACCAAGTTTGACCAAGTCCGACCGAAGCCGATCGCACCACACAACGACATGGTCCAAACCACATAAATCAAACTCGACTTTCCTAAAACAGATGTCAATTACTCATCACACACACGGGGTCACCTCCACATGGTCTATCAAAAACAAAATATTAAATAAATAGATTTAAAAACTAGGTTCAACATGATCAAAGATCATGACTTGCTTTGGCTTTGGCCTTGCTCAGATATTAACTCTTGAACTTCTGATCCTACTTCTGCTCCTTCGAAGACGTTATCTAACGCGAGAGACAACAAATGAAACATAAATAAATTTAAATAAAATTCAAATGGACTCTAAAAACTTTAAAACTATACCCAAAAGATAGAGCTCAATTTTAGATGAACTTAGGAAAAAGAATTAGGTCAATCAGAGTTAGGACGGAGAAGAACAAGCTCTCAGAAGATTTTCTAGAAAATAAATTTCTGAAAAAATTTAGAAAAGCTACTGTGCTGAATACCTGGTCTACAGTGAACCCGGTGCATGGAACAATGGACATGCTAACACGGCTTGCTAACGTGGTGGATAACTAGACATTAGGGCTGATGTGGCAATGACACATGGGTGCTGACATGTAAGGGTGACGTGGCATGTTGAAGTGGCTTTCTGTGCTAACTTAGAAACATATTATTTGAGTATATAAAACTTGTGTAGTTCATATATACTCACATTGACTTATATTGCTTTATACTCAATTATTGTGTATGGGATTAACATGTTTATAAAGTGTTTCAAAGGTTTAGTATCAGATTTTGCTTGATGATTTCGAGAAAGAAGATCGATATGGCTTGAGACAAAGGTCATGCATGCATTTGAATTTAAATTCAAAAGTCAACTATGCATTGTTAGAAAAATTGGTAGTACCAGTGTGTAATGGTGGTACTATCACAGTGCGGTATGACGGGGAAGGTCATGAGGTACTACCGCAAGCTGGAAGTACCGACGCTCAGTTGGCAGTACATTTTTTTCCAGAGGGTTCCTTTGAAGCTTTTTTTGTTTCTCTGGAAAATGGTAGTATCGAAGATATAATAGTGGAACTACCGCAGTGCGGTATGATTGCAACTGTTGAGTTGTACTACCAGACCTCGGAAGTACTAGATTTATGGGGCAATACGTTTTTTCTAAAGAGGACCAAATTTTGGTCTTTAAGACAAACGGAAGTACCGCACATGAAATTGGAACTATCAGATAGCGGAACTACCGGACTTCTAATGGTGGTTGTACCGCACTTTGAGTTTGATGGCTTTATATTCAATTATCTGCAATTATGGTGGTTGTCATCAGTTACCAAAAAGGAAAGATTGAAGAATCTAGACCCGCTATTATGAGTTTTGGAAATTAATGACAATCGATTTTTGGGACTGACATTTTCTATGAGTTGGATGAATAGGTTAGATCCCATGATGATGAAAACTTTATTAAATGGCTTCATGAGTTGAAGATCATCAATAAGAGGATGCATCATATGTTGATGCAAATCAATATCTTGAAAAGGAGATGGTCATGAGTTGATCATCAAGTCGAGAAAAGATAATGACCCGGATTTGAAGTGAAGATATGCGTCATCAAACTTCAAGAGGTCACTCAAGGCAAAGGTATAACTAGCTAGGGCTAAAGATGTGTTCCTAGTCTTTTACCAGTCTTAGTGTTTGGTTGGAAGACCGTATTGCTAGTATAGGTTTGTCATAATATTAAGAGGGGTCTTGTCTAGTAGCTTGAGTCTCATCATATGTTGATAGCTCAATCCGGCTTACTATAGCTCTTCGTGGTATGATGTCATTATTTGCGAATGTATTTTGCAAATAGTTGAGGCTCATGCGTCTAATCTTTGTAACATGTTACTATACTTTGTAAATGTGTTTTACAAATAGTTAAAGTTCATGTACCTAATCCTTATGGTATGATCTAAGTTTGCAAATGTGTTTTGCAAAATGTTGGAGGTCATGCATTATCCCTTGTTATGGTCTAATATTGTTTGTTGCAATTTCCTTGGATGTAGACCACAGTAGTGACTCTTTAGATCTTTCATGATTTCTGTATTGATCCAATGTATTTGAGATCATGCAAATAGGTGGGTTGTATAGATCTTTGAATAAGCTTTCCATAGAGTCCATGATCACTCAATTCTGACGTTAGAGTCGAAAGTTATGACCATTTTTTCGAGTGTCATCTGTGCTGAACAAATGAGAAAAAGAAAGCGGTAGTACTGCCCTTATAACTGCGATATGACCAAAAAATAGTAGTACCACCCTTATAACTACAATAGTATGGTAAATTCTAAATAACAACTTTTTCTAGCCGTTATGATGGAAAACGGTAGTACCGGCCCCATAATGGCAGTACTACCGCAAATATTGATTTTTTCAAGAGTTTTGCTTCTCGTGGCTAGTTTTATGGTGTTGGTTATAAATACCCTCTTGGCTAGTTGGGAGCTAATCTTTGGCACTCCATTTCACTCTCTTGTGCTAATGTGAGCTTCTCCACTCAATTGTGCATATGTTACACCTTGTGAGCAAGAAGAGAGATCTCTAGTTATATGTGTTGCATCTAGAGGTGAATTCCATATCCACTTGAGCTTGTGCATTCGTTGCACGTGGTGAGAGTCAAGCAAGAGGTTTGACTTGTTACTTTTGTAGATTGCCGACTCCTTGACAGCGTTGGAAGCGTCGTGCCCGGTGATCTCCTTAAAGAAGATTGTGAGAAGGCCCGGCGTGTTGTGAAGATTGGAGCTCACCAACCCAAAGCAGGAAAGGGCTACCACTAATGGAATTGAGGTGCTTGGCTTAATTTGTGGAGCCGGTGCAATTCGTTTGTATCTCAACGTGGACTAGGGGAGACCAGCAAATCTCTGAACACCACAGTAAAAAAAAGGAACCGTGTCATTGTGGTTTGTTTTTTATGCTTAATTTACATTCAAGCAATTATATTAATAAAATTAAATTGATTGCTTGTCCCCTAGGATTACAAATCTTTGACATAGACTTGGATTGTTATTGCACTTAGTGAGACTAGTTGATTTAGGTCTTAATTATGCAAAACCAATTTGATTTACTCTTATGCATATAAACCCCGGTTTTGGCCAAAGAAAATATAAAACTGTCTATTCACCCCTCCCTCTAGTCGGCTTCCTCGATCCTACACACGTGGCTGACACGTAGTTCCTAGGGCTGACATGGCACCTGACATGGCTGCTTGCTTGGATGCTTGTGTGGCTCGGCTCACAAATGTACGACATAGTGCTTCTAACATGCGGGTCTCACTTGTCAAAGGCTCTGCTCACGATGGACCAGATCTACAGAGAAGATGAAGGAGCGGCCGGTGCGTGATGATGTCAGTAGCACATGAACCGAGGTGGCCCTTCAGTTGTCGAGCAGAGGCGGTGACGCGCTGGACGAGGTGGCGAGCGGGGCGTCAGCACACACAAACTGAGGAGGTGGTGACCAGAATAAGGGAAGACGGCGAGGTGGCGGCTCACCAACAACGAGGTCTAAACGACGACGAGGGAATGCTCAGTGAAGACACACTGTCGGCAAGATTAATGATGACGAATGGCACTGAGGAAGACGAAGCAGCAGATGGCTTCGGTAAAGACGACAACGAACAACAAAGCTTCGGTGGCTCGGGTTCGACAGTGCGATGCAAAGCTCTGGAGGCTCAGGATGCAGAGAACGAGGATGATGCTTGGCTTTTATACCTGACTATTGAGATCTCCGGGACGACTATGGGACCAAGTCCGAGATGAGCACAAGTCGGTGGCGTGGCAGACATGAACGTCGAGATGACCGACATGTACACGGCAGTGAAGCCGAATAGGGATGACAAGCAGTGTAAAGGGGTCCTGATGGCTGACATGTGGCTCTAGAGGAGATCAACGGTGAGCGAGACAGGGCAGACCAGACATCCTAAATGAAGTGTCCGCTCGGTGAGCGACGCATGGCATGGGTGAGGCAAGCCAAGCTAGCGCGACTGGGCCGAAGGAAAGATGGGCCGGACTATGGGCTTCAGCCCAAAAGGCTTTTAGGAATTTCTAAAGATTTTCCTAGAAATTCAATTGAGCTCTAGAAAATTGCTAGAAATTCAATTGAGCCCTAGAAAATTGTAAAAAAAACCCGAAAAATCTAAGAAAAAAATCCTTGCAACACAAGGAATCCAAATAAAACAACTTTGATATTAATTGAAGTTTAACTTAGTCATATTAAATCCTTTTAATTTGCAAAAATTCAAATTAAGCTTTACTTAATTCTAGAAAAATCCAAATGCCAAATTTTATTTTAAACACTTCAAAAAGATTTTTGAATAATTGATTAAAGCTTTACTTAATTAAAGCTTTTTGAAATAATTTAAAATAGGATGTTACAACTCTCCTCTTTCTTCACGTACATGAAATAATTGATTGATTCATGCTTGAGTTCCTGGCTTCACATGACAAATCATACGGACCACTCGGCTTTACTTCCTCCCATGTTTCTTTCTTCATGCTCAAGAAATAATTCCCTTAGCTTGGCTTCCTTATTTCCAGGCTTGGCTTGTTCCTTTCCTGGCTTGGCTTGTTCCTTTCCTCATGCGCGCATGCGGTTCCATGCAACTCTACACGGCAACCTTCTCATGCAGCCATGCTCCCATGCGCCATGTGCTCCAAACCTCCTCGGATCATGTGCCCTAGCCCCATGCGCCCATGTCCTTCTCCCTTGGCCTGCCTCCATCTCCTCCCTCCTGGCAAAAACATGCTTATCCTTTTCATCGCACAAAAACAATGTCAATTTGCTAGGTGATTTTAGATTACAAATGTGAAGTACAAATCAAAGTAGTAATTGCACTCTTACCCACATCAAATATTCCATAAGAAAAAGAAAATGGAGGGTTTTGGACCAGCTTTGTCCAAGCCCAACCCAGCTGAGTACCCCAATAAAGGGGAGGGTGGCTGCCCTAGACAAACCGCCTCCGCCCCCTCCCGCATGCACTGTTATAAGTTCAAGCTCCATTAAATTGATTTTGGTGATTAATAACAAATCTAAATGAGATACTATCTCGTTTATTGAGTATGATATTGTTTAGTCTCATATATGAAAAGGTGAAAATCATGGAGGTCGCATCATATAATATTTATTACATTCCTCGGATCTAAATATAGGTTGAACTCCACCAAAGTCTAACTTGAATATATGCATATATTTTTATTACATACTCTTGTATGCATTCATTTAGTGGGAGTTCATTCTATATTTTGAGGTTTCATTAGTATTGATCATTGCTCTTCATCCACACACATTGAGGATCTTTACTTTTAAACGTATCTCTTGAGTATATAAAGCTTGTGTAATTCATATATACTTATATTAATTGAAATTCAATCATTTGCAATCGGGCTATCATCACTTACCAAAAAAGGGAATATTGAAGAATTCAGTCTCTCCATTATGTGATAATAGACTATTTTGGATAATTAATGATAACCGGATGTATATCTTTGCTAGTATTTTTTTAAAGTCAAACACTTCCATTCAAACAAGTTAATTGCTTGTAAAACTTATCCTAGAGTATACAATTGTTATGTACATGATGTATACTCTCAAATCAACTTATTATCTCATTATTTTTTGAGATTATTATCAATTACTAAAAAGGGGAAGATTGAAGAATCCAGCCCCTCCATTATAAGTTAATGGCAAGTTTTGATAATTAATGATAATCGATTTGTAGGACTAATATTTTCCATGAGTTGATGAAATAGGTTTGGTCCGATAACGAGGATGACTTGGGAAGGCGTCATAAGCTGACAATCATCGAGTCAATGTTCAGGATGAAGGATGGCATCTTGTGTTGATAGTCATCAAGTCGAGATCCCGAAGTGGTAGATGTCTTCATGTGTTGAAGGGCATCAAGTCAAGAGGATGCATCATGTGTTGATGCATATCAAGAAAAGAACCCAAACTTGAAGTAAAGATGTTTGTCATCAAGTTTCAAGAGAATACGCAAGGCAAATGTATAACTAGCATAGGTCAAAAATGTGTTCCTACTCTTTTACCAATCTTGATGTTTAGTTAGCAGGCCAGATTGTTAGTATAAGATTTTCATTCTATTAAGAGGGGTCCTGTCTAGTAGCTTAAGTCTCACCATGTGTTGATAACTCTATCTCAGTTGCTCTAGGTCTCTTAGCATGATACTAGTATTTGCGAATATGCTTTGCAAATAGTTATAGCTCATGCGTAATGCTTGTGATATGTGACTTAGTTTTGTAAATGTGTGTTGCAAATAGTTGAAATCCATGTTTCCCTGTTCCTTGTAATATGAGGTTTGATTTGCGTACGTGTTTTGCAAATAGTTGAAGCTCATACACAAATCTTGTAGCATGTGACTTATGTTTACAAATGTGTTTTGCAAATAGGTTGAGTCCATGCACTTAAATCTTGTGTCATGATTTCAAAAGTGTGCAAATGTGTCTCGCAAATTGTTGAGAATCATGGTTTGATCCTTGTGTGTATGGTACTATAATTTGCAAATGTATTTTATAAATTTATTGAAGTATGTGACTCTTGTCTCTGTTGAAAAGTGCATGGCGCTATGACCGCACTGCATGTGGCAGTATGACTAGGTGGTTAGACTAGCTATGTGCGAGCAGTCTGACTGGCCTCTGGTAGTACTGGCCTAAGTGTAGTGGCATGACCAGTCGACACGCTTCCGCCATTGTGTCTTGTGCGGTTAGCTCGCTGCACACCACCCCTCCCTATAAACCGTCTCGAGCTCCCCTCTCCTCACTCCACTCTTCCCCTACTCCCGATTTCTCCCTCCCGGGCCCAAGCCTCCCCCATGCCGCTCTCTCTTCCTTCTGCTCCAATGAGTAGCTGCGTTGAGGAATCATTGGTGACCCACCCCTATCCATGCCCTGCCGATGCTATCCTCGAGTTTACCGCATAGCTATTGAGCCCTGTCCACCCTCAGCCACACCTCCCCGCCACCAGAGTCCCTTCCCCACTAGAGCACCGCGCCGTGCTACTGCCGTCCACACCGCTAGCCACCTCCAGCCCACCCATGGTCGAACCATGGTAAGAACCAACTCCCCTCACTCTCCTCTCTATTTTCCGTTGCTCACCGATCGCCGATGTCCACCCCACCGCCGGCGTGCCTTGATTCCCACATGCATCTCACTATCGGTCACCACATCAGTTCACTGGGTCCATGTGGCACCACATGGCACTCCACCTCAGCATCCGACGGCCACGCGGGCACCACACCACACCCCACCCGCCACACCAGCATGCGTACCCATGTGCCTGCCAAGTGGCATGCCACCTAATGGCACAGATCCACGTGGACACCACATGGCGCCACGTGGCACACCACGTCAGCACCGAGCCACCCCTAGGACACATCAGCGCCACGTGTAGGGCTGACATCAGCATGACATTATAAATTAGATTTTTTCCTTCAGAAATTTAATTCGGCCAAAAATTAAATTTAATGTTGACGTCATAATTCCTAATTTTCTTTGGAAAGATAATTACCTAAAACCAAAAATCTCTGCTAACATCATAAATGTCTTTTCCTTTAGAAACATAATTCTAGAAATTTATTTTATTCAATTTCTTTACGACTTAAACTTACAGAAGCTTGTTCTCCTTCATCCTAACCCCGATTGAGCCTATTTAAATTTCTAAATTTATTTAAAAATCATGAACTATCTAAATATGCAATGTTTTCAAATTTTGGAGTTCATTTGAATTTATTTGAGTTTTACTTGAGCTTGGTGGCTTATTCTCTGTGTAGACTGCGACGATTCACAAGAATTCTACTTCGACGATTCGCATCAACCACGGAGCAAGGGAAGTTACATACCTTGAACATGTTGATCCCATTTTGTAAATAAAATTATCTTATTTTAAATTATATTGCATGCTTAATTTTAGTAACGGTATTTCAATTCTTGTTTTGCTCTAGTTAATACCCATTTGTTATGACACCTTTGGCTTTATGAATTCTTGTACCTTGTCACCCTAGTATAAAATTCTAGTTAGTACATTAGTATGGTTAGAGAATTTTATAGCAAATGTTTATACCCACATAGTTATAACTTTGGTCTTAGGATAACATTTTTCACATAAAATGATGATCTTTTGAAAATTATTCTTGACTTCGGTGAGTCAAGAAAATCTATGTAATATTTCAAAATAAAATATAAAACTTAGTTTGTACTTAGAAAAATTATTAGGTGGTGGGTACTTGCTAGCATACGTTGTTGCTTGGTGGCTCAACGTGGATGCTAGGCACGATGGGTTTGTGGAAGTGCCTAAGTCAATTAAGGACCGGTCTGTGAGCCACTGCTACAAAGCCCTATCGTATTACCACAAGGTTGGTATGAAATAGTCCTGACTGACTAATTAGTAGGTCCTAACCTGAGTCTTGCTATAGGCTGAATGTGAGCATGGTTTAGGCCATGGGAAGTTTCACGTGGCACAAAAGGGGGCCTCGATCTGGTAGATTCCTTATTACGGTGAAATCTTAGTAGAGGTTTGGCCAGGTTTCAGGCTTTGCTTTGTAAATGTCTTGTTGTGATTACTCAGTCACACTCCTACGAAAGTGTGCAGTGGCTGATATAATGAGTTAATCATATCTTATGGGTAAAGTTGTACAACCTCTGCAGAGTGTAAAACTATCTTGGATAGCTGTGCCCACAGTCCTAGGCATCTCGAGTAAAGTTTTTCACAGAATATACTTTGTTTTTTATAAAATGGATTTAGATGAAAGTGTGGAATCTTTTTGGAGGAAGATGGTCCGGGTGGGATACCCGTGGATAGGTTAGTGTATGGTCAGTGCATACACTAGTGGTATTACTTTGTTTAATACCACTGTCTTTACTTATTGCATTAAATTCAGCAATTTTCATATCTATTTATTGTATTTCCTTAAATACTATTTTACACTCAAATAACCCTATATGCATTCCTTTGTTAGCCTTGCGTTATTATTGCATTTTTTTGTGTAACTTGTAGAGTATGACTTTGTACTCACCCTTACTATCACATCTCAGAGGAGGACTGCTTCAACTACGGCGAGGACCAGGATGAGTAAGCTGCGTCTTACTATCATCTGCCTGTGGGTAGGCTCTTGGGCTTCGCTATTTATTAGTTTATTTTCGCTGTTATTTTCCCTTATTATTATTGCCAATGAGCAGTGATGTAAACTCTGGCCATAAGGCCATACTCTTTTAATTAATAAAGTTTGTCATTGTGCTTGATATGTACCTCTGTTACCGCAGTGTGCACTCGCTGATCTTGGACTAGTACGATTAACATAGAGTATCCAGAGTCATCACTCCGGGGTCCGACACAGACCAGCTCTATGTGAACGGTCAAACCAGCCTCTAGTAGTACTGACCTGTGTGGTTCAGTACTACCAGCCTTGCGGCAAGCATTTTCCAGAGAGCTCTAATTTCTGGTTCGTGGTTGATAAGTACGACTGGCCTTCGTGGTGGTCCAACCAGATTGTGCAGTAGTACCAGACCCTATGTGAGTTGTACTACCAATAGTGGCTGTAACAACTAGTTTTCTAGTCATTGTAGAGAGAGTGGTAGTACCAGCCTTTGGTTGGCAGTACTGCGAACCCAGGCTGATTTTGCTGGAATTTCACTCCAATGGCTAGTTTCTTGGTGTGGGGTATAAATACCCCCTTGTGGCTCGTTGGGAAAGCCAATGTTGGTTTTATTTTCATTCTCTTGAGCTAGTGTGAGACTCTCCACTCAATTGTGTATGTGTTGCACCTTGTGGGCAAGGAGTGAGGTCTCTAATTGCATCTAGGGGCAGATTTTGTATCCATATTAAGCTTGTGCATTCATTACACGTGGTGAGAGTCAAGCAAGGGTTTAACTTATTACTCTTGGAGGTTCCTGACTCCTAGACAACCATAAAGGCGTCGTACTCGGTAATCTTCTCAAATAAGCTTATAAGAATGTCTGACATGTTGTGAAGGTTGGAACTCACCTACATGGAGAGGGGGGCTACCACTAGTAAAATTGAGGTGTTTGGCTTAATTCGTGGAGCCAGTTCAATTTGCTTGGGCTTACCTTAACATAGACTAGGGGAGACTAACAAGTCTCCAACACCATGGTAAAGAGAGACCATGTCAAACTGTGGTTTGCTTTCTTGTACTTAAATTTACATACTTGTAATTTATATTCTTAGAAATAAATTGATTGCTCATCACCCTATAATTGCAAACATTGATATATACTTAGGGTGTTAGTGCACTTAGGTGAACATGGATGATTTAGACCTTATTTGTACAAAAACCAATTTGGTTTATGCTTATGCATTATAAACTCAATTTTAGCTAAATATAATTTTAAAAACACCTATTCATCCTCCTGTAGTCGGCCACCTCATCCTTATAGTTGTCCCCTATGCACGCTGCCGTTGCGCCACTGCCGCCCCTAGCCACTAGCGCTACCACCCGTTGCCCCTGCCGCACCACTCCCTTTGCCCTGCTGCACCGCCGCCCCACTAGCGACGTTGTTGCCCAGCCATGCCCCTATGCCATGCCATCTGCCCAGCGCGTTGTCGTCCAGGGTAGCAGTGACCAAGGGAGAGAGGGGTAGTAGGGGAAGGGAAGTGCAGGAGACCGGCCAGAAGATAAGAGGAGAAGGTGAAGAAGAAGTAGAGAGGGGGCCGAGTCGACGAGAGATCCACCAGGTCCGGCCCAGAAGAATAGGATAAAGGAGAGAAGTAGAAAGAGGAAGCAGAGAGTAAGCCAAATCAGGCCTCGCTGTGGGATGCTACTGCAGCAAATTGAGAGGAAGGCCAACAGAGAAAGGAGGAAGAAGAATGGGAGAAGGAAAAGAAGGAAGAAGGGAGGCACTCCATGTTCATGTTGACTTTGTCGTTCGATCTGGGTGAAGTTTCTGGTTCTGTGCCACCCACGCATCATCCTTGTGGTTAATCAGCAAGTGCAAGGTAGAATGGTAAATTTGGGTGGTGGGACATCATTAGTTGGGTTCGATGCAACTTTTAGCTTGTGTTATGAGTTGAACCCTGGTTGCATGATAACTACACAAGGATTAATGGGCGATGACATATTAATGAGAATAGTAAAGGTAGAGGATATAGTTAGTAGATATAGACATGATGATGGAGATGATCAGGGGCGGAGCTACAGGGTATGCCGGGTATGCCCCGGCATACCCTCCGGATCCAACAATAGCTTATATATATGTTTGTGTATTTGTAAAAAAACAAAAAAAGAACGTACTGGACAATGGAAAACGAACGCAGCAGTTGCTGCTTGCCGAGAGATGGACTTTCCTGGTTTCTAGGCCCACGCGGCCACACGGACGGGAAGCCCAAGTCCTGCCCACGCGGCCATACGGACGCCGGACGGAAAGTCAAGGTCCTGACGCCTGGACTTCTAGGCTCCACCGCCCCAGTCCTCATCTATTGATCTATTGCAAATTAGACCATGGAGATCTCATTCGAGGCGTGGGTTACGATGAAAAAAATCAGCAAGGGAGAAGCTTTACTCTCTGGTGAGTACTGAGTACTTTTTTGTTTAGAGTTCTCTTTCTTGACTTGCATTACCTTAATACCTTGGTCTATATGCAGTATGCTTTGTGACCTATACGATGATACGAACATGTAAATTAACAACCGTACCGGCTGTTTCGATAATATCTGCATCTAACCAACCAGAGTAAAGTACTCCCGTATTAATTAGAGTCTCGCCCACTGGCCGCCATCTCGAGTCTTGAATCTTCCCGGCGCCGACCGCCGAGTACGCGACGTCGAGGATCCGTCCAGGCTGTTTGGTTGCTGCCTGCTGCGCGTGCACCATTAACGCGCATAGCCCGACTGCCTGAGCCACCGCGGTGAGATTCAATCTCTGCCTTTTTCTCTTCGTCTTTTTATAGAAAAATCATGTCTATTTTCATGGCTAACATCATCGAGTCATCCCTAAGAGCATCTCCAAGAGATAATTCATAATAGGTAGGCTAAACTTCATATTTAGAGAGTCAAAAGGCTAATGTATACTTTCTATACATCCCTCTCTACAGCAGCCTTTCTATTTTAGATTATCACAATTTCAAATCGGGCCTGGGCCGTTGCATCTGGGCAGTTATGACGTGCCCCTGTATTCAAGTATTGCCGGCACATGCTATGTGCCGCTATGACAACTCAAGGCACATATATGTGCCCCTGTATTCAAGTATTGCCGGCACATGCTATGTGCCGCTATGACAATTCAAGGCACATATATATGCCCCTGTATTCAAGGATTGCCGGCACATGATTTATGCCATGATACTTTTTAGTGGCACATAGTTAATCTTTTCGCAGCTAATAATATGTGCCATGCATTACTTGCAGGCACATGTTTTTGCCCTCATCGTGCTATAGGACGACATATAGTATGATAGAAGCAGCCTTGAATACACAAGCTAATACAAAAGAAAAGTTGACTTCAATGGCATATCCTACTGTCCTTCCGCGGCGGCCCCCCCGGAAGGCAGCTCCGGCGCCGGCCTGCGGTTCCCTCGGCGGCCCGCCGGAAGGCAGCTCGTCCGCTGCCTGCCTCCTCGATGCAAACCCGGTGGTGCGGCAGAGCGGTGGGGTGTGCGGGTGGGGGTGCAGGGGTGAGGCGGGGCAGGGGGAAGGCGGCAGCGGAAGGGACCAGCGGGAAGAGCTCGAGCGGGAGCGCAGGAGGTGAATTGGCGCGCGGGAAGGAACGCGGGAGGAGGGCGATTTCGCCGGGAGAGTGCGCGAGGGAGGCAACTGGCGAGCGAAGTCCGTAAGCCAGGAATACACTACGGAACCAAAGGAATAGCGAGCGAGGCAAAATAGCGAGACATGTACAGTATCTGTTGGAGGACTAATTAGCCCTTAAATAATCTAAAATAGCATTGGAATGATATTTACATTACCTGTTGGACCTGCTCTAATGCAGCGAGATCGGGGATTTGCTCAACATCAGAGACGATCGAGATTGATCAATAATTTAGTACATATCATGTGAGTGTTTGTGTAATCACATATGATGATTCAATCCGTGCACTTGCAATTTGTTTAATTGTTTGGCATTGTGTTTTTTTAATAATTGTGTAGTTCTCGAATAATTATTTGCTAAAACTTGAATTGCAACTTGATAATTATATCGATGACATGAGACAAAATGATAGCTTCAAAGGTCTAGACAATATTGTTGATTTCTCAATTAAGCTTGTTGAAACACAGAGGCATAAAGTGTATGATATGGTTTACTTGCTTCTCAAATTGGTATTGCTTCTAACGGTGGCAACAGCAAGTGTTGAAAGGGTATTTTCTGCAATGGTTTTAGTGAAAACAAAGTTAAGAAACAAGATGGGTGATAGTCTTTTGGATGATTGTCTAGTCACTTTCATTGAGCGGGATATTTTCTTTGAAGTGGATGAAGATGATATAATCGAGACATTCATGTCCCTTAGAAAGCGTCGGCTAAAAAAGTCAGATAAGTAGTATTGTAAGTCTCTTACTCTCTTTTATGCCTATATTTTGAACTATCAGTATGGCGTTTGAACTATTCATATTGTAATTTGTGGATGTTTTCAACTTAATCTTCAAATTTAAGACTTATCGTGTTATTTAGTGCATATATGCCGAATTACGTTGCAAATTTTACAACTGTTACCGAATTGCCAAATGGATTTACCGAATTATATATGAAAATTTTTGGACGGCATACCCTTAGGTAAAATCCTGGATTCGCCACTGGAGATGATAATGGTAGGAGATACATTTAGATGGTGTTGACACATTAAGGGGTAATGTTAATGGTAGATGACATGGTTGTTTGATGTTGATATGATGATAGGTAATAATGATGATACGTGGTATGGGAGTTTGATGTTGAGATGTTGATGAATAATGGTTAACAACACATGATAAATGCTTAAAGCAAAATGTCACATTGCATGCAAGTGTATGGTAAAATGGTAAATTGAGTTGATGGTTGTTACTAGTTAAACTTGTTGCAATATTTATCATACTTTATTGCTATGTTTACTCTATTTCCATCATGATTAAATGATTATAGTGATAACTAAGTAATGAAGAAAGGGAATGGTAAAGAATGATGAAACTCGCCCATTGTATTAAATGCATATTTATGGTATGAAAGAAACTCATATCGATTGACATGAAAGACCTACTTCGGTAGGCACCATCATGGGACGGAGGGAAATGCACCTCCACAAGATGGAGGGGAAGGCATCTCCACGAGATGGAGATAACTAAAGGGTGGTACATCGACGAGTGTCTATTCAGCTATACTGATATAAACTACAGGTAAGAGTAGACATGCTCATTTCACATGAGTGGAGATTAAGGTCGCCTATATGAAAGAGGACGGGATATTGAGCCCGTATGAAAGAGGGCGGGATTGAGCGAATACCAACGGATGCTCACTCCGCTATACCGGTACAAGCTAGAGAAAAGAGTAGAGATGTGTATATGCATTTCATTCACTACTACAAAAAAAGATCATCACAGATGGTTCAAAAACATCATCATAAATGGTTTCGTGAGTCGTCTGAGTTTATGAGTTAGTAATAACACCAGGTTATCACGGACAATTTTTGAATCGTCTGTGATAAGCCACAACACAGACGGTTCATATTAAGGACCATCTGTGAAGGATACTATCATAGACGGCTCTAACCAAAAACCATCTGCGATACTCACACATTATAGACGGTTGGTAGCAAGAACCATCTGTGATACTTGTCTATCACAGACAGTTGGTATCTAGAACCGTCTGTAATATGCGACTATCACAGACAATTTTTGGTTCAAGCTGTCTGTGATAGTCCTTCACAGATGGTTTATACCACAAAACCATCTACGATAGTTCATTCTATACCTAAAATTTTTTCTATTTTTCGGTTAGCCTTAGGAAATGCTAGCTATGCCCTTTGAGAACAAACAAACATAGCAGCACATTCTATTTTCGTTAAGATTATAATCCACCATTATAGCATCACAAGATAACGAGTAGTTACCCATCTAACACAGCAAGAACATAGTAAGAACACATCTCCTAATCCTGCAAACCCAACTCTTAAACATGGCAAAAACATAGAAGAAGTAGAGATCATAGTAGACAGTAGATACTCAACCGCACCGACGAGGCCTCTATGCCTAGGCCCTCTCACCCTTGATGCAGCACGCGAGCTGGATGTCCTTGATGCCCATCATTGCAGGCGCCGATTTGAATGCGGTCTTGGTAGCCAGCTGCTTCCGCGGTGCCTTGCCTCCCATAGACTTGCATACCATTTACTTCGTAAGGGCCATCAGGGTCGAGGTCGAGGAGGAGGACAGTGACAAGGCTGGAGAGATTTTGAATGTATGCAGTAGGTAGGGGATGTGGTCGGGTAAGTATTTATAGGGGAGTGAGAGGTGGGAGTTAGAAAATTTTTGGCGTCGGGATGGAGAGATGGAGCTACAATCCATGTGGTAGGGGTTGGTGGGATTCTATTTGCTAGGATTGGGTTAGGGAGGATCGACGGACCCAGCGGTCAGTGACATAATTATCACAGATGGTTTAAACCACAAACCGCCTGTGAAATATAATTATCACAGATGTTTGATCCACAAACCGTTTGTGATACATAATTATAAAAGAATATATATATATATATATATATATATATTATCAATGCAATGTAAACAGCTTGTCTTAAAAGATGACATAGAAAAGTTATATATGGCTTATATATGCTCGTTTGAAAGGGTTCGATGAGATCTAAATTCCTAAGGGAAGATCGAAAATTTTGGCAAAAATAGAAACCAAAAATTTGCAGCCGATTTTGGGGGTCTTAGAGGGTGACTAGTGCAAGCAGGTCATTTTTCTTGGATCGGGCTTGTCGTTAGCTTTCCAACGAGTATAAGAACATTGAAAATGGACACCGTTTGCAAAAATTATGCTCGTATTACTAAAGGTGTCTTGGAACAGAATCCTACTTGGACACGCCACTTCAGTTTGAAAGTTTGAATAGAGGGGGTGGCAAAATACCATAGACAGTTTTTAATACAAATCATCTGTGATGATTAATTATCACAGACAGTTTTTAATACAAACCGTCTGCGAAGTATCACAGACGGTTCAAATAAAAAACCGTCTATGATATTTGGTAATATCATAGACAGTTCTTGTTAATAACCGTCTGTGATAATTTACAAACAGTTTTCACCACGAGCCGTCTGTGATATTACATCTTCACAGACGGTTTTAGCCCTGGCAGTAACACAGACAGTTTCTAAACCAAAACCGTTTGCGATTGTATTTAATACTGACGGTTTTGGTTAACCATCTGTGATGAAGCATATAGTATTAGCCTTTTGTAGTACTGATTGTTTCCGTGTGAAAAAAGTATAAATGTATAAGAAAGAGTTAATGAACAAGAAAGAGTGAATGGATAATGACAGTTAAGATAGAGATATGTCCAAGATGATGTTTGCTGTGTACTTGCTGAGTCTTGGACTCTTGCTTGCTTTGTTACTATTTTTTAGGTGACCGTGATGATGATATGCAGGGAATGGGAGTAATACTTTTACACCATGTTCATTGAATAAAAAAGCTTAGTTATCACCTTCAGTACCAATACTGAGCTTTTGGATTAATTAGCTCACTTAAGTTGAACGTTACTTAAGAGTGTGCTTGTGGCTGTTAAAGATATGGGTGGGGTAAGGTTGGCCCTACTTGCTTAAAGGAGCAATTGTGGTACTGGTGGAAGAATCAATATTGTTGTCTATCTAGTAATGCTCGATATTGTTTGTTGTCCATACAAGTTTACTCACGTTCATAGGCGTATGGACCTGGGCGTTCTCAAACACGTGGTCCCGAGTATTCTCAGGCGTGTGGTCTCGAGCGTTCTTAGGTGCGAATGACCCAAGTTTTATTTGATGAGATATTTATTCTTACTGTGGTCATTGAGTCATGTTTATTATGAATGAGTTCTTTGGGGGAATAGGTCAGCAAGATTTTGTTAGATAGTGTAAACTTAGAGTATTGCTAGTAGTACCATTATGGACTCATAGGTTAGTCCAGGGTGTTACATGTTGATTCCCTAGCCTTGATTCTTATTCTTTGCCAAGGTTGGCTCTGTTGCTATGAATATCGATTGCCATTTCTGTGTGTTTCTTTCTTGTTGGCTGCTTCTGAATTTTGCCATTCCGTTCTTGTCATCAATTGGATGTTATGCGCAGCTAGAGCAGCCAAGCGCAGACCCCAACCTTGTCAGCACTGAGTAGAGCTCGGCTGGATGACATGCCTCTTTGGAGCTAAAGTGAGGGTAAAAACTAAAAAATGCATGTGTGCAGTTGTGTGTGCCGAGTACTCATATGTTGAGTACCTGTAAAAGTAGTCCAGTCTTGAGGTCGTTACGACCAGCCCTTGTGTTGTCGTTACGACCGAGTACTAAAGCTGCACAGAGTACTATAGCTTCGAGTACTAAATATACACCGAGTACTATAGCTCTGAATAATAAATTTACATCGAGTACTGTAGCTCTGAGTACTAAAGCTACACCGGGTGTTGTAGCCCTGAGTACTAAAGCTACACCGGATACTGTAGCTCCGAATACTAAAGCTACACCGAGTACTGTAGCTCCGATACTGCATAGTCATAGCGTCATGGTCGTAGCTACAGTGGTCGTAGTCGTGGTCGAAGCTATGGTCAGAGTTGTCATCAGAGGACTGCTGAAGTGGTCGATGCTTAGAAGACCAATGTGTGGTTGAAGTGCCATGGTCGGTGCTCAGAAGACCAGTGTGTGGTCGAAGTGCTGTGGTTGATGCTCGAAAGGCCATTGTGTGGTCGAAGTGCCACGCTCGGAGGACTCGAAGCCTTTGTGTGTGGTCATAGCACCGTAGTCGTGGTGCCTGTGTTTGTGGTCGTAGTCATAGCGTCCGTGGTCGTTATCGCAGCAAATCGGTCGTAGCTACACCAAGTATTGTAGATGTCATATTTGGAGGAGTACTACAGATGTCATACTCGGTAGCAGTTACTATAGCAGTTGTCAGCAGGTTCCTCTAGAAGTCGACGGGCACTATAGCAGTTGTCAATTTACTGCACAGTGTTGGTAGGCGGCATGGTAATTGAGGTCAGAGAAACCGGATCTTGGTTGGTCTAGTTTTTTGTAGAAAGAAAAGGAGTCGTGTAGTAGGTGAGTGGCCTGCTGTGAGGCCTGGCTGTGTCTATGTATACCTTGTAGATGTTTTGAGTGAGTTGAGCCAGAGAATAACAGAGGAAACACAAAAAAGGTGCGAGCAGTTGGCACCACAATCTTGCGCCTCCGTTCTTGTGTTCAGCTTTGTTATTAGCTCCGCCTTCTCGTTCCCACCTCCGACAAGCCATCCACCGTGTTTGTGTATGTCAGTCCACTGTGAAAGCGTGTGTTTGAGATAGATTATTACCAATATTTGGTATCAGAGCCTAGGTGATTATCCAGACGAGGTCAAGAAGAAAAGTAGGGCTTCGACTCTCTCTCCATAATCTCGGTCCTAGCGTGTCTGCAGTAGAGTCTGAGTTCTCTCTTGAGCTTATCCCTAAATTGGGGATCAGAGCCTGTGTTCGTGTACACCTTAATCCATGTCGTGTCGCATCTGAGCTTGCCGAAAAATGTTACTAGCGATAGAGGCATTCTAAAGATCAATGATAGGAGTGTGCCGAAGGCATCGACGTGTGAGGGCAGCATCTCCCTCCCGTATCACATGCTCATGAGGAGCAATTACATGACTTGGGTTGTGAAGATGAAGGTGTTCATGCGTGCTCAAGGCATGTGAAACGCAATTGTGGATGAGGCGGTGAGCGAGAGGCAAAATCAAATGGTGCCCGCGGCAATCTTCCTAGTGGTGCCGGAAGACATGGTACTAATCCAAGCAGAGAAGGAAACCACAAAGGAGGCCTGGAACACCCTGAAGACGATGCATATCAGTGTCAATTGTGTCAAGGAGGGCGTGTATAAAACCTCAAAAGCGAATTTGAAAACTTACGGATGAGGGACACTGAACAGATCGATGACTTTGCAATGAGGTTGACGACAATCGTTAGCAAGGTACAAAGTCTAGGTGAAAAGATGGAAGAGGCCTACGTCGTGTGGAAGTTTCTCCGTGTCATGCCCAATAAATTCTCTCCTGTCGTCACCACGATTGAGCAACTCAGCGACATAAAAAATATGTCAATCGAAGAGCTAATTGGGTGCTTGAAGACGCAGGAAGAGGGAGAGCGTCACTACAGCAACGGCAACGGAGATGAGGAGCGCTTGCTCCTAACGTGCGTAGAGTGGGAGGCCTGATTGTCGATGCATAAAGGTGAAGGCTCCTCAGGTAGTTCTGGTGGTGGCGGTGGCCGTTGATACTGAAGAATTGACAAGGCAAAAGTAAGGTGTTTTAATTGCAATGATTTTGGTCACTTTGCTTCAGAATACCATAAGCCCAACAAGGAGGCAGCGGAGGCACATCTCATCGTGGCGGATGTTGATGACCAACCGGCACTGATGTGAAGAAGCTGCAACAAGATTAAGAGGTAATTGTTGGGTTAATCTTGTTGCTGTGTGTAGTTGTGTGTATCGAGTACTCATATGTCGAGTACCTGTAAAAGTAGTCCAGTATTGAGGCCGTTACAACCAGTCCTTGTGTTGTCGTTATGACCGAGTATGAAAGCTACACCGAGTACTAAAGCTATACCGAGTAATGTAACTCCGAGCACTAAAGCTACATCGAGTACTGTAACTCTGAGTACTAAAGCTACACCGAGTACTGTGTAGTCGTAGCGTTGTGGTCTTAGCTACATTGGTCGTAATTACAGTGGTCGTAGTCGTAGTCGAAGCTGCAGTCGAAACTGTGGTCGAAACTGCAGTCAGAGAACTACTGAAGCGGTCGGTGCTCGAAAGACCAGTGTGTGGTCGAAGTGCCACAGTCAGTACTCGAAAGATCATTGTGTGGTCGAAGTGCCACGCTCAGAGGACTCGAAGCCTGTGTGTGTGGTCGTAGTGCCATGGTCGTGGCACCTGTGTGTGTGGTCGTAGCGTCATGGTCGTAGCGCCTGTGTGTGGTCGTAGTTGTGGTGGCCGTGGTCGCAGCAAATTGGTCGTAACTGCACCAACTGTCATAGATGTCATACTCGGATGAGTACTGTAGACATCATACTCAGTAGCAGTCATTATAGCAGTCGTCAATAGGTTCCTGTAGAAGTTGGCGTACCGTAGCAGTTGTCAGCGTACTGCACGGTGGCAGCAGGCGGTGTGGTAATTGATGCTGGAGAAACCAGATCTTGATCAGTCTAGTGTTTTGTAGAAAGAAAAAGAGTCGTGTAGTGGATGAGTGAGCTACTATGAGGCTCGATTGTATCTATATATATCTCGTAAATCTTTTGAGTGAGTTGAGTCAGAGAATAAAAAAACAAAAAAGGTGTGAGTAGTTGGCATTACAATTTTGCGCCTTCGTTTTTATGTTCAGTTTAGTTTTGTTATTGGCTTTATCTTCTTGTTTTCATCTTTGGCAAACTAGGTGCTCATTTGGGCTTTTTTGTGGCTTATGGCTGAAAAAATACTGTAGCTGACAAGGCTTATTTAGCATAATTAAATTTAAAAATATAAAAAAAATATGTTAGCTCATTACGTATAATACAAATAAATACGGAAAAAGAACCGGCAAAAAATTTAATACAAAATTAAAAATTCAAAAAAAGACGAAATTTATAAATAGTGAAAAATAAATCGGAAGCCAGAAACTGAAGCTTAATCGTGTTTGTGTGTATTGTTCCAGTGTGAAAGCGTGCGTTTGAGAGTGTGACCACCAATCATATCGTCGTGGGAGCGCAACGCCAGCTTCGTCGCCATGGCGGGGCAATCCGACCCGCACCTCTCCATCTTCTCGCCCTCCGAGGTGAGGTAACCCCACCCCACCCAACCCAACATCATCCGCCATCCTTCCGAGCCGATCTGATCGATTTCCTTGTTTCCGCGCGCAGGTCGAGTTCGTCGAGATGAAATCGTCCCCAACATCCGCAACATGATCTACGTGCGTCCCCCCTCCATCTAATCCATTGCAACCTCTTCATTTTTTGTTTTATTTTTTTGGAGTCGACATTGTTGCATTCACTCACTGTTGCCATGGCCATGCCATGTAGGGGGATTTTGGGCCCTTCTTCCCGCAAATTGCGGCCGCTGTGGCAAGTGCACGCCCCACTGGATCACTGTTGGTCAGTTCTCGCTTAATTCCTTCTTTACCTTGCTTGTTCCATCTCCTCTTGTACCCTAGCGGCTAGCTTATATGATTTGTTAATGCTGCTACATGACTGGTAAATGGGAGGGGTTACTTCTGTGCCTCGGCCCGTTTCTTTGATTTCACCATCTGCTGCAACTGATGCTTCCTTTTATTTTTGATGCGCGCGCATTTATCTGGTTGCATATTGTCCGTGTTATTCAGGGTACTAGCGCTGCCTGTTTTCACCCCTTAACTGTTTGCTGCTAGACCGCTTGACACATGTATTGCACGCAGAAAGGGAGTCACCTAGAGAATTCTGGCCATTGCCATTCCACTGTATCGAAATATCTAAGCTTCTGTTTGATCAGTAAAGCATCCATAGCAACTCTCTAACTGCATCTCTACCTAATTTTCTCATGTTTTTGTCCACAGTGCTCGTGATGATATCTCAGATGCATACTTGGTGAGTTCTAAACAATTCCGGCAGAATTTGTGCTGTCTAGTGGTTCTGATCTTGTTTTAAAAAAATCTTACTCCTAGCTGTGAGCCTGTGACACAGGTGAGATCTTTGATTGAGGACATCAGAGATGTCAGAATGCACAAGGTTGAGACTGGATTAGAGACAATATCTGGCCGTACTCATGCTGTCAAGGTATCTTTTTTTCTGCTCCACATTTCAGCCACTGAACCAGCTACCTTTCCTGGTTCCTCAGAATACGTTTAGGAGTTATCATTGACGTGTGTTATACTTTTTCTCTTTTTCTTTTCATTATATCGGCACTTCTGGTGTTTTTTCTTAAGGGTAACCTCTCTCATAGGCACAAGTAGCAAAACCTGCATACGAAATTTGAACACCTAGAGGTTCAATGAATATGTAATATGATTATGGATTACATAAATATGAGGGGTTTCAATTGAGCCTGTGATACCCTACATTTGTGACATCGCACAAATGCCATAATGAACTGTTTGTATCCTCACCTGTTCTTTACAATATTCGTAGGCACTGTTTACTGCTTAGGGTATAGGGAGGTATGTTCTTAGTTTATGGATCATTATCTTTATCTGTATTGCATACTAGTTAATAAGCTCGGTTGTTTATCGATAACCAACAGCAAAACCTTATGCTTCCTTTTTTTCATTCCCACAGCTCAAAAATCTCTCTGCAATGGAAGTGAAAATCATCCGGCCTTTCACCTTGAGAACGCTGCAGGCATCCCATAAGCATGATAGCCCACAGATGATTCAGCAGGCAGGTAATACAGGGAGCAGACCAACACCAGTCACAGATCGTGGTCCAAGAGTAAGCCCTCTCTTTTATAGACATGTTTTGTATGGCTTGCTAGAAAGTAGTTGTATTTGTCAAAATTGACTCTAAGAAGATGTTAGTTATGCACAAAACTATTGTATACCACAAAACTGGTTAACTTGATCAGTTGAGTGGGCCATTATGGTGCATAATAACTTAATAACTTGCTGAATAGAGGTTTCATTAGTGTTCTAAAAAGCGCTAGGCGTAGCGTCCAGTCGCCGACTAGTCAGGCTAGGTGGCCGCCTAGGCAGGCTAGACGGGCGAGGTGGGTGGGTACCTAGGCAGGCTAGGCACCCACCTTTTAGAAAGTGGGTTTCAAGCAGAAAGAAAAAAAACTCGACCTGCGGGTTTCAAGCAGACCGAGAAAACCCCCGAACCCCTGCTCCACCCTTACACAGCGGCACCATCGCCCGACCTTGTGAGACTACCGGCGGATCCTTTGGATCAACGCCTTGGCGGGGTCTTAGATCTGTGCTTTGGTGTGGTAGCAGGCGAGGGGATTTTTTTCCCCCAAGCCTGAAATTCGCTCCCACTGGGAGTCGAACCCAGGACCTGGGGGGTGCTACTCAGGCCTCTAACCATTGGGCTAGAGACCCTTTCGCAAAATAAATCCATTCTCAAACCCATGAAGTACTAAAAACATGACTTGTTACTTGTTAGGAAAAGTTTCATGTCTCAATTTTTCCCTCCATTTTACTTTTGCAGAGAGATCTAAGGCGCAGGTAACGAGCAAGATATGCATGTGCCTGTCACTTGCATTTGCAAATAATTTACTGCATATCTTTGGATTGCAGTTTGAAGGTACTTGCTTTGCTTGCTTGTAATGTTCTGTATGTTACCAGCTAAGAAACCATTGTAGTTCTGTCAGTGTGTAGCTGTGTACTACTGTACGAAATAGTAATGAATGTGTGTCAAAATTTATCTAGTAACCCTAAGGTTATAGGACTCTTCTATGTGACATGATTGTGTTTTGAGGAAGCTAAAGATAGTAAGCAATGACAATCATCTGTCACAAAAAGATGTCTTCTCATGTATTTCAGGATGAATACCATTTGTGTTATGTATTTAACTATCTCAGGCATAATATAAGCCACCTGACTTTCTTCTGATCTCTTGTTTCTATCTGCAGATTTAAAAAAGATATCTTTAGGTGCAATCCTTGTGTGTTTCTTACATTTAACATTAACAACTTATACATTCTTGATCTTCTCTGCTGATCGTACATTTCAAAATTTTCATCACATGGGATGAAGTGTTCAATTTTGGATAATGATTCTCTTTTTTGTTTCTAGAGTCATAATCATCAATTATGTCCGCCAAGCTTTCATTCAAGTAGGGGCATGTAACATGGCCCCTTAAATATTTTTTTTGAAACCAAGGGCAGGAGCTCTGCTATTCATTGTAAGATGAGACACCAACACCGGCCTCAAAAGGGGGACACCAACACTGGAAAGGACTTCCAAACTGGAACTCCTACCGAAGCACTAATTGCCCCGCAAAACAAGCACCTTGTGGGGCAACAACAAAAAAACATCCTCCTACAAACAAACGAAGTCTAGGACTAGCTATCCACGAGGCAAGGCACAAAACTGGAGAATCACAACTCTTGCAGGGGCTTGAGATGCAGCCGTCAACACCAGGATGCTCACCAAAGCAGCAATAACACCATGGTTCACCAATATGAACCCACCATGGCACATCACATCATTGACTATGCCAGCACCAAAACAACACCACACAACAATCACTAGCATTACAAGCCACAACGAAAGAACGCGGGACCACAACTTAGTACAAAACAACAACAAGAGAACCAACAAGAGCTTTGGAAAGAGGAGGGGGTGGCCCCTCAACTCACAGCGTGACTGGAATGCCCGCCGTGCGCAACCGATGGCCACGCGACGCACCAACGACGGCCTGCCTCAATCAATGACCCGAACCAACTACTCATAGGGGCTCCACCACGATCGGTCTACACCAAGACATGATTAAACAATGAGTGCCCGCTCTCGGGCCTTCTCAACAACGGCCTGCTCCTTAGGACAACTGCACACTATGAGCACCTCCGACAAAGGTAGGCAGATTGACTGAACCTTCTCTTGACACACACCGCCACATGTTGTGCCGCTTCCACATAGCACTGCCCGCAACATGCTGTCACTGCCGTGATGCCCACCAAGCTGCCTTGACACTGGGCAGCCGATCCCGACCGCCGTCGCGACACCCGTGTGCACTCTCGTGTGACCGCGACGGGCTGCACCACTAGCGGTTGACTCGACGAGGAGGAGCAACCCAGCCAGAGGATTCTGAAGGCAGGGACATCGTTGCCGGCCTAAAGATAGATGAGCAGCACCGGCGGCGCTGACCAAGGTCGGCAGCTCGCCCTCACCATGCTGGGGAAGGTGGACTGCATCACCTCCTCCCCTGAAATATACCAAAGCAATAGCATTTCATCTCGCATGCTGACGTTTTCTGAACTCGTGACTTACAATTCCCTTCAAACTCTTGGTGCTCTAAGTAATTGAACAACTGTAAGTCATAGTTTGCCTGTTGTTTTCCAATTTTCCACTGAAAAGATTGGTGAAACATGCCAGATGTGTCTTTAAGGTGATTGTTGTTCTACTGCTTACCTGGGATATGGTACTTGATGGGGTCGATGTATCCATGCATGGATTCTGTTATGTCATAGATAATATTCCAGCCTGGCAGTATCTGTTTTCCTTTTGTTAGATTGGTTTTCTGCCACTGGATCTTGAATAAAAAAGTGCAAGGGCTCACATGGTGGTCCTTCCACTGTTTGTGGGAGCTATTTCCCCCAACGGACTACACAGTGGGTCCAAAGTACAATTCGATTTCTAGTTGGCTGCCTGGCTGCAGTGATACATATTTTTCTTTTGTTGAGAATTGTGAGCTTCGCAACTGGAACTGATAGTTCTCATTGTGTCTAGAACTGATTAAAGATTCCAGACAGGCAATGAAACGAACAACATGGCGTATCGTTGTTATTGTATTAGCATTATTGATCAACCCATCTAGTATCTGCCCTTGGTGGTTCAGCCTGTCTGGAATGGCATTGTAGTGATTGAAATCTGAAAATGTGAGTGCCGACATATGACCCCAAGAGTCCTGTGGTTGTCCTTGATTGTGCATCGTTCGTCATGCCCAGTTCGCTCTACTAAGTTCTCATTATGTCTTTGGTGGATGGTGCGTACTTTTGCAAGATTCAGAATTCAGAAATGATCGATTATGTTATTGTGCATATGGCTTTGATCAAAACATTGAGGGTTCAATATTTCTAGGCTAGTAGCTCCCTGCCTTGTTGTTAGTTACATTATTTGCACTATTAAAATCTTCTATCATTCTCGAGATGCATAAATGAGCTGGATAGCAGCAACCAGCAGGCTGTAGGTCTTGTTACACAAGTATGGGTTTAATATCATACTACTTTCTCCTCGGTAGGGAAGATGAGTAGCATTTGATTAAATTTGTGTCTGCTACCCGACTCTGAACTGTGATATTCAATTGACTTCCATCTACAACCAGTCCTTTTTTTTTTTCCTCGTTGCATCTAATTTATCACATGGTTCATGCCCCAGGAGCCCTTAAGTTTTGACAAATGGTAGTATATTCTGGTATTATCCGTCCGTTGTGTACTGGCATAATCCTAAAACTAGGACCTAGGACTTGCGAATGGACCTGGATGTATTGGTGGAGTATTATTTTGATCTCCAAATGTTCGACTTGATGAAGGTAGATGGGAACTTGGGAAATAAATAACGGTGACCAGAACCAGATCAAGGTCTCTTTGGGGAGAATTCGAATTAAAAACCCAGGGAAGAAAAAGAAAACAAGTACTGGTCATTAGCACAGTTGTGTGGAACAAGTCATTGGCCTGAGTTATTTTTAGCTTATGGTTTATAGGGGTATTCGTATTGGCTTTTGACTATGCTTTCTGGCTTTTATCTAAAAATAAGTAGTATTAGTTGAAAGAAGTGGTTTTTAGAAGGATGAGATGAGCAGTGTAAAAAGTGAGGAAGAGATAAGTTTATGTGATAGGAGCGAGAGGAGTAGGGTGTGTGATGTGCCCGTTACCCCTTGTCTTATCCTCAAAGCGAGACGATAGCAAGAGAAGTAAAGAAATCGTTTCGAGAAACCAGGTGTTCGTATTGGTTTTTAGTTTTTCAAGCATAAACTAATATGAACAGGGTCATTGCTTATGTATGACTTCTGCCTTTCTCTGAACAAACAAACAGGATAGCTGCTGTTTCGAAGCGGTTTATTGGCTTATTGATATTTAGTTCGTTCATACAAGTACTTATAATAGGACTAAAAGATATTAACAGTAGCCATTAGGCTAATAGACGAAAAGAATAGGGCCTATAGCACAATGCATGCTGCCACATCGGTTTGTTACTGTAAGCGCAGGGTCATATCGGTGATGGAGTTGCTTGGTAGTCAGTGGGTGCAGGTAAAACATCTTGGGATGGATGAGAGCAGTAGTATAAATAATTGGCATAATCTGTTACATGAATGGCTAATCGCATAGAGAAGAAGAGATGGGAAATGGAGCTATGAGCTCACATTGCAGCACTTATGGTTCTTATATTAAACCTGGGGATGTCTGGGCGGTGCCTCCATTCACATATCTTGGCTCGCACACACTGTTCCTCAATAATTAGTACACTCAATACTAATTAATACTACTAGTATAGTCTCTATATTAAACTAGGGAAATACCTTAGCAATGTCTTCATCCATGTGTCTTGGCTTGCTACTGTGGCGCTGGTCCTTGATAATTAGTGCACTCAAATATAATAGCGTTAAGCGCACTGATTAGCACTACCAGTAATTGATTAGTGCAAATTGAAGCACTAAACTAAGGCACTGCTACTATGGCGTTGTTCCCCATTAATTAGCGCACTTGACATGTAGCTCGCTACTGTAGCACTGCTCCCCGATAATTAGTGCAATCAATTAGCGTTAAATGCACTTATTAGCACTACCAGTAATTGATTCGCACAAATTGAAGCACTAAACTAAGGCAATGCTACAGTAGCGCTGTTGCTAATCAAAGCACTAAACTAAGGTCAGTCTCAGTGGGGGTTTCATGGCATGGCACTGTATTGATGAAGAGAGAGATGATAAAAGTTTCATGAGAGTAGAGAGAGTTTCATGGGGATGAAACTCTTCTGCACTGTTTCCAAAATATGGGTGTGTTGGAAACTGGAACATGAAACCTCCACTCCACTGAGACTAGCCTAAGGCATTGCTACTATGGTGTTGTTCCCCCATTAATTAGCGCACTTATTAGCGCTAATAATAACTAATTAGTTTTAATTAAAGCACTAAAATAATAGTATTCCATTTAGTCCTAATCATATTTAATTAGCACTAATCATTTAGTGCTAATTAAGTGTAATTAAAATTACAAGTCTTTTGCGGATAAATTTTAGAATTTACAAGCGAGTATTTGTTGTTCGAATGAGCTGAAAATTTCATACAAAACTTACTTATACCGCTAACGTACTATAGAAATTTGCCGCTTGAATTTATTTTGTATCGTGCAACAAAAATAATCAAAGCCAATTCACTAAATCTTAGAAAAAAACGGCACGTGATACCGCTTGTAAAATATAGTAATTTTTCACTAAAATATAGTGATATATGCAGACGATAGTAATTTTTCTGTAATTAACAACTTCACTAAAATCTACCCTACTCTATAATACACCAAAATTATCTTTACTAAATCCACCCCCTCAACCACCCCCACAGTCATGCCTAACCTAAGTCCACCCAGATTTGTGTACCAAAGTAATCCAACTCCATACAAATGAATGGCTTGGATCTCTCCTCAAACCTTATTCTCTTACTCATTGAAGATCCTAAGGTCAAAATCATTTGGATCATGCACATCATTGAACCGGTACCTACCCGCTCTCTCTGATCCCCAGCTCGCGAAAATTCCGCCCTGCTCACCCTGCCCCCAACCCCCCACACCGCGCCGCCTCCTCCCACCTCCCACTCCGCTGCACTCCGCCCTCGCTCCTCCTCCCCCGCTCCGCCGCCGTCTCCTCCTCCCCCCACCCGTCCGCTCCGCCGCCGCCTCCTCCCCTCCCTCCCACCCCACGCTCGAGGCCGCCGCCTCCTCCTGCCCCCACCCCGCGCCGCCGCCGCCTCCTCCTCCGCCCCACCCCGCGCCGCCGCCTCCTCCCCTCCCTGTGGTTTGCGGCGGCTGATCCGACCGATCTGTCTGTTCCTTGATCCAGTCGCTGTGCAACGCGTGCGGGATCCGGTACCAGAAGAAGAGAAGGGAGGCGCTGGGCCTGGAGGGCGCCGAGCAGCAGTAGCAGCAGAAGAAGACCAAGAGGGAGCGGGAGGAGGTGACGGTCGAGCTCTGCATGGTGGGGTTCGGCAAGGAGGTGGTGCGGAGGAGGAGGCGGCGGCGGGGTGGGGGCGCGCCGAATCAACTCCCCCACGTCCCCGTCTCCCCCGTTGTCCGCGCCTCCCCGCCTCCTCCTCCCCCCGCTCCGCCGTTCTCCGCCGCTCCGCCCTCGCCTCCTCCTCTCCACCCCGCGCCGCCGCCGCCGCCTCCTCCCATCACGACCACCGCCCAATCCCAGATCCACCCGGCCATCGTCGTCGTCGTCGTCCTCCTCCGCTCCGCTCTGCTCCCTTCACACGCCCCGCGACGACGAGATCCCCCGCCGCCAACGTGCACCTGCGGCGGGAGATCGAGATCCAGCACGGCCTCGACCACCCCAACGTGCTCCGCCTCTTCGCCTGGTTCCACGACGCCGAGCGAGTCGTCCTCGTTCTCGAGTACGCCGCCCGTGGCGAGCTGTACAAGCTCCTCCGCACCGTCGGCCGCTTCTCGGAGCGGGCCGCCGCCACCGTGAGAGCCCCTCCCCTTATCCTTTATGTTCCGTGTCATTTTCCCCCAGTTGTGTGATACTGATGCAATTAGGCCAATTGTTATTTGTTGCTACCATTTGTGACCTAAACCGTATGAAATCCAATCCGCATAGACTTGGTCATGTTAACTTTTGACAGCTCCACAGAAAAATCCCCACAGAATTCGAAAGGAAACTTTTTCTAACACATCTTACTGATGAATTACTGCGATTGAAGTCGTGAAAGGCAGGAAGATCATTAGAAGGAGCACAACATGCTTTTAGTACTATCTTACATGCATTTAGTCATATTCGTTTGTGTGCATTGTTTGATCTTGTGACAATTTTTATAAGCTGTTCATTTTATTGGGGTTTGATGGATCTTTGTATAATTGTATCTCACTTCAAGATGAATAACTTCTTTACAGGCTCTAGAACTTTTTTAAAAAACACAAGGCAAGGCTTCACTCCTCTTTTTATACATGAAACTGAAACAAAATATACATTATTCAGTGCACAAAATACACCTAAAAAATTACACATGCAGTCTACTCTGAGAATTAAACCACCCAAGTACCCAACCCAAACGTGCACACAACAGATGCAACAATATCTGCCTTAGCATGACACTAACTCAGTCTGTGAGATTGCTTTTCTTGCGATTTACCATTCTTTGCATTGGATTTTGTGTTGACCCAATGACCTTTTTGTTTTAGTATGTTGCAAGCCTTGCTGGTGCGCTGGCATACTGTCACAAGAAGCAGGTAATTCACAGGGACATCAAGCCGGAAAATTTGCTCCTTGATATTGAGGTTGGTTGTACTCTCTGCAATTGTTGTACCTCTCTTACTGTTATACTTCTTACCACAATCTTTTTTTTAAGCATTTTCACGGGGTAAAAACTAGACAGGCAAGTGAATTTAATGGTGTATCATGTATGTCTTATTGTCTTTGTACTTTTGCTCTCTTTCATTTTTGTTATATTCTTTTGTAAGCCTATGGTCCCTTCACAACATGGAGTCTGCAAAAAACATTACTATAAGCTTTGCTCACGAATAGAATATATAGCTGATATGACATATATTCATATTGCAACATGAAGAGCTACTTGTGTTGCAATGGGGATTATCAAATGCTAGCGGATACATTGTAGTTGTGTTGTCTATGTCCATTAGAGTAGGAAATTAATAAAGAACAAACTTGATCCATTGGATATTAGGGCTGATGGCTGATGCCACTTCAACTGTGTCTCGGTGCATTAGATGCTGAGTTTTGTTTGAAATAATTAGTTTACTTCCATTTTTGCAGGGCCGACTTAAAATTGCAGATTTTGGATGGGCGGTTCGATCAAATGCTAAACGTCACACACTCTGTGGTACAATCGATTACCTGGCACCAGAGATGGTAGAGAAAAAGGCTCACGACCATGCTGTTGACAACTGGACTTTAGGAATCCTGTGCTACGAGTTCTTATATGGCTCACCACCTTTTGAAGCTGCGGAGCAGGATGATACCCTGAGGAGGTAAGAGAAAGAAGTTTGTATTTTGCCCAATCTTCATTTGTTACATTCTGCGCAACATGAATTTTGTGCAGTGTTTTGCCCAATCTTCATTTGTTACATTCTGCGCAACATGAATTTTGTGCAGGATAATCAAAGTGGACTTGATGTTTCCTTCAACTCATTATATATCTGCAGAAGCCAAGGATCTTATTTCCAAGGTAACATCTGAAGGTATTGGTTATATCCTTTAAAGGAAATGAAAGTGGCTTAGACCTTGTCATCACTCGTTACGAGGAAGTTCTCAACAACGGCCTGCACAATAGTAATGTACACGTAAATACACGTAATAAAAACATGTCAAGGAAGGCAAAAACATACTGTTATATTCTTTAAGAGATCATAGGTGACATCTGCAGATCTATATGACCTTGGATGCCATTTCCCCTCAGACCAATCAACATGTGTAACCGACCAATTAGCTATTCCACCAGGATCTACCATCTGAAGTAAAAGTATTTAGCAAGCAACTCAAAGAAACAAGAGGTAAATGCCACTCCGATAGATTGTAAATACTGACATTGAATAGGGTTGGCAAATAATGCTCGTCAGCAATGCAGTTGCGCTTTCCTGCTGGCTGCAAATCACAGGAGAAAGGTAGTTCCTTTTCAAAAATTGGCTTACCAGAAGAATGTTTAAGAAAGCTAGAAAAGTGAAAATCATGACTCAGACTTCAGAAATGACATTTACAGTGTAGCTCAATTGCTTGCAGCATCTTAGGAGGTAACTTACACCATGAGGAATGTATGCAGTGCCAACTGCCATCCCATGCCGATTAAATTTATTTAATATGTTTTACATATTGCTATGGAAAGAAAAAGGACAACTTTGCTTGGTGATTTACAATGTACATATTGCTTGGTCGGTTACACATGTTGATTGTAGTGCTGCATTCGTTCAAAGCTAACGTATCATTTTGTCTGGACTGGTGTAGCAATGCATTGAAATAGATTAGTACAGCCATACAGGGCATGCTGGGAGCATCAAAGGGCAATTTTTTTTAGCTGGGGTGGGCTTGCGAGTTGATTTGGTTCCTTGGTTTTGTGATTTGGTGCAGGTGGGATCATGCCGGTGCCACGTTCGCCGTCAGAGTTGCTTAGTGAACAGCTCGATAGTGTGAAGGTATCATGTGGTATGCTTCCTTCTTATTCTTGGTGTTCAGTGGAATAGTAAGTTCATGTGTGGAGCTGCTAATTTTCATAGATATAACTCAATAGATTCGGCAAACTGTTTGATTTTCTGGTAAAAATGTTACTTGACAAAGATAGCATTTAGTTTCGAGATAACTTTAGTTTATCAATCAGATGCCCCTTGTATGTGTGATGATTTTATGATTATGTCATTTGTGCTTATTGCAAAAGAGACGGTGCCATGGACACCTAGCTACTTGTCATTAGTGACCAATGTGCAAAAATTTTGCTACGCTTGCAATTGGAATCATTAGATTTTTTATTGAATGCTTAATGGGGGGATAAGGGTGTAGTAGTGTAGATCACTCTTTAGACTCCGAGGGTATTTGATGTGGTCTGGAAGATTGATTGATCTTTCATCTTTGTGTGGGTTGGTTTTGTTCGAGACATGTGCATTTTTGGCTGCCTACTGAAGTCTCATCCATTGTTTGTCTTAATGTAACAATGCCGTTTTCCCCATTGTTAATTTGTCATGTGTTTTCTAATTGGTATACTGCTTTGTGAATCAGATGTTGGGTTTGTTCAAAGAAAGCCTGGTCGTGGTGATACAACATTGTCAATGAGCTTTTTTGACAAAATCACTCGCTGGAGTGTTGTTGGAATTCAAGGTTTGTTGGCCATGACCATTTTCCAAATTAATGTGGTGGCTATCAGTAAGTTTAAAATTTTCCAACATTTTGCTGATATTCATCATGCAATGTGAATGCAATAATGTATGGTTCAAACCTGCTAAAGTAATATAGACATGGAACCTGTTGGTGTTCTTCACTACCAGCATTACTTTTTCTGGCATCCTTTTTTTTTGTTGTTATATTGTTGCCCCTTTACTGGCCACAAAGTGCTTGATGCTCTCACTGGATCAACTGCAATGAACTCGTGCATTTATGTTCATTTACAGGTGCATTGCTGTCACACATTCTGGAACCCCTGTATTTGTGCACTATTACTTTTGGACAGTCACCAGATGGTGCTCCTGAAGGGTTATCTATTTGAAAATAACATCGAGAAAGTTCTTGATGCTCGCCTGTCTTCTCTATCTGATAAATTACCTGCCCCTTTTAAATTGAACAAGGTTGGTGTTTCTTTGCTTGTACTTCTCCAGTAACTTCTCCATGACAGGGATCCTTTCTATGCCTGCAGCCACTATTTTTTGAGGCACCTATTCCTCCATAAGAGTTTCAACAGACTTCTGGGGACATACCCCCTTTGACATGCGGGTAGTATATGGTTTGTTGCTTTGTGAACTCAACTCTTTTTTGGCTCTTATTATATGTATCTTTTTTTTTTGTACTTTAAAACAAAAGCTTAGCTTTGCAATTTATCTTTTACTAGGTACTCAATATGCTGGAATAAATCTGGTTTGCATGAAGTTGTCTTAGGGACAACTGGGAGAAAACAAGGCACATCTTCCAAGGCAGCATGCTTACCCTCCACCGAGTCATTGCCCTACAAGTATGAGAGAGTTTCCTTTCCTGTTCCAAGCATCCTGATGCTAAACTGTTGTGATAAACTGTGTTTTCATGGCAGGAGAAGATTGGCTGAAGCCTTTATGTCACTTGAACATCCATTGGACTCAAAATTCCAATGTGAGGAACTGTCTTATCGTGCAATGAAGGTACTTCATCTTATTTTTAGAGGACCTAATTGCTTAATAGCACATAATGCACGAAACCATACAGTTGGATTGTGTTAAAAGATTTATGCTGCTTTACTTGTGATGAATACAACAAGCCAAGAATTGGTTACCGAAAGGCGTCCGATTTCTGTTGCAGGACATGGCTCATGAGCACCAGCAGACACTTGAGCTTCTTAGACACGCCCCATTTTTATGCCGGTGGTGTGCAAAGTCAGCATCGCTCGATTCATTTTCAGTTTCACGGCGATGATCATCCCAATTTGACACCAAAGGTTGTTTCTTGCAGTTCTTTGGAATTATGTTTTGCACGGTGGTTTTAGCTGTTAAGTGTATCAACTTACTTAGGACATGTATGCTTCTATACAACTCTGAACTTCTGGATAAGTTGTAGCCTGTAGCGCGTGGAGGCCGACCGGTTGGCCGGGGGCTGGCGGTCGGGCGCGCAGACGAGGTGTTTTAGCACCGGTCGAGCAGGCGGCCGGCGACGCACACATAGTTTCCGGCGATGTCGGCGGCGGCGACAGGAACGTACTCTCCGGCGGGGGCTGCTGGTGACAAGCGGCGGGAGAGGAGAGAGAGAGGTAGAGAGGAGAGAGAGAAGATGTTGTCGGTGGGTGAGTCCAATGATGTTGTCGCCTCCTTAAAGGATCAGTCGCTATATGATATTTATTATGTGACAAAAATATTTGGTTATACAATATATGAGACATGAATATTAATGAATCTGATTGTTCGTTTTATTTTTTACAAATTTTATCTTGTTTTGTATTTTACCGTAGCGTTAGCACGGGCACACTACTAGTAGTAAGTAACTTCACTATATCTAATGCCTGGAAAATATGTAAGTAACTTCATGAATTACAGATGATAAATTGATGTGCATATGATAATAACTTTACCATATTTAACAAATTCTAGTAACGTACCGGCCGTGGGGTGGGATGGTGGGGCCTTTGGCTGATTGGGCTTATCAGGGACGTGCATTTATTCTACGCATAGCCATTGAATAACACTTATATATATACACACACTAGTAAGATGCTCATACGTTGCAACAAGATTCTAAAAGAATGTGATATATATCATCAAACGTGGCCTAAATCATACTATAAATATTAAAAAGAGGGAGGCATCTTATCATCAAAAGTAAGGTTAGCGCAATCGAATCCATCGTTGCCGAGATCGTTGCTCTGGATTTGCCCTCACTAACCCCGCCGGCTTCGCGATTCTTCCTCACCTCCGACGATGTACTCCGCCTTCCTATTCGTTGTTTGTGCGGCCTACTCTATGTCCTGATCGTCGACCTTGACGGTATATATTTTTATTATGTCATTGTCCGTACACAAAACGGCACGGCACAGACGAGGCCACGCTCCGTCTCGGGCAAAATTCCGAGCATCCCATCGGGGAGGAAAAGAGAGCAGACGGGTTGTCGCCGGAGGGGATTGTGCGGCAGCCGTCGGAGTGGAGAGGCGATGGTTGCCAGCAAAGAAAGCACGCCGCCGAGGTAGGCGCTCGGCGTCGATCCCCTTCCTTCTGCGCGTCTCCGTTCCCACTGATCCAGGGATTTCAGCAGCCTAGCTAGCTAAGCTAGTCATGTCATGTGCTACCTGTCTGTCGTTTGGAAGCTTGCTACTGCTGCAGCAACAGTTGCATGCATGCATCATCCCTCTTCATATAGCCGGAAGGATTTCTGGATGCTCGCGGTGTCCACGTCGCCCCAGCGCTCGGCCGGCCGGCGCGTGTAGGAGGAATTCGCGTACGGCCGGCCGAGGCACTTTCCCTGAGTTTTCCGAAAATTACGTAAAGGTCCTCCGTTATCGTAAAAAGGTCCCTACATTTTTTTGAATAAGCCCCTGCATATTTTTTTTGCTGGGTAGCGACCCGAGGTTTCCCGTAATTACGAACAGGCCCTTACTTCTTCCGAAAAGGCCCTCGGTTTTTTACGAAAAAACCCCTCTGGTCTCCTTTTATTGCGAAAAGGCCCCCGATTTTTTTGCGAAAAAACCCCTTCGCTTTCTTTTTTCTGCGAATTTTTTCCTCTTTTACTTCGGTCCACACAGTGGCTGGCGTGGCGTTGCGCCACGCCTATGTGACTAGTTGCTGGTATCGGCCGGCTGTTTGGAATTTTTCATGACTTAGCTACTGCGGCCAGCACAAATCGCTCTCATTTTTTGCTTTTAGCTTCCCTCAATAATTAATATTAACTAGAATAATAAGTCATAACTTAAAGGAGCAGACCCTATATCAGCTGGAGAACGCAGGGCAGCTACATAGACATCTTCAGTATTATTTGTTGATACGTAGTAGCATAGTTTTGGCTAAATAAAGGATCCGCTCCAAACGACTTCTACTTCTGACTTCTAGAACGCATTGACTTATTAATTTCAACTTTTTTGAGTTTTTTTTATTTTTTTCCCTTATTCTTTTATATTGTCCATGATAATACAACATTTTTATTTTTAAAAACTTAATTATTTATAAAAAGCTAACATCCCTTGTAATTTTTTTAGCCCCTAGAAGAATGTAAAAAAACCAAAAAATCATAAACCCCCGGCTGTTTAAAACACCACCAAAAGCAAAGTACCCCTCCACTTTAGGGAGTGTCTACCATAAGTCCTTGCCAATCGACAAAAAGGCTAGCCGCAGGTACAGGATGCATCGCCGGGCCTCGCTAGTGTGCTATGTAACGCCCCCAATTTTTGGGACCAGGGACGTCGTACCACCCGCAACCGCCCAGGAGTTCAGTTGCGGATCACAGAAGCATCACGCCTGCTTGTAAGCCATTTAAAAAGAGTTAATTTGATTAAAGTAAGACCTAATGGCCAGCTTTAACGATAATAAGGGTATTCAAGCCCAAAACTTAACTTACATACAGAAGAGCCGAAGAAAACTCCACAGGAACGCTTGAGTGCAGACGTAGCCCTAACACAAACCTTCGCAGCATCTTCTTTTCTTCTGGTATCTGGGAAATTATGCAAGCCTGAGTACTCCAACCCCGTACTCAGCAATTCACATGTGGGAACACTATATAACTATTTGCCAGGATTCTCAAAGGCAAGGGAGTATAGCTGTTTTATTAAGAGGTGGATGCAATTTTATTTGCAAACCAAAGGAAACTTTTAAAACAATTGTTCCTTAAGATCAGGGGTTTTGATTAACAGAATCAGTTCACCAGTTATCACATTAAATCATCTCCAATCCTACTTATGTCTTGTTATTGGAATCACCCAATTAACACAGCTTCATTAACCGGAAGCACGGCGTATTCGAATACCATTTGTTACACTCTGCAGAGTTGCTCAACTTTACCCACACGATCCCTTAACTCCCGTGACAGAGTTAAGAAAGCCAGGTCAGTTCACTACTCCATTCTTTATATAGACTCTACCCGATAGCATCACTCAGTCACGGCTACAATTTCGCACATACCCTTCTCTAGCCGTTTGTGAGTGAATACTACCGTTGTTAGGTACCCGCAGCATACCTAACTCCCCGTCTACCTGTCATCACAGCCTGTAGAGTTTCAATTGAATGGAGCAGCTACTAGACCAGTGTTGACAAGTCAACTCCTGTGGCCTGAGCGTTGACTATGTCTTTTACTTGGCACAAGGTTCTCGTCCTTACATTTTTCACCTGAGGCATCCAACCACGTCTCCCTCTGTGCCCACTGGCACTACCACCACCCATCCATACCAGCCTCTCACTTGGGTAAGGTCGTGGGCGTAGATCACCGCGTGATTTCCCACAGCACACCCTTCCCAGTCTCAATTCCCTAAGGTAAAGTCGTGGGCATAGATCACCACGTGATTTCCTACAGCACACCTTTACCTTAGTTTCAGCTTTGAAATCCTACCGGCATGCGGCCAACACCTTAGTATTGCATATCAGCATCACCGGCCTAGGGTACGGTGTCCCATACCACCCTACCCTCTCCGGGTTTTTCAATTCTACCGGCCAACAGCCAGAGTCACTTAGTAGTATAACATGTTGAATGAAATGATATTGTATACATTTACATCATATATTAATTCTTACTAAGGTTGTCAAGGTGAATATGGCCATCAAGGTAAACAGGGCTCTTTATCGGTGGTAGGATTATCTAGATAGCATGCCATTCTAAACCTTTGTTTTAAGCAATTATCAGTTCGCAACTATCAATAATGAAAATACATTAAATAAATAAAGTAATTTAATGGGATTCAATATGATCAAAAACATGTGACTTGCCTCTTGGTCCTTAGTCTCTGATTATCTTCACTTGATCTTCGGGGTGAGCATCGACTTCTTTAACTGCTCTTATAGTCCTTCTGTTGACCAACTCGCGTGATCCGAGTACTAGCGTAGAAAAACGAACATACATTAGTTCCTGCTTTGCAGAATGCAATCTGGGAACAAAATACAAACACACAATCCAAAAGGACATAAAGAAAATAGGCGGGTTGGCCAGGGTTTAGGTGGTGAAGAGTTTGGCTTAACGGGATCGAACTTAGGCTATGGTTTTAGGATAATCGACAATGCAAAAAGGCATTGTATGGATTTCGACGAATGATAGAGTGTATGGATGGTGTCGGATTCTTGAGTTAGAATATTTCTCAAGGTTGTTTAGGACCTTAGTGGTAGAGCGAGGGTGGACAGGGTGTAGACAGGTTTGAGCTAATACAAGGGCTTAGGTGTTACTAGGGTTTCGGTGAACGAAAGAAGTTTGGACCGAATTAGGGTTTTGAGCTTGGGTCGGATAAATCTTGGGAGCAGGGGATAGACTCTTAGAAATAATTTGTCTATCTTTGAACTAGATGATGTGGGCTTCGTTGAGATTTAATTTGGTAAAATGGAAGAATTTGAATTTACGGGGAATTGAGATTTAATAAGCTTAATTATATGGGCCAAGGGAAGCTTAAATTTACAAGATTTAATTTTGGAGAATTGGAGTTTATTTTTGAAGTCAAAATATTGAGCTGGTCAAGATGGGGGTGATTTGGTGCTTTGGGGAGTTTTGGATTTTTCTAGGATTTTTGGAGAAATGGATGCCAAATTTGAATTTGGGATATTAAATTGGTCATAATAGTGCATTTTAGTATTTTTGGAGCTTGTGGATTTTTCTGGGATTTTTAATAATTTTTTTCTGAATTTTTAGAATGGGTGAACAGTACCGGGTCAGGGTTTACTGTTCAACGGGCTCAGTGGTACTGTTCCTCGGGTTCGGGCGAACGGGTTCGGCGCGACCGCTTCAACCTGGCTCGGTCGGATGTAACCGGCTCGGTCGGATGTAACCGGCTCGGTCGAGTGGACTCGGCTCAGCCGAGTCGGAGCGGTGCGGTCGGATGAACAGTAACTGACCGGTTACTGTTCTTCTTCTTCAACCGGTCGCCCGCGCGCGCAGGAAACAGAGGAACGGGCGGCGGTTCTCGGCGGAGCTGGGGTGCAGCGCGACGGAAGCGGAGGACATGGGCGGGTTCATGGAGTTGTCCCGGTTCCATTTTGGGGTTTGGCGGCCGCCTGGGAGGCGGCCTTTGCCGGCGGTGAGCTTGAAAGCTCGATGGGGTCCTTAGTGCCTCTAGGGCAGACGGACGGCTAATCGGCCGAAAGGGATAGTCCTTGAGCATCATTGGAGTGAGGGGAAGCTCGGAGTGGCGGTGGTTCACGCCGGGGAAGACCGTGCGAGGCCGGCCACGGTGGGGTGGCATGGCCGAGCGGCGGCTTCGCCGGTGAGGGAAGGGGAGGGCCCGGTGGGCTAAGGCGGCTCTTCGAGTAAGCTCATGGACTCATGAGGGAGCTGCAACACCGGGGAATTGGAAGGATATGGGGTAAATTACGAGAGCGCGGTTTAGGGCTCACCATAGGGGTTTTCGGTGATTGCCGGCGGTGAGAGCGACGAGAAGCTAATTGGGCGGACAGGGAGCTTCACTGGGATGTGTGAGGGCGGTTGAAGGGGCCTCTGGCTTTCACATGCGTCCGGAGGCGGTTCGGCGCCAGGAGAGGTCGTGGCGGCGGTGACTCACGGGCGGGAAGGGCCGGGAAGGCCAGCAAGGGGGTTTAGCTGGCGGGGAAGGGCTCCGAAGGACGAGGTGGCGAGTTGGCAGGGGGGGCGCTGGCGTGGGGAAGGCGCGAGAACGGCTCCGCGGTGGCGAAGAAAAGATCAGGCGGCGGGGTAGTTTCGGGTGGATGAACAGTGCCGCGCAAAAACAGGTGGAGGGGAGGAGATTTGCTTTAAGATTAGTGCGGGATTAGGATGATAAATCTGGAGATTAGGCTTAGGAATTGGAATTTGCAATGAAATTTGAAAATTCAATTAAACTTCAAATTTTTGAAAAATTCAGGTCATTACATGCTACTGATTTCTTCCTACGGCAAAAGTTTATTAGTAGTAATTACTCCAAGCAATCGCGCGCTAACTACTGAAACGCCACGTAGGAATTACTAGTAGTAATACTACTGTAGTCTTCCTACGGCCATCACTAGAGTATGGTTTAGGACTAGAGTCATTACTACTGCTAGCAAACGAATTAATAAGCTCAATGGCTTGCTGGCAGTAATAATTTGAGGACGACCGTGATGGCAACACAACGAGTAATAAATTACCCCCTCCAGTCGCATCACAGATACATATTGTTTTTATACTGACACAGGTTTCTAAAACATAATTTTAACTACTAATTTTTATTGTATTACAATTATAACACATAAGAAAATTTTAATATTATAAAAATACTTTTCGAGATAAATACATATATATAATTTTTAACTGTTTAAACTAGATATTTAAAAAGATACCAATAGCTAAGATTTTGACTGCAGGTAATCCTAAAACGACGTATTTGTGAGCCATGAGAGCGTACTATAAGCTTGCGGATCAAACCAGCTGGAAGCATAGGCAGAGCCGTGAGACTAATTGATCGCCACTGTTTATTTATGTTCCGTCCGTCCGGATAGATTTTAATTGTGGATTAGCTTACCAAATGTCGATCGTAGATACTCGATCACGGAGATCATATATAATAATCTCCACACAAGCTGCACGGGTAACAATTAATATGCGCAGATACAAAGCCATGACGAAACGACATTATTCTATTGCATATATAATTATCTGCTCTCCTTTCGGTTTTTTCTGCTGATTAGCTGCACAATTATTCGCTCGGATCCGATGCGGACAGGTCATGTACTCCTGTTAAGTTCCGCTTACATGCATTTCGCGCTTGATTTACCGAATTAAAAGTAATTTAATCCAACCAAAATCTCACTCACATAAGATTAATACATACATGGACATCTCAAATGTGCTGGAATTGCAATCCGCATTATACACATAAACTAGATGACTAGTGATCTTTAATTCTTCCTTGATCCGGTCAACTACAATACATGTGGAACAATTTAACTTATCAATCCATCACAGCCGTGCCAAAGTATAACAAGTTGAGACCATCTGGGATAAAAAAAAAAAAAGTAGCGCACACACACACCCAAAAAGACAATACAAGTGGACCGAGAAAAAACGTTGTAGCTGTCTTGTGCCCGAAGAAAGCACCAGCGGCCACATGCGTAGTATCTGCGCAAACGATCCCCTCCCATTTAGAGGAAACACGCGGCTAATGACTCTGCTAATCATGACCCCCACGTACCTTCTCCCTCTGTTTAACTTTAATCACAGCATGTTGCTGTTGCTGCTTAAGGGCACCTACAGTAGCACAGAGGTACAAACAGAGAGTATAATTTCCGTCTGATCGAGCTACGTAAGAGCATCTACAGTAGCAGAGGTACAAACAGAGAGTATAATTTCTGTCTGACCGAGCAACTGAAGATTCACGGAGCGAATACAAAAGAGATAGATAGGTATCCGGCATTATTCGTGCCTTGAGTCTGACTCCAAGAAAAAATACATAATAGGATACGTGATGAGTGATATCCGTTTGTATATATCCGTATGTCGAGTGATATGAGTAAGCCTGTTGTGGCTTCACTTAGGAACAAGATAACGTATAGGTGGATTACTGCATCTAAACAGATGGGGAATACTGAGTGATATTTCTACGACATCTCGGCGATTAGTCTCTCCGTGTTCGCTATGATTGCACTATACTATTCAATGTTCTATGTAATAACGGATAATTTCCATCCGACTGACCATCCGAAGGCTTGTAGAGAGAATACGGAATGGAGAAATGAGTATTCGATACTATCTATATTCGACTCCGACTCTAAGAAAAAAATATGGAATATGATATAGGATAAACGATATCCGTCCGTATCCGCTTTGATTGCACCCATATACAGTAGTCCATCTCTTAAGGTTGTCTCTAAGGATTTCAACTCATTTAGAGATAATATCTCCAATAATTTGTACCTAAAATAATTCATCTAACTATTTTTATCATTTTTACTATAACTTCTTTACTCATGCTTCCTCACCATTTACGATGTTTTGTGTACCCAAGTTATCTCTTATATAAGAGATAGCATGTTTTCTCTAAACGCATCCTTTCTTCTATCTAGGATTGTAAGTGATGTGACGATTGGGTTGACCACTTTTTTTAATTGACCACTTTTGAAGATGCCTTGGTGGACAAGCCACGAGATTGTCGCTTGGTTGGGCTGAAATAGGTTGGCTTATGGCTGAAATTACACTGTAGCTGGTTAAAATTACACTGTAACTGATAGTGACTTATGTGGCGTGACTAAATTTTAAAATAGAAAAAACAGGTTAACCCATCATGGAAAACGTAAATGAATACAGAAAAAGACAAAAAAAACCAAAAAGATAGAAAAAGATGAAATTTAAAAATAATAAAAATAATAAGCTAAAAATAAAAAATTCAAACCAAAATAAACGGGGAACTAAAACCATACCCTGAACTGACTGCACACCCATCTAACAACCACAAGCGACCATAATAACCAACCATAGCTCGGATCGGACCGTCCAAACCCCGCGCAGGCGAGAATCCGACGGCCCCGATGCCATGACAAGACGCGAATTCGAAACGGTATGCCGCTTCCGTCCCGGGCTGCGCGGGCCCACGTGTCAGGCGGGGTGGGTCGCTCGGTAGTTTCGCCCACCCGAGGCGGCTGCTATAAATACGGAGCCAACCGCGTCGCCTTTTCTTCCGTTCCCCGCTTCCTCCTTCCGCGAGATTTCGCCAATTTCTCGCGCCCCCAAAATCCCCAACCCCCCTCCAAATCTGCTCACATTTCTTCTTTGAATTGGTCGGATTCGCCGGGCGTTGGTGGTTCCGGTTTGAATTGGGGTGAAGCCTTAGGATTCGAGTTCGGCTACAGCTACGGCCTCGGCGAGATGATGCTGGTCGCCAAGGAGTTCGGCCTCTCGCCGCCGGCAGCGGTGTCTCCTCGGCGGAGGGCGCCGGCCAGGGTGGCGCCGTGGGGGTTCGCGCCGTCCGGGGGCGGCGGGGGGTCGCCGATGGGCGAGCTGTGGCTGCGGACGGGGGGAGGAGGCGGCGGTGGTGCTGCGGACGGGTTCGGGAGCCACAGCCACGAGAGCGAGATGGATTTGGCCATGCTCGTCAGCGACTTCCTAGAGAACGGCGGCAGCGGAGGCGGGGAGTCACGCGGCAGCAGCGACAGCGAGTCCGGCCTCTCCGACCTCGCCCACCTCGCCGATAAGATTTCGGTATGCATGCCCTACCCTTGCTGTTGTGGAGGAATTGATGCCTGTTCATAATTGTTTGATTTGCGAACAGGGATTCAAATTGTGTTAATTAGTTGTTAGTTAACCAAAAAAGTCCAATTAGTACATCCGAAGCTATGATGAGGTTGGAACTTTTCGGAAATCACATTTAGCTGCTTTCATGTGAATTGTGATTAGTATTCATGATATTGCTGGCTTGTTTGATCTGAATTTACTCCATGGCTTGCTGTTATGAACAGGCCCTATAGCACATGATACTGTACACAGAACGACGTTAAAATTAATCCCAACTACTATAATGCCTAGGGAGCAGTTTTAGCTGTATGCTCAGGCCTCGAAACATCATTCTATGCATCCCCCCCCCCCCCCCCCCCCCCCGCGGGGCTATAATCTCGTGCTAGCAATTTGTAATTGATCATGCAACGTGTGGCCTTATCAAGTCTGGGTTCAGAGAAGGCGCGTGGTTATTTGTTTTTTCGTTTAGTGTGCTGTATGCACTATACACTTTTTCTTGTTACCAGTAGTTTTGCCCAAACTAATGAGTGGATGACTTAATGTTGGATACCAGATAGATTAGTATGTATGTATGTTGGAACTTACATTCTTTGCATTCCATTTTAGATGTACAAGCAAGGTGGAGATGAGAAAGAAAATGAGCTTCTCTCCATGGTTCACTCACTATTGTTCTCAATCCATGAGTCGGAGCTTCAGGATTTCATAAGAGGTCAATGCAGTGGCAGTTGCATCCGTCATTTACTTGTGAAGCTCTTGAGATACTCAGGATACGATGCAGCAGTTTGCATATCCAAATGGCAAGGGTTTGACAAGATACCTGGAGGTATTCCCTATGAGGACTTGGCTACCTATGATTAATACTAAGAGTCCTTTCATTTTCTCTATAAATTGAGATGTGTCACTAAACTGTTCCTTTTTTGCCAATCAGGTGACCATGAGTACATAGATGTCATAATGAATAGCGATACCATGGGTCCAGAGCGTCTGATCATTGACATCGACTTCAGGAGCCACTTTGAAATAGCCAGGGCAGTTGATTCTTATGGCACTCTGTTGAATTCGCTTCCAGTAGTCTATGTTGGTACCCTTCCCAGACTGAAGCAGTTCCTGCATGTGATGGTTGATGCTGCAAAGTGGTCCCTGAAGCAGAACTCTATGCCCCTGCCTCCTTGGAGATCCTTGTCTTACCTCCAAGCGAAGTGGCATTCCAAGTATGAGAGGAAAGACTTCAATACTGAGCAAGACGTCCATGGCACAGCCTCAGATCATGCACTATGCATTGGGCACCTGAATAGGCTGAAATCCTCCCTGCAGTCAGAACTTGATACCGGGAGATTGCTCATGATGCCAGTCAAGACCGACAAGAAGAGGAGGGCAAAGTTTGAGAGGCGGCGGCGTTCCTTGCTCAGTTTGTGATACATACTTGTGCTTCTTTGGATACAGAAGAATAGTGAGAAAAGGAAGAATGGTTTGCCATAGTCAATTTTTTTTTTCTTTCACAGATGGAAAAGGAGAAGTTTTTTACAGGCTTTGGTGTCAGACAATGCGAAATAGATGATGGGCACTAACATGGCAGGAGAGTGGAGATAACATGCCAGGTTTTTTGAAGGCATATACGAAAAACAAAAAATTCTTTTTTGGATTCCATTTTTGTTCTTTCTTTCGGCGAACATGGGTGCTAGCGGTGAATCCGCTGCATACCATGTACCTTGCGCATTTGATACACACTTCCTTTGTAATTGTAGAATGTGTAAGCTGAGCTACACGCTGATTCGAAAATATATGTTTTGTTTCATTTTGTTGTGAGCAAAGGTCCCCTCTCCTACAAACTTTATGCCAAGTTGCGTTATGGTTTCTGAGCGGGTTGTTGGACACCTTCTGTGCTGTGAACCGGATGTGTATAAATCTTCAGCGTTAGCTCGAACTGTATTTTGAGATTGAAAACGCGAGATCCTTTTCATGAGAAAGAACCGGCAGTGCGCCGTATCTCATATGCTTTACCCCAAAAAAAACAGAGAGAGAAGATATGCGAGAAAAGGCAGGAACATATGCGGAATGCAGCTATGTTGGGTACAATGGCCGAGGCAAGTCTTGGCTTGATTCCCCTTTTGCCAGGCTGCCGCTGCCGCTGCTTGTCCCATTGTCGTTCTGTCTATTCTTTTCCCTGTCTGTCCTAAACGATTCGTGTGAGCCGTGGCTGATTTGAGAATCTCATGAGATGTGCAGTTATGTAACAATTCGAGCAACGGCGCCTTTTTTTTTTCCCTTCTTCTTGCGATTGCCACTTCCCATCGGTCTGGGTAGCTGTTTCATTCTGGGTAAGGTTGGTCTGTTACACGAGAGAGACTCACGGAGGAAGGGGGTGTGTGTGGCTGTATGGCACATGATGTTACGTGTAAGCTAATTGTACCTTAGACCGAGACGCACATGTACCTCCCCTTCCTCCCTCCTGTTGCGTGTGCGTCTGGCTATTCTTGGAGATTGCAAGCAAGGAACCTTATGTAGCTAGCATGCAAGGACGCTGCTGCTATACAAACATATCCTTCTGAGCTACTTAATGAACTCTTCGTCAAAAAATGTTACCTATGATATGGGTGAGTGGAAATATGGACTTGTACACGAGAAAGAGAGAGAGAGATGATTTATGGCGTACATTTGCCTTGTGCAAATACCAAAAGGTGGACAACACAACACGCCGATTAGAATGAACAAAAACAAACAGCAAAAAAATTGGGGTGAGAGAGGCTCGAACTCTCGACCTCAGGATCGCTCACGTTTAAGCTATGAGACCTACGCGCTAGCCAACTGCGCCACCACCCCGATACGTTCTGTGGATAAATTAAATTTTATCTGTGTTGTCAGTAGGTCCTGAGCCCCGACCCAGGGTGCAAGAAATTTCTATCCGACTGAAGCCTTACAAAATAAATACGAAAGGGATAAATAAGTATCTTATACTATTTATGTCTAACTTCGACTCCAAAGAAAAACATATGTAATAGAATACGAGATTGATATCTGTCTATCAAGTGATATGAGGAAATCTATTGTGATTTCATCTAGGAATAAAATAACATATAGGAGGATTGATGCATCTAAACATGCGGAAAATACTGAGTGCTCTTCCTATGATATCTCGATGATTAGTCTCTCTATGTTTCCTTTGATTACATCCTACTGTTCAATGTCCTGTGTAAAGAAGCAAACAATTTTTGTCCGATCGACCATCTGAAGGTTTATAGAACAAATACAGAATGGAGAAACGAGTATCTGGTATTATCCGTGTTGGACTCCGACTCGGAGAAAAAATACGGAATATGATACAGGATGAGTGACATCCGTCCGTATCCGTTCCTAGGCTTGTTCATTCGGTATGGTTGGTACATTTGGATCAGTATATATGGTAAATACGGTATTATAAGTTCGGTAATATACTGTATTATCAGAAATATGGGTGTTGTAGGGGTGGCCCAACCCCCCGTGACTGGGCCGTGCAACAGTCCAACATGTAATAGGCCCAATAGTGTAGAGGAATATAACAGTGTAAATATACCAGTGTACCCCCATCCTTTGTAAATACTAAGGGGTAGAATGGGGATTTCCCATTCTACCCCACTCACATATATATAAGCCCCCAGGAGGGGCAAAGGGGGGGGCATTCCCTCATTCTTACTCAACTCCCCCACACAGACTTGGCTCCTCTCCTCCTCTACTTCCACTAGTCCCCTCTCTCTCTGTTTGGCCCGTAGCCACAACAGATGGCGCCGTCCGTGGGGACGACAGGAAGCTGCGTATGGAAGAGATTCCTCTAGCATTCAACAAAAGCGTCGGCTAGGCGGATCTTTTCTGTGCCTGGGAGCGTACAGCTTCAGGCATGGCATCGGTAGCATCTTGCAGACCTCCAGCGACAGATAAGTGGAAATGATGCCTGAGTGCTTGTGGGCACGATCCTCCTGGAAGCCTGCGAGCCTTTGACTCGTCCGCGTCGGCCCCGCACGAGGTACACCTCGCCGAGCGCAACTGTGGACTCCGCATCATCGAAGCCTTCGTCTGCCTCGGAGCCTCCTTCCATGTGGCCCCCACGTCGTCGAAGCCTTCGGCGGCCTCGAAGCCTCCTTCCCTGTGGCCTCCGCGTTGGCTTCAGTCCTCACTCGTCTCCATGCGATCAAGAGCTCCGTGCTATCCTTGAGTCCCTGCTTCCCGAAGTCAACCTCGTGAAGGCATCTACATGCGCATGCGGGTTGTGCGGAGGTGCGGCGCTTTGCACGCTTCGCTTCGCCGCGTGCGGAGCTAGCCGCGTCTACCTCGCCCCGGCTTCGCCGTGCGCGCGTACCTCTGGCTCATCTGCAGATACTCCGCCGCGACGTGCTTCCCGCGCTTGCCACCGGCGTTGTCTGCGTCGGAGTCCGCCCGCCCAGCAGGTGCCATGCGGGACGGCGCGGGGGCATGGGCAACAGCCGCACGTCAGCTCCGCGTGACGGACCTCGCAGGGGCGACGTCGGCCTCCGCCCGCCGCTCCGCGACCCGGCTTCTCGAAGACTTCGCCGAGCTTCGCTGGGCCTCTGCTCGCCATGGCTCTTGAATAGATCTGGCCGTATGGTTTTCGCCCGTATACTTCACCAATTCTTTCTTAGATGCAGGGAACGACGTCTTGGACGACCTGGGGCACGACCCTTCCGGCCAGGGAGCCTACACGCCTTCGGTTCGTCCGCGTTGGGATCCACGCGGGTACACCTCGCAGCGAGTCGAAGCAGACTACGCCATCTCCGAGCCAGGTTCTGTGGTGCGGAAAGGAGCTACGTGTAGAGGGCCACCGAAGATAGCCTCCGCTGGGGGAGGCCTCGCCGAGCTTCGCCAGCCACGGCTTCGACCTCGCGCGCCTTCATCTCACCTCCCGCACCGGTGACCTCGACCACGACAGGGCAAGGGAGTACCCATCCGCGCAACCAGCCATGCAGCCATACTCACGAAGCACGGCGACGTGTGGTTCGTCGAGCTCGCTGCGCGGCGCTTCTTACGGCTGCAGCCAGGGAAACGAACGCATGTGCCTGCTTGCATGGCTAGTACACGCACTCCAGCTCTGCGTCGTGCTCCGGTCCTCACGCCGAGCCTCCACTCCGACTTGGCTTCGGACTGCGCAACCGCGAAGCTGCCATGCGTCAACCGGCCGTCCTCTGCGCGACGCCTTCGCCTCAACGCCGTGGGGACTTCGGCGTGCGTCGTCTCGACACCGGACGGACTTCGCCGGCGTCGCGGCCATGGAAGGAGCATGCATGGCAGCTCTGGCGCTGCCATGAGACGCTCTTCTATGCCGAGGTGGGCAACCGCGGCCCCGGCGCTGGCACCGACACGCGTGCCAAGAGGGGCGGCGTCAAGACCGTCGAGGCCTGCACCCAGGGCCGCGACCGAAGACCTGCTCCGTGAGACCGTGACCAGGGCGGCACCCCCAAGCTTTGCCCCGCTGGAGTCCTGTCTCAGCGCGTCCGTCATGCCGAGCCGAAGCCCAAGACACGGACGAGGTCGACGTCCGCTCAGCCACGCGAAGGCCCACTGCTGCAGAGGCCGATGCGAAGCCCGCGGGTGCGAAGTCCGACGCGAAGCCCGCTGGGGCGAAGGCCGACGCGAAGTCCGTATGGAGCTCAGAGAAGGAGCGCGAAGGCTTGAATCGAAGGCGGCTTCGCCCTTGCGGAAGTCGTGGCGTGGAAGGCGGGATCGGCTTGCTCCGCCCACGTTGCGGTGACTGCAGCCCTGCTGGTGTCCCTCCTGGTGGCGGCGCAGGCGTCGGCGGAGACATGCACATCATGCAACCTGTGCTTTGGCGTCATCTCACGCAGCTGCTCCGGCTCTGTCGAGTGCGCGCGGAGCTGACAGCATGAAGATCCCTCCGGCATGGAGCCCAGCCACGCATGACCGGCGGAGACGGCGCGTAAGCTCCGCATGTGTTCACGAGGAAGGCGCAGCGGTGTCCACCTTTCTGGTGTCGGTCATAAGCGCCGCATCTCACGACGGAGCCTCCGCTAGCATCGTGCAGCCGTCCCACCTGGTACGTACTGCATTTGGGTACCTGCAAAGCCATACTAAATTCCCGTTGCAGTTCTTGCGTGCATGGCTTTAAGGGGTTGGTTGTGCAGCGCATTATTTATTGGGGCTGCAGTTTTATTCTCAGAGCATTTGATTTAGCCGCGTTTGCTTCTCCGGTTTTGGCTTGCTCTGGGCTCCCGTAGTACCAAATGTTGTTCTGGGGCTGCGCTCTGGAGTGTTTTGTTGCCGCGAGGTTTTGGCTATTTCTTTTCGTGCCTTTGTGTTGGTCCTCGCTTTTGGTTTGAATCGCACGATTGCCTTGAGCGTCGGCGTACTCTGCGGAGTATAAATAAGACGTAGCGTTGAGCCTAGCTCCGCACGCATGATGTCTACGGACTTTAAAAAAGACGTGACCGTCGAGGCATTCCTCCGCACGCGCGAGTCCACGGAGTATAAATAAGACGTAGCTTTGAGCCTAGCTCCGCACGCATGATGTCTACGGACTTTAAATAAGACGCAACGGGGGGACGCCTCCGCGCGCACTCTACGGAGTATAAATAAGACGTAGCGTTGAGCCTAGCTCCGCACGCACGATGTCTACGGACTTTAAAAAAGACGTGACCGTCGAGGCATTCCTCCGCACGCGCGAGTCCACGGAGTATAAATAAGACGTAGCTTTGAGCCTAGCTCCGCACGCATGATGTCTACGGACTTTAAATAAGACGCAACGGGGGGACGCGTCCGCGCGCACTCTACGGAGTATAAATAAGACGTAGCGTTGAGCCTAGCTCCGCACGCACGATGTCTACGGACTTTAAAAAAGACGTGACCGTCGAGGCATTCCTCCGCACGCGCGAGTCCACGGACTATAAATAAGACGTAGCGTTGAGCCTAGCTCCGCACGCATGATGTCTACGGACTTTAAAAAAGACGTGACCGTCGAGGCATTCCTCCGCACGCGCGAGTCCACGGACTATAAATAAGACGTAGCGTTGAGCCTAGCTCCGCACGCATGATGTCTACGGACTTTAAAAAAGACGTGACCGTCGAGGCATTCCTTCGCACGCGCGAGTCCACGGACTATAAATAAGACGTAGCGTTGAGCCTAGCTCCGCACGCATGATGTCTACGGACTTTAAAAAAGACGTGACCGTCGAGGCATTCCTCCGCACGCGCGAGTCCACGGACTATAAATAAGACGTAGCGTTGAGCCTAGCTCCGCACGCATGATGTCTCGCCTCCCTACCTCCGCGTGCGTAGTGCCCCCGGCCTACGCCGCAAGCGGCCGCTCTTCGCGGGCACTCCTTTTTGAAGGTAGTGGAACGGCGGTCTCGCCTCCCTACCTCGGCGTGCGTAGTGCCCCCGGCCTACGCCGCAAGCGCCCGCTCTTCGCGGGCACTCCTTTTTGAAGGTAGGGGAACGGCGGTCTCGCCTCCCTACCTCGGCGTGCGTAGTGCCCCCGGCCTACGACGCAAGCGCCCGCTCTTCGCGGGCACTCCTTTTTGAAGGTAGGGGAACGGCGGTCTCGTCTCTCTACCTCCGCGTCCGTAGTGCCCTCGGCCTACGCCGCAAGCGCCCGCTCTTCGCGGGCACTCCTTTTTGAAGGTAGGGGAACGGCGGTCTCGCCTCCCTACCTCCGCGTGCGTAGTCCCCCCGGCCTACGCCGCAAGCGCCCGCTCTTCGCGGGCACCCCTTTTTGAAGGTAGGGGAACGGCAGTCTCGCCTCCCTACCTCCGCGTGCGTAGTGCCCCCGGCCTACGCTGCAAGCGCCCGCTCTTCGCGGGCACCCCTTTTTGAAGGTAGGGGAACGGCGGTCTCGCCTCCCTACCTCCGCGTGCGTAGTGCCCTCGGCCTACGCGCCAAGCGCCCGCTCTTCGCGGGCACTCCTTTTTGAAGGTAGGGGAACGGCGGTCTCGCCTCCCTACCTCCGCGTGCGTAGTGCCGTCGGCCTACGCGCCAAGCGCCCGCTCTTCGCGGGCACTCCTTTTTGAAGGTAGGGGAACGACGGTCTCGCCTCCCTACCTCCGCGTGCGTAGTGCCCCCGGCCTACGCCGCAAGCGCCCGCTCTTCGCGGGCACTCCTTTTTGAAGGTAGGGGAACGGCGGTCTCGCCTCCCTACCTCCGCGTCCGTAGTGCCCTCGGCCTACGCCGCAAGCGCCCGCTCTTCGCGGGCACTCCTTTTTGAACGTAGAGGAACGGCGGTCTCGCCTCCCTACCTCGGCGTGCGTAGTGCCGTCGGCCTACGCCGCAAGCGCCCGCTCTTCGCGGGCACTCCTTTTTGAAGGTAGGGGAACGGCGGTCTCGCCTCCCTACCTCCGCGTGCGTAGTGCCCCCGGCCTACGCCGTAAGCGCCCGCTCTTCGCGGGCACGCCTTTTTGAAGGTAGGGGAACGGCGGTCTCGCCTCCCTACCTCCGCGTGCGTAGTGCCCCCGGCTTCGGCGCTCGACTCCGCCGTCCGCCTCGTAGGCATCGCCTCGGCGGGACGACACGTCTTCGGCGCTCGACTCCGCCGTCCGCCTCGTAGGGATCGCCTCGGCGGGACGGCACGTCTTCGGCGCTCGACGACACGGCTTCGGTGCTCGACTCCGCCGTCTGCCTCGTAGGCATCGCCTCGGTGGGACGGCACGTCTTCGGCGCTCGACGACTCCGCCGTCCGCCTTGTAGGCATCGCCTCGGCGAGACGGCACGCCTTCGGCGCTCGACGACACGTCTTCGGCTCTTGACTTCGCCCTCCGCCTCGTAGGCGTCGCCTCGGCAGGGCGGCACGGCTTCGGCGCCCGACGACGCCTTCGGCGCTTCACCGGTTCCTTCATAAGCATTTCCTCTAGGGTCTGCGAGCTATCACTTGCATCGGCACCCTCGTGCTTGCTGTCAGGGAACGGGGGGCTGGGGTGGTTGATCGCGTCAGCTCGCCCATCGGGACCTCAGCGCTTGCTGTCGAGGGAGTACTGTTGTAAGGGTGGCCCAACCCCCCGTGACTGGGCCGTGCAACTAGTCCAACATGTAATAGGCCCAATAGTGTAGAGGAATATAACAGTGTAAATATACCAGTGTACCCCCATCCTTTGTAAATACTAAGGGGTAGAATGGGGATTTCCATTCTACCCCACTCACATATATATAAGCCCCCAGGAGGGGCAAAGGGGGGGGGCATTCCCTCATTCTTACTCAACTCCCCCACACAGACTTGGCTCCTCTCCTCCTCTACTTCCACTAGTCCCCTCTCTCTCTGTTTGGCCCGTAGCCACAACAACGGGTATCAATAAATCCTAATTTATTCCGTGCGGCATTGGTAAATACCATATTTACCAACATTGATGTGAATTGCAAACATATAGCAAGGTTTTTTTGTTGTTTTTTTGGTTACCTTGTTTTGCGTATGTGTGCAGACTCCAACCGGTGAACAAGCAAATCTTATAAAAGATTGGAGCTTGCATTCGTTGTGCCGTAAATTACACATGGTGAGGCTTTTCTACCTAGAAGTAGATCTATTATGACTTATGAGTTGTGACCTCAGGCGGCATTTGTGTTGGCCTAACATTTTGATTTCCTGGTTCATTAGTGCCTTGTAATGCCATTCATTGGGGGATTCTAGTATGTTACTAAATACTAATGACCTCCATGAGGATGGGCCGAAATTGATTGGCCAATGGGCTGCGCCAGTGCGGCTGGAGTCAGTCTGGACAGCTGGACTGGACTTAGGTGGTGATCATTGGGGCCTTTTTTTAGTGACTTAGGGTTGAAAAGCGCTGTAGCTGGCTGAAAAAATACTGCAGCTGACAGAGGCTTATTTAGCATAATTAAATTTAAAAAAATTAAAAAATATGTTAGCCCATTACGTATAATACAAACAAATACGGGAAAAAGAACTGGCAAAAAAGCTCAAAAAAGCCAAAAGTTCAGAAAAAGACGAAATTTATGAATAGTGAAAAATAAACCAGAAGCCAGAAACTAAAGCCAAAACAATCACAGTCTTAGTTGCTCACAAACAGTCACGGTAGCACTCAGTTTTTTGGTCTTCAGCCGATTTTTACTAAAAAAAATCGACCCAAATAACCTAAAATCTACGCACCGTACGAAATCCTGAAAACTGCTCAAACTAAGTTGACCAATTCGGTTCGATTTTTAGTCTGATTTTTTTTAGTTCAGCCATCTCCCATTGCACCTCTAGTCCTGACGGCTGACAGCCTACTTTGCTCGGACTGTTTAGGGCGCCAAACGTGAACAAAGGGCTCTGTCAGTTTATTTATCGCATCCCAGCATAGTGATCATTATCATAACATGAACATGGAGATTACGAAATGCATGATTGAGATTAGCGAGAAAAGGAGCACACATTTGAACACTGTAGGACTAGTAGTAATATAGCATTGCACTAGCAATCATTCCACGCCATGATTAGCAGCATCGACGTACTAATAAGTTAAGGAGCATCTACCATGCATGGCAACTTTTGCCGCTCAAATAAAAACCGTGAGAATTGTCGTCTGAAGCAGCAGCACGTCGGAAAAAGCCGAAGAAAGTGCAGTGCAGTGCAGTTTGCCTTAGTGGTGATCATTTGGGTTTATTTTTTATGGCTTATGGCTGAAAAGCACTGTAACTGACTGAAAAAACAATGTAGCTGACAGAGGCTTATTTAGCATAATTAAATTTAAAATAAATAAATAATATAAAAAATATGTTAGCCTATTACGTATAATACAAATAAATATGGGAAAAAAGAACCGGCAAAAAAGCTCAACAAAAAACCAAAAATTCAGAAAAAGACGAAATTTATAAATAGTGAAAATAAACCAGAAGCTAAAAGCTAAAACCAAAACGATCACAGCACAGCCTTGTAGTCAGTCAGGACACCTATTTCGAGAATGCCACGGAGTATCGAAAGTTGAAAACTCATCCATCCAGATGAACACGTACGTCACGGATGAGTAGGTAAACGTTGAAGACCGGAGAAGGAAGGAACCCAGCGAGAAGAGAAGATGTTGCAAGTGACACAGCTGCTTTCGGTGTGGGTAATTGTCATGGCTAGGACACGTCGTCTTTTAAAGGCTGTTCACACAGGTATCACCATAACAACGTTTAGCCTACCGCTCTATAGGACTCGACAGGTGATATGGAAAGCAATAGGTGGTATGGCCCCGATCAACTCGGTTTTGGCTTCTGACTTCTGACTTATTTTTCACTATTCATAAGTTTCGTTTTTTTCTGAACTTTTGGTTTTTTGTTGAGCTTTTTTGCCGGTTCTTTTTTTCCCGTATTTGTTTGTATTATACGTAATGGGCTAATGTATTTTTTTATTTTTAAATTTTTTAAATTTAATTATGCTAAATAAGCCTCTGTCAGCTACAGTGCTTTTTTCAATTAGCTACAGTGTTTTCAGCCATAAGCCACGAGCTTTTCAGCCGAACCGATCACCACTAATTAAATAGGATTAAAATAGCGTGGTGACTTCGGGAGGTACTACCGAAATTTACAAAAAGGGACGTTTGAAAAAAAAATGACGATAGTGCTATCTTAAGTGCACCTCGCAGTCGCAGATTCCCCACTAGGGCTAGCTAGTAGCACTGCAGTAGCGCTAGGACTAGCTAGTGCGCACGTTTTTTTTGAGGCCGAACGTGGTACTCGAGCAAAATAGAAAGAAAGAAAGCACTCCGTCGATATTTTTGTGAAAAAATAATATATTTTAATTAATATTATATAAATACATCACTACTTAAAAAATTACAGAAATAATTCTCCGTCGGCATTTTAATGTGGGACAAACCTTCTGTCGCCATTTAAATGACGACAAAAACTCTGTTAATGACGTGGACCGTCCTTCTATGGGACCCCATGGTGTCACCGACGAGTTAGTTTTCTGATTCTGTTATGATTCATCCAGTACATTTGAAATGGCGACAGTTACTAATGTATTTGTAATCTCTATTTTTGCAGCCTGTTTTTACTCCGGTTAGGTACCGCCCCTACGGCTCAGTACACCCAGATGCACCCGGTACGTCCTGGGTGGTTCACCAGTCGATAGTCGAATTGGCAACAGAGTCCTGTACGCTGCCACGTAGGACTCCACGTAGGTCCGTCGCCAATTCAAATAGCGACAAGCCTATTCAGATAGTGACAGAGGCCTGTCGCCGTTTGAATTGGCGGCGGAGAATTATTTTAGTAATTTTTAAACGGTGGTATATTTATATAATATTAATAGAAATAGATTATTTAAAAAATTCCTCCATAATAGCTACAAGACATCTAGTGGTTGGACTAACAATAATTGTTGAAACCATGCATTATTCTTTCGCTCTCCTCCGGTCACCCAAAAATCTTATATACCGTAGATTTACGGATGGACAAGTATCACCGTACGTGTCGGCAGACGGGTTTAACATAAAGGGAGTGTCTAGGTATCACTCGGATGTTTTCGTTCTAACTATCATTCAAATTTGCGACCCTTAGATTAGAGATCAATGGTTCCCTTGTTTTTTAAGGAGGAAGATAGTTAGGAAGAAAACATTCTAATAAGGGTCCTCTTATTTTTGAAAAGAGAAGATAGTTATGAAGAAAATATCCTGATAATGTTTAATAAAACCCTAACATAAAACCATTTTTTAGGATTTCATGCGTGAGCCCCTCCCTGAGGCCGGCTGTTGCAGCAATGGCGCAAGACTGAATGCATATGTGGTCCGTCACACCGTCCGGTCCACCACACCGTCTCCTTCCTGGCTCCGACTCACCCATCGCCGCCGCCGGCCACTCGCAAGGGAGATCGAGGCCACCAAAGGTACCCCATCCAATCCAACCCCCTCCCTCACCATCTTCTCTTTCAAGAGGCGGATTCGATCTCTGCTACTGCTACATCTCCTCTTTCTTTCCCCCCGTCTCTCTCATTCACGCGTGCGATTTTTCTTTTTCACCTGCAATTCTTCCACCAACTCGTCCCTCCCAGTAATCCAATTGAGCCACTTGTTGTTGGGTTCGCAGGAGGATGCGCGTGCGGTAGATGCGATGGACTGGCTGTCGGCAAGAACCACCAGCAGCAGCAGCAACTCGTGCTGGGTCTCGCTCGCTCGCACGCGTGGATCTTGCTTGGACCAAGGAAGGAGGACGCCGCGCATGTCGTCTATGGCCACCAAATCTGTTCTCCCTCCCCCATTCCTCTCTGCGCCACCTCGCCCCCTTGCGCCCGCCCTTGCTCCAAAGCCCCCCCGCACCAACAAGCCTGCCATTTCCTTGGCATGCGCCGCAAGCACCGCCGGCGACCCCTCGCCGGCTCCGGATGGCAAGAACCCGCTTGCCGCGCTCGTTGAGGTGCCCCGGACGCTGTGGCGCCGCACGCTGCAGCCCCTGGGGGATTACGGATTCGGCAAGCGCAGCGTGTGGGAGGGTGGCGTGGGCCTCTTCATGGTCTCTGGCGCGGCGCTGCTGGCGCTCGCGCTGGCCTGGCTCCGAGGGTTCCAGCTGCGCTCACGGTTCCGCAAGTACAACGCGGTCTTTGAGTTCAGCCAGGCCTCCGGGATCTGCGTCGGCACGCCCGTGCGGATTCGCGGGGTCACCGTGGGGAGCGTCGTCCGCGTCCACTCTTCGCTCAGGAGTATTGATGCGTATGTTGAGGTGCGCTCAAACTCTTTGCTATGAAACCATGTAACACGTGAAAACCGGATGTAAAATAGACCATGAAAACTCGATCAAAGCTCCAAAGTCTTTGATTGAATTCACTCAAATAGTTTAAGCAGGATTTGCTATAGTAGCTTTGTGACTTTTGCTTAATTGGATGCATAGTTTTGCATCGTAATGCTAATTAGTTTGCTACCTCCTGCTAACTGCTAACCAAAACTTGATTCTACTAGAAATAAATGTGAATTCAATGACTGTTTCGTACATGTCTAATCCAGTGACCGTGTTCTAATGGTTGTAACTTAACTGGAGCTATAATAGTTGATCACCGGCAGTCTTGTATGTTCTTCGTCGTGAAAAGGCACCTAGGACCTAGGCATGTGACACGTCAGTAGTCTTGTTGCCATGTTGATTTCAAACCGCCTCACCTGCCATTGGTGTAGTCAAATCTGGTAAATTAGAACAGTGTGAACAGCCCAAACCTGGTAGTTTGGCCATCATTAATGGTCTGGTCAGAATCCTCTGTATAAATGCTTGAATATTTCAGTACTACCAATGATATTTTTAGTCCGGACTTTACATTTTCAGTTCGTTTTTTATGTTACAGGCCTGTGAGGTATACCGCCTTCCTAAGTGCTGTATTGCCTTAGCCCGAATACTTATAATTCATAGAGCAACCTTTTGAAACAGAACCATACTTTAGTTCACACAGTGTGTCATTTATGTTACATTTCTGTTGTTCCACAGGCTTTTCAGCTCAGGTATAATTTTTCGGATGGGCAATTTTCAGCTGGATAATTAGGTTGAGTTTAGCTTTCAATTTCAATCATTAGTTGATGACCACATGGCTATGTTCAGCTACCTATATCAGCCCATCCCTATATTTTTAGATCTCATTCTTGAATTTGTGCAAAGGCAGGCGAGTGTTACTATTTGGTGAGAGGAAATTGCTATTTGATGTTAGTGGCATGCTAATAACTTGGGTACCCATAGTTCCTTTTTTTTTCTATTGTTTCCTACAATTGCATTTCTCCAGTGCATGAACTTCTCTCTCTTGTAAATGATAATATGGTCTGGGCTTAATTTCTGCTATCTTCAATATGGCAGGTTGAAGATGATAAAATTATTGTACCCCGCAATTCATTGGTTGAGGCGAACCAGTCTGGTCTTCTAATGGAGACGCTGATTGATATTACACCAAAAGATCCACTCCCTACACCTTCAGTTGGTCCCCTTGACCCAGACTGTTCTAAAGAAGGCTTAATTCTCTGTGACAAAGAGAGGATTAAAGGACAGCAAGGAGTAAGCTTAGATGCACTGGTTGGAATATTTACCCGTCTAGGGAGAGACATGGAGGAAATTGGTGTCAATAAAAGTTATAAGTTGGCCGAAAAAGTTGCATCTATAATGGAAGATGCACAACCTCTCATTCCACAGGTACATTCTTCTCACCAATTTTTGTGTAACAGTTTGCGGCCTTTGATATATTTCTCACATTCAGCTTATCAAATCTCTGTGCAACGAATGTATTTTTACTCAATACTGCTGAATAGGATTCCATGGTTAAAATGCTTTCCCCCCCAGTGGTGGAGTTTTGTCAAGCAGGTCTGGAAATGCAATAGAGTTTCCCCAATCCCCAGTACCTTTTAGATCTTGAGAAGAAAACATTAATTTGCCAATTGTACATGATTGGGGACTGATTCTGCGTAGTCTGACAGTTTTTCGGTTTCCTAACATGTCATGTATGTCAAGGCATAGATCATGTCCTTATGATTAGCGATTCGAAATATAATTCCACCTTCATTTATTTGTCTTGGTAATTTGCTACACATCCCAATTCCCAAGTATCAGCATGTTTTTTTTGTGTCTCTTGCATGTGTGTGTGTGTGTGTTGGGGGGGGGGGGATTGGACGTGCAAACCAAATATATGGTCTGTTTGTGGCATCACTGAAAAGAATTTAATAGAATTTAAAATGCTAGAATTCAACGCCAACACAGGTAAAACCGATACAACTTGTCTATACTTTAGCTAGACTTGGGTTGAACTGCTGGAAATTTCATTATTAGGTCCATTGTATAGCTACCGTGTATCTGCCCTGGTTGGCATGTTTGGTTAGCACTGTTTTCGGAACCATGGTCAAGAGGAGGGGACCTTAGTGGAGATGTGGTGTTAGGTTTTTCTATATGTTGAATGCTTTTGGAAAAGAGGGCGTTGGGTGGTGCTTCCTCCATATATGCAGTTTTGTGAATCTTATTTTGTTGTGAAAAATAGAGAATTTTGTTGGACACTACTTCTGCAGTTAAATGTCGTATGCATCAAGTTTAATGTTGATGGAACAGATTGAAGCCTTAGCTGAAGAAATTCAACCTTTGCTCTCTGAGGTTCGCAATAGTGATCTGCTGAAGGATGTGGAGAGTATAGCTAAAGGCCTGGCTGATGCATCCAGCGATTTAAGGTACTGCTGGAATGCATTGCAATCTAATAAATATTCTTTACATAGATTTGATCTAGAACATCTTACTTCTTTTTGTTGAATGCATTTAGAGTTAGACTCACGATCATCTATAATATTAAGTGGAGAATCTGATAAACCATCAAGCTGTAACTTGCTTCATATCCTGGAGAGCTTACAAGGTTATAGGGTCCGAGACTCCCAGTTAAAGTCTTGTTAGAAAGAAGTTTATGTGCATAGCTGAATTGGAAATCATAGTACTTGTTGTTTTTTCCCTTATAATGCTTGAAAGTTATATAATAAGCCATGCTCCACAAATGTTTACTGTAGCATAACAATAGTCTCTATATATGTATATATGGCCCATTAGGCCATTAGTCTTGTACTCTAGAGTTGTACTATATATACCTATTGGTATCTATTTAATAGATATGAGATGCTACATTTATATCATGGTATCAGAGCCTGGTTTAGCAGGCTCTTACCCTAATTTCCTCACCGGATTTCGCATCTCCAGCTGACGGTGATCTTTTATAAACCTCATCTCGTTTGCTTTGATTCCAGTTATCGCTGCTTCTGGAGACGCACCCCTGACCTTCGATCTCTACCTACGTCGTCTGGGTCGCCACTGCCTCCTATAGCCTCGGGCATCACCACGCCTGAAGTCCTTTCCTCAACTCTCCTCGGGTGTCGTCACCAACCTCAGGTGTTGCCACCGCCGTTGCGCCTAAAGTCCTTTCCCCAACCCTCCTTGGGTGTCGCCACCAACCTCGGGCGCCGCCGCCGCGCTAGAAGTTCTCTGCTTCGGCTCTGTTCCCCCCGAAGTCCCCTACGCCGCCGCTGACCTAGAGCGTTGCTGCCACCATCGTGCCTGAAGTCCTTTGCTTCCGGTCGACTTCATCGATTCCTCTCCTTGGTCCTGTGCTTTGGCTCAACTTTATCCGACACTGGTATCCTCAGCTCTGTTCCTCTGTGCACCTACAGATTGCTTTGTTCGAGAGAGTGTTGTTGTTTTTGCTCGACTACTTTTTGTTATGATGGCCTCCCTTTCGGGTACTTTTGATTCTGTCAGCATGGGATGTGCCCTTCTGGCCTCAGGCATCAAGCTGAATGGGCAGAATTATCGTGAGTGGTTGTCGTCGATTCGTATGATCCTTCGATCTATTGATCTCTCATATATCACGACGAGTAGAAAACAAGAGCTCCCCAGGGCACTTGCCCTGAAGACGAGAAGATGGCTGCATATTAATGTGGTAGACGGCCGTAGAAACAACCTCAACCCAAAATGATGTGAAACATGAGATGCAAGTAAAAAAGTACAAGCGGTCTCAATAAGATGACAATGTTTACATTCAACAATACTAGTCTGGGCATGAGCATCAGGACATAAGAGCTGAGGAAGAGTCCCCTTAGTGGAGAGAAATTATCGAAAAGCATGCGACAAGTACTCCCCCCTGAATCAGAACGGAAGGTTTGAATACGAGTGAAAAACTGGGTGTGAACCATACGAGCAAAAGACTGATACATAGATGAGTTGAGAACGATGTTTCATAAAATATCCCCAAGTATATCAAGAATAATCATCAATAAAAATGATATAATAGATATGACCACCTTTGGAAGTATAGGGAGTAGGACCCCAAACATCAGAATGGACTAAAGCAAAAAGATGACTAGATTGAGATGTACTAGTAGGATATGGGAGCCCAAAAATGCCACAAAACATGAGATGCAAGTAAAAGAGTATGGACATTCTCAATGAGATGACGATGTTTATGTTTAGCAACACTGGTCTGGTCATGAGCATCAGGACAAGAGAGCTAAGGAAGAATCCCCTCAGCGGAGAGAAATTGATGGAAAGCATGTGACAAGTATTCCCCCCCCTAAATCATAACGAAAGGTTTAAATAGGAGTGGAAAACTAGGTGTGAACCATACGAGCAAAATACCGATAAATAGTCAAGTTGAGAACGATGTTTCATAAAATAGACCCAAGTATATCGAGAATAATCATCAATAAAAATGACATAATAGATATAACCACTTTTGGAAGCAAAGGGAACAGGACCCCAAACATCAGAATGAACTAAAACAAAAGGACGACTAGACCGAGATGTACTAGTAGAATGTGGGAGTCGTAGCTGTTTACCAAGGTTGCAACCCTTACAATCATAACTGGTATCAACAATGACACGACCCAAGACACCCTGATGAGCTAAGGTAGAAAGACGAGGACCACACAAGTGACCAAGTCGATGATGCCACTAAGAAAAACTGACGAAGGCAGATGTGGAAGTGGAAGACGTATGGGCGGAGGCTGATGAAAGAATAAGATGATCAAGGAAGTAAAGACCCTGAGAGCCCATATGGCGATGGCTAGTACCAACAAGAGCCCATGTTTGAGTATCCTGCACATAGCAAGTAGACATAAAATCCAACAAAATAGTGCATATTTGTCAGCTGCCCAACAGACATAAGATTCATAGAAAGTTGAGGTACAAGTGACACATCAGGAACATTAAAATGAGAAGTAGAGAGGGTACCCTTATGAGTGACTAAACATGAGGTGTCATCAGCTGCCTGTACACAAGAACCATCCAAAACAGATCGACATGATGCAAGTTGAGACTTATTTGACATTATATGAAAAGAAGCTCCAGAGTCCGAAACCCATGGAAGACAAGTACCTAACACAAAAGAAGGGGCTGCAACAAGGCGCAGACCCACCAGGAGAAGCATTAGACGAAGACTGCTGTTGAACTTGAGTCTAAAGAGCCTGAAGTTGAGACTATACCTGGCCCAACTGAGTGAAGATTAGAATCCCCAACAGATGCTTGAGTAGAGGCTGAAACCGCACCATGACGATGATGTGAAGTTGGTCGCAGCTCTAGATGAAGCATGTATCACCTCTGCATAGGATGACCAGGCTTCTTGCAGTGAGAGCAGACAACCTGGTTTGACGTAGCATCAGGAAGTGAAGCAGACTGATGAACCTCCTAACAAGGGGCCACAAGAACAGAGGTGGTGCCAATCCAAGAATAGACTGCGGTGGTGTCGATCCAAAGGTTACAGAGCGAAGTTGAGTCTCCATAGCAATCAGTGCAGCAAGGGTCTCCTCCATGGTGGGAAGAACAGCATGCCCTAGAAGTTGAGCTCGAATAGGCCCAAACTCTGGGCGAAGGCGCATTACAAAAGTGAACATCAAATTCTGCGCATTAAGACTCGCCTTGCTTGCTTTCTTTGCACGAGAATTTTGGTTTTTCCTTCTGCGCCGAATTGGACTACACGGTCTCACTCCCCTATCTGACGAGATCTCCTTTGATGATTGGTGGGATAAAAGCTCAAGAAGGGTGCCTGATCATTTAAAAAAGGGTTTCAATTCCATCATCACCTTAGGGGCTTGGACTTTGTGGAATCTTCGTAATCGCTGTGTGTTTGATGTTGAACCTCCTAACCTAGCTAGAGCACTTTCGCTTGCTAGTGAGGAGCTCCATTTTTGGGGTTTTGCTGGGGCGAGAGGCATAAATCATCTCCTTGCCCAGGGGCTGTTCGTGTATTGAGTGTGGTAGTGTTTTGAGTGTGGTAGCGGTCGTCTCCAACTCTTGTTAAGGGCGCGACTGTTTGTTTAGGTTCCTAGTGGTTTTGTGTTTTGCGTATGTTAGGTTTCTTGTTTGGGTTCTTGCCCTTTTTTTCTTCTTAATATAATGATACGTAGCTCTCCTGCGTGTTCGATAAAAAAAAAAAGACTCGCCATGCTTGTACAGCCAGTGCAACCAATACAGGAAGCAGGAACCATAGAGGTCAACTGTCGTGAAACGGGAGTGAAAACTCAAGTACTCCTCAATAGACATATCCTGCTAACGTAAATCATGAAGAGTGTAGAAGAGAAAAACGACATGCCGTATTGGTTTGCTCATAGCGCTGCTAAAAATACTCCCACATCTTGTGAGAACTCGGAAGATCAATAAAATCTAGCACTATGACACATGATACCCGTAACATGATCATCAACGCTTCACCATTTAGCAGCGACAGTCGCTTCTGTTGCTCATATGACAATGGTTCACTCTCGCATTGTTGGGGCTGTTGTTTGCTCTTGGATATCTCTCAGATGGATCTGAAGAATGTTTTTCTTCATGGTGATTTGCTGGAGGAGGTTTATATACAGCCACCCCAGGGTGTTGTGGCCCTTGCTAGTCTTGTTTGTCGCCTTTGTCGTGTTTTTTATGGCCTCAAACAGGCTTCTTGTGCTTGGTTTGAGCGGTTCAATTTAGTTGTTAGCTGCTGGTTTCTTCCCGAGTAGTCATGATTCTATATTGTTTATTCATACATCTCTACGTGGTCGTACTATGCTTTTACATGTTGATGACATGTTGATTACTAGAGATGAAGAGGAGTACATTGCTTTTGTCAAGCAAAGCTCTGTGAGTAGTTTTTGATGCTGGATTTGGGGCCCTTTACATTACTTTCTGGGAATTAAGATTACTTGCATAGATGATGGCTACTATATGTCTTAGTAGTGCTATGTTCAGAATTTGCTTACTCGTTCTAGCCATACTGATAATTGGACGGCTGCTACTCCTATGGAGCTTTATCTTCAACTTTGTCATAGTGATGGCACTCCTCTTGAGGATCCTTCTCGTTACCGTCATATTGTTGGGACTTGGGAGTAGTCCTGATATTGATCATTCCGTTTATGTGCTCAGCCAGTTTGTTTCTGTACCTATGTCTGTTCACTATGCTCACCTGCTACGTGTGTTGCGCTATCTATAGGGGACAGTTGATTGTTGTCTCTTTTATTCTCGATCGAGTTAGCTTTAGCTCCATGCTTACTCTGATTCGACTTGGGCGGGCAATCCTGTTAATCGATAGTTTTTCTCTAGGTATTGTATATTTCTTGGATCTTCTCTTATTGCCTGTAAGTCCAAGAAACATACTGCAGTGTCATGGTCTAGTGCTAAGGCTGAGCTTCGAGCATTGGCTACTACTACTTTAGAGATTGTTTGGCTTCCTTGGATCTTGGTGTGTCATGTGATACTCCTGCATCTCTTCTATGTGACAACATTAGTGCTATACAAATTGTTACTGATCTAGTGAAGCATGAGCTTAGTAAACATATTAGTGTGGATGTGTCTTTTACAGTTTACACGTTCTCATTATCAACAGAAGACCATTGTTCTCCAGTATGTGCCATCTGAGATTCAGGTTGCTGATTTGTTCACCAATGCTCAAAACTTTAGAGCAACATCGTTTTTAAATCTCCAAACTCTATGTTTTAAATCCTCCTGACTCATGTTGAGTTTGAGGGTGGGGGTGGGGTATGTGTATATGTATATGTATGGCCCATTAGGCTTGTACAGGCTCATCAGTTATGTACTCCAGAGTTATATTGTACTATATATACCTATTAGTATCCGTCTAATAGACCTGAGATGCTCCATTTACATTCTCTCTATAATCTACTAGGAGTAAATGCGACGATAGATGCTTCACTTTTCTTGTGCTACCTTGCAGAAGGTTGAAGTCTTCCATGCTTACCCCTGAGAACACTGATCTGATCAAGCAGTCTATTTTCACCCTTATATTTACTCTGAAGAATATTGAGGTTCGTATCCCCACCCCCCCCTTTTTTTTGAATTTTTTGTCAAGTTTTTATTTCTCGAACTGAAGAGCAGGCTGACAAGGTGTTCGCACGTGCTGTGTCCTTGCTTACTTTCAGAGTATCAGCTCAGACATCTCCGGTTTCACCGGTGATGAGGCGACTAGGCGGAGCATCAAACTGCTGATCAAGTCTCTTAGCAGACTATTGTGATCGCCGAGTGGAGTAACAAGGGGACCTTACCTTTCTGTGTCCAGAAGTGATGAAGCGGGAAATTATTGGTAAAAGTAGGCTGTCTTGATGAGATCGAGGCAATCTTTTGGGATAGAGAACCCAATATTTGACAAGGTTTGGATTAGTGGGATTAATCTCCGTTGGTTTTGGTCCGAGTTTTCTGCATTCTTGGCATTGAAAAAGCAAAAAAAGGAATGATCTCCATGAACTCTTGTTAGTCAGCCATCTAGGCCCATTTTTGTTTATAGCACCTTACAGTTCTGGTTGAGCAAGTGTAATCAAGGAATACAGGAAAGCTTCGTTGCTCGCCGCTTTCTTGTTTTGTTTGTGCCACTCCCTAAAACTCGCGGTTTTGTTTTTTGTTCATTGGTGGTTCTTGTATGGCGAATTGGCGATGGCATGTGAAGCCAGCGTACTTATTATATTGCTGCAGCAGTTGTGTGTGGCAGGCAGGTAGGAATTGCGAGCTGAACCATTAGACACACTCGCCTGTGTAGAAATTCCTTTTTTTTTTTTATCATGTACTCATGCTGGCTAGGCAGATGTCGTCGTGCAACATAGACACGGCAGGTAACTCGATCGGGTTCAGGCCTAGACTAGCCGGCGTCCTGCACTCAGAAGACTCACTGATCGATGGTTTGGTTGCATGCGGATCGAGTTGGTTGCCTTGCCTTGCCTTGTGTTCACCAGCTTCTGACCGACCGTTTCAAGTTGAGAAATTCAGTATGCGATATATATACACACACTAGCTCAATGCTAATGCTTTGCTATGGATAAGAAAATCATAATAACTCAGCACACGGATAAAAAAATAACAATAAGTCAGCACGTCAAGTCGTTGTCACTGGTTTCTGTTTATGCCCGCGTTGGCCGTGTCCATGCCTTCGGTGTTGTGTTCGTCACCCTTGGCTCTCTAGCCCAAGCATCCCACCTCTGCTCCATGCTCCACCTACCGTGCACCCTCAATCACTACTACAAAAGTGGCTATACTGGACGTTTACATCATAGACGGTTCTCAGAAACCGTCTATGATGTAATTATCACAAATGGTTCATACGAATAACTGTTTGTAGTATTTTCACAGACAGTTCTAGTTACGAACCGTTTGTGATAATGCAAGATATCACATACGGTTCTTACTAATATCTGTCTGTGATAATTCACAGACGGTTATTGATAAAAACCGTCTGTAATAATGGCAGACATCACAGACGGTTATTTATTTAAACTGTCTGTGATACTCCATAGATGGTTTGTATTAAAAAAACGTTTATAATATGTTTTCCGTCTCGCAATCCACCAAAATCTGCTTGAGTCCGAGTAGGATTCAGTTCCGAGACACCTTTAGTAAAACAGGCATAACTTTTGCATACGGTGTCCGTTTTCGACGTTCTTGTATTCGTTGGAAAACTAACGATGAGACCGATCCAAAAAAAATGACCTGCTTATGCCAATCACCCTCTAAGACTCCCAAAATTGGCCATCTTTGGCTCTGAATTTGCGTCGCAAGTTTTCAGTTTCTATTTTTGCCTTTTTTCTTGGTCTTCCCTTTGGAATTTGGGTTTTGCTTCAACTGCAAAGTTGTAGATCTTGTCGAAACCTTTCAAACGAGCATATATAAGCCATGTAAAAATTTGCTATTTTATCTTTTGAGACTAGCTGTTTACATTGCATGATATATTGTTTTTGTGAGCTACCATTTGGCCATTATCACAGACGGTTCTTATTAAAACCGTCGGTGATATCTTCTATTATCGTAGAAGGTTTTTGTTATGAACCATATGTGACGTCTCTATTATAGACGGTTTGTAATCCAAACCGTCTGTGATGCCCCGCCACGTCACTGATCCGCAGCATATTCCCTAGGATCCTGATCTCACTTATCCATTCTCTTCACATCGAACACCAGGCACCAGTCTCCTCCCCATCTCTCACCCCTTATTAACCCCCTCTCCCTACTAGAAGAACTAACACCACCAGTACTACTCCAACTCGTTTGTGCGCGGCAAGGGTGAGAAGGGGTTCAACAAGGGCATCTGAAATTTTGCTTGAAGCAAGATAGAAAGGAAGAAGGTAATAGCAAATCTGCACTATTCCAAGTCACTAGTATAGAAGCTGTTCATGTTGGCATAGAAGTTGATGTTTGTTGCCCTTTTGTTTCTGTTACTTGAAAATTTTCCCATACCACTTGTTTTAGATTGTAGTTTAATAAAAGAATGTGTAAGTCTAGCTTGTATTAACTTGAAGGTTCTTGTAGTGTAAGTATCTTTCTAAATTTGTAGCCGTGAAGCTTATATTTATAAAATTGTAAGTGTCCTCTTGTGTATGCAGTGCTATAGGTAACATACTCGTTATGTTGTGATGTTGTAATTGTGGATTCTAATCTTAATAGAAATGGAATGTGTTGTTGTGTTTGTTGCTGTATTTGCTTTTTTCAGATGTCATAGTTAACATTTTCTAGGCTAACCGAAAAATAGAAAAAAATTTAGGTATAGAATGAACTATCACAGACAGTTTTGTGGTATAAACCGTCTGTTAAGGATTATCACAGACGGCTCGAACCAAAAACCGTCTGTGATACTCGTACATCATAGACGGTTCTATCTACCAACCGTTTGTGATACTCACTCATCACAAACGGTTGGTAGCTAGAAACGTCTGTGATGTGTGAGTATCACAGACGGTTTTTGGTTCGAGCCGTCTGTGATAGTATTCTTCATAGACGGTTCTAGTTATAAACCGTCTGTGTTGTATTGATCACAGAGGCTCATAAACCGTATGTGATAACATCCGATTATCATTGACGCATAAATTTAAACAGTTCAAAAAACTGTCTGTGATGATCCATTTGTAGTAGTGAACCCCATCGTCGTTCCCGTCCTACAATGCTGCCACAACTGGATTCAAGCGTCTTGAGCTGTGCCATTGCTGGATCCAGCCATCACTAGGCCATGTGAGCTTCCAGCGAACTGGAGGCGGCTCGGAGGAGGCGTCTATCCTCCCACATCGGCCCAGATCAACAACTTCTGCCCAGTTTTCGCATGTATATATCCACCTCCATCCTTGGTCCACCGCCGACACAGCACATCGCGTTGCCTCTCTCCTCGGACCGCTCCACCACGTTATGTAGATCCTTGTACCCCTCAGGCTTGAGATAATCAACTGGATCCCAGGACATGGGCAAGGGAGGGTGAGTGCGTCAGGCGGCCTCTGGACCATGCAGGTGATAGTGTTGGTGAGGGTAGCGGCACAGGGAGAGGGTTGGCTTGGCCACGTGAGGGAAACACTCAAGCAGAATGAATAGCTACACCAGCAGTTGAAGATCCATATATGTTGGAGAGATGCCGTGCATGCATGGCTAGCGAACAAGTTCAAATGAGGATGCGCCAATAGATAGGGGAAAATAGGTGAATCACGGTGAGGGAAGAATGAATGGGGTCACCTGTCAGCGTATGGATGTGTGAGAGAAGGGGAGAGGAGAATGCATCACTCAGCACTCACCAACTCTTTTTTCAAGTAGAAAAGATAGAGCAACCAACTAATTTTTCCTACAATAAAGTTAACTTAGTAAGCATTGCATTGCATAGGCAAAAAAACTTGAATGATGCTATCACATGCCTTCAGCTACAGACCTGCGAAGATAGAACACCGGCAAATCCATAGTTATTTTTAAAAAAAGGATCCTCAGAGCAAGCACATTAAGATAATTATTAAAATTCCATTACTGAAGAATTATAAAGTTTTGGGTCTTGTATGTTCCTATCTTGTGTGCACTCTGATGGGGCCCACCTAGTGGCCAAACTAATTCAGAAGGCAAGAAGATGGTGCACAGTTTAGGATCAAGTGTTCAGGAAATTGTTTCGGTATGTTTTAGAAACTCACATAGATATAGCAATTCGTGTCATGTCCATTAGGGACTTCTATCCACGTGGGCCTACGTGCCCTGTGTACATGTGTGATGGCTATGGGTGCGCCATGTATTAGACTAGATTATTGATTATGAATTGAGAGTTTAGCCGAGATGGCTTTAGGGGAAATCCCTGCATCGTGTGTTTGTATTAGGTGAATTCCAATCTAGGATTTCATCTTGGCATCTTGGTTCCTACCATGGTGTAGGTATTTATTCGTTGATCTTTGATCTCTATTTTTTATCATGTGTTATGGTGTGCACGGAGTGAAATTATCTATCCTAGTATGAATTGAATCCTGTAATTTGCACTCCACATATCTAGTTAGGAATTACCACCATGAAAGATTGAGCAACCTATAGGATTTAATCTCGCCTAGAGGTTCAATCTACATCATTTAGTATCAAAGCAATGGTTGATACTGGTGGTGCTGATGTTTCTACTATCAAACCTTCCGAGGAGTGCTTTAGGAGATTGAGTTCCGATGTCCTCTATGAAGAGGAAGGCAACGGTGTGGATTGGACTTTCCACTCTCGCTGCAAAGTGAGAGAGAAGGTTTGTGCCATGTCGATCGACCATGAGAATTCGATTTATGCTGCTAGTATTGAACTCCTCGAGTAGCTAGAGTTGGAGACAATGCCGCATCCACATCCGTGCTAATTGGTGTGGTATAACGGCGTGCTCAAGATCATGGACTAAGTCAAGGTATTTTTCGCGTTGGGTGCTTATTCTTGTGATGTGGTGTGCGAGGTTACTCCAGTGCCTATGGTTGTGTGTCATCTATTATTGGGAGGGTTGTGGTGCAAGGAGTAAGGCCTAACTACTTGGAATTGGCACACCAAAGGATGTACTTTCATATGGAGAGGTAGACCAATCCGCATGCTTTCCACAGATGTGCAACTGATTCAAAATGAATGGCGAGCAAGGCTGTTGCAAAGGAAGGCACGAGAAGAAGCTACATGTCAAGCGGATGCCCAAGAGAAAAATCTTTCTTTGACCGTAGCTCAAGAAGAGGAAGCTTTGAAGATCACCGTGAAACCGAGGATGGTTTCGCTCGGAGGAGGGGAGGATGATGCATCCACGACTAATAACCTTGCCTCAGAATTTAATTATTGTGTACAAATTATTTCACAAGAATTAAGTCCAGGAAGTACTGAAAAGAAAGAAGAGAAGGACGTAGTGCATCAAGCTAGCCGGCATGTGGATCAGGAGGTTGGCACTCTGTGTGTGGCTATACATGCAGCGTATGCAAGCAACCAGAGCACATGCGCATGCAAGGAAAGAGAGAAGGTGATGTTTGCAAAGAAAAGGAAAGCATGCCATGAGGCCAAAGGATTAAGAGGGAATTGTGCATGCATGCCAAGGAAATTACCATGGGAGAGAGATTGCATGGCCAAGAAAATAGGAATATGGAACTTTTCCATGTGATGAACGCCTCTCCCTATTTACATGCATGCATGGGCAGTGCGTGGGATTAGGGAGAGGTGGAGTCAAACTCACATGCATGCACAACAACTTTGGAAAGAATTCGATTTCTTTCGTTTGGTGGAGATACATTAGGAAGTTTTGGGTCTCGTATGTTCCTATCCTTGTGTGTACTCGGACGGGGCCCACCTAGTGGCTGAAATAATTCAAAAGGTAAGAAGATGGTGCACCAATTAGGTTCGAGTGGTTTAGGAAATTATTTTGGTAGGTTTTAGAAATTCAAATAGATATAGGAATTCGTGTCGTGTCCATTAGGGACTTCTATCCGTGTGAGGTTGCATTCCCTGTGTATGTGTGTGTTGGCTATTTAAGCCACAGGGGTGCGCCATGTATTAGAGTAGATCATCGATCATGAATTGAGAGTTTAGCCAATATGGCTTTTGGGGAAATCACTGCATCGTGTGTTTGTATCAGGTGAATTCCAATCTAGGATTTCATCTTGGCGTTTTGGTTCCTATCGTGGTGTAGGTATTTACTTAGTGATCTTTGATCTCTGTTCCTCAATCGTGTGTTATAGTGTGCATAGGAGTGAATTTATCTATCCTAGTACAATTTGCATCCTATAATTTGTGCTCCACATATCTAGTTAACAATTACCACCACGAAAGATCGGGCAACCTACATGACTTAATCTTGCCTAGAGGTTCAATCAGCATCATTTGGTATCGAAGCAATGGTTGCCCATGGTGGTGCAGATGTTTCTACTATCAAACCTTCGAAGGAGTGCTTCAGGAGATTGAGTTCCAATGTCTTGTATAAGGAGGAAGGCTAGGGTGTGGATTGAACGTTCCACACTCACTGCAAAGTGAGAGAGAAGGCTTGTGCCATGTCGATTGACCATGAGAGTTTGATTAATGCTGCTAGTATCGGACTCATCGAGCAGCTGGAGTTGGAGACAATGCTGCATCCACAACCGCACCTATTGGTGTGGTACAACGGCGTGCTCAAGATCACGAACCAAGTCAAGGTATTTCTCGTGTTGTGCACTTATTCTTATGAGGTGATGTATGATGTTATTCCAGTGCCTATGGTTGCGTGTCATGTGTTGTTGGGAGGGTCATGGTGCGAGGAGCAAGGCGCAACTACTAATAATTCTTGCACCAAAGGCTGTACTTTTATATGAAGGGGTAGACCAATCCACATGCTTCCCATGTATGTTCAACTAATTCAGTATGAAAGGCGAGCGAGGCTGTTGCAAAGGAAGGCATGAGAAGAAGCTACATGTCAAGCGGAGGCCCGAGAGAAAAATCTTTCTTTGACCACAGCTGGAGAAGAGGAAGCATCGAAGATCAACATGATACCAATGACGGTTTTACTCGAAGGAGGGGAGGATGATGTGTCCACGCCTACTAACCTTGCCTTAGAATATAATTCTTGTGTACAAATTATTTTACATTAATTAAGTTCAGAATATACTGAGAAGAAAGAAGAGAAGGATGTAGATCATGAGGTTGGCACGACATGCATGGCTATGCATGCAGCATATGCATGCAACCAGAGCACATGCACATGCAAGGAAAGAGAGAAGGTGTTGTTCCCAAAGGAAAGGAAAGCATGCCGTGAGGCCAAAGAATTAAGAAGGAATTGTGCATGCCTACCAAGGAAATTACCGAGATCGAGATCGAGAGAGAGAGAGAGAGAGAGAGAGAGAGAGAGAGAGAGAGAGAGAGAGATTTGCATGGCCAACAAAATAGGAATGTGAAACTTTCCATGTGTTGAACGCCTCCCCCTATTTGCATGCATGCATGGGTAGTGTGTGGGATCAGGGAGAGGTGGAGTCAAACTCACATGCATGCATAACAACTTTGGAAGGAGTCCGACTACTTTCATCTGGTGGAGATAAATTAGGAAGTTTTGGGTCTCGTATGTTCCTATCCTTGTGTGAACTCGGATGGGGCCCACCTAGTGGCTGAAATAATTGAAAAGGCTACAAGATGGTGCACCAGTTAGGATCGAGTGGTTTAGGAAATTGTTTCAGTATGTTTTAGAAATTCATATAGATATAGGAATTCATGTTGTGTCCACTAGACACTTCAATCCGTGTGGGCCTACATGTAACATCCTGGTTTTTGTTGCCTTTTTAAAGTTTTTAAAATAAAAATTACCATTAAAATTTTTCTCAAATTAATTAAAAATTAATTTAAAATTTTAGAAATAAAAAGATTTAATATGAATAAAATAGTTTGTACACAAGAAGTGGTTTAGGAGGGTTGTGGTGCGAAGAGCAAGGTGCAACTACTCGGAATTGGCACACCAAAGGTTGTACTTTTATAAGAGGGGTAGACCAATCCACATACTTCCCATGGTTGTGGAACTAATTCAAGATGAATGGCAAGCGAGGCTGTTGCAATGGAAGGCACGAGAAGAAGCTACATGTTAAGCGAAGTCCTAGGAGAAGTATCTTTCTTTGACTGCAACTCAAGAAAAGGAAGCTTTGAAGTTCGCCATGAAACCGAGGATTTCATCTTGGCGTATCGGTTCCTACAGTGGTGTAGGTATTTACTCACTAATCTTTCATCTCTATTTCTCAATCTTGTGATGTGGTGCGCACAGGAGTAAAATTATCTGTCCTTGTAAGAATTGCATCCTATAATTTGTGCTCTACATATCTAGTTAGGAATTATCACCATGAAAGATCGGACGACCTACATGATTTAATCTCATCTCAAGGTTTGATCTACATCAATAGCTAGTGTATATGTGGGCGCAGAGTATGGTATCAAAAGGATCCATGCTCACAGGGACTAGGTAATTAATATTATATCGTCTAACAATTAAATAAAATTTTTAGTAACTTACCTCCTAACTATCTGAACCTTGTGCTGAGCCTCATGCCTGCTCATTCATGCATGCCATAGTCTGCTTGTATGTTTTGTTTGGTCTTTTTTAGAAAGAAATATTTTGTTTGGTCTGGAAGAAGAACGCGATGCTTGGAGGTGTCGTAGCCGGATATTTGGTGTTTGCAGCAAACCACAACCTTCTGATCCAAATACTCAATCATCAAAATGGTATAAGCCAAAATCACTTGTGGCATTGGATAGATAGCGAAGAACTCATATCATGTAATCTGACATATTCCATCTAGAACATAAAACTCAACAAACCACGCTTATTGAAAGAGCAACTTACACATGTGGCCATCATGTACATCAAACTGTCGGCTTCAAAGGTAATTTAATTCGATGACATGATTGAAATTGCACATGTAAAACTGTCCAATTTAAAGGAACTCTCATGCTGTTAATGGAATATAAACTACAATAGACCCCTCATATCGAGCTATGGTAACTGAACAAATATTGTGATATCCACACAAAATCAAATTCCTTCTTGCACTTAAATTCTTCATCTCAAACTGATATTGGAGCAAAACCTTCATTTTCAAATAGCAAAACTCCGGAGAGCATCATGCTAGCTGCCATCAGGGTGTCATCAAATTCCTGAGAATTAATGTTGCCAAAACCTCATAACGGTCACATAAGCGATCCAAAGTGCAACATATCCAAATGGTGATTGAAACACAAAATTCAGTTGTCCACACAACCGATGATACGGCGTGGCCCGATCTTGTGATGACAATCAACGAACGATGAACAAAGATAATTTGAAGATAAAATCCAATTTGAAATTATAGCAACCTTGCATCTAGCACAAAACCTCGACAATAGCAATTGAATTAAAACCTTCACAAGGAAATCAATCCACACAATCAGCACGTAGTTGGAGTATGACTTGAGTAATCATGACCAATCAATTCTAGCAATTCTCTAAAGAATTAGTAAGAACATTGTTTAGCAAGAACTAGAAAATAAGCAAACACTCCATGAGCAAAATATCTATTTTCTATATAAAACCTAAAATAATTTTTCCCCCTATTACATGGGGCGCACCCCTCGGCTTTATAGCATTTCTAAGACAAATAGCAAGAGTTGGGCTCCAATACGAACATATTAATTTTTGCCGCCACTTTGTTTTGAAGATAGCGGTCAATCCGTGTAGTTTTTGAGGCTAGGGTCTTATCCATTGTGTAGGTCTTGAAATAAGCTTTCCAATGAGTAAAAAGAGCATATGAATTTAACTCCATTTGCAAAAGTTATAGGCTTTTTAATGCAGCCCTGCTGACTGCTCCGAACTGAGTCCAAATTGATTTTGGAACTAATTCTGAATTTGAAGTTGGATGGGCTTGAGTTGGATCTGAAAGTTTGGAAATATTATCCAAAGTACTTGGGGGCTTGGTGATGATTTTGGCCTTCATTGCCATATTGAACTTGGGCTTGAACTTGGTGGCCGAAAGAAAGAGTTAGCCCACAATGCTGCAGCTTGGATTTGGGCCTCCATATCTTCTCCTTTTTTTTCTTTCTTTTCCACGCACCATAGGTTTCTTCTTGTATGCAACCTGCATGTCTCCTAGGCTCATGCGGCTAGCACCACTCTCCTTGACCTTTGTGCTTGTATTGTGTGTCCCGTCCTCCCTCACCTCCTATTGGACAAGTTCTTTTGATTCACTACACTCACAAATACAAAGACAAGAAATAACTTGTGGAGAGTGATTAGAAGTTAGTGTGATCATTGGGATGTCCTCATCAACTGACATTGATTTTTTTCAAAGTCTCCCCAATCAAGTGTAGCCCAGATTATGTTGGAAAACTGCAACTTTGCCTTAGCCTCCACATGTGCAGCAGTAGATAATGCCGTAATAACTTGTGGAAGATGATGAATTATTGAATAAATCGCCAATGATTAATCCCGTGTGGATGCTACTGATAATATGCACAATGACCTAAATTGTAATGAACCCCACCTCCAATAAAAATATATAGAGCTAACGGCACAACTTTGACGAAGATGGTGCGGTACGACGCTAGGATATGGCGTTGGGCAGTGCGGGCGATGGTGTTGGTGAAACCTAGCACTAGAATAGTCGTCGGATTGAGCACAGGTTGTCGGACCCTGATTTTTCAATCCAGAATCCCCTGTGATTCACTGCACTATTCTCTGGAACAGTAGATAATGCACATAGGTACATTGCTATATCATCTCATACATCGTATAAAGCATAATAAACCATAATATTACATAACCAAGTTGGAAATACACCGGATCGGATGATAGTTTTACACAAGGGCCGAACAGGCCAAATATTCATAATACAAAAGACAGTAGCGGAACCAAAAGCCAAGTAAGACCATGATCCACAAGCAAGTGACTGAGGGGTAAATGTGTACAACATATATTATCTAAATCTAGGTAATATATGTGCACACAATCTCCATTAAGTCTACTTGTCTAGGACCCGAAATAGAGATATAACCGCCCTAGTTTCCTTCATCCGCGGTAGGGGCATCTTCATAAGCGTAGTGGTCTTGGGTTCCTATTTCTGATTTTGGTAATGCGAGTATGAGCACAAATCCATCATGCTCCGCGAGCCAATACACAGGATGCAATAATTAACATGCATGGCTTATCAAGGAAAGGCTGGGTTATTTTAGTTGCCATAAATTGCTTTTAAATATATTACTTAGAAACTTCCTAAGATCTAGCAGTTTGAACTCATAACATAATGTGTGAGAGAAAACCATATTAATAGCGATACAGATTTCATTGTAACATCCTGAAATTTCAAGTGTTCAAAAATGTGGAGGTTTTAAAATTTTTCTTGCATTTTGCTAGCACTCAAGTTTCTTCTGAGTATCTATTGAAATCTTTTTGGGTTTTGTGCCATACAAATTAATAATCAAGAGTACCCCTGAATACAAATAATAAAAATGGAAAAGATCATGACTTCAAAACACCAAAATCTTGAATTCGAATTCAGGTCAATGTAATGAATCCAAATACTAAGATCTCGGATTTAAATTCAAGTATTAAAAATCAACAATTCTAATTAGGAAATAGAATTGCAAGCCTAAGATCATTTTCGAGTTGAGAATCAAAACCGGGTGGTTAAGTAAGCAAAAGTGAATTTCACAAATCCATTTGCAAACAAGTCAAGCCAGAAGGTCAATTTAAGTTTAAATTCAAATTTCACGAATTAAAAATCCAAATCAATAATAAAATAAAAAATTAAATAAAAATTCTTATTAAAATTCAATCAGCGTACTTGACCCAATGATATGTGTTTAGAAATTTAGATGCACACACACACACACACACACACACACACACACACACACACACACACACACACACACACACACACACATATGCAAGTCAGGACAAAACAAAATCGACCTCCGGGGGCAAATTAAATAACCTAGAGAATAGGAAAATATCAGGTTTTGGTATCTAAATGATTGGACCAAGATTTAAATTAAACAACAATCAATAATCTCGAATGTGAAATAGAAATGCAATTTAAAATTTTAATTTCTAGATTTTCTTAAGCCTCTATATTTCTCATTCTTTTTCCTCTTTCCTACTCTTACACGTGGGTCCGGCCCCCACCACCTCTCTCTTTCCCCCCTCCGGTCTTCCTTTCTTTCCCCCCTCCTCTGCCTTCATTGACCGCTGGCCCGACTCCCTCCTTCCCCTTTTCTTCCCCATATGCTGCGCCCGGTCCCCTTTCCTCCTCCTTTCTTTCTTCCCTGACCCCCCTCTGTCCTGCTTCCGCTCTGCTCGTGTCCTTCCCGTCCCACTCCTCCCTGTTCCCGCATCAGCTTGCGTCATGGCCGTCGCCCTTGCGTACGCGCCCATGCCCTGCCCGCATCCCTTTTCTTCTTTCTTCCCTCCTCCTCTGCGCCATGCTCCCCTTTCTTGTCCCATCTTGTGGCAGAGCTTGCGCCCATCACAGCCGTGTCACCTCCCATGCCCTGCAATAGCCATCGCCTCGTCATCTCCTGCGCCTGCGCCAGCACAGCGCCCCCTGCGCGCACGTCGCGCTCCATCCCTACGCCCATGCTCTGCCGCCTAACCCCCCGCACGGTGCCCGCTCTGTCCAGCGTCTATAAATGGGAAATTGCGCTCTCATCCACCTCGTCTCATCCTCCTCCTCTCTCAAGTAATTGGCCCGGGGAGCCTCACAAGCTTGCCGGTCGCCGCCTCTTCCCTAACTCCAGCAAGCCAGCGATCCATCGATTGAGCGCGCGTCGAACCAATTACTCGTGGCCGCAGCATCACCGGAGTGCGGCGACACCATTCCAACCGCCGCCCGGAGTCCTCGCCTCCTACACATCACCGGCGCCGTGCGCATGGCCGCGCCGCCGCAGGCTCACGTCGCCAGCCCCCTCTGGTGTCTCCCCGTCTCGGCCGTTGACTCGGTATGATCCCCCACCACTCCCTCCTGCTCAAGCCTCCCCCATTTCCCTCTCTCTTCTTCCATGGCACCGCCGCCCCGAGAGCACCTTGCCGTCGACCGCTTCAGGTTGCCGTCCGCCAGCCACGCCGCCGCTCCGGTCAAAGCGCTGCCCCCATCCTCCTCCTTACCTACACCGGAGTCCGTTTCATGGGTCGCGGCCTCCCTCTGGCTGCCCCCTCGCCGGCGACGCCACCCTCTGCCCCAAAGCCGGTGCCTCCCCTGTTTCGGCCGGTGGCCTCTCTGTCCCGCTCGGTTCTTCAGTTTTGTGTTCCCTTAGTAGTCGAGAAAGACCGAGGTCCCAGATGGCTAGCCGGGTGAGTCATGAACGCGTAGTTTTGTGTTAGGTCCTGAGTTCGAGTCCTCTGCCCTGCACGTTTAGTTTGTTTTTTTAGTTCTGTTTTGTCAACCCGTTTCAATGAATAAAAGTCAGGGGAAGCCAGAAAATAATTTGTATAAACTAATAAATTTAATCAGGATATAAAATAAGGATTCCTGAGAATTAATATTTGATTATTTATTATATGAAGAACTAATGCATCTTAAGTATTTATTTGAGGTCTAATGATCAATTGGAGGCATTAATAAAATGTGGTTTTGTTTAAAGTCCAAATTTAACAAGGAACCTAATTAAAAATATATCCATGTTAAAATTTAAGAAAACACCTTGGGTGTTTTGTTAAAGCAATAAGAACAAAGCTTTAAGTTAAAAGGGTATCCTTACTTATAAATAAATACACGCCAAAGCCATTTAAAATGAAGTATCTATTTAAAATTAGAAAGTCATGATTTATAAACTCCGCCATTAGTACATTGCCGATAAATCAATCTCAAAACACTAGATTTAGTTACTAATGACCGTTGGTGTTTAGATTAACATTCCACATAAAATGACTATGGATGAATATTGAACTAAGCCTATAGAATGTATGGTAAAAGCTATTTGCACAACAAAAGCATTAAATAATTAAGTGATCCAAAAGCTAACAATCTCAAGTGTGACTGTCATTCCTATATCTTTAAAAGGTCAAGAAAATACTTTCACAAACAACCATTAAATAAACTGAGGTGTTAAGTATTGATATTAATATCAGTAATCTTCAGAGCAGCTCCGAATTAAAAGGTCATAATAATATACAGGTGCTAGAATATAATAGCCTAGGTCATCAAGCATCAAATAATCTCGCGGGCATATAGATACTCTAGAGTAAATATGTAACCACTAACACGAGTAATTAGGGTCACATAAAATGATACATACCGCGCTTTGCCTAGATAGCTAAAACTAGCAATAAGGCTAAGCCTAATAGTAACTAAAGCATAGATAAAATAATAATGGTACCATTAGTTAAATCTTAATACTAGATTTGATAAAATAATAATGATGAGCATGAAATAACCAGATATGGCCCATACAACTGAATCCTAATTCAAGTTGAAAAAGGCTTAAACACTACAGGACGGTGGGGAATTTGAGGCAAGCTTTTGAGGCATGACTGAAGATAGTTGCCTCAAAATATTCTCTGAGGCAGCAACTTCTGTCTCAAATTATAAAATTGAGGCAAACCATATAAGCCTCATTAATCTGAGGCTAACAGTCAGCCTCAACAAGGAATTGGAGGTGAAATTGGCATTGGCGGGAGCAGGTGAAAAATTCCCTCCTCCTCTCTCTCCTTTCTATTCTCCCTGCCTATTCTCTCACCTGCCCATCCTCCATTCCCCATTCCCATCCTCTCTCGTACAGGGAGAAGCACCTGCGTCCTCGCTGGAGAAGACGGTTTCTCCACCATCTGCTGCCCTCCCCCAGCTCCATGGCGATCTGCAGCGACACAACCTCCATGGCGCCCAGCCTTCCTGCTCCACACACCTAAATCTCTTGCCATCCTTCATCCCCATCACCGGCCTCCCCCAACCCAGGTACTGCCGACGCCCTGCCCCTCCTTGCAGCCAACTCCAATCCAACCTCCCCTCTCCTCTATCTCCACCTCCAGGCCTCCATTCCCCTTCCTCTGCCCTAGCCTTCCCTCCACCCCCTTCCTCTGCCCCCAACCTAGCCTCCTCTCCCCTGCTACAGCCATCTAGTCTCCTCTCCCTATCTTGGATCGGTAAGCTCCAATTTTTATTTTGTCTCATTCTTTCAATTGTAATTCTTTAGGTTGATTGTCTTTTTTGTGGATCCTGAGTGCAAGTAACTTATCTGATTTTAGGTGTACTTGCATGTGGTTGTAATTAATAAATATTTGTGACATTCGTGATGTTTTTGATAGCATGTATGTGGCATATTAATTTTTTTTCATAATTCAGTTACTCAGATTTTTGCTGCACCAAGAGAGTCGACGATGTGTCATAGCTATTGTGGTGTTAAATTGGGTACTTGTTTGCTGGGCTGCACGCTACTGCAAACTTACTTGCTTGTTGTTCTTAGAAAGGTAATTTCTTAACATCACTTCTATTTCCATGCTTGTATATATTGTTAAAAGCTTATCATCTGTTGTTTGATGTTGCCTTGTTGGAACGAACATATGGTATATATTGAATGCACTTTTTGGACAGATTGCTAGTACCTCCCATTACTAACATGGACAAAAGCTGGCTGGAAAAACCTAGGTAAATGTGGGGTTGTGGGTAATTAAGTATGTTGCATGAGAGGTCACATATTATTATTATATATTATGTAATTTAAATAACATGACAACATTAATAGGTGGACAGATGAATATGAAGAAGGCTTGGAACAATTCTTGCAGTTTGCTTTCACTCATTCAGCAAAAGACAACATGATTCTTTGTCCTTGCAAGAAATGCATGAACTGCCATTGGCTACATGCTGAATTAATTCGTGAACACCTAATATGTGATGGATTCATGCGAGGCTATAGTGAATGGTTCTTTCATGGGGAGGGCTCATCTTCAGTTAGAACTAATGTTTGCATGGAGCCACAGATAGGTCAAGAACAATCTGATGATATTGATGCAATGTTAAGAGATGGACTTGGATTTAATTATTTTAATGGTTTAGAAGATGATGGAGACATGGGAGATGTGCACAGTGAAGATGCAGAAAAATTCTATAAGTTAGCTGCTGATGCTAGCCAAAATTTATATTCAGGATGTAAAATGTCAAAACTTCAGTTTATCATAAAACTTCTACATCTAAAATTTTTGGGTGGGTGGAGCAATAGTAGTTTTGATCAGCTCCTTGTGCTTCTTAAGGAGGCTTTCCCTATGGATGTGCAATTGCCAGAAAACTTTCATGCTGCTAGCAAACTTGTCAAATCACTAGGTTTGGGATACATTAACATTGATGCATGTTTGAATGATTGCATACTATTTTGGAAAGAGTATGAGAATGCCAAGAGTTGTCCAAAATGTAACACGTCTAGGTGGAAGATAGAAAAAGTGGGGATTGATGGGAAACGAGTGCATAAGGTTCCTCAAAAAGTTCTTTGTTACTTTCCATTGAAAAAAAGGCCGCAAAGATTTTTTATGTCAGAAAAGACAGCTTCTAACATGCGTTGGCATGCTGAGGGCCGCACTAAGGATGGCTTATTGCGACATCCTGCAGATTCTCCTACTTGGAAGAATTTAGATAATAAATTCCCGATATTTGGTGCTGATAGTCGCAATATTAGACTTGGGTTAGCTACAGATGGCTTCAATCCATTTGGAAATATGAATGTTAGTCACAGCACATGGCCTATAGTTTTAATTCCTTATAATCTGCCACCATGGTTGTGTATGAAACAACACAATCTTATATTATCTTTGCTTATTCCGGGGCCAACACAACCAGGAAATGATATTGACGTGTATTTTGAACCATTGGTGGATGAGCTTGTTGAGATTTTTAATGAGGGTGTAAAGACATATGATGCCTCTATTAATGACTGGTTTCAGTTACGAGCTGCTATTCTTTACACTATTACAGATCACCCAGGGCTGGGATATGTGTCTGGCCATCCTACATCTGGAAAATTTGCTTGTCATCACTGTCACTTGAATACTTGTTCTCTATATTTGAAAAAGGGCAGGAAAACTTGTTACATGGGACATCGTAGGTTTCTCCCAGAAAACCACAATTTCCGGTTTGATAAAAAATCATTTGATGGAGAAGGTCAGTTGAATGGCATTGATTTTGCTCCATATATTTTTAAGTCAGAATTTTACATTGCCTAAATCTTCTAGGATTCGTTGAGAAGGGTTGGTGGTAAATATTATGCACAAGAGTTAGAAGAACATGCTGGCAACCGCAATACTACCAAGCCACCAAGGATTGCAAACAATCATTCACAAGCAAGAACAAGCAATAAGGTCACAAGTAAACGCTCTAATGTTCCAGCTACAACAACTACAGTTTTTGCTGAGGTATATGTATATATATGTTAAGTCATTTAGGATGAACTGCTTACCTAAATGCATATGAATTGATTTACACAAGTAAAAAAGGTTGGAAAAATGTCAGTAACATTTATAATATGCAACAGGGGGTACAAAAGTAAGTAGCTAATTATAATACCAGTAGGCCTACTGAGACCGGAGGTGCCAACAAGGGAAAAAGTGACCACTCAAGGGTTAAAAAGGCAGCAACAAAAACCATTCAGGTTTGGGAAAATTTTGTTAATTCAGTTGGATCTGTTATGTAAAACAACATCATCTATTATATTTTTCAGTCTAATATGAGGTGTCCATATGGTCAAACAGGTTGGAAACGATGTATTTCTTAAAAGAACTGTGCGGCCATATAATCGTATTGCTAAAGCAACTGTTGAAAGCCAAGACCCATCAGAAATGGTTGGAGGTACAATTCTGGGAAACGAGTGCTACAAGTAGTCATAGACAATCCCATATTTGGAGATGCAGAACTGTTTCGACCGTGCAAAAATCTGAATTACATCAAGGATGCTATTGGTCATATCATTGCTTGGCCAATCCACTTGGTATGTCCTTTTCTTAGCTTGTTTATGTGTATACTTTGTTTACCTAGAAAATCTAACATGTCAAATGAATGCTCACAATTAAGGTTGAAGAAGTTCCACCCAGGCAGAATGGTGAAGTAATAAAAACAGGTACTTATGTCATTATGTTGCATATAAAATATTTAGTGCTTAGGTATGACATAAAAATTATTTCACCATCATGTGATCCATTGAGCGAAATATAGATAGATAAAATTATAAATAGAAATGAAACATGAACTGAACTATGTTGTTTATAAATAGAAATGAAACATCCTGTGATTCATACAAACAACTGTAGCTACTTTCTTGATCCAAATGTTTTGGATTATTTTTTGTTCCTGATATTTTTGTATTAAGCACTGACCTGATCGAATTTTGTAAATTTAATTCTAGGTGGTCGGGTTTCTCTTGCGCCACCAGGCACAACCATGCAAAATTGGCGACAACTTCTGTAAAGATGACAAAATATGTGCCCGTAGCTACTATATGGTTGATCATTCATGAGCAGTTACTGTCTACTCTTTTGAGAAGTTTACTATCTCAAATTTTGTATAGATGATATATTTTATTAGCCCATAGCTACTATACAGTTGATGGCTCAAACATGTGTCCACTGACTAGCTATACTATTGAGAATTTTACTATATACTGTATGCATAGTTGAATGCTACATTTGTCAACTGATGGAGAGGACCTTGTGGAGACTAAATGAGATGCTATATATTTTCTCCTCAATATGCATGTGTGGCTGTGATGTTTTAATCTATTGAATGAAGAGATTTGGAGGCTATATTTGTTACTGTTTCAATTATCTTGTGTGCATAGTGATGAGATGTATGTGTTTGATAATAATTATTGAGAAAAATATATTTATATGCTGAAAATAATTGTAATTTGATGCTTGTAACGTTGAGGCAGCTTATAGTTGCCTCAATTCTTTTGAGGCAGACATTGCAGCCTCATGGCTAGTCGTCCTAGCTGAGGCAGGTAATCTGCCTCAATCAAATTCTGAGGCACACCGTGTCAGCCTCAAATTTAGCTTTTAGAGGCTAACTCTAGTGGTTGCCTCAATATGCTTATTTTGAGGCAAGGGTATCCGAGGCAGGCTGTGTTAGCCTCAATATATATTCTGAGGCTGATTTTTCTACATTTCGAGGCTGATTAGCATGCCCCAAATTCCCTACCGTCCTGTAGTGAAAACTGAGGCTACATAAAATGACACCCCATAAAGTGCTATACACCTAGACCCTAAAATTAATTTGGTAAGCCAAAATGACCTGAATATTAGCGCTCGACAAAAACAAAGCTCAGCTAAAACTTGTACACCGAATCAAGGTCTAACCTAGCTCATGGAACTTCCTTGATAAATGTAAATAAATTAAAAGAAAGTCATCAAGCAAAAGGTCAAGCCTCGCTTTTCCCCAATCGGCCATGTCTGGCCACCTTCTTTTCACAAAAGCAAATAATTCCTATAGGTACATCTTCACTTTTGATCTCTCGTATTTCTAAAATTTTCCCTCACGGTAAAGCATTCAGACAACTCATCCTCCTGCTCAAACCCAGCTACCGCTGTGCTTGCAACATACTAACCTAAATCATCCTTCTATTCTCAAATCATAATAAATGCATAATTTAAATTAAATCAGGTATTTAAAGTGATTGGATCTATTTGGGTCTTTTGAGTTATTTGCTTTTGCTTGTGTTCAGTCTTTAGCGCGTAATTAGAAACTGGAGTTCTGAAGATTCTAAGAGCTAATCGAGAGCAAAATCAAAGTAAGGACGAAGACCGGGGACTAAAGGACCATTGCATGAGACAGCTTCGAGTGAGCTCAAGACCGCGGTAAACCGCGCAAGGCGAGTCAATACTTTGATCATGTTGAACCTACATTTTCTGCAAATTACTTTTGTTTAAGTTATCAAATTGCATTCTGTTAATTTATATGCAAATACATGTTTAATTTAGAATTCTAGTTAAATGCCTATCATCTAACTTGATTAATATTGCCCCTCCTTTGGAATATTTGAACATGAGAACCTTGCCGCCCTAGCAAAATTATAATAGTAACCTTTTGAAAATAAGTCCATAATTATATGCCATGCTTAGTTTTGCTTAGATACTTGTGGGAGTAAGAACGTCCAAGCATCACTTTAATCATGAGAAAATGTGGTTGGGCAGTCATGGTGGTAATGACTGGAATATGTTGGTATGATTATTTTATGTTCCCAAAAACCTCAACTTGCTTACTTATCTGGGCGGATGGTTCGAGGGTGTGTGTGAGTGGTGCAGTGGAAGCACAAAGTGGTTAGTGGTAGAACCGCCCAGATAACCCTAAGGACCGAATCTTGTGATGACCTCTCAGTGTACAACAAGTACAACCACAAGCTGGCAAAATGTAGGCAGAGCTAACTAATTTGCATCGACTTAGTAAGAGTTGCGCCGGTGTGACCACGGGCGGGTAGAGGATGGCCACATCCTCCGACGTGACGGCGCAAGAGGGGGCTTCTGAAAGGGTGGTCGTACCCCGAAGGAAGTGGAAACCTTAACGGACGTAACTCTGCTAGGACAAATGCATTGTAAAGGTCCTGTGATAGTCTGCTCAACCGCATGGCTAAGGAATTATGTGGGGCAACGAGTGGATTTATCTCTTGTGGGTAAAGTGTGCAAACTCTGCAGAGTCGAAAACTATTCGAATAGCCATGCCCACGGTCAAGGGCAGACATGGGAACTTAACTAGATATAGTTCTATTTCAAAAACTTTGTGGGTGGAATTGGTAAAGTGGAGGGCAGAGAAAGGCCCTTATTTGTGTTGCCCTGGGTGTCGCCCCAGTGATAAGTTAAGTGGTTATGACGCTGAAAGGTTAAGCATATGGTGCAGAGGCCATGTAATGGTGGATGGAATCTGAATCACTATTAATATTGCATTCTTTCACAACTTATGTTTTGGTTCAAACTGCTAGGTCTCAGGAAATTTCTACGTATTGTATTTCGAAAGCAATTTATGGCAAATAAAATAACCCGAGCCTTTCCTTGATAAGCCATGCAGATTATCTAATTGCATCCTGTGTATTGGCTCGCGGAGCACGGTGGTTTGTGCTCACAATCGCTTTCTCAACAAATCCAGAATCAGGAATCAGAACACTTCACCTCAGCAACACGTTGTACACGATGGCAGAGAAGATGAAGATGTCAAGGGCTAGGTCGCGAACCTCCAGTTAGCTGCCTGTGGGTATGTCCTGAGGGTTCCACCTGTGTGCTTAGTTTCCGCTGCTGCATTTTATTGGTGTCGGCCTAATCGGCCCATGTGTAAGTCTTCTATTATATTTATGCTTCTGCATGATATATAATTTGATATTCATTTCTGTATCTGTGAGCACTATCTACTGATCCAGGGAATAGTGCGGTGGAATCACATAAGATTCTAGATTGTAAAATCTGGGTCTTACATTCATCCACCGTTACATGGCATCCACACCGTATACTGACTTCTCAGCGTTATATCCGCTTACCCTATCACTGGGATGACACCCAAGGCAACAAAAATCAGGGCATTTCTCTGCCCTTCATTTTTTCCATTTCCACCCACAAAGTTTTTGAAATAGAACTATATCTAATTAAGTTCCCATGTCCTCTCTTGACCGTGGGCACGGCTATTCGAATGTTTTCACTCTGTAGAGCTTGCATACTTTACCCACAAGAGACGACCCGCTCGTTGCCCCACACGATTCCTTAGTCATGTGGTTGAGTGGACCATCACAAGGCTGTTACAATGCATTTTTCCTAGCAGCGTCACGTCCGCTAAGGTTTCACTCCCTTTGGGGTATGAACACCCTTCCAAGAGCCCCCTCTTGTGCTGTCACGACGGAGGATGTGGCCATCCTTTGCCCGCCCGTGGTCACACCGGCGCAACCCATATTAAGTCGATGCAAATTATTTAGCCCTACCTACAATTTGCCAGCTTGTGGTTGTACTGTTGTACATTGGGAGGTCATTACAAGATTCGGTCTTTAGGGTTATCTAGGTGGTTCTACCACTATCCACACTCTCGTGCATCACTGCACCACACCCCCAAACCATCCGCCCAGATACTTAAGCAAGTTGGGGTTATTGGGACATAAAATATCCATGTCAAAATATACCTACCATTTTCACCATGATTTCCCAGATCAGTTTCTCAAGATTTAAAAGTAATGTTTTGGGGTATTTTTGGTGCCCCCGAATATTTAAGCAATACTAAGCATGGCGAATAGCCGTAGACATATTTTCGAAAGTTCTAACATTATAGTTTTCACTAAGGTGACAAGGCTCAGATATTCAAAGGTTTCAAATGAGAGTAATACTAACGAGTTCATTATTGGGTATATAACTAGCAGCTTGAAATCGGACATAAATTTGCACATAAAAAAACAACAAGTAATTTGATAATTTAAATTGGAATTAATTTGCAGAAGTAGGTTCAACATGATCAAAGTATTGACTCACCTTGATCACAGTTGGCTTGGTCTTGATCGTTGAGGGTTGCTTCGGCTTGTTCCTTCTAGGCCTCGTACGCTATTTTTACGTTGCGCGAAAATTTAGATAAAAATTAGCAAACCAAACAAATTCTCACAAAAAATTCAAATGAGCTTAAAAAATTATGGTTTTGGTTTCTTTGGATAGAGGTTTAATTTAGATGAATTTAGAAATTTGTTTCACTCAATTTGGAGTTAAAATGAATAAATTATGCCCTTTTAAAGTTCTCAGTTTAATTAAATCCGAAAAATAAATAAAATCTGACAGGTGGGACCCACATCAGGTTTTAAATTTTTCTCTTTATTTTTATTTCCTTTCCTCTGTGTCTATGACAGGTCGGGCCAGTCATTGTTTTTACTTAAAGGGGCGGGGCCCACATGTCAGTGAGTGATTTGAACTAACTAACCAGCATTAGTATTAATTACCTGTCATTAATTGTAATCCAACCGTTTTAACCGTCGCTACTATATGCCTTCCTCCTCTAGCCGATGCTCGGCGAGCTCGCCGCTGGCGGAGGAAGTGGCGGGGTCTCGCCGGCCAATTTGGCCGGGGTATTGACCGACGACGACTGGGGGCGGCGGCGGAACAGGGGAAAGACGGGTGCGACGGCACACTGCATTAGGGTTTGATTGCGGGCTAGGGGAGTATCTCGGTGAGGTTAGAAGACTACCTCGGGGGTCGGAGAGGCTTGGGGAAGGTGGTGGCGGGTTGACGGCGTGCAATGGCGAAGGGCAGAGGAGGCGCACGTTGTGGGCGAAGCAGAGGCGACAGGAGGTCCCACAGAGGTGGGGAACGACGTTGCGGTGCTGCGGGGGTGCTTCAGTGAGAAGGAATTGGACCACGGCAGTGTCAGGCAGCGGATTGCTCTCCGGTCGGAGTTGGGGATGAAGGCAATGCTAGTGAGCTATGGTGCACGGGAGACCGATTACTCGGGGTGGGAGACAGAGCGGAGTGTGGCGGTGCGTATGGAGGTCCATACGGGGTTTTATAGATGGCGGGGATGGCTGGCGACAGTAGGGCGGCCGTCCGGTCATGTTCGTGTCAGGCGGTGGCGACAGAGCGGCTCCTGCAGTGGGATTGAGGGTGGATACGGGTGTGACAGCTCAGTGCATAGGCAGCAGGCTTTGCACCACGCGGTCTGAGGCAGACATGACGGGGCGGGGAGCTGTAGGCGGCCAGAGATACTGTGGGCGGCGGCGGTTTTCCTGTTGCGCTGACCGAGGTGACGCAACAGTACGGAAAACCAGTGGGCGGTGGCGGTGGAGACGGTGGGCGATGACGACCGGGGATTTCGCGGGCGCGGCGAGGGGACTAACGGTGTCGGAGCGGCGAGGCGAGGCTTCACCGAAGTAGAAGGAGGAAGAAGAAAGGTGAGGTGGGCCGGGCCGGCTCAGCCAAGCCGAAAACCCCCCTCTCTTTTATTTATTTATTTATTTGTTTATATATGCATATATACATATACTCATGTATGTATATATATATATATCTGCTTTCATACTTTTGTTCATTTGCTTATTTACTTACTTATTTTATTTATGTATTGCTAAACTCATCTTTGCATTTATTTAGTATGGTTCATATATATTTATATATTTTATTCATTACCTTTGTTTATTATTATTTTTTATTACTAAGCCCAAAGTGAAATTTTAAATTTTTGATTGAAGTTACACCTCTCCCTTTGATGGATCATTTTTTCATATTCGATTTTTAAAATATAAATTTCTATTATTTTCATATTTCCTTCTTGGCTTGCTTTAGTTTTATTTTTCATAAATTTCTTCAATTATTGGAACCTTAACCAAAAATTCAAGGAAATCTATTAAAATCCAAATATCGAGAAAATATATTTCAAAATAATTCAAGGGCTACACGTTTCCAAATTCAAAATTTTAGGATGTTACACAGGTCGACACTCAGTATGGAGTCAAGTCGTTAAACGAAGTTAAGGCAAGTCGAAATTGTTGAGTTGGAGTTGAATATTGGTACACTATTGTGTACATGTAGCAGTGTAGCAGGGCAATGTCTTCAAAATTTTTTGGTAGCCTTCTTACGGTGCACGCAGCAATTTTTGCTAAAAAACCAACAAAAAATACTCCAAAAACAAGCCAGCAACAACTTAGATGCCTTCTACTCGAGTTCTGAGCCTTTGCTTTTTCTTTTGCTGGCTAGAGATTGGGGATGCAAACGGATTAATACGGATGGATAATGTCACTACCATATTTGTTTTCTCAGATGTGGATATGAATACAGATACATCAGATACAAATACAAATACGAATAATATCAAATACAGAAACAAAGTGAATACGAATCAAAATGAATACGGTCACAAATATTTATCGGAACATGAAAACCCTTTAAACTATACATCCAAAATCAATGAAAATACATAAATAATTTATCTTGTCAAAACATTCATGAAATCTAAACAACATAAGTATTTTCATCCACAATAAAATATACTTGGTAGTCGATTAGTATATAGCATAAGTACCAACAACGTACAATTCATAGAGTACACACGATAGCAATTTGAACAAGTATAAGAACATAGCATAAGTACTAATACACATACTATTCAGGCTTGGATGCTCTTAATTTGTTCCAAGCACTTAATTTGTCTGCCTTGTGTTTTCTTCTTCTTTTTTCCTTTTTGGTGGCAATCTCATCATTATGAATGATTATTAATGGTTTTCTACGGTTCAAATGGAATTAACCAAAATATTTGGGTATTTAAATATGTTATGGATCGGTCTAAACGACAGTGCATGAATGTTAATCTGTATGCATATTAGCTTTAATCTACTGATGGCACTAAATTTATTATAATAAACTTGAGCAATATTTATGGGTTTCTACGATTAACCAAATTAATAGGGTATTTGATCCTGCATTAGGACAATTTAAATGATATTGCATTAATTTAATTGATCGCGTTTAATTTTACTCCTAACCTTTTTCTCTCTCCTCCCCTAATTCCTCACTCTCTTTCTCTTTTTCTCATCTGGCCGAGACTCCCCTGGCCATCTATGGTGCACGGATAAGGATACATCGACACGCCACGACACTAACATAGGAATTCACCATTTTTTCAAAAATACCGATATGATGACACGACTATATATATTTAAATAATAAATAAATTACATATATATATGTATTGTTTTCTATGTTTCCTCATACTTGTTAAACTAAAATAATGTAAATTTGTACTTTGTAAAGTGTATACTCGGAATATGTACCTCATCAATTGTTTTGTTAATCATGGCGATAATTATTGATGTGAATACTATTTCCAGAAATAAGAATTTCATTAGCCTGGGAAAAGAAGAAACATGATCAGATCAGCAAGACTACAAAGGTAACATGTGTATTTGATTCTTGAACAATCAAAGCAATAGACTAATAGAAAGCAACAACAATTGACAATTGATAATAATAAGCGATAAATATTAAGAAGCAACCAAGTTCGAACATGGAAACTTAAATGTAGAGTTCAACCAAAAGCAAGTGGCCACTAGCCAACATAGGAGTGGTTCAACTTAACTTACATCACAAACTCAAATTTCTAATAGCAAGGCTAATTAAAAGACATCATGAGACTCAGACTTCAACTTTATCCTCATTTTCTTCTTGGATCATCACAGCAGGCTCATCTTCAAACAACACACACTGCAACTCTGGTTCTTCAAGAGAGCTGAGTAACCTCTAGCATACCAACACCTGTTAAACATTCAAAGCTATCTCCTTCCACAGCCCACATTCTAGTTGTCCCTGTTTTATATGCTTTTGTTCTTCTTGATAGAAGTCTTAAATTGTTATGCACAAATACCAAATCTTCAGCACACTCAGGAGTTAGTTTGTTTCTTTTCATGCTATTGATATAACCAACTCACACTTATTGGATATAACTACTTATAATTGGGAAACCTAATAACCTATACACAAACATGTTTTACACTTACACACTTGTACACTTTTGAAAGCGCGACTTCCTTATGCCTCCAATAGCCTGATAAAGACTCTTCATCCTCCATGACATGACCTAATCTACCTTAGACCACCGACGCGGTTTTACAAACCGCCTCTCCATCTAGTATTAGACAATTTACTACTTTGATGTGCATTTCAACAACAGCAAGTAACTTTAGCTTGCGCTAAACCTAATCTACCTTAGACCACCGACGATGGTGTTGGTGAAACCTTGCGCTAGAATAGTTGCTGAATAGAGCGCAGGTTGACACTCAGTATGGAGTCAAGTCATTAAACGAAGTTAAGGCAAGTTGAAATTGTTGAGTTGGAGTTGAATATTGGTACACTGTTGTGTACATGTAGCAGTGTAGCAGGGAAGTGTCTTCAAAATTTTTTGGTAGCCTTCTTACGGTTCACACAGCAATTTTCGTTGAAAAACCAACAAAAAATACTCAAAAACAAGCCAGCAACAACTTAGATGCCTTCTGCTCGGGTTCCGAGCTTTTGCCTTTTCTTTTGCTGGCTAGAGACTAGGGATGCAAACGGATTGAATATGGATGGATAATGCCACTACCATATTTGTTTTCATATTTTTTTCTCGGATGTGGATATGAATACAGATACCTCGGATACAAATACAAATACGAATAATATCGAATACAGATACGAAGTGAATACGAATCGAAATGAATATGGTCACAAATATTTATCGAAACATGAAAACCCTTTAAACTATACATCCAAAATCAATAAAAACACATACATAGTTTATCTTTTCAAACATTCATGAAATCTAAACAAACATAAGTATTTTCATCCACAATAAAAATATACTTGGTAGTCGATCAATATATAGCACAAGTACCAACAACGTACAATTCATGGAGTACACACGATAGCAATTTAAACAAGCATAAGAACATAGCATAAGTACTAATACACATACTATTCAGGCTTCGATGCTCTTAATTTGTTCCAAGCACTTAATTTGTCTGCCTTGTGTTTTCTTCTTTTTTTTGGTGGCAATCTCTTCATTATGAATGATTATTAATGGTTTTCTACTGTTCAAATGGAATTAACCAAAATATTTGGGTATTTAAATATGTTATGGAGCGGTCTAAACAACAGTGCATGAATGTTAATCTGTATGCATATTAGCTTTAAGATGGAACTAAATTTATTGTAATAAACTTGAGCAATATTTATGGGTTTCTACGATTAACCAAATTAATAAGGTATTTGATCCTGCATCAGGACAATTTAAATGATATTGCATGAATTTAGTTGATCGCATTTAACTTTTCTCCTAACCTTTCTCTCTCTCCTCCCCTAATTTCTCACACTCTCTCTCTATCCTCATTTGGCCGAGACTCCCCTGGCCATCTATGGTGCACAGATACGGATACGTCGACACGACATGACACCGACACAAGAATTTTTCATTTTTCCAAAAATACTGATATGACAACACGACTATATATATTTAAATAATAAATAAATTACACACACACACACACACACACACATATATATATATATATATATATATATTATTTTCTATGTTTCCTCATACTTGTTAAATTGAAATAATGTAAATTTATAATTTGTAAAGTGTATATTCGGAATATGTACCTCATCAATTGTTTTGTTAATCATGGCGATAATTATTGATGTGAACACCATTTCCAGAAATAAGAATTCCATTATCCTGGGAAAAGAAGCAATATGATCAGATCAGCAAGACTACAAAAGTAACATGTATATTTGATTCTTGAACAATCAAAGCAATAGACTAATAGAGAGCAACAACAATTTATAATTGATAATGATAAGCGATAAATATTAAGAAGCAGCCAAGTTCGAACATGGAAACTTAAATGCAGAGTTCAACCAAAAGCAAGTGGCCACTAACCAACATAGGAGTGGTTTAACTTAAGTTACATCACAAACTCAAATTTCTAATAGTAAGGCTAATTAAAAGACAGCATGAGACTTTTAGACTTCAACTTTGTCCTCATTTTCTTCTTAGATCATTGCAGTAGGCTCATCTTCAAACAACACACACTGTAACTCTGGTTCTTCAAGAGAGCTGAGCAACCTCTAGAATACCAACACCAGTTAAAGATTCAAAGCTATCTCCTTCCACAGCCCACATTCTAGTTGTCCCTATTTTATATGCTTTTGTTCTTCTTGATAGAAGTCTTAAATTGTTATGCACAAATACCAAATCTTCAGCACACTCAGGAGTTAGTTTGTTTCTTTTCATGCTGTTGATGAAGCTATATGTGCTCCAATTCTTTCACAACAAGAAGATAAGGCCGGTTGGTTAACCAATTTGAGAGCCAAATTTTGTAGCATAGGTACAGATTGTCCATGATTTACCCACCAATTAATTGGATCAAGGATCCATCTATCATAAATAGAATTGAAGTCATTGAATTCTCCAGAATAAGTGGAAAATCTTGCATATTCTTGTTTCACTTTCTTGAGATCTTCAAGGACATGGAAGAACTTTTTGAAGCACTTCATTCTTATTTGTGAAATCTCAAGATCCTTGTGTGGGGGTACACGGCCAACAACACCTTCTTGGTTGATCCACTTGTCACTATAATATCTACAAATAAAAATGGCTTATTAGATTATAACTATAATATATACAAACAAAAATGTTAGCAAAAGCATATGAAGATTTATAGTTTACCTTGGATTAAGTGAATGTGCCAAACAATGGAGTGGAGTGTTGCCTTTTGCTTAATAACCAACCAATATGCTTTGAACAACCGAGTAAAAGGTGGACTCCTTATTTTCTTCCTTACCTTCATGCCTATGTATCACTTTCTTCACATTCTCAATCATTGTATCCCACATCTCATAAATTAGATGAAAGCATGGTGTGTCGGTGTCTACCACACGGATCATTTCATAGATTGGTTCAGTGAATTCAACAATGTAGTTCACATTATCCTACCATACTTCATTGAGTACTAGGTCTAATGGTTTGTGCCATCCCTCTATTGTCATCTCTATATGTCTCTCATTTGTCACTAATCATCATGTTTTAGAGTGCTCTCCTGATTATGCAAAACCGCTTCAACAGAACACAACTGAGGCAAACCTCATTTCAGCAACAGCAAGTAACTTCAGTTTGCTAAACTCATTAAACATTGATAACCTCATGCCATGGTTCATTATAAAATTCTTGATCATATTAGCATCTGCAACAATCTCAGTTATCCAATGGCACTCATCAAATACTACTTTCTTGTTAGTTCTTGGCATTTTAGCAGCACAAATACTCTTGAGAGCAAGATTGAGCGTATGAGCAACACAAGGAGTCCAAAAAATATGAGTGTACTTCTATTGAACAATCAAACCAGCACCTTTGCAATTTGTAGCATTGTCAGTGATGACTTGAACAACACTTCTTGTACCCACTTTTTCAATAATAGCAATCAATTTTTCAGAAATGTATTCCTTTGTCTTTACCTCGCCTTTTGCATTGATAGCTCGCAAGAACATCGATGCACCCTCAAAAATAGTGAGAAAGTTAATGAGAGATCTCCTCTGTGCATCTGACCATCCATCTGAACAAATGGTGGCACCCTTTTTAGGTCAAGTGCTCCACATATGCTCCAATAATGTCTCAATGTGAGTTCTTTCTTGTTGAAGAAGTGTAATCCTTAACTTGTTGTACCCAGGTAGGACATAACCATAAAGGTTATTGTTTGTAGCAAAGCTATAAGATTATTAAAAATGTGGACTTCTTGCTAGATTGAAAAACAATCCTGTAAATTTCACATAACCAAAATTAGTTGAATGCAAATGGTAAGTTGGATAAAATTGAAACAATGATTAAAGGTTGATTGCATACCTCTAGAATAAAACATCCTTGCAATATGTATATCCAGTTGATTGCGCAAATCCTTGGCCCAAGCTTCTCTAATGCTGAAGGAGGTCCCCTCTGCTTCTTATTCCCTAACATAGCTGAGTCCATGTTTGATGAAGAAACACTAGCACTAGCAACATTACCAATAGTTGATGGTGGCAAGGGTACATTTCTTGGTCTTGTTTTTGCTTGTTTATCCTTAGCCTTTGCCGCTTCATTTTTAAGCTGAATAAGAATAGATACTGTCACATTAGGACATATCTTATATTCACCCTTAGTAATTTTCAGCAAATACGTTTTTACTCTAGGGTAGCTATTAATACTAACATATTTATAGTACTTATATCTTTATTGGAAACTGTTTGATCCGTTTGTAACTCTTCTAGATGCGGGCGGCTGCTGCCTGCTAGATACGCTGCCGACAGCCTGCCTCCGGCTTGGTGCCTCTCTCTCTCTCTCTCTCTCTCTCCTAGCGCTAGAAACGAAACGCTGCTTGTCTGTTTCTGGACTGAAACGCGTACTCCCAGCCAGCAATCCGAAGCCGTAATAGGCTATTTCCGTCGCTCGCTCACAAGGCGATTTCTCTTCGAAAACAAACTGAACCTTGATGCCGTGCCGTGCGTATAGATGCTGTCGTGATGTTGCCTTTGATGCCCCGGGAGTCGGAATTCCTTCACAGACAGCGGATGACAAATTCATATTACACTTTAACATCAGTTACCTCATTTGATCATGTATTTGCAGTGCTTGTATTAGCGCGTGACAAGAATAAACTTTCATAGAGAAGAATAAATTAAATCTTTTTTGATTGTTGATGCCATGTGAAATAATAGATCAGATCCCCTTTTCTTTTCTTAACCTATGTTATACTACTACCTTTTGCGCTGGTGCTTACTTTAGCAATCTTTTTCTTTTGGGTCATCTTTGCGATCTGCAATGTTTGGCGCTGCGTCTCAAATGTTTCAGCTTTGCTTAAGCGGTGATTCTTTTTTCTCTCCTCTTAATAATTGTGCAGAAGTATCAATCTCTCGTTCAATCTCCGCCAATGTTTTAGCTAGGAATGCAACATAGTTGCGTCTGAATGTTGTTCAGAAAAGAGAGATCGTTTTCCACTTCTTATCCCTGTTGCTTTTGTTCGTCACTGTTACCTTTTGTCATTGTTTTTGTGATGTGATGGGTAAGCAAATCACCTTGCAACAGCTATGGTACGTATACAGCGTACTCAGATGTTCGTTTATCTGCCAAGAAAGGAGCAGCTACGTACTTATGCAACGGAAGCAGACGAATAATGGCATCGAAGGCTATGGGTGGGTTATTTTGTTACGGTGGTTTATGTTTTATGGTTTAAATATTTGAATTCTGGTTTTTATAAGAGGTAGGAGAAATAGTTGTATATGATTTTAGCCGATTTACTATAATTTTTCTATTAATTCTGTCTCAAAAATATACTATTTAAAAATTAATTACTATAGATAGTATAAATATAAATCAACTTTAAATCTAAAACAACCCGGCTATCTGTTTTTCTGACGTGCAGAGCATTCAGAACCAATTGATGCAAAATATCCGTGATATTTATCCATCTCCACACGTGTCAGACAATCCTCTAATGTTGTTCTCTGGAGAAAGTAACTGCACGTAGCTATTCCACAGGGGGACAAGAATTGACGCTGTCCACGAAGCGTCCACCTGCCCTCCCCGTTATTATACATTGCCTCATCACAACTATTGTTCAGGAGTAAATATTGCTAGTACTGAATACTCCTATCTCATGAATAAATAAATCTTTAATTTCTTGCAAGAAACAAACAAATGAGGCCTCTCAAATATAATTAATGGAAAATATGACAAGTTAGATAGGTGAATTACTTCTTAAAACCTTCTCTCTGGTATTAGCAACACAATATAATACAAAACATAAACCTACAAACTTTACAAAAGCGAAGAGACAAAGATCACAAAGTTATTTGGGACATTTAGTCTCATCGGTCTAACCGTCGGCCAAAGGACAGTCAACCCACTCGACTTGTCGGACCAGACATTAGGAGCAGTCTGACTGCTCTACGAACAGAGGCAAAAAAAAAACACTACCTATGACCAAGAAAAAGGTTCACTCTTAAATCACTAATCCAAACCAGATGAAACTTGATACAAATCCTCCTTAAGATGTTAAGAACTCATTTCAATCATTGCTCAGAAGATCATAACCAAAATTTTGACCTTTACCGAAAACGAGAAGATTCCACTAAAATCGAGCAAAAGAGAAAAACTCCTATCCGTACTTGCTCATGAGTCCTTGATGATCTAAATGGCTTTGGATGTGTTCTCACATATTATAGCAAACTAGATCACAACACAAAAGAGGAACGAATCGAGAAAAACCAAGAACTCTTCGAAGCACCTCCAGAAGACAAGGAAATCAATCAAGAACACATGGAGAACAATAAAAACAAGTTTGATTTTTCATTACCACGAAGGGATAAAGAATTACAGCCACTTCACACCTTAAAGGATAAAGCTCTTACAAGAGCATACATATAAAGTTTCCAACCCAAAAAAACCCTAACTCCCTCTCAACTAGCACAAGAAATATTCTCTCAACACACACAAAGGTTTATATAGTGGAGCCTCCTCACCTTACACCAAACCCTAACAACCAACCCGCACTTAATGGATATAACTACTTATAATTGGGAAAACCCGATAACCTATACACAAACATGTTTTACACTTACACACTTGTACACTTTTGAAAGCGCGACTTCCTTATGGCTCCAATAGACCGATAAAGACTCTTCATCCTCCATGACATGACCTAATCTACCTTAGGCCACCGACGCGGTTTTGCAAACCGCCTCTCCATCTAGTATTAGACAATTTACACAATTGCCACCCACTAGCTTTCACGATGCTTCCACTTGAAGCAAACTCCAATACGAAGTCCGTGATGACCAATGACTTGTCGCTAAGCCTATACACCTCTGGCCTTCTCCTAGATTGTTTCTACTTGGAACGACCCAAATCCAATGGCATATCACATGCATGTACTTGCCTTGTCACGATCGTTACTTTTCTCCTGTGCTTTTTCACTTGAGATGTAGCTTCACTCGGATTTACACGACTCTCCATGGCCTTGGCCTCCTCCCCTAGCCTTCGTCTTGCCATTTACCACCAACAATTACCAAGCACCATGCACATCAAAGAACAAGCAATCGTCCTGAGTATAAGCGACATGCACTTGATTCTCATTAGCAAACGCCACATGGAACTCAACCATGATTAATATAATGCATGGACTCCAACCATGACTAACACTTACAAGGACTTTCAAAAGCTCCTAGAGTAATAACACAAATGAAACAAAACTCTGCTCACTCAACTCAGCTCAAGTCGATCTAACCGCCAACCAATGATCGGCCTAACCGTCCCAGTCAACCTTGGTAAAACCCTGGAAACAGGGGAGCCGGTCTGACCGTGGCAACCATATCGGGCAGATTGCTCAACACAGATCCAGTCGGACCACATCATTTGGTTGGTCGCACCGCTCTCAAATCCTTCACGCAACAAAACAAAGACCTCTATGGAATAAACATACCGCCAACTATAGACCGATACAACTGCTCCTTGGTTAGACCGCAGCCCACGGCTAGTCGAACCATTCTAGTTAGACCACCGCCTACAGCTGGTCGGACCGCTGATCACTTAATAACAAAAACGGATAATACAAATAACATAAAATCAAACTTAAACTTTGATAACAAAGTACAAACAAAATTAAATACTCATCACAAAATATAGGGTGATCACTACATGATTTCAGAGAAAAAAATAAAAGAGAAAGAAACAAGACAAATAATGGGATCATGTCCTTATTCCTTCTCCGTAAACGGTGGTCCCCCGATTGTTGGCGTCCATTCTTTGGCAAAGTGCAGCATCTCATCTCAACTATCTTCTCATCACACACACTATGTCTGCAGTTCTTCCTGCCTATAAATAGCCCTGACGGCCTTGGCATTGCTTCTCAGGCCAGCAAGAAGCAAGAAGCAAGAGCACAAGAAGCTACTAGCCTGCTTACTCGATCCAAAGCCAGAGGAAGTAAGATGTCGTGCTGCGGAGGAAACTGCGGCTGTGGCTCGGGCTGCAAGTGCGGCAGCGGATGCAACGGGTACTGTCTTTCAGCCGTAGCTACCGTTCATTCAACTATATACGTATACACTCCATTTGAAGTATTAATTATGTTATGAGTCTGAACTAGGAAAGACTGAAACTTACAGTAACTACGCTTAATCATGTGCAAATCAACCAATTAATTAATTAAACCGATGCATTCCTTAATTTGCTCCACATACTGTGCTGATACGTACGTATGTACACATACGACGACAGATGCGGTATGTACCCTGATGTGGAGGCCACTGCCACCAAGACCACCGTCCTCGTCGCTGCAACCCACAAGGCGTACGTGATCTTATTTATTCCTCATCATATTACTCCCAGCTAGTTTCATGCATCCTAGTGTTGATTGTTCCATCTAAGATAAGAAGATTCTTGGCACTTACATATGCAGGAGCTCTGGTGGATTCGAGATGGCGGCGGAGAACGGCGGCTGCGACTGCACCACCTGCAAGTGCGGCACCAGCTGCGGCTGCTCCTGCTGCAACTGCAAGTAGATCCTAGCTGCCTGCAGCTGCCTACAATTAACTAATCACTACTATGTAATGCAACTAGAAGGGCTCAAGGCCTTTGCATGCCCTGCATCTGCATGCATGATGCAAGGGTCCTGCTTGGTGCCATGCATGTTCCCGCCGCCCCCTAAATAAATCCTCGTGATTTACACTATATATGTCTTATCTGATGATCATCTTCTTGTCGGACTTTATATACCTACGACCGATCGAGCTATATATTCCACGACCATCTTAATTTCTGCTACTTCTGTACATCTTTGAGATGTAGATCGAAGAACGTGCAATTTGAACAGCACCTAGCTAGTCCTGCTTCAGACTAAACTGCTTGTGAAAGCTGACTGAAGTTGCAAGACTTGCAGTTACTGTCATATTTACATAGTGCCTTGAACTGACAAGAAAATGATTAATTCATTAATTGGTGTAACACCCCCGTTTTTTGTGAATAGAAATGTTATTACCTTTCGTAACTGCCCAGGAGTTCAGTTACGGACAAGAGAAACATCATGCCTACTTACGAATAATTCAAAAGTTAGTTTGATTGAAATAAAGACTTAAAGGTCAATTTTAGAAATTTTTAACGGGCGTCCAAACCCAAAACTTAACTTATATTCAGAAGATCCAAGGAAAATCCACAGGAACACTTGAGTGCGGCCATAACCCTAACACGAATATTTGTAATATTCTTTCTTCTCTTGATCTCTGTGTTGGAGGAAAATAAAGCAAGACTAAGTACAACCAACTGTACTCAACAAGTCACATGAGAAAATGCTATATAATTATTTGTCAGGACTTCCAAAGGATAGAAATACATGGTTTTGATTAAGTAGTTGAGGATGTAGTTTTATTTGTAAACATTTTTAAACACAAAAGATCAATAACTTCTTAAGGAATTGGGGTTTCAAAACTTGATTACCAAGCCTTCAATATTTCCAAATCACTCCCAAATCTACTTATGCTTTGTTCTTGGATTCACCCATTAAACACAGCTTCATTTTTGGAAGCACGACGTACTCGAATACCATTAATCAATGACTCTGCAGAGCTGCCTAACTTTACCCACAAGATTTCTTAGTCACTGCGTCTGGGCTCAAGAAAATAAGACTTTTCACTGTTCAATTCTTTATAGAGCCTCCATCTAGTAGGTTTTTGATCTCAACAGCTCGGGTGACCCCATGGGCCTGCCCGGCTTGTCGCAACCCTATTGTTGTGTGGTTAACCACCTTCCAGACGGACCCACTTACCCCTCCTGTACGAACTCATACTTGGCCTCCTGCCGCCAGTGTAGAGGTTCAATCGAATTGGAGCAACTACTAGACCAGGTTTGACGAATCAACGCTTGTGGTTGGACGATCACTATATTCTTTACTTAGTATAAGGGTCTAGTCCTTATATTTTCACCGAAGCAACTTTCTCCTACAAACCCATATTCAGTGCCCGCGGCACTGCCACCAATCCACAACCCATGCCTCCACCCTAAGATAAGGTCATAGGATACGGCCGCCTCGTGGCCTCTAGAAATCTTTTCTTATCCTAGAACCACTTTTCACAATTCCATCAACAAATGCCAAATCTCTTAATAGCGGAAAAAATTGTTGAGTTTCTAAACTACCCTGAGTACATTATTAATATATTTAATATTACTTCTGTTGACCAACTCGTGTGGTCCAAGTACTAGCGTGGAAAATGAATACAAATGAGTTCTGGCTTTGCAGAACACAAGCTAGGAACAAAATACAATTAAATAACCAAAAAGATATAAAGAAGGTAGGTGGTGTTATCAGGGTTTAGGTGGTGGGTGGTTTGGCTCAACGAGATTGTAATTAGGTTAGGTGGGTTCGAGATGGTCAAGGATGTATATATGCGTTGTATAGATTTCGGTGAATGGTTGAAGGTGTGGATGGTATCGGATTTTTGGGTTGGGATATTTATCTGGGTTGTTTAGAGCTTTATTAGAGTCTACGGTGGTAGAGCAAGGTTGGAAAGATGTAGACGGGCTCAAGATGATAAAAAAGCATATGTGTTTTTTAGGGTTTCGATGAACGATAAGAGCTCGGACCGTATTAAGGTTTAGGATTTGGAAATATGGTTTAGTGGTTTTGAGTATTATCAATGTTCGGTATGGGAAAATAGAGCTGAGAAATAGGTAGATGGGTTCAAAATGATCAAAATGGATGTATTTTGTATTTTTGGGTATGGATGAACAGTAACAGGTATGTACTGTTCATTGCGGGTCTGGCGCTATTCATTCTGGGTCGGTTACTGTTCATAATGGGTTGGTTGCTACAGTATCGGGTCTGCACTGTTTGCTAACGGGTTGGACTGCTATAGTATCGGGTCTGCACTGTTCATCGTCTTTCTCCTGTATGCGGCACTGTAGCAGCCAACCCATTATGAACAGTAACCGACTGTGAGGCGGAAGGGAGAGGTGGTGGCGAAAATATCAGAGGCGGCGGTGAATTCGGGTTTGGCTTTATCTGGCGTCGGTCAGGGACCTTCGAGAGGTGTTGTCAGGCAAGTTGCAGAGGGGTGGCAGCGGCGAGAAGGTGTGGGAAGGCGCGAGAGCAAGTGAGAAATAAGGCGGCGGCGGGATATTTTTGGATGTGAACAGTGGACGCGCACGGAAGGACAGCAGAGATCGCTTGCCAACGAATTTATGACAGGGATGGCGGAGATGGGTGCAAGATTAGACTAGGATTCAAGAGAAATCAAAATCAAGTAAAATTCAAATTCCTTTTAGAATTTTCGGTTCTGTTTCAACTGCCATGTGATTTAAGACAAAGGGTAGCCAAACCGGAAGGAAGTGAAATCAGAATCTTGTAAAATCAATGAACTGCACATGAAACTCAGTGCCGACAGGCATCTGTTCATGCATGCTGCTAGTGCATGCTAGAGATGTTATTCCGCTCGATTGTTTATGCGAACTGTCAAAGCAAAAGGGTACTAGCATCTTAATTTGCCTACACAGCCTTTGCATCTTTGCAACAGTACAGCCACTCAGCGAAACAATGTAGCAGATTGGACCTGCATGTTAGTTTATCGATCAAAACCTTATGGAGCGACAAAAGGCTTCCAAGTTGAATGGGCATGGTTCACATGGACAACAGATGAAAAGGTTTCCTTAAAAGAAGATTTTATATATAAAGAAAAGCAAACTGTGTCGGTAAATATATCAGCACATACCCCTACAAAACTTGTTATTTACATATTCTTGTCAAGAATTTACAGGAAACAGTACATTTCCCTCATTCAAACGAGACCTCGGTGATCATGAATTCTCTTTTTCTTTTTTGCAGCGAAATGAATTTGAGTTTATGAGTGGCAAACAACCTTTTTTGCGAGGGAAGGTGATACGGATCAACCAGTGATGAACGACGATTGATATGCCAATAGCTCAATCTTTTATGATACCACATACAAAACCTCACAAACCGATCTAATATCATCGAATTGCAAAAGAAATGCCTTCGCACAATCTGAGAACAAGGTATTTTCAACTTACACACAAGATGATATCTTCTCTGTTGCTGAAAAACATGAAACCCTAATCTCGATTTCTCTTCTCTCTCGTAGCAATAACTCAACTCAACTCAAGAACACTAAACATGGTGCCAAGTGGTTTTTCTATTTTCTTTCATACTCTAAACATAATGATTTGTTCTTAGCTTACATGGGGGTATCCATTGGCCTCATATTGGCGCCTCCAAGGGGCATGGCCAAACTCACGCACAGCTTAGCACATACGACAAAGGCCAAAACAAATTAAAAAAATGTGATCTACCTGGACTATATCCCTAAGAAACGAACTAAAAGTCAAAACTAACTCTTATTTATTCTAAACATTGATTTGAATTGGTATGGACCCCATCCGGATGCAACTACTCGGAGAAACCATGCGTTCCTTTGTTTCTGGCTTGGATTGGTTTCCCGACTCTTTCTCTGGCTCGGACTCCTCCCTGGCTCCTCATGATCATGGCTCGGTTTCCTGGCTGCATACGGTCAATGCTTGGATCCGAATTGAGAAGCCGGGCTCTTTCTTCACGCACAAGTTAGGCCCCGTTTGGCACAGCTCCACCACCGGCTCCTGAAGCTGTTTTATGCCAAACGGGGTACAACAAAATAGCTCCACCCAAGGAGTCCCTTAAAACCTGCTGAGACAAAAGTAGCTCCTTGGGTGGAGCTGAAAAAAGTAGCTTCACCCAGCTCCACTTGTGAAGTCAAAAAAAAAAACAGCTCCACTTGTGAAGTGAAGCTGTGCCAAACGGGGCCTTAATCTCTTCTTTCTTTTCTTGGCTGGCTCTTCTTTCCTGGCTTATCAGTACATTTATTTGTCTCAATTTCTGGCTCAATTGCCCTCCCATGCGCATGCATAGCTTCTAGCCCCACGTCTTTCTCTTTTTTTTCTTTACCCTTAAGAATTCTCTTGTCTTAGGGCCTGTTTGTTTTAGCTGTAGATTCTGAGAAGTAGCTGGTGAGTATCCAGCTAGTCTTCTGGCTACTAGTCCATTTTCTGGATTCTGTAGCTTCTGGCTACTTAGAATCTGGATGAAAATCTGGACTGTTTGGGGGGGAGCTGCAGATTCTGGGAGTAGCTGCAGCTGCCAGAAATTGAAACAAACAGGCCCTTAGCTTGACTTGCTCCCTTTCTTAGCTCCACCATTCTTTCTTCACGCACAAGAAATAGCCATCCCTTGTTTTCACATGTCAAAGAGTCCAGACACACCGTCTCCCCTTCCCGTGTGCACATGGCCTTGGCCTCTCACGCGGCCCTGTGTACCTATGCGCCGCACATGGCCTCCCTTGAACGCATGCTCCCCACATGGCCCAACCAACCATGTGGTTGAGTCTCATGCACCTCACCCTCATGTTGCCGAGTCATCATGCACCATCTTCCTCCTTGTGCCAAGGATTCATGTGCCCAGACATGATCAGGTGCTAGGGTTTCTTTCTTCTTCCTCTCATAATCGGCCTCCCTCTCCTCCTCTTAGTTGTAGCTTCATGTTGCAAAGCAAACACCAATTTATGATGTAATTCCAAATTGCAGCTTGAACTCACAATTCAATGTAACATTGATACATGGTGCCTCAGAAGGACTTACTAACTTTTATAACCAAGTCCTCAAATATTTGGAAAAGTAATGCCAAGAAAAAAAAGGTATGTAAAAGGGGCTCTATGTTGTAATATCCTGATTTTCAAAGCCTTTTTTAAGTCTTTAAAACAAAATTCACCATTTTTCTGGAATTAATAAAAGCTTAAATCAAATCTTTATTAATGAAAAGGATTTAACATGACTAAATTAAACATTAACATTTGGTGAAAGTATTTTATTTGGGTTCCTTGTGTCTCAAGGAATTTTCTGAATTTTTCTAAGTTTATTTGCTGTTTTCTAGAGCTCAGGAGATTTATTTGAATTTCTGTAAAAAGACCTAAAAAAACTCCATAAGCTAGTTGTGCAAAGCCCGCTCCCTGCGGCCCGCTCCGCCACTGGCCTGGCCACCTCGCGCTCGACATGCTCCGCTCATCTGTCGCATGCCGTCGTGTCTGAGCCGCCCTCTTCTTTAGCCGTCCGATAGACACGTGTCACTCATCCATGAGCCAGGCTACTATTCATCTTCCTCCCGGCTCCTCGCCATTGTGTCCGACCACGCTTCCTCGGCGTCCACATTATAAAAGCCGTGCCCCTCCTCTCGTTTTCCTCATCTTGCAACGCTGTCGCCCTCGTCGTCTTCTGCCGTCGTTTTCGTCGCCGTTGAGCCCGAGCCGCTGTGCCTCGTCGTTGACCTTCGTCGTCGTCTTCACTGTTTGCCTCACCGCGGGTGAGTCTCCGCCGATCGCCATCGTCCGTCCTCGCCATCGCCCTGCCGTTTCGTCTTGCCGCCGGTTAGTCCGTCGCCGCCCGCTTGCTCGCCACAATTATAAAATTTGAGTACCATAACATGGGTAGTGTCATTGGTGTTGGTTACACAAAAATAGTTTTCACTTGGGCGAATAATCGTGCAGTAAAGGGGTGCAGTTTGCACATTGGAATGTGGAAGTTTCGCTTGGGTAATATCTAAGAACTTAACTTTGTGCACCATTGATATGAGCTTTATCGTACAAATAATATGTATAGTATGTGATAGATCTGGCATAATAATTTGTGAAGTCCCAATTTTGATTTCTTTACTGATGTTGTATTGGCGTAAGAAGGGGCAATTATCGACTAGGTGGTTAGCCTACTCGACGGCGAAACCTTAGCAAGCGAGATCGGGTTGAGATGGAGCATTGTAAAAGACTTGTTGTGATTTTCTTTAACGTGAGGATTATCACATCGTGTGTGTATAGTTGTGTAACCTTTGCAGAGTGTAAAACTATTCGTATAGCCATGTCTTCGGTTGTGGACAATGCTCGGTGATTTCACAAGAGGGGTAGGGTTTTCATAAAAATCTGGATGGGTTAAGTTGATAAGTGAATGGTTAGTTCACTGGTGGTTCATTCTATGAATCTTATTTCATAGGTGATTCATTGGAATGAATGGTCAGTTCATTTGTGGTTTTCTCAATTCCTTTGATTATTTATTTATTAATCATTTTTCAATCTTAATTTTCAATCTATTTATTGTATTTATTCTCAATTGTTGCTTTACGCAAATTAACCTTTCAGCCATCATTTGGTAAGCATTGCATACTATATTGCATTCTTTGTTACAAACGACTTATTGAGTACTCTATGTACTCACGGCTATATCCATATTTGCTCAGTTGAAGAAGGATCAGATCAGCAGGAGGTACCAGAAAGGTGGATACTTTGACGACTTCATAGATTAGGATTTCGTTCCCGAGTCGATTGCCTGTGGGCATAATATCAAATGACACACTTATTTCTATTTTTTCACTGCTAGTTTCTTTTAAGCCTTTTAGACTATTATTTGTAAGCTTGGCCATAAGGTCGTAACTCTGATAATTATTAATAATATTTGAGTCTTTTCTTAGTAAATCGTGATGTGGTGGTGTGCACTAGTGTGATCCTATACTAGTGCAGGTTACACAGAAGAGTCCAGATTTGCATATTCAACCTGGACATATGTGCACACCATACACATGCCCATTTTCAAGCACGAAACGAAACCTTTCCCTCAATCGTACACAAATGACAAATGTGCATTCATCGTAGAACGGCAAGGGATTTCTGTGATTTTGTATTGTATGTTCATTCACAGAATTGCACTCCATTTTATGTGTATATACGTAGTTTTGAACTTTAAGCTGCACGGTTCAAAAATGCTTTATGAAGAGAAGAAAACAGAAAGAGCGGCCCAAACCAACTGACAATCCGGACCCACCCAAAAGGCCGGTCGTTCTAGCTTCTTGTTCGGTTCTTACTCGGACGGTGGTGTCCAGGGTTACTCATGTTTTTTTTACGATCTAGAGCACTTAGTTTTTTAAGATATATATCAGGATGAAAAGTCTTAGTTATGAATAAAAAATTTTAATCATGGATGAAAAATCTTAATCATGAAGTCTGGGCACCGTGATGCCCCTGTTATTTATAATATATATATATATATATATATATATATATATATATATATATATATATATATATATATATATATATATTACACCCGGGTGTAATTACACCCATCTTTAATATACCACCTAAATAAACTTGAGATACTCCTTTATCACTTTAGGTATATTTGTATACTAATTATAAGATACTCCAATATGAACCACATGAAAAACTTGTAAAGGAATTCATAGTTTTTAGCGTATTTTGTCAATACCCTCATATACACGCATAAAAAGGAGTATGTCAAAAAAATGTACATACCACCTCTGAAAAATTGTTCATATCACCTAGATGGTCTCAAATACTCGTATACTACACGTACATACCCTCCGTTACGCGAGATACTCCCTACATTGCGAGATACGATATAGGGTGTAATTACACCCGGGTGTAGAAAAGAGGTTATATAGGGAAAATATATATAAAAAAGAAGAGAAATTCGAGTGTATTTAGTGATTTGAAGTACTTATATTTTTTTAGAAAAGGTGCATATGTGGAAGAAAATGATTCGAGTATTTTTATGGTTTAAAACACTCATATTTTTTAAAAAAAGATATATACATAAAAGAAAAATATGAAGATTTCAAGTCTAAAAAGAAATTCGAGTGCTTAGCACTTCCGGGACTCAGCGTCGGCCACTGCCCCCCCCACCCCAAGATAAGCAAGCTGAAGCTGAGGTGAACCCGGCCATGCCCGCCGCCGCCGTACACCTCGCGCCTCTTCCCAAGCATCCACAAGCACCATCAAGAAAGCCTCAGCCGCCGAAGCCCACCGCCTCGTCCCTCCCCCAATGGAACGCTCTCCTCGCCGACCTCTCTCGCGCCGGCCGCCACGTCGACGCCCTCTCCCTCCTCCCGCCACTCCTCGCTGCCTCTGAAGGTCTCAACCCTGACGGCTTCACGCTGCCGCCCGCCGCCAAGTCCTGCGGCGCCCTCCGCGACGCCGCCGCCGGCCTCCAGGTCCACGCGCTGGCCGCCAAGCTCGGCCTGGACGATGACCCCTTCGTCGGAAACTCCCTCGTCTCGATGTACGGCAGGTGCGGCCGCGTCGAAGACGCCGAGAAGGTGTTCAACGGAATGCCGAACAGGAATCTCGTTTCTTGGAACGCGCTCATGTCGGCGGTCTCCGACGCCGGGTTGCCGCGGCGAGGCGTCGGGCTGTTCGAGGAGTGCCTGTCTCTCGGTATGGTGCCCGACGAAGCAACGCTGGTGACGGCGCTCCCGATGTGCACCGCGCTCGGGTGCCTGGAGATGGGCAGGGCAGTGCATGGCCTCGCGGTGAAGTCCGGATGGGACGGGGAGCTGCGGGTGAGCAACGTGCTGGTCGACATGTATGCCAAGTGCGGGGAGGTTGCCGATGCGGAGCGCGCATTCTTCGAGGCTTCTGAGAGGAACGTCGTCTCCTGGAACGTGATGCTTGGTGGGTACGCGAGGAACGGTGAGGCCGCCGCGGCATTCAGACTCCTGCAGGAGATGCAGATGGAGCATGGCGTGCCGGCAGATGAAATCACCATGTTGAGCGTCCTGCCGGTTTGTTCAGGTCCGTCGGAGCTGGCCAAGCTGAGGGAGCTGCATTCCTTTGTCACCCGGAGAGGTTTGCATCTGACAGGTGACATGGTGCCAAATGCACTGATCGCGGCCTATGGGAAATGTGGGTGTTTGGTCCATGCTGACCGTGTCTTTGCGGGCATGCGGAGCAAGACGGTCGGCTCATGGAATGCGCTGATCGGTGTGCATGCGCAGAATGGTGAAGCAAGCACCGCGATCGGGCTGTTCCTTGAGATGAATGCTTGTGGACTGAAACCTGACTGGTTTAGCATTGGGAGTTTGCTCCTGGCATGTGCCAATCTGAAGCACCTGCTCTATGGCAAGGCCACTCATGGATTCATCCTGAGGAATGGACTGGAGAGGGATTCCTTCATTAGGACCTCACTTCTCTCGGTTTACATCCAATGCGGTGGGGAGTCTTCTGCTAGGCTACTGTTTGATGCAATGGAGGAGAAAGATGAGGTTTCATGGAATACAATGATCGCCGGGTACTCACAGAATGGATTACCATACGAATCCCTCCAGCTCTTCCGAGATATGCAATCCAACAGAGGCCATTGGGCCTCGTTGATCTCTGCAACAGGTGCCTTGATGGCTTGCTCACAGTTATCAGCTGTTCGATTAGGGAAGGAGATGCACTGTTTTTCGCTGAAAGCAGACTACTGTGAGGACTCGTTCCTATCCAGCTCAATGATAGACATGTACGCAAAATGTGGCTTCTTAGATGACGCTAGGGCGTTCTTTGATCGGTTGAAGACGAAAGATGCTGTTTCATGGACAGTAATGATCACAGGATATGCCGTGAATGGGCTCGAGAAAGAAGCTACGGATTTGTATGACGAGATGCGGAGAGAGGGGAAGGAGCCTGATGAATTCACCTACCTCGGCCTACTGATGGCATGCACCCATGCTGGGATGTTGGAAGAGGGGTTGAATTTCTTTGAAGAGATGAGGAGTCATTACAAGCTAGAAGTGAAGCTAGAACACTATGCTTGCGTTATTGGCATGCTCAGCCGGGCAGGGCGCTTCGCTGATGCAGTGGCGCTCATGGAAGACATGCCAGAGGAGCCTGACGCCAAAATTCTAAGCTCGTTGCTATCTGCCTGCCACATACATGGAGAGACAGGGTTGGGGAAGGAGGTTGCTGAAAAATTGCTAGAGCTGGAGCCTGACAAGGCCGAGCACTATGTCCTTGCTTCCAACATGTATGCTGGAGCTGGCCAGTGGGATGAAATGAGGAAGGTAAGGAGGATGCTCAAGGACGCCGGTGTCTCCAAGGACCCAGGCTGCAGTTGGATCGATGTCACGGGCAAGGTTTACAGCTTCGTCGCGGGAGAAAACTCGCTTCCTGAGATGGGCGAGATAAGGAGAATGTGGTACGGTTTGGAGGAAAGGATACGCGGAATCGGCTACGTTCCTGATACGACCGTGGTGCTGCACGAGCTGGAGGAGGACGAGAAGGTGGAGGTACTGCGGTGGCACAGCGAGAAGCAGGCCATTGCATTCGGTTTGCTGAGGACAACCGAGCCGGCCAAGGTGAGGGTGTTCAAGAACATCAGGATGTGCAAGGATTGCCACAATGCCGCTAAGCTCATCTCCAAGGTCGCAGGGAGGGAGATTGTGGTTCGCGACAAGAAGAGGTTCCATCATTTCAGAGACGGGCTCTGCTCCTGTGGGGATTACTGGTGAATGGAATGCTGTAAATTCTGGCCGCAACTGGGCATGAGATAGATATCGCACGACTGTCGAGGTGGGTCTGCACTCTGCAGGCAAGAATGGTCCTTGCATAGTACATCCTCCGAGCAGAAATGGTGAGTGGTCATCATGCATTTTTATCCTGTACATCAGATCAGCGCTTAACTCTGCGCGTACGGTCGTACATCGTAAAGAAGAAGGGGCAATTTCCCAGTTTAATCAGTAGCACGTCTAATCTCTTTTGAAAGGAAAAGAGCAATGCATGCTTCCACTTCCACTTGTCCAAACCATTGCGAACCCATCAAACACCACTTGGGTGCTGTACCGTATCTGAACATGCTGCAGATCTACAAATGCAAAGCCAGACGATAGGCTCCTAAATTTTCAAGTGTGAAATACAGATGGAGTGGAATGAACATGCGTTTTTACTGCCTACCCTTTTTGTAATCCAACTAGTAAACCATGTGGATGTCCAGCAAGAGGTCTATATATTGGACATTACGAAAAGATTTCAGTGGGCATTTTCTTGATATACCATGCAGCGATTTGCTACATTGCCCAAGTTTGACCAGGCACTGCAACACTTGACTGAATCATGCCTTCAAGCCTGCGCTACATATGGAGCGCGGGGGGGGGGGGGGGGGGGGGTGAAGTTTACCAGGACACACCTTTTTATAGTTTGGAGCGGAGGAATGCAGCTACAGATTCTTCTGCAATAAACACTGTTGAAAGTATCAATTCTAATTTTAACCTTTATCCATTAGAATGTCACATCAGAGTGATTATTGAACTCATAGATCATTTGACAACTGCAATATCCCATGCATTTGAAGGTAAAAGTTTTGCATTGTTACACTGGTGACAGCAAAAAATAGCATGTCAGTACCAACTTAATTTAGAGATCAGATGTATGCATGGAATTAAATTTCCCATGAGCCTTGAAGCGCCTGAACATTCCAGCAGGAGCTAATCTAGATAACAGGTGCATATGAATTATATTCCTGCAAATATCAGATTTCGAGCCGATAAGATGAGATAGGAAAATAGAATCAACGTGTTGAGCTTTTGAAATGAAACTTTGAAGCATCCGTTGGTAGATCTCTGGTTCCTCTGGCATCATTCTCTGTACATCAAAAAAATTTTAGGGTTAAGTGGAATAGAATTATCAGCAAGCAATCAACAATTGCAACAGGCATACCTTCAAAAGAAAAGCAGCAGAATAATATGCTACCCTTGAGTCCGTATCATCTAAAAGCACCCTGTTGATGTTGAGTGGAGAAGGGACAAACACTAAGTATTTGTTGGCCAGCTTATCTCAAATGCACATTTTCACGGTGGACTGACGACCATAAGTGATTTGCTGGAGTTGGAAACATGATGATGAAGCTAATAACAAGACTGAACACAAAGGAATTAAGGCACGAGATTGTGATGCTAACTGCTTGCACCTTTTCTGTATTTACTCTGTTATTCTCTGGCTCAAATGCTCAACAAATTACATAGCTTAAATAGATACAAATCGGCTGCACATGCAGGCCACTCACCCATGACTACCTCTCATCTAGTTTTTCCGGCCACAATCCCTATGACTCGCACTACCCGCTAGACCTGGTCTCGCTGAGACCACCTTAGACGCCTACGACCACACACACAGGTTTTGAGTCCTTTGAGCGCGGTATTTCGACCACACAGGTCTTCCGAGCATTGACTACTTCAATAGGCCTCCGACTGCTATAGAGATCAAACGACCATGACACTACGACTGCTATAATGACTCTACGATCATGACATCTACAGTACTCCTTCGAGCATGACGTCTACAGTACTCACGACTATGACCGCTGCGACTACTTCGACCATGGTTGCTAGGACTGACACTTCGACTACGGTCACTTCGACCACAGCCACGACTGTTGTTTCAACCATGCCTTCGACTGCAACTTTGACTGTAGCTTTGGCAACTTCTACACGTACTCGTACACACGAGTAATCGACACACACTCCTACAATACACATATGTAACAAGATAGAGTTGTAATTTTTAGACTTTAAAAAATTCTTGTTCTAAGGTTTGTGTGAGACTAATTTCACTTCATATAATTGGGAATTATCTGAAAGTTCTAGTATCCGTCGTTCTTATAATCGCCTCGGTGATTGCAAGAATACATTTACTTACCGTGAGTGAATAGACAAATGCATCGAAACATGGATGAATCGAGTGTTGCAAATTGCTAAAATAGAGATGATAGTTCGCGGTGTCATTTATCAGGTTATATGAATCCAGTTATCTCTACGCTGTGAAGATCGGGCAAAAAACCCCTATATCACACATTGTCTAATTAGATTTCAACTCACCGACCAAATAGGAGCAGGATAGATGCATGGAAACGGAGAAGAAGAGGAAAAATAAACAACTTTTGCAAAATTAGAAAATGATTAAAAAAGGTGCATCAAGGTACTTTCACTCTTTGCGGTGGCATTTAATGGTCGACAAACTCTAAGTTGCCCGTCAAGAATTTCTTTTTCTTTTTCCCCTTGAGAGAATCGGGCCAGTTGTGTCTTGGCTCACATGTATAGATAGGGCATGCATAATGTTAACAACATATTATCAATACGTAGGATTAAAAACAACCTATATAATAGATTATTTATGTAGTTATATATAATAATTTTTTTATAAGAATATAAACGGTAGAAAATTATCTATAATAATATTTTTCACTCTTGTTGATATCTTTACTATTTAATAAGTTTGAGTTGGTGGTTGGTGCATTCTTCTTTCTCTCTTCTTAACCGTCCGATCTGAATATTGAAATCTTGACCATCTATCTAACATCTCTCTCCTTCTCTCTTATATCTAACTACCCCTCCTCTCCACTTCCACCAACAGTTACCATCTCCCACCTCCTCTTCTACCTGGCCTCTCTCGCCCCCCTCCCCTCCTATTTGGACTGTATAATTTTTTATATGCCATATCTTTCTTGGTGATGTAAATCTGTGAAATTTATATAGTTAGAAACTGATGAAAATTAACTCATCATCATTTGAATTATGCCCCTGAATCCTCTTGCCTTTTGACAATTGATCTGCACTAGCTAAATGCCCGTGTGTTGTTACGGATTTAAAAACTTTTAGAACATATTTGTATATATATTTTAAAATTTTTTACCACTCGTAAGTTTCTTTTAAAAGTCCGTAATAATGTACGAATATTCAGCTAGTCATCTAAATTTTATGTGGTAATAGAATTGGGAGACCGACGGCGCGAGGCTTAGGCAACTACCGCCCTAACCTCGCTTTCTTTACCCTAGCCGCCACCAGACCACGCCGCGCAGCCACGACGCATCCATCTTGTTGATCGAGAGGAGGCGGCGGCGGAGGACAGGAAGGAGAGGTCAGAGATGAAGACGTTCGATCCGTGGCCGGTGTTCTTCAGGAGGGAGTGGAAGCGCAACTGGCCCTTCCTCACGGGATTCGCCATCACCGGCTTCCTCATCGTCAAGCTCACCGCCGGATTCACCGAGGAGGACCTCAAAAACTCCAAGTTCGTCCAGGAGCACAAGCGGTGAGCTCACCTGCTGCCTCTTCCCACCGTATCTTTATCACTCGGCCCCTGCCTATTACTCCCAATCCGGTGGATCGGTTCACTGTTTGTTTAGGTCTCCGTGGTACTCCAGTCCAGTCTTGTTCGTTTCCCTCTACCAGATTTGGATGCGATGTCACGTTGGATAACTATGCATGATTTGATGAATATGCCGTTGTTTTACACGTGGGTTCATACAGCGCGCAATGCCCTACCTATTACTTGTGGATCTGCCTCTTCTTAATGTATCGAATTAGGCGAGCTTCTTGATGTGCTGCTGTTTATGACCATATGGCTGGCTGACTATACTGTTCGATTCCTATGTGTTGTTCGATTCCTATGTGTTGTTGATGTGGATATCACTTCCTAAACATTGCATCTCATGTCCTGACCACGCTATGCTAAACGTTTTTCTACTTCAGCATCGTCATACTCGCCATCTTTGTGTTGCCCATTCTCTTGTGATAACGAGCCACACAGCCCCTTTAGTACGTGTATGTTTAAGTTACTGCAGCTGTTTGGATATTGAGCTGCAGCTTCAAATGATGATGCCAAGGTAAAATGACTGTCCTATTTTTTATCAGCAAATGATTTCCAGATAATTCAGATACATGTTGAATATGGTGTTAGTGTTGATATCACCTGTATTGGCCAATCTGGCCATGCCCAGAGTTCTCCCTTGGTTTAGCTGTTCCAGAATTGATAGGCTGAAAGCAAAATACTAGTACCCCCATTTTGTTATTACAAACAGCAGTCGCAGTGTTGAAAAGATACTCTCTCTCTCTCTCTCTCTGGCGTTGCTGAGCTGACCGTGAGTTTATACCCACATCTTGTTCTTACACTTTGTTTAACCTTGTATGCTGCATAGGGTCCTACTATTAGGTTCTGTCTGTATCGCTATCAGGTTACTAACGGATTTATGATTTTGTTTTCTCCAGGTGAAGGAATGGCTGCTGCTGCAGTTCTCACTGAGTTAGTCTTTATATGTTAATTGAATGAACTTAACAGATGTGTGCCTTCTTCTACCCAAGTTTCTAATGTAATAAAAGGTTTTTTGAATCCCTAAACTAAGAAATTTGAGCTTCTCGAAGTAATATTTAAGTCGGATCTTGTATCTCGATTTTTAACTGTGTATATTGATACGTCCTTATGAGCATCTGGTATATGATTGTCTTGCCGGTGTTGCTGGAACAGCCGAACAAGATGCTAGCATTGTTGCTCTGCAATGTGAAATACTGGAGTCGTTGATGTGTTTTATTTCACTCCAAGCTGATAAATGACGCAGTTAGTGGAGTCTGGCTTGCCGTTGTTTACTTGCGCCTGGATTGGCAGATTGGAATTGTTGAGCAACAAAGTCGAGAGTTTCCCAGCAAGGTCTTTTCAACAAAATTCTGGAATATCAATGCAGTTATACAGGTCCTTACAAGTTGGACGTGGAAGTGCATTTGATATACAAATGCAACTTCAGCAATAACAACATCAAGATTACAAAGAGTTTGATCCTCTGCTACAAGCCAGTGCGCACCAAGAACAAACTGTTGATTTGCTAATGCAGCGAATGTGACGATGTCACAGAACTTAGAAAGAGTTGTCAAAGAGATTTACGTAGTCTTCAACTTTGCAAGTGCCTTCTTGCGCTGCCAAAGCATGTAAGTATACATATGTGGGCTCCCTGTGGTCAAAATTTATCCACAAAGTAAACATCTGAGATATACATAATACATGGTTCCCTCTGACAAAATAGTACAGATGAATGAAATGGAAATATTGATGGCAAGGAAGATACCTGGAACATAAATTAGAAGTGCGAGGATTGACGCATAGAAGTAATCAAATGAGAAGTTCAATTTGTTGGGCATTCTGACGCAGTATTTTTCTGATGCCTGTCATTATCGAGTGCACAAGCATATTATCAACATTCAGTTTATAGATAACAGCACATCCTGCGCAGATGTGCCGATCAATTACCTTAAAGATTTTGCTCAGAAAAGAGAATACCTTAATAAATGGCAATGCAATGTATATCAGGCCAACCTCGCTGCTGATGCCAGTTGGGTACATGACTAGAAAAGAGCTATACCTGCACATATTCAGGTTTGATTCAATGTAAATATCCATTTTTTTTATATATATGATTGATGCTGCTTTAACTTAAAACTACAATCTTATGCAAAGGTAAGCTTGGTTGCTTAGTCTCACCTAAGCCATAGAAGCCATGAGGGAGAAGAACCAAAAAGCTCTTTTGTACCGAAGAAAGAATACCTAATAGTCTGCATTGCAACGCCCACTTCAGTTACTAGTTAGGTGTCTGAATGCTGCAGAATGTACCATTTGTTTCTATCAATCAAGCGATAAGATCATATGACATGATCTGCCAACCTATACAACTTCATATGCAGCATACTTCTTTGTCGCCCTTTGCTTTAAAAGTGAAATTTTCCTAATAGTAACTAGCATAAAGCATGGTTTCTAATGTTCTGTTATACAAGAGTATCATGACGCTGATCCATCTCATTTGCAACTAGGTAGTTTCCATCTCAGCTTAGGCAATCTCAGTTTGATAAATCGACCCTTCTGGGAAAAGCATGCTAGTCGTAAAGAAAATAGAAGGCGTGATTGAATATGTACTGCAGTAATGCACAAACATTAGTGCCACTGACTTCAAGTTGACTTAGCACCCTGATGGCTGATGCTACCTTCTTCACTCATGTAATAGTAAAGTATATTAAACTGCGAAAATTTTTATGTTGTTAGAAAAACCTTGAAATTTTACTTGACTCAGCAAAATCAATGTCAGAATCATCATGTTTCATAAAAAAAAATCAAAATCATTCATGCATATATCCTTTCAGTCTGTCAATCACATTTCAGTAACACATGCCTGGCACCTCGCTACTCGGTATTACAGAAAAATTGAAGAATGTGTGTCTATCTTTCTATATATCCAGCAATGGATATGCTACATACAGTGTACATGAATTATGTGATACATATATGAACATGATGCGGGAAAAAAATTGATACCTCGGTGATGGACCAGCTGATGACCAAGGAGCTTACTAGAATGTGCGTCCTGCTCTGCAAGCCAACATGAGGAAGATTAACATAGAGAATGATAGCACTGCATAATTAAGAGCAGTGAAATGGCAATGTGGATGCCACACGCAGGCAGGCACCCCAGGGAAGCTACACAAGATCCCCCACGTGACGAAGAGCCGCGATCCGATCTGCGGCAGCGTCGCTGACACCGGCGATCTTACCAATCCTGTAACACAAATGAGCATGAATGACAACATAGATAGCAAGCAATTCTCAGGCAGAAAAGGGAGAAAACAGAAGTAGATTGATTTTCTCACCTACGAGCCCATGAAGAATCTGCCAAGAACATTACAATGTACGGCGGAGGGAAAAAGAAAACATAAGAGAATCATCAGCTCAGAAGAGGAAGCAGGTAGCAGCGACAGGCAACACCTAAGATCCGGCCGGCCGGACAGAAATACGGTACCTCCATGACGGCGGCGGTCTGCGCGAGCTGGAGAGGCTTCTCGACGGCGGCGTACACGGCCTGGTGGCCGGAGTGGAGCAGAGTGGTGACGGCAAAGTAGAGCACCTGAGCCCTGCAATGCCAATTCAGCAGCAACCAACCGATTTTGGAATCAAGAATTTGGATGCAGCGTGGGCGCCAGGCTCTCGAATTTACCATCCAAAGAAGACGGCCCAGTTGTAGATGGAGAGGTAGGCGCGCTTCAGGGCTGCCGCCATCTTCAATTGGCCGTTCTGGGTCTGACTCGTGAGGATGAGCGGCGGCAGCAGGCTCAAGTAGCAGTCTAGCAGAGGTGTGGTTCCTCCCTGTCTGTTATAACTGCAGTGCCAGTGTGCTGCTAGCTGCACCTGGCCGGCCGGATGGGCGCGTGTCTGCACCAAGGTTTTCAAGGCCAAACGGTTGAAGAAATGAATACCGTTGGGTTGGGTGGGGTGGATCTCTGTCACACTTCAGTATCATCTCATATAAACAACCGTATTCATGGGCAGGTACTATCCCTTCCGGTCACAAATACACGTCGTTTTAGACATTCACACGGTTTTTAAAACACACATTTAACAACTAATTTCTATTATAATATAGTTATAACACTTAATAAAATTATAATATTATAAAAATACTTTCCTTGATAAATATGTACATATAATGTTCATGTATCCAATCTCAATATTTAAAAAAGTTATCGATAGCTATAATTTTGAAAAGTTTGACTGTATGTACCTTAAAATAATATGTATTTGTGATTGAAAGGAGTAGGTAGATATCACACTTAAAACTAAGAAACAACTACCACCAGCCCAACTGCACAGCACAACTGCTACTAGATCATCCAGTAGTAATTAATACCAGCAGCTAATGCCAACCATTTCTATGCTCTACTCGCCTACTGTTACTACAGCTGTCTGTCTTCGCCAACTCCCTGCAGAATAACCACCAGAGCTGCGTATCATTGCATTAAAAGAAGGATGAATAAAAGGTTTGATACAAGTCAATATCAGTCGATCACCATTGGTGTCACAATCACCTTTCTCATTTTTCAGGGTGCTGAAACAACAGGGCTTGCACAATTGCTATGTTCAAGTTCTGAGCTCTCTCCACCAGTACATCTACCTCCCTGGCATTGTATACTCTCCAAGGGCCTGCCTTGGTTCGAGTTATTGCAAATTGATGAGGCATTGCTAACAAAATTAGTTTCTTTGGTAACTCTGTATGTTCTTTAATTTGCAGGACTTCAATTTTTGTATGGACTGCATTACTCTTCTTAATGAAATAACATATTTCCTTTGTATTTATCGTTGGCAAATACATTTCTCGTCTGTGATTACCCTCCTATTGAAGCCAAAAAAAAAAAAAAGATTCAGCTTGTCCTAATCTTGTTAATCTGCTGTCTTAAAGCTTTGTTGCTTACAATAATACTTCCAGTTTTCTTGTCTCGCTTGTCTGCACCTTTCTGATTGATGACATGTTACAAAGTACTGCTATGTGCTCTTGTGCAATCTACCTGGAAATTAGTGTGCTTAAAATTAATATATTTATTGTTGGCAAATACATTTCTTGTCTGTGGTTACCCTCCTTCTATTGAAGCAAAAAAAAAAAAAAAAAACTTCTGCTTGTCCTAATCTTGTTAACCCGCTGCCTTAAAGCTTTGTTGCTTACAATAACACTTCCAGTTTTCTTGTCTTGCTTTTCTGCACCTTTCTGATTGATGACATGTTACAATGTGCTGCTATTTGCTCTTGTGCAAACTACCTGGAAATTAGTGTGCTCGAAATTATCATGTTTACCTTCCTTAGAATTGTTTTATGACATTACCCTTTATTCCTGACAGTAGCTCAAACAGCACAAGTTTCTTCTTGGAATTTATTATTGAAGGATAAGTAAATTGTCCGTTTTTCCTTATCAATTTAGGCTTTTACCTAAGCCAGCCCAGCCTTATGTGTACCCCAACGATCAATACCGGCCCAGCTGTGGAAACACATCTGGATATTCTTTTACTATTGGTACATCTTCCAAAACAACTATCTTCAGACAGATAACCACTGGTTGTCCACTACACAAAGCAACGACATGAAATCTAACTCTTATTCCTTTCTCATTTTCCATAGTCATGGCTCTTTGTCCACAATCCAACACAGCTTTGTGTCTGGCTAACCCATCCATTCTGAGTATAACATTCAAAGTCTAAGCATCTAGGATGATCCAATTGGCTAGAAAATCTACACCGTATATTTGCAACTTAACATCTTCATAACTCATATTAGCTTTCAATTCTGAACCCAGGGTTTGAACTAATAGGGGATACTTAGGAAGCATAGAATCCAAATGATTCTTGTTTAAGAAGAGCTAGAAAACAAGTAAATGTGAAGTTCCAGAATCAAATAAAACTGTAGCAGGTACTGAGTTAACCAGAAATTTACCTAGTCTGGTGCCCCTTGTGCTCCTTCAGCAATAATATGGTTCACGCAATCTCACATCACTAACTGCGACTTAGCTACTTCCTGGGGCTAATGTCTTGGTAGGGATTGATCCAAGATTGAACCAAACAGGTGTAACGATTCCCTTCTAAGGACAATTACCGAGCTGGTGTAACTGAGCTGCTACTTAGCATTGCTTTCTCCACAAGTGGTGCGATGGTGAGCTGGACAATCATCTCGGCTAGTAGAAGGATAGAACTGAAGCACAATGTGATGTGACCATGCCACATATGCAGGTGACCATAGCTTCCAATATTAAATAAGAGGTGAATTCATTTCTTCAGATTTAGATGGTTATAAATAAAAATATGATGCTACCTAATGATGAAAATGTATATTTGTGTTGCTACACAAGGAGGATTACATCAACATTATTTACTCATGGTTGGGGTCCACCTAAAGGGACGCCGACCAGAGCATCAAGACCAAGTCAACATCTTCCCCAACTCTTCTTCAAGGTCACCATGCCACTTTTGTCCAAGTCAAAGCAAGAGTTCAAATTGGACACATTTTGGAATCCAATTCAGCCTTCAGAGACAACACCGATTTCAAATATGCATAGAATTTGCATACAAACACCATTTGAGGTGTGTAAGTACAGGATAGAAAGCATAACTCGTCTACTTTCTAACGGATCTAGTCCCACCTCCAAATTCCTTCTGTATGCATCGCATTAGCCAAAACAATCCGGTGTTGATTTAGCCTGATAGGGCCAACTTCAAACGTGCATAGAATTCGCATTCAGAATCTGTTTGGAATGTGTGAGTACCAATATAGGGGTGGCTGCTGCCTTTAGGGGTGCGCACCCCCTTGGACACACACTTGGGGCCCACACATAGGCTTAGGGTTACCCCCACATGCACACACACAGCCTAAGGCCTTATTCGACTTAATTGGCCCAATCGTTTACAAGTTGGGCTGAGTTCACAAAATGAAAAACATAAGTTCATGAAAGTATAAACATTTGCATTTCTCTCATATTAGGCCATGGGCTGGCCGCATAAGACTTGGGCTTGCATCTCCAAGTATCTTGAACTCTTTTCACTCAGCTGGGCTTGAATTTCTCCTATGGCCGGTTGCATTGCCTCCTCTATGGTCTGGCTGCATGGGCCCTTTCTCCTCCCTCTTGGTTGCATGGATCATGGCTCCTTAGCCGCATGGGCCCTCCTTCTCTTGACTTGTGGCCGGTTGGTCCTTCTCCACTTGATCTCCCATTGCGTCAAATCTAGGAACACACAATGTATTTGCATAAGATAGTATACCATTCTTATTTAAAGCAATAGGAAACTCTCTAAGAAATAAAAGCACCTATTGTTGGAGTAGCTTAGCTTTTGCTCTTGTCATAGGACCTTTTAGAGCATCATCAATAGCTTTGTATGCACAATTCGAGTGGAAGATGAATATGTAATAGGGATATCCTCATCACAATCGACTAGGCTTACTCGACCTAGTGCTTAACCTCCTTCTTTGTACTCCTCCTCAAAGAGCGGTGAAGATTCCTCTCCTTTAGCAACTAAGTTGTGTTGATAGCAAGAGTAAGCACATAGAGTACTCAATAAGTTGTGCATGTAGAATGCAATTTATAGATGCAAGGCTTGAACAAAGGAGATGGATAACTTGGCTTGTTTTGTAGAAAACTAAACTTAACTTGTAAATACAATAAATAGATCAAAAGCATTATTTTGAGAAAAATAGTTAACAAGCTAACAAACTCACACATAGCTCATCCATTAGTTTCACATTGCTTTTCCTTCCCAAGTTTTTGGTTATGAAAATCTAACCCTTGTGTGAAATTCCTGAGCACATCCATGATCACGGACATGGCTGTTCGATTAGATTGATGTAATACTCTGTAAAGATTGTACAACTTTTCCCATAAGATATTATCAACTCATCCTATCAGCTAGTTACACGGTTCCTTAAGCATGCGACTAAGATGATCATAACAAAGGCTTTTAGAAACTTTGCCCTAGTACTGACCCCTCTCGCCAAGCTTTAACCCGGTAACCACACCCCAACACATCCAAGTAGGCTCAGAGCTTAACATTGGGTTTATACCGAAACTCAGTAACTTATCGAGCTAGGTCCATCTCATACCAGATATTTGGTTATACAATTATGGCTCAGTTCAATGGCGTACAAATTTAAGTCCTTAACTGACTAGGACGATACTACCCCCATTAACTATCTATTCCATAATTCTCTCGGTTTCCACAAATCATAGGCACATAGTTCTTTCAATCACCCCAATCCAAACCATTTATCCACTCTTGCTGTTAAAGAGCAACACATGCCATCAATGATAACACTAATGCACCATGTTATTCACAAAGTGATTCCATATATCATTAACCAAATTTAAGTTAGTTTCAAAATAATGTTCCATAGTTCCTAGCATGGCTAAGCAATCTAACCAACCCACATTGGTGACAAATTTATGACCAACTGATAATAACTGTTGTGGTTACAGACCAAACAGTGAATAATGGGGCTATGGGGAGGCCACAAAGGGGTTGTCTGGTGCCTTACAAACCATGTAGATAGTGGATAGATGTTTATGCTACCTAGATTTATCTAAACCAAAAAAAGCCTACCCCCATGGTGCCTTAAGACATATTTATAGCCATGAGGGGACTTATTACATAAATGCACCTATTTGGATCTACAATTGTAGGGGAAATACCATCTTTTCCTTGTGACAGTCCTCTCGGGCCAGTTATGTGGCCTCATGATTATTGGGCCTCTGTGGGCAGAGACCATGTTCAATGTTACTTGGTCCCCTCTGTCCTTTTGGCCCATTGAATCATAGCATACTGGAAGTTCCCACCAAAAATTGGGCTGAGCTCTGTTGTGCGCATGGCCCTTGAGAGCAGGTGACATGTGGTGACGGTTGTCCTTGTAGTCATGGGACACGAGCCTCCACGACAGTTACAGCATGGCACGTGCCCCCTCAACTCTCACTATTGACACTGATTTTGTCCTGGACTCAAAATTTGAATAATAAATAATCATCAAATTAATAAATTATGCTGATAGCTAAAATCCATTGCAATATAAAACAACTAAAGTTTTAATGAAAATTGCCGCGACACACCCACCCCACCACAAGGATCACTAGGTCCTCGACCACACTAGTCTTGGCCACATTGGTTCGATCATGTTGAGTACGTGTAGAAGTAGAAGCAGCAGTGCTGAAGCCATAGATGAAGCCATGGTCGGAGCTTCGAGTTGATGCACCGTTGTCAAAGCATTGAGTCAAAGCGTTGTGGTTGGAGCTTCGAGTCAATGCACCGTTGTTGAGTCAATGAGTCAAAGCATCGTGGTCGAAGATTTGAGTCGGTGCGCCGTGCTCAAAGAACCGGTTGTAGATATAGTGAATCGATCGTAGACACAGTAAACTAGTCGGTAGTTGCAAGCTACAATACCTAGGCGATGGTCGAAAGACCCGTGTGGTGATTCAACTATGATATTTTGATCACGTTGGTCGACCATGATATTTCAACTACGTGGGTTGACTATGATATTTCGACCATGTTGCCTGACTGTGATATTTTGATCACGTTAGTCGACCATGATATTTCGATCACATTGGCCGACCATGAAATTTCGATCACATTGGTCGACCATGATATTTCGACCACATTGATCGACCATGATATTTTGACCATGTTATGTCAACAATGATATATTGACCACACACTGTCGGCCACGTTGTGTTCTACAACATGCACTACATGACTCGTTGGTCAGCCAAACGCATGCATGTATATTTTTTCCTGTGTCAATAGGAAAGTGGCGCCATAACTGCATGCATGCAGAAGTTAAGCATGCTCCAACTAAATAATTAATAGTGACTAATAGTAATCACTAACGGGGCCACGGCTCAGCCAAAACACACAAAAAAAACTCAGTCGAAACACCACTAGCCCACGTCATGCATGATCGCAAGTGAAACTAGTCTTAGCACTTGAACCACCCATTAGTAGGGAGAAAAAATCAACAGAGAAGTTGATGTAACTTCCCTCAAAGCAAACGTCCTCTCTCCCTTGCTCTATAAATAGGGGCAAAGTGTGAGATAGACGAGGGGTGAGGCACGGAAACACACGAAGGATGGATGGAGAACATTTGGTAGGAGAAGGAAACACTAGGCAAACTCTAGGAAAAGGGGAGACACAAAAACGCACTCAAGAGAAGAAAAAGCGAAAGCAACCAATTCGGGAAGAAGGTGAAGTTCTTACCCTTCTTCTTCCTCGCTCCCTCTTTGCCCTTTGGTTTAGCCATCGTGGTATGAATCAATATTCTTTATTTTTTTTATGACTTCCCACCCCCTTGGTTCGGTCCTCTACAAATGGATGCAAATCAAGGTAAGGCATGAAGACCCCATTCCCTCAGTTCGGTCCCATTAGTGGATACAAACTCAAAGAACGAGTGCTCGATCTCTTGTTTCTTAGGTTTGGTCCCTTACAAATGGATACGAACCAGGGGGTGAGAAGTTGGGAGAGTTCCTCGTTTCCTCAATTCGGTTATCTCAAATGGGTATGAGTTAGAAGTGGGCATGCATTGCCAAAAAAAAACACAACCTTCGTCTAGGTTACACTACGCGCAAGCTCTTAACATCTTAAGCACTATGCAGTGCTAGTAGTAATACAAGGCGGAGTAAAATAATAAATGATGGAAGAAAGGAAATACTTTTGTTTCGGTTATATACATGTAATCGCTCGATATTCATGAGCACCATGTAATGCTAGGCATCTGCATGCACTGTAGCCACGACCTTCTCTAAAATACAGTAGCTACGACTATCTGCACATACTGTAGCTATGACCATCTACCCATACTGTAGCTACGACCATCAACAAAATACAACAGCTACAACCATCTCCAAAGTATTGTAGCTACAACCATCTCTATGTACGGTAGTTATGGCCATCTTTATGCATGGTAGCGCCGATACACCGTGCTCGATATACTTGGTTGATATGTGGTAGTCGTAATACCGTGCTCGACCTACCCTGAGCAAGTATTCATCAGAAACACCAAGATGGAAGACCATTTCTTTTATATTTTTGTGATTGTCATATGTTGTATTTTGTTGTAATATTTATGTTGGAATTCTTAATTAGGGGTTTTCTCATGAAGAGATGTAATTAACAGAATTTTTATGTAAATGTATTAATTCTGGAAGTAATGGACCTGCAATACCTGATTCTTTTGTCTTATTTTCCATTAAATTTAACCAACTTATCTCTAATGATGCAGAGATGGGTAGCTGCCTATTTTCCCATCATCAGATTCTGGCATGCTTGGTGGGATATACTTTTCCCCTCATCTTTGAATTCCAACATCAAATTGCAACATGTGACATTTAAATCAATCATGTCACTGAAAATATATACACATGTGTATATGAAAAAGCTAAGATATGGTACAAAGCATACAAAGTGTTGGTCGACTAGGATATCTCGACCACATTGGTCAACCACGATGGTTTTGACCTCGTCGGGTTCAACCATGTTGGTTTCGATGGTGTCGGGTCTGGACTATGTTGGTCGACCATGCTGAAATAAATGTGTATGCAAGAAAGCTAATATCTGGTTTTCTCTATTTGAAGGGATGGAAGGGCGAGTTCAATAATTTGTCACACTGCAATTTAGGTCACTGTGGCTAGATGTGCCTGTGGGGCCTTTTCAGGCTACTACTAGTGCAAGTTCACTACAGACAACAACTGCATCTCTGGCTGTAGTAAACTAGAAGCAGGAAGTCACTTCTACATGTCAGGATGGGTTCATCCCTATCCTATCCAAGTTAGCCAAGAGGAGGATGAGGGTTGCAGCAAAATCTTCAAGAACCATCTCACATGATCAACATGTTAAAGTACACGAGGCTGGTTCCTTTGGCTCGGTTCCTATTGGCTTTTCCAAAGCAGCACGGACTAAGCCTACAAGCCACGAGTCACCGTCAAGGGTTCATCATGCAACACTTGATGAGTGGCCTATATGTGCAAAGTGGATGGTCCAGTGAAGGTAAAGCCATGCAAGCAGGCTGCGACCTCCTCCCCAATGATTGCTAAAGTGAAGGGAGTGGTCTCTCCATTGACACTACTTACAATGCTGGGGCAAGTACATACTCGTCATTGAAGGCGGGTGCTTCATCTACATCAAGTGTAATATCATCCCTGACTGTTCATAAGCTGCTGGGGGTGAGCTCGTTGAAGCTTGCCCTAAGCATATTATGGACAGCTCTTTCTAAGACTACAACTATGGTCGCATCATCAACTTCAAAAGGAAAGGTGGTGGTGTTAGACTGGCCCTGTTGTAGGGGTGGCCCCCACCTAAGCCCAGCCGGCCTGTTAGAAGGTTGTAAGGCCCAACATGGGACATGTATAAGGACATAAATGCCCCTGAGAGGGATACTTCAGTGTAAGGGCATACTTGTAAAACACTCCCCATGTGAATATATATATGCTATCCAGGCCATAGGGGAGGCCCAAGGGCATTGCTCACCTAACTCTCCACTACCATACCACTCTCTCTGTTTGGTCTGTAACCACAACAGCTGGCGCCGTCCGTGGGGAGGACAAGAGCAAGCTTCAAGATCCGAAGAAGGATGGCACCAAAGAAAGTTTCGTCAGCGGCGGCGGAGAAGAAGAAGAGGGACGCGACCAGGCCCCGCGTCAACACCAGAGCTTCGGCGTCGGCAGTCGCGAGCGCGGACATCGGCGCGGGCGCGACAGCTACGAACATCAACACTTAGGGCGCGACGATCGACCCCACCGTTGGCGTGACAGTCGACCCCGCCTCGCACGCGACGATCGACCCCACCGCTAGCGCGATGGTCGACACCGGCAGCACCGACTGGGTTGTTGGGAGCGGTAACGTCGACGCCCATGCTGGCACGGCCACCGTCCCTACACCCGGTGCGGGAGCAGTGAGTGGCTCCGGCAACAGTGTCGGCCTTATCACCGACTCCGAAATCCACCGCATCGGCGCATCGGGCAACCCGGGAGTATAGGCCGTGGTCGCCACTGTCCCAGCGGTGCAGCTAGGTGCGCCGATAGCCCCAGCTGCGGTAACGGTGGAGAGCGCCCTGCTGACGGCCATCGGCACGCTTCAACGGGAGCTAGCGGATCTCCGTGGATCCGTGCGGGATATGCAAGAGGCTCGAAGTCAGCAGACCCCGCCGATGGTCGTGCTGGAGCCCACGCTAGAATGAGCGGACAGCCGTGAGGCCCCTACATCCAGTCGCGTCCCGCTCCGACGCGTGGACCCGGAGTCCCCCCTCTCCGCGGGCCTACAATAGTCGGCGTGGCCGGAGGACTTCAAGTTCCCCAGCGCCATCGAGCCGTACAAGGGCGACACGGACCCTCGGGAGTTCGTGCGCGTGTACGAGACTGCCATCGAAGCTGCAGGCGGAGACGACACCACCAAAGCGAAGGGGCTCCCCCTCATCCCCCTCACGCTACAGGGAGTGGCGCTCTCTTGGTTTTTTACCATAAAGCCGAACTCCATCTACGCATGGGAGCAGATCCGCGACCACCTCTACAACAACTTCCAGGGGAACTACGTCGAGTGCGTCGATGCGGATCAGCTCTTCGCTGTCAAGCAAAAACCCTCGGAGAAGCTCCGAGAATACTTCAAGCGCTTTGCGAAGGTCCGCTGCCAGGTCAAGGATGTTAACGAGACAACCATCATCAATGCAGCGATACAAGGCCTTCGCCCAGGGCCGCTGGCCAAGTACAATGCGCGAAAGCCAATCAAGATGGTGGCGAAGCTCTTCGATAAGATGGAAGAGTATGCCAGGGCGAAGGAGGACGCGCGACGGCTCCAGGGTGACGACTCCGACACCAATCAGGCGGAGGGCTCGATGAAGAACGGAGACTCGCTGAAGGAAGGCTCCTTGAAGGGCAAGCGCAAGCAAGAGCCCTCGAAGGATGCTCCCGAGTGCAAGGACGTCTAGCACAAGGACTCGCCAAGCGACAAGCCCAAGCGCAGCCAACACAAGTCCCGGAGAGCCCGCTACGTCTTCGACATTGAGGGCAGCTCCGAAGACAGCGCCCCCGCCAGTCGCGACCGGGGTCGCCGAGGCCGGGGGCGGGGGCGCACCCGGGGCCACGATGATAGGCTCTGTGCAGAACAGGAAAACCAGCCCTACGGCCAGTGGTGCGAGGTGCATGGTCAGGGTGGCCACGACACGCGTGCATGCACCACCATCGCGGTGCTTCGACAGAGCGTCACCAGGGACAAAACCCTCGAGGTGCGGCCACCCATCGTGGCCCATGTCCAGCAACCCCTGGAGGGCCCCATACGGATCCAAGATCACGGGCTGCAGCCCCAGGAGGGCCCCTTGCGGATTCAAGCCCACGTGCAGCAACCCCAGGAAGGCCCCCTGCAAATCCAAGCCCCAGAATGAGTCCAGCGTCGAATTATAAACGTTATCTCTGGGGGCTCTTCGTTGGAGTTCTCCTCGGCGCGGCAACAGAAGGCCTACGTGCGGTGGTTACACCATGTGGCAGCGTACTCGATGCAGGCACCACCGGAGTGGGCGCATCACGAAATTACCTTTACGCCCACTGATGCTGAAGGCGTGGAGTTCCCTCATCAAGATCCCCTAGTCATCCAAGTCGCTATCGCATGATGCGATGTCAAACACATCCTTGTCGATGGAGGCAGCTCCACGAACATCCTGTTCACGGCGGTCTTTGACCAGACAGGGATCCCCTGAAGTCACCTGGGTCCATCAGGAATCCCATTGCAAGGCTTCGGGGGTCAGCCGCTGAAGGCGCTGGGCCAGATATGCCTCCAAGTTTCCTTTGGCCAAGCCAGTAATACGAGGAGCGAAGACGTCACCTTTGACGTCGTCGACATCCCATACCCATACAATGCCATACTGGGGCGCTTGTAAGAGCCCATATTATACAATCTGGAACCCTCTGTAATTCCACCGCACTATTCCCTGGATCAGTAGACAGTGCTCACAGATTACAGTTCTGAATATCAAAAGTACATATCAAGCGGAAGCGTAAATATAATGGTAGACTTACTCACGGGTCGATTAGGCTGAAATCAATAAATTGCAGCAGCGGAAGAACGAAGCACACAGGTGAGACCTTCAGGACATGCCCACAGGCAGCCAACTGGAGGTTCGCGACCTAGCCCTTGACATCTTCATCTTCTCTGCCAGCTTGTCCAATCTTGTTGCTGAGGCGAGGTGATTTGATTCCTGATTCTGAATTTTGTCGCAAAAGCGAGTGTGAGCACTCCAACCCCGTGCTCCGCGAGCCAATACACAGAATGCAAATAAATAGTATGCATGGATTAACAAAGGAGAGGCTCGGGTTGTTTTATTTGCCATAAAACGCGTCTAGTAGCATTTCTATTATTATATCATATTGTTGTTTTTGTGACCTAAAGACTCCTCACCGCCAATGACATCATCGACTTAATCCACCAAAGACTCACGCTCTTTATTAACTGCTGTCTAAGACTCCCAATAGCGATTGCCATAATTGACTTAATCCACCGAGATTACACTTCCTTTATTGTGTGCTCTCTAAACTCCAAACAACATGTGTCATCCTCTACTCAATCCACCGATCATATTCTTTCTGTATTGGTTGTTGTCTAAGACTCCAAACAGCAAGTGACATTATCCAATTACTCCACCGATTTTACACCTTCTATATTTATTGCTGTCTAAAACTCCAAACAGCGGGTGACATCATTTAATTAATCCACCAAACATTCCCATCAAGATTTTCTAACAATCCAATCCTTTTTATTATTGATTCAACTCCACCAAGAATATCATTGATCAAGCCTACGATTCAATATTATATATCCACCAAGAATATCATTGATCAACTCTACGATTCACCTTTATATATCCACCAAGAATATCACTAACCAACAATTATAATCCAATACTTGTATTATTCCTCCAAATTCCCGAAAATTCAATCAGATCATTTATCTAACCTATCTATTCAACTGGACCCTACTAATTTATTTCTCCCAGAACCCACACTATCATTTCCTATTCATGATCGACCTGAATCCACCAATACCTTTATGTGCATACTACAAACATCCATCTCTTCTACTCATGACCCTGTTTATTCTACCCATATTTTATTTTGTAAGAATAGAAATGCCACTATATGAAATACAATACATAAAATTTCCTGAGACCAAGCAGCTTTGGAACAAAACATAATGTTCAAGGAATATTAACATGATTTTCCATACATATGACATCAACCGTACAACATCTTTCAGTGTTATAGTGTAACATCCCAAAATTTGGCTTTCTGGAAAAATTTAAATTCAAATTAACTATTTTAAAGTAATTGGATTTTACTCGGCTTTTATTTGATTTTTTGGGTTTTATTTCAAAATTTAAAGAAAGAAAATGCATTTTAAATATTTTACTAAAGCCAAAAAGGGAAAATTATATTTTTCCTAGCCTCTCCTAATTTCTAAATATTATTTGAGAATTTTCTGAAATTTAAAATCAATTTTCAAAGTTAAAAAGTATTTTATAAAATTATTAAATTCAAATCTGAAATTAAAAATATTTTTAATAAGTCTAAACTGCTTCCAGGAATATTTTATGATTTTTCTGGAATTTTTAGACATTAAATATTAATTTTCCAAGTGTTTATAAAGTTTCTAGTAATTGCTGAAATTTATTCCGAAAATAAAAATCAAAGTAATCCTATTCCGCCATGTGTCGCTCTCAGATTAAATCAACCTCTCTCTCCACATTTTAATCCTAGCCACACATGATCACTTACCCCTTCATAAAATCTAAAGGCCCTCATCAACTCACTTGCCACGTGTCGCGAATCCGACGGCCCGTACCCCTTCACTAACTCTCACTCTCTATGACACATGGGACCCATATGTCATATCCTTCTTCAACCTCACCTTCTTCCTCCTCCCACTCTCTCTCTCTCCACCTCCATTAAACCGAAAATCAAGCTTTGATTTCGGCCGTTATTCTTCGCGCTAATTCCCGATTGAAGTATGGAAACAGAAGCCCCATCAATTCCCCCTAATCCGCCGGCCGTTTCCCCTCTTTTATTTCCCTTATTCGCGGTTTGCATTAACTCCGGCGAAGCTCCAAACATCCGGCCACCCCTCCTCCCCTTGCCTATAAATACCGCCCTCCCCTCGCCCTCCCTCACCACCGCCTCCCACCGCCCCTCTCCTCCTCTTCTCGGCCGCCTCCCGGTGCCCCACCGCCGGCCACCCAAACCCCGCCGCCACCACCTCCAACCTCCACCGCCGCCGCCGGTAAGCGCCGCCGCCTCCCCTCATCCGCCGCCGCCGTTCGCCGCCCTCCCGCCGGTCGCCGGCCGCCGGCAAGGCCGCCGGCCGGCCACCTCCCGCGCGGCTGCGCGTGCGCCCGCGTGGCCGGTTGTGCCCGCGTGGACGGCCACGTGGCCGCCACCTCGCGCCCGCATGGCGCCATGTGGCCGGTGTGCCTCGTCGGCGAATCCCGTGGTCCGTGGATCCGGTTCACGGTAGACCGGACCCACCGGTCATTCAAATATGTTTTCCCGCTCAGAAAATTTGAAAATGGCTGACGTCATAAATAGCATTTTTCAGTGCAAAATAATTCCCGAAAGTCAGCCTTTTCCTTTTTCCCTCCTGTTAATCTTCCGAAAGCCATAACTTTCTCATTTTAACTCCGATTTGATCCGTTCAAATTTCTAAATTTTTCTAAAATCCTAAGCTATCCAAATATGGACTCTTTTTGAATTTTTGAGTTTTATTTTAATTTTGTTTGATTTAATTTTTTTGGTTTGTCTGTCTTTTCGCGCGTAGATTCCGCTGTCGCTGAGGATTTCGTCGAGTCGCAGCAAGAAGACCCAAACAGCACTCAAGAAGGCAAGTCTCCTTTGATCATCTTGAACCTATGATTTCGAAATGTTTTAATTATTTTAAATTATGTGCATTGCTATTTATATAAAATATTAGTTCAAATCTTAAGGCATTAGTTATATCAAACCTTGTTATGCCCTCACTTGAAATTGAATACCATGTACCCTTGTCACCCTAGAACTTCCTTTGTCTCTCTAATGAGATTATTACTGAATCTTTATGAATAGTGGAATGGTAGTATAATGTCTAGTCTCGCTATTTAATACCTTTGAAATCTTGAAAATGGGAAATTATGATTTATTGTAATACCCCTATGTTTATGAAAATTAGTGGTAATTGGAGTTGCCACTGTTCTTTTAAAATAAACTAAAATGTGAAAATTGGTTTAGATTAGGGTGGATGGTTAGTTTGGATTGGTACAGGAAGCACGAGATCTTGTAATGTGTATGTTCCACCCTAGTCAATTAAGGACCGACGCTTGTGTTTGTCCAGACTGAGCATTAACCGTACAACCACAAGTCTATATGGGTACGACCTAGCTGACTAACTTACGATAGTGTAGTTTAGGTGCCACCAGTGGAAAGTGGGTGCCAGGGATGGACTGGTTATTCACAGTGAGGGACAGGGATTTACTGTACTCATATGGCGCAAGAGGGGGCTTCGGTTCGGGCAGTTAGCCTACCTGCGGTGAAACCTCAGCGGGTGGTATCTAGCTAGATTAGAGTAAGGTAAAGGCTTTGTGATATTTTATCTGGGTCTCATGCCAAAGGAAGCGTGTTGACTTTTAGGATAAATTATCTCTTGTGGGTAAAGTTGTACAACCTCTGCAGAGTGTAAAACTATTCGAATAGCCGTGCCCACGGTCAAGGGCGGGCAAAGAATGCATGCACATGGTAGATTTCTGGTTTTGTTTTAAAATCAAAAGTTTTGTATTCCGAGAGTGGAGGGAACTCTCGGAAGGGTATCCTGGCGGTTGGAGCCAGAGGGGGTGGATGTAACCCGCAGTATTAAACTTGTTCAAGTTGTTAGCTAGTGTTGGTAGATGGAACCTTCACTAGAAAGTTAATGATAATTTCTGCTAAAGCATTCACTTTATTAACTTGATGCCTTCGAAAATAATTAGTAGTAATTGAATTTTAAAATGTTGCTTTGTGCAAAAGAACCATATAGCCTTCCTTTGTCAAGCCTTGCATCTATGCATTTTTCCCAAGACTTGCGGAGTACTTTATGTACTCACATGCTACACTCAAAAATAATACTCAGAAGAACATGAAGCTCAAGAAGGTGTTTACGACTACTGCTTCGCTTGTGGCTGTGATGGATTCTTCCCGGAGGACTAGGTCGCGCTTCCCCAGTCAACTGCCTGTGGCATATTGATGGGTCTACTTTGAGTTTCCCTTGCTTCCGCTGTGTTTTGATTGTGTGAGGTCTTGAAACCTCTACTGTAATAATGAGACCTTTCGGTCTGTACTCTTTATAATTGTAATAAATACGTTGTTGGTCATGAATCATTTCTGTTTAACTGTGTGCACTAGCTTTGATCTGGGACTAGTGCAGTAATACACAGAGGGTCCGGGTTTGGAAATCCGGGGTCCCGACAGAGGTGGTATCAGAGCCAATTTGACTGTAGGACGTGACCTAGTTAGAATGGTCGTTAGTAAAAGAGCTTCAAAATTTATTTCATAAAATAAAAATTTAATATTGTGCTATCCTTGTCTTTTCTTGTCTTTCTATCCTTACCTTCGTCATGGCATTCTTCCTTATCTATCTGCTTATTTTCTTTTTGGAATGGTAATTATACCCTTTTCCCTTTGTAATTTCTATAGACGGCTCAATAAGGTTGCGTCTAAGAAGCACTTGGAGAAGCGCGTCATCATGAAGGAGCGAGGACTAGTTCTTTAGTTGTAATACCCAAGCAAAGTCTTACGATTTTAGAACGCTTATATATTACTTGCTTGTGTATTAGGTGGACTGTACCAAGTCTTTGAATACTTGTAGTACAGTCATCCTTAAAAACTATTTTGATTTCAAGCTAAAGTTTTCCCTAAGTGGTTGCTAGTTTATTCTTGTGTGTTGGTTGGGATGTTATTAGTTTCCCCTAACCTCTTACCTTTGCTATTTCCCTCTTACCTTTTGCTAACCCTGGAAACCGCTTCAGATGGTGAACACAAGGAGCAACCCGGGCAGTAGCTGTAACCCCAACGCTCAACCAGAGGACAACATTCCACCCCCTCCTGCTCAAGCGCCCAACTTGGAACAGATGATGGCCATGCAACTACAGCTTTTGCAAGCCCTGGCCCAGAACCAAGTACAGCAAGCTCCGCAGGCACCCAACCAAGCTCCACAGTCTAAGTTGGGAGAATTTATGAGGACCAGACCTCCCACTTTTGCTGGTTCAGTGGACCCCTTGGAGGCAGATGATTGGGTCAAGGATGTGGAAAGGAAGTTGAATTTGGCTCAGTGCAATGACCACGAGAAGGTGTTGTATGCTGCTCACCAACTCAAAGGAATTGCTGCTAACTGGTGGGAAAACTACTGCGCCGCCCATCAAAATGTACAAACCATCACTTGGGATGAGTTTGTGGAGGCTTTTCGCACTGCACATATTCCTACGGGAATAATGGAAATGAAAAAAATGGGAATTCTACCAAGTGCAGCAGGGAAACCTCAGTGTTTCCGAATACCTGAACAAGTTCACCCAACTGTCCAGGTATGCGCCAGAGGATGTCACCTTAGATGCAACCAAGATCTGGAGGTTCATGCAGGGACTTGATCCCAACCTCAAGGTGCAGTTGGTGTCCAAAGATTTTCCGACATTTCAGCATATGGTAAACAAGGTCCTTGTTCAGGAAGATGCTCAATGTCAATTACATGACTCTCGTAAGAGAAAGATGGCTTTTCAGACACAGTATAATGCAAGCAGTTCAAGACCCCGAATGAATCCACCCCAGTTCAACAAAGCTCCAGCAGCAACAGATGCACCAAGAACTCCAGGATCTGTGCCCCGTTCAGAGATGCAAAGACCTCACATCTTTACCGGAGCCCGTCCTCAGAGAAGCAACACCTCAGCCGTAGGAGTGCAATGTTTTCGATGTCACGAGATGGGGCATTATGCAGGCAATTGCCCACAGAAGCCTCAGGTTACCACTCCAATTCCTTTCAACTTGGGAAATACACCAGCGCAAACTCCAGTTGTAGGACAAGGACGGGAAGTACCTCTAACTGCAGGAACAGCTCCAATATCCAAGAGACCTTATCGTATGTCTGCAAATGACTTTGCAGAAGTTAAGAAGCAAATTGAAGAGGTGCAAGATAAAGGTTTTGTAAGACCAAGCTCGTCACCCTGGGAGCACCAGTACTGCTAGTAAAGAAGAAATATGGTAGTCTTCGCATGTGTGTGGATTATCGATCCTTGAATGATGTGACGATTAAGAACAAGTACCCTTTACCCAGAATAGATGATCTATTTGATTAGTTGAAAGGATCATGTGTATTCTCTAAGATTGATCTTCGATCAGGTTATCACCAATTGAAGTTAAGACCAGAGGACATACCCAAGACCGTATTTGCTACCCGTTATGGATTGTATGAGTATACAGTGATGTCTTTCGGTCTAACCAATGTGAGAGACCATGTGGTCATGACTCCATGAGAGTGATGAGTAATTGACAAGGGTTTAGGTCAGTCGAGTTTGGTTTGAGTGGTTCGAAGTCGAGTCGTTGCGTGGCGCAATCGGGCTCGGTCGGACTTTGGTCAAATATGGTCATTTGGGTTTAGGATGCATATTCTAATGTTTTGACAGGTTTTGACTTCATCTGTGGTAAGTGTAATGGAATTTACGCTTTCATGTGTCGAGCGGTGCTATTTGACGTGTTTCTTGTCTGTGTGACTGCAGAACGTCGAGTTGGAGTCGTGGCGAGACACGGTGGACCGGACTAGGCGCAGGTGGCGCTGAGGTTAGAACCGTCGGGATGTGTCGAAGACGACGTGGACTCGAGGTGGTTGCGAGGCGTGCGAGGCAAGGAGCGCTGAAGCTTCCCGGAAGGTGCAGAAGGGGCGAATCGGGAAATTCGCAAGGCTGCACAAGCGGGAGCGGGCTCCGTTGGACGTAGCGGGCGTAACGGGGCGGAGACCCATTAGCCAGGCGCTATAAAAGGAGAGGAGGGGCTGCATGCCCTCCTTGAGCATTTGTGTGAGGATTAGGGTTTTAGAGTCAAAAGAGGCTTTTGGAAGGTTGTTTCCTTTAGCTCTTTAGTTGGTGTGAGTTGGTGGAGGCAGAGTAGTGCTCCCTCTGTAGCTTCATCGATGCTTTCTATGTGAGACTCCTCTCTTGTGTGTTCTTCCTCCCAAGATGTGTGATTCTTGGTGTTCTTGAGGATTGAGAGGAGAGGGATTGAGTTGAGAGCTTGTAATCTTTCCTTTTGTATCAAGTCGGGGTATCGGGACTCCTCTGTATTCCCTGTGATTCAAGAAATGAAAAACTGACCCGGATTTTTCAATCCGAATCTACTGTGTTATATTGCACTAATCCCTGGATCAGTAGTTAGTGCACACAGGTACCTTGCTGAATCATGTCATACATCGCACAGATAATAATATTACAGAGTCTGAAATACACCACGTCGGGTGAATGTTACAAAAGGGCCGCTTTGGCCAAATGTCTTCATTACATAAATGCAGCGGAGATATTAGCAAAAGTAAACCCAAATCCACAGGCAAGCGACTGGAAGGGTATTGTGTGCATTATATGTCGCCAGATGACCGGTAACATACGTGCACACAAAGCCTGGAACCTACTTGTCTATGCTTAAACTTCGTAGCCTACGCCTTAGTTCCTTTCGGTGTCCTTCTCCTCCGTAGCTGGAGCATCTTCATAGGCGTAATGGTCATGTGTCCCTGCATCTGAATTTTTGTCGCAAAAGCGAGCGTGAGCACTCCGACCCCGTGCTCCGCGAGCCAACACACCTAATGCAATATCTAACATGTATGGCTAAACAAAGGATGGCTCGGGTTCTTTTATTTGCAGGAGTGCTTTTGAATACAATTATATAAAAATTTCCTAAGACTTAGCATTTTTAGAAATGACAGAGTTTTTAAAGAAATACTCATGTATATCAGTGTTACAGAATCCATCCACCATTACATGGCTTCTGCACCATATATCTTCTTTCAGCGTTATAGCCGCTTAACTTACCACTGGGACGACACCCAGGACAATTCCAAATCAGAGCTTTTCACTGCTCTTCCACTTTTCCATTCCCACCCACAAAGTTTTTGAAACAGAACTATATCTGGTTAAGTTCCCATGTCTGCCCTTGACCGTGGGCACGGCTATTCGAATAGTTTTGACTCTGCAGAGTTTGTACACTTTCACCACAAGAGATAATCAACTCGTTGCCCCACAAGATTCCTTAGTCATGTGGTTGAGCAGACCATCACAGTGACCGTTCAAAGTACCTCGCCCCTTCCGTCATTTCACCCTATGGGGCGCTCCCACTTGCGGTGGGTCCCATACGTTGTGCGGGATGTTCTCCTTCTGAACGTCTAGCAGCTGGCAACTCCCCTGCTAGCCCGCCACAGCAGAACTTCACTCTCTACGAGTGCCCCATTCAAGCCGTCTCACAGACCGCCGCTTGCACTACTCCAACACCCACTCCTGGAAGGATGACTTTCAGGGTCCGGCACATCTACTAAGCCAAGCTATAGTTTACAGACTTGTGGTTGTACTGTTGTACACGGGTTGACATGACAAGATTCGGTCCTTATTGGTATCCGGGCGGTCTACCACTAACCCACTTTGTGCTTCCACTGCACCACACATTCACACCCTCGAACCAATCCGCCCAGATGTTTAAGCATGTTGGGGTTTTTCGGGAACATAAAGTAATCATACCAACATATACCAGTCATTCCCGTCATGACTGCCCAAATCAATTCCTCATGAATAAAAGTGATGCTTGGGACAATTTCTTGCCCCGAATCCCTAATCAATGCTAAGCATGGCATATAATTATAGACTTATTTTCGAAATGTTATTATTATATTTTTGCTAAGGCGACAAGGCTCACATATCCAAACATTTCAACGGATTATTATTAGCAAGCATTTTATTAGGTGTATAACTACCACTTCTGAAAATGAACATATTTTACCACATAACATATCAGCATGCATGTTGATAATTTAAAAGAAATTAACTTTGCCAAAAACATGGGTTCAAAATGATCAAAAAGTGTTGACTCGCCTGAGTTTCGGGGGTCGTGGTCTTGGTCCTCTGCAGCGTCTAAAGTGGCAGCCTCGGCTTCTTCTTCTTGGGCCTCGTACGCTAATTTATCGCGCGAAAATTCCCAAATAAAAGAAAAGCAATAATCACTCAAAATACCACCAGAAATTCAAATGGACTCTAAAAATTAGGATTTTAAGTCTATTGGATAGATCTTGAATTTAGATGAATTTAGAAATTTGTTTCACTTAATTTGGAGTTAAAATGAATAAGTTACAAGCATTTAAAGTCTTCGGTTTAATTAATTCCAGAAATTAGTAAAATTCTGACAGCTGGGTCCCAGCTCCTATTTTTAATTTATTCCTTTATTTTCTTTTCCATGTACTGTTTCTATGACAGGTGGGCCCGGCTTTTATTTAAATGATTGGGGCATGGCCCACATGTCAGTGAGAGTGGCATGCATTTAATCCAACATTAACAGTAATGGAGTTCATTAACCACTATACCCTAGCCTCTAAACACCATTAGCTCTTAATTAAATTGATTTATCTCCTTAACCCCCCCTACTGTGCCCAAAAATGAGTTAACAATTGCTACAGTGCCCGCGGCCGTGGGGATTCGAACGCGGGTGAGCGGAGTGAGAGAGCGAGGGGGTAACCGGTCAAGCCACGGGTGTTACCTGCACGGTGGGAAGGAGGATTTGCTGATGAACCGGGTGGCTGAAGTGTAGAGCAGAAGAGGTCGAAGGCGGCGGTGAAGTTGGCGGCGTTGCCGGCGAGCGGTGATCGGGAGGCTCGGACGACTCCTAAAAGGCGTTCCCGGAAGTGTGCTGATGCCGGTGGTGCGGTCGGCGAGGGCCGAGGGGGTACGGTGGTGGCTGGCGACGAGCGGTAGCGACGGTTCGGGGAAGATCCTCGGTGCCGGCGGGGTAGGACCTTCAGGAGGCGCAGAGGAGACCCGGAGTGGGTTGGCGATGCGCCGAGGGTGGTGTGGGCGGCGGTGATTGGGTTTTGATGGATGGAATCGACGGAGAGGCCGATGGCCGGAGTTAGGGAAGATGGTGGGCGCAGCGACGATTTAGGGCATTTTAGTTCAATTGCTTTTGGAAACTCAATGTTTGGGTTGTGGGGATCTCCGTGAAGGCGTCGGCGCGTCTTGTAGAGGGGTGGAGGGGGCTGGCCACGGGAGGTGTCCCATGCGGTCACTTCCTGGAGCGGCGGAGACAGACAGGGGCGTAGGCGGCAGCGGGTAGGGAGGGCATGATGTCTTGCGTGGCTCGAGAACTCGCGGAGAGACTGGCGTGGCGCGCGTGCTGTAGCTGGTTGAGCCGCGCGCGCGAGGGGACGGCTCGGCAGAACGGGGAGGAAAAAGAGAGGAGCGGACAGAGGATAAGGGCGTGGCGTCCTCGGGCGGAGGCGGCAGCGTCCAACGGTCCGAGGTCTTCGATCCACCGGTCCGAAGGGGAGGGAGGCGGGCTGGGCTACAGTGCGCACGGGAGGAATTTCGGCCCGAGAGAGAGAGGCGGGGGAGGAAGAAGAACAGTGGAGTGGGGCGCTCCGCTCGGGCGAGAGGGGAAAAGAGAGTCGGCCGCACGCGCTGTGAGAGAGAGCGGAGTGGTTCGGGCCGGGGTTGGCGCGGGGAGAAACGGGGTTGGGCTGAGCCGGCTGGCCGGCCTGACCCCATTCCCTTTTTTTTTAATTTTATTTATTTGTATATGTATATATACATATACACATATTTCCTGGGGTATATACATGTATACATATTTTCCTTTATTTCTGGTTTTTGTGTATGTACATATATTTTTGTTATTCATATGTGTTGGCATATATGTATAAATGCTAGCCTCTTTTAATTTGCTTGCCAAAATTTTAGGGATGAGGTTTCATGCTCATTTACATTTCTCCCTTGGTATTTTATGGATCATCTTTTCAGATTCGAATATAAAATTTTGGATTTCTCTTACTTCCCTATTTTCTTTATAGCTTAATGGCTTATTAGTGTTGTTTTGAAACCTCAACCAAAACTTTGAATACCAAGGAAAATTCAAATTACAAGAAAATTCATTCCAATTAATTCAGGATATTCATATTTTCAAATTTCAAAATTTTGGGATGTTACAAACCTACCCCCCTTAAAAAGAATCTCGACCCCGAGATTCAGCCTAGCTAGTGAACAAATCGGGGTAATCTTGACGTAGTTTATCTTCTCGTTCCCAGGTAGCCTCTTTTTTTTTTGGAATGGTGACTCCATTGTTCTTGACATAAGTGGATAGTCCGACTTTTAGCATTCCTTTCTATTGTTTATAAAATCTGGATAGGCTATTTATTGTAGGTATCATGTCACTCTCAAGTTCGGCTGCTTCCTACAGGGTTGATCCTGCTGATATTTGTGGACATGCCTTGAGTTAGGATACGTGGAATACATTGTGCCCATCTGCTAAACTTGCGAGCAGTTCTAGCTGGTAAGCTACTTCTCCTGGTGGCGCAGTCCATTATTCCTTAGTATCTTGCTAGCCAATCTGTTACAACTATGGTGCCTAAGGTCGGGGCTTAGTACTACCAGGTCTGCTAGAAAATCACATTTCTCCATAATAACTTTCACCCTGGGACATACTAGGGTGGCGATGATTATACCAGCTAGTGGGTTAAGTACTAATGTTTTCTTTAGAGTATAGATTGGTAACCCTAATTTATCATCCTATTTCTTGGATATAAATGAACGCAAAACTCCTGAATCAATAGTACTTGTTCTGATATGGACTTGACAGAAAGCGTACCCATAAGAATTCCCGCAGCCTCCTGAGCTTCTTCGGCCGTGATGTGATTGACCCGGCCGTGGTTTGGTGCCGATGTATTCCTACTGGCTGGCGAGGACTGCTGTCCCTTGTTGTGTACTGAAGCTTGACTGCGCATAGAGGTGGTTCCCAGGTTGATTCTCACTGGATTTGTCTGTCGTTGTGGGCATTGGTTAACAAAATGCCCCTTTTCTCCACACCCGAAGCAGCTCCTGCTGGTGACAGGGTTCACCCTAGTGGACTGGCTCGCTGAGCGTGACATTTGCAAGGAGCCTCCACTTGAACGGGGTATGGAAGATGTGGCCCTGGATTGCTCGGGACTTGAGAATGAGGGGTTGCTAAGGAGTTTCTGGATAAACCTCCCTTGGGGTTGCTGGACTGACAGCTTCCGCTTGTGGTTAGCCTCTAAGTTCTTCTTTTCATTTTCTAAGGCCAACGCCTTATTTACCAGCTGGTGAAAGCTAGTAAAGTCCTGGATGATCAGCTGCACTCTTAGTTCATCTTTTAACCCTTCAAAGAATCTATCAATCTTTTCTTCCTCTTCTTCTATATCCTTCTGAGCATATCGGGCCAGCTGCGTGAATTTTGTGAGATATTCACTGACAGATAGGTTCCCTTGCTTGAGATTGCGGAATTCATTCTTCTTTATCCGCATTATCCCTGCTGGAATAAAGTTGTCTTTGAAAGCCTTCTTGAACTCTGACCATGGAATAGCTCCCATGTCATCCCTGGTGGTAGCATCTTCTTGGCCTCTGGCAGCCAAGTAGTTCTCCCACCACGCTGCTGCAGCACCTTGAAGCTGGTGTGCAGCAAATACTACTTTGTCTTCATCTGCAATTTTGGCCAACCTCAGCTTCCTTTCAGTGTCTCGGAGCCAATCTTCGGCTTCAAGTGGTTCTTCGGCCGAGGTGAATGTAATTGGTTTTGTCCTTTGGAAATCTCCTAAGTCAGCTCTGTGCCCACCGGAGTTTCCTTGTTGTCCAGCATAAATGGCTTGTAAAATCTGAGTTTGTTGTGCCATTACTTGGGCTATGGTGGGATGTTCCGGTGGTTGTGGAAGAGGGTCATTGCCTTGATCCTGGTTCGTGCCTTGTTCTTCAGGCAAATCCCCGTGGTTTGAGTTAACTTCAGTTTGGTTAGCATGGGCCTGAGCCCTGGTGGTCCTTCGACTAGCCATCTGCAGTTGGTGCTTCGCAACTTAATACTAATGCTAAGTAGATAAGGATACCCTCCCATGTTATAAAAGAAAACGACAAGACAAACGGTAAAACAACTTCAATATAAGGCCTATGTCTGGCCGTATCTTAAGCACACGAACATCCACATAGCCAGCTTTTAGGCTGGACTTTACGATTACACAATATATTAAGGTTTGACAGGATAACGACTACAATACCAAAGGACTAGTATCATCATAGTACAGTGCAGGAATTAGTAATCGCACTACGCATGGTAAGTACAGTACTACTCTACCTACTCCTTCATCAGTAGACTTGAGCTTATGGTATATGGGCTGATCTTTGTAGTTTTAATGCTAGCAAACTTCCTTCATGAATTCCATGGGCCAGATAGCCCCAGTGCCCTCGTTGCTAACTCCTGCCATCTGCAGACTAAATTACTAGTGCTAGAAATTTTCCAAAATATTTAATGAAAGGATGAGTAGAACAGATCTAAGAAGGATACGGGTAGAAGTAGTACGCTACATTTTTCGAAATCATTTTTTTATAAGTTCTTCAGATATTGTGACCCTATATCCATCCTAGTACCGTTCTAAGGCTTTTACCCTGCAGTCGTATGCTCTGATACCAGCTCTGTCAGACCCGGATTTTTCAATCCGAATCTACTGTGTTATATTGCACTAATCCCTGGATCAGTAGTTAGTGCACACAGGTACCTTGCTGAATCATGTCATACATCGCACAGATAATAATATTACAGAGTCTGAAATACACCACGTCGGGTGAATGTTACAAAAGGGCCGCTTTGGCCAAATGTCTTCATTACATAAATGCAGCGGAGATATTAGCAAAAGTAAACCCAAATCCACAGGCAAGCGACTGGAAGGGTATTGTGTGCATTATATGTCGCCAGATGACCGGTAACATACATGCACACAAAGCCTGGAACCTACTTGTCTATGCTTAAACTTCGTAGCCTACGCCTTAGTTCCTTTCGGTGTCCTTCTCCTCCGTAGCTGGAGCATCTTCATAGGCGTAATGGTCATGTGTCCCTGCATCTGAATTTTTGTCGCAAAAGCGAGCGTGAGCACTCCGACCCCGTGCTCCGCGAGCCAACACACCTAATGCAATATCTAACATGTTTGGCTAAACAAAGGATGGCTCGGGTTCTTTTATTTGCAGGAGTGCTTTTGAATACAATTATATAAAAATTTCCTAAGACTTAGCATTTTTAGAAATGACAGAGTTTTTAAAGAAATACTCATGTATATCAGTGTTACAGAATCCATCCACCATTACATGGCTTCTGCACCATATATCTTCTTTCAGCGTTATAGCCGCTTAACTTACCACTGGGACGACACCCAGGACAATTCCAAATCAGAGCTTTTCACTGCTCTTCCACTTTTCCATTCCCACCCACAAAGTTTTTGAAACAGAACTATATCTGGTTAAGTTCCCATGTCTGCCCTTGACCGTGGGCACGGCTATTCGAATAGTTTTGACTCTGCAGAGTTTGTACACTTTCACCACAAGAGATAATCAACTCGTTGCCCCACAAGATTCCTTAGTCATGTGGTTGAGCAGACCATCACAGTGACCGTTCAAAGTACCTCGCCCCTTCCGTCATTTCACCCTATGGGGCGCTCCCACTTGCGGTGGGTCCCATACGTTGTGCGGGATGTTCTCCTTCTGAACGTCTAGCAGCTGGCAACTCCCCTGCTAGCCCGCCACAGCAGAACTTCACTCTCTACGAGTGCCCCATTCAAGCCGTCTCACAGACCGCCGCTTGCACTACTCCAACACCCACTCCTGGAAGGATGACTTTCAGGGTCCGGCACATCTACTAAGCCAAGCTATAGTTTACAGACTTGTGGTTGTACTGTTGTACACGGGTTGATATGACAAGATTCGGTCCTTATTGGTATCCGGGCGGTCTACCACTAACCCACTTTGTGCTTCCACTGCACCACACATTCACACCCTCGAACCAATCCGCCCAGATGTTTAAGCATGTTGGGGTTTTTCGGGAACATAAAGTAATCATACCAACATATACCAGTCATTCCCGTCATGACTGCCCAAATCAATTCCTCATGAATAAAAGTGATGCTTGGGACAATTTCTTGCCCCGAATCCCTAATCAATGCTAAGCATGGCATATAATTATAGACTTATTTTCGAAATGTTATTATTATATTTTTGCTAAGGCGACAAGGCTCACATATCCAAACATTTCAACGGATTATTATTAGCAAGCATTTTATTAGGTGTATAACTACCACTTCTGAAAATGAACATATTTTACCACATAACATATCAGCATGCATGTTGATAATTTAAAAGAAATTAACTTTGCCAAAAACATGGGTTCAAAATGATCAAAAAGTGTTGACTCACCTGAGTTTCGGGGGTCGTGGTCTTGGTCCTCTGCAGCGTCTAAAGTGGCAGCCTCGGCTTCTTCTTCTTGGGCCTCGTACGCTAATTTATCGCGCGAAAATTCCCAAATAAAAGAAAAGCAATAATCACTCAAAATACCACCAGAAATTCAAATGAACTCTAAAAATTAGGATTTTAAGTCTATTGGATAGATCTTGAATTTAGATGAATTTAGAAATTTGTTTCACTTAATTTGGAGTTAAAATGAATAAGTTACAAGCATTTAAAGTCTTCGGTTTAATTAATTCCAGAAATTAGTAAAATTCTGACAGCTGGGTCCCAGCTCCTATTTTTAATTTATTCCTTTATTTTCTTTTCCATGTACTGTTTCTATGACAGGTGGGCCCGGCTTTTATTTAAATGATTGGGGCATGGCCCACATGTCAGTGAGAGTGGCATGCATTTAATCCAACATTAACAGTAATGGAGTTCATTAACCACTATACCCTAGCCTCTAAACACCATTAGCTCTTAATTAAATTGATTTATCTCCTTAACCCCCCCTACTGTGCCCAAAAATGAGTTAACAATTGCTACAGTGCCCGCGGCCGTGGGGATTCGAACGCGGGTGAGCGGAGTGAGAGAGCGAGGGGGTAACCGGTCAAGCCACGGGTGTTACCTGCACGGTGGGAAGGAGGATTTGCTGATGAACCGGGTGGCTGAAGTGTAGAGCAGAAGAGGTCGAAGGCGGCGGTGAAGTTGGCGGCGTTGCCGGCGAGCGGTGATCGGGAGGCTCGGACGACTCCTAAAAGGCGTTCCCGGAAGTGTGCTGATGCCGGTGGTGCGGTCGGCGAGGGCCGAGGGGGTACGGTGGTGGCTGGCGACGAGCGGTAGCGACGGTTCGGGGAAGATCCTCGGTGCCGGCGGGGTAGGACCTTCAGGAGGCGCAGAGGAGACCCGGAGTGGGTTGGCGATGCGCCGAGGGTGGTGTGGGCGGCGGTGATTGGGTTTTGATGGACGGAATCGACGGAGAGGCCGATGGCCGGAGTTAGGGAAGATGGTGGGCGCAGCGACGATTTAGGGCATTTTAGTTCAATTGCTTTTGGAAACTCAATGTTTGGGTTGTGGGGATCTCCGTGAAGGCGTCGGCGCGTCTTGTAGAGGGGTGGAGGGGGCTGGCCACGGGAGGTGTCCCATGCGGTCACTTCCTGGAGCGGCGGAGACAGACAGGGGCGTAGGCGGCAGCGGGTAGGGAGGGCATGATGTCTTGCGTGGCTCGAGAACTCGCGGAGAGACTGGCGTGGCGCGCGTGCTGTAGCTGGTTGAGCCGCGCGCGCGAGGGGACGGCTCGGCAGAACGGGGAGGAAAAAGAGAGGAGCGGACAGAGGATAAGGGCGTGGCGTCCTCGGGCGGAGGCGGCAGCGTCCAACGGTCCGAGGTCTTCGATCCACCGGTCCGAAGGGGAGGGAGGCGGGCTGGGCTACAGTGCGCACGGGAGGAATTTCGACCCGAGAGAGAGAGGCGGGGGAGGAAGAAGAACAGTGGAGTGGGGCGCTCCGCTCGGGCGAGAGGGGAAAAGAGAGTCGGCCGCACGCGCTGTGAGAGAGAGCGGAGTGGTTCGGCCCGGGGTTGGCGCGGGGAGAAACGGGGTTGGGCTGAGCCGGCTGGCCGGCCTGACCCCATTCCCTTTTTTTAATTTTATTTATTTGTATATGTATATATACATATACACATATTTCCTGGGGTATATACATGTATACATATTTTCCTTTATTTCTGGTTTTTGTGTATGTACATATATTTTTGTTATTCATATGTGTTGGCATATATGTATAAATGCTAGCCTCTTTTAATTTGCTTGCCAAAATTTTAGGGATGAGGTTTCATGCTCATTTACATTTCTCCCTTGGTATTTTATGGATCATCTTTTCAGATTCGAATATAAAATTTTGGATTTCTCTTACTTCCCTATTTTCTTTATAGCTTAATGGCTTATTAGTGTTGTTTTGAAACCTCAACCAAAACTTTGAATACCAAGGAAAATTCAAATTACAAGAAAATTCATTCCAATTAATTCAGGATATTCATATTTTCAAATTTCAAAATTTTGGGATGTTACAAGTTTGCCTTCTCTGTTCGTAGCCTTTGTTCATCGTTTTTCTTTTTTTGCAAGATTTCTTGATTTTCGTTGTCTCGAGTTCTTGCTTGCTGGAGAGTGCCAAAATGGGTTGCTATGACATGGGTGTTGCTCAAAAGCCATTTGGCTATTTAATCCCAAGAGCAAACCGAGTTTGATTCTCAGATTTCTTTTTTGGCTTGCTCTGTTCTTGTTCTTTGTTTCTTGGTTTTGGTCCAGATTTTGATTCCCTTGTTAAGATGGCTTGAAATTTGGTTTGAAGAGTTCAGAGGCTATTAATTAGCTTCCCTCAAAATTTCATAGCCAAAGGATCAACGGTTGGGGAGTTATTTGGTTTTTGGCTCGGTTCTTGCAAGATTTCAGATTTTTACCCAAATCTGAAATTCTTGATTCTTGGAGTGGATTTCTTGTTATTGGCTCTTGGCTTAGTCTTCTAGGAGTGTTCCCTAGCTATCCTCAAAGTTTCCCAAGCCAAGAATCCAAGAATCATTGCGAATCTCTCAATTTTCAGAAATTCCCGTTAGCTGTTTTTCTCGAGAGGTAGTACCGCTCCTGGAGCGGTACTACCGCTCAAAGGTACTACCGCTCGGACCAGCGGTACTACTGCTCAGCGGTACTACCGCCCGTCACAGTGGTACTACCGCTTGAGGCCAGAAATTTTCCGATTTGATTTTTCTCGCTTGCTGGTCTCTGTATTTGTGTTTTTCCTGCTGCTGGGGTGTCTTGTGAGCACTGGTCTTCTACCTTCATAGCTCCCATAGCTATTGGAGAAGAAGATACGTGTTGGGGGCGATTTTTAGAAAGCGACATTCACCCCCCTCTGTCGCCATTTCGGTCCAACAATTGGTATCAGAGCCGGTTAGCTCTTTTCAATAGATCTTAACCGGTCTCAAGAGCCATGGCGACTGACAAGTACTCGACCAAGCCGTCCGTTTTCGATGGCATCGATTACCCCTTCTGGAAGAGCCGAATGGAGACATACATCCAGGCTCAGGGGTACACCATCTGGCGCAAGGTCAAGGTCCGGTTTGTTGTTCCTGCCGATGAGAACATCAATGCTGGGAATATGCATGATGTTGAGGCAAATGCTAAGGCAAAGAACATCATTATCCAGGGCCTGAGTCATAGCAAGTTCGATCGCATCTCCCACCTATCGTCCGCCTACGATATCTGGGTGACCCTCGACGCATACCATGAGGGCACCACCCAGATCAAGACGGTTCGACAGGACCAGTTCAAGCGCGAATACAACAAATTCGAGATGCTTGCTGGTGAGTCCCTAGATGAGTGTTTCGCACGTTTCCACAAGATCTTGAGCAACCTCCGAGCGGTCGGTCTCACATACCCCGACTCGGACAACGCTCGTCAGATGCTTGCGGCACTCGATCTGCGTGTGTGGGAGATGAAAGTGACCACCATCAAAAACACGACAGACCTCTCGACCTTGACTCTTGACGCGCTGTACTCGCGCCTCAAGACTCACGAGATTGACGTTGTCTCTCGTAGGTCGAAGTCACAGTCGATGGCCTTGGTCACAGATCCCAGCTCGGCTTCTGGTCCCTCTTCTGATTCTTCCTGCGGTTTCTCCCTTGCTGCTCTCTGTGACATAACTGATGATCAGTTAGAGCAGCTTGCGGATGATCAGCTGGCCCTCCTTGCTCGAAGATTCTCCCATGTTTACAAGGGGAGGAGGGACAGAAAGAGAGGAGGACCCGTCATTTGCTTCGAGTGTGGTGGCCCCAACCACATTCGGGCAAACTGCCCCAAGCTGGAGAAAGGCAAGAACGACTACGGCGGTTCGGGCAAGAACGACTACACCGACAAGAACTGCAACAAGAAGACTCCAGCCCAGACGCAAGGCAAGAAGACGTTCCGCAACTTCGGCAAAGCCAAGAAGCTCTTCCATCGCGTCCTCACCGCGTTTGACGACCTCGACCTCAGCGAGGTGGAGGGATGGAGCGACGACAACGGGACGGGAGATCAAGAGCGCAAGGATGGCGGCGACGACTTCTCCGGCATGTGCTTCATGGCCCTTGAGGGCGAGATCAGCGACAGCGAGCTCTACTCTGACTCCGACGAGGTATGTCCCTCCTATGACCAACTTAATGAAGCTTTCCTTAAGCTAGGAGGATTTCATGCTAGATCTAGAGCTAGGTGTAGCGAGTTGGAGAAGGAAGTAGATAGACTATCACGGGAGCTTACTTCACTTACATCTGCTCCCTCCCGTGACGACTGTGATACATGCTGTGCCTTGCTTGATGACATGGAGAAATTAAGAACCTCTCATGATAGTGTGTCCTCCGAGCTTGATATTGTTAAGGTGGAGAATGTTAGTCTGCTTGCTGAGTTAGAGTTGAGTAGGATGGCTGTTACCCTACTTACTACTGATGAGACTACTTCTCCCACCTCATGTGAGGATAAGGACATTGCTGCTAGAGGACCTTATGCCATGCTCCTTGATCTGCCCGATTCTTGTAAAAATTGCAATAACTTGAAGATGAACTTAAAACGGGCAGATCATAAAATTGCTGAACTACAAGCTTCTTTACTTGAGCCGATTGATTCATGCTTAAACTGTCCCAAGTTAACTGCTGAACTTGAAGCTGTCTCCAAACAGTTTCAAGATATGATTGATCATGATAGGAAAATGGCTCAGTATGCTTCTAAGGACCCTGTTAGCTCACCATGCATTAACTGTAACAAACTAAAATCTGATTTGATTGCATTGGATGAGAAATGTGTGAAGCTAACTAAGGACCTACTAGAGAAGCAACCATCAGCTTGTAATGTGATTGCTGAGAAGGGGGAGAAGCCCCAGGGTAAGGTGGAGACACCTAGGAACGTGAACCAACTGGCTAGCAGTAGGACTGTCCTTTCAGAGTCGGCTGTGCGTGCACAAGCCATTCTTCCCTCTGCTGTTGGTTCTTCATCTGCTCCCTTACCTCCTGCTGTTCCCTTTTCCCCCTGCTCTTCTTGCACCTCTCTCTTTCGGGAGTGTCAGTATCTTATGAACACTCTCGAGAGATTTGTAGGCGGCAAGAAGAAGCTCAATCTTATTCTAGACCAATCCAAGATTTGTAAGTTCAATCAGGGTCTAGGATACGATTTTTATGAGGATATGAGGAAGCATCCACCTGCTATTCTCCGACCCATAGTAGGAGGTGTGATCGAGGTCGAGCCCAGATCTGATGAGGTTAAATTCAAATCAGCGGGCTTTGTCCAAGGGATCTCTGACAGCAAGGTGAGTCCACCTGCAGCTTCGGCCTCTCAGAAGGCGAAGCCTCCCCGTGCTACTTCTACCTCTCAGAAGGTGAAGTACCACTGCACCTTCTGTCAGAAGGATGGACACACAGTCGATCGATACTTCAAGCGCGCTAGGATTGCGTGTAGAGACCGTGTAGAGGCATTTAGGCGTATTCAGGGTCAGCCCTAGATCCTGAGTGCACCTAAGACTAGCACGAGGTCCAGGTTTGCTTCTGACGGGTTTGGGCAGCATCGAGGACTTGGTTTTTCTGAGTCTTCTGGTTTTCGTCCTTGTGCTGCTCCGGGTCGTGTCTTCCGCCGTCCTGAGGGTAGATCTCGATTTCCCCGTCGAGATAGCTACCCGCGACGTGATCAGCATGTTGCCGGTGTTCCAACTCGCTCTCCCGTAGCAGTTGGACCCCGCAACAGCTTCAGGTCTGCTCACAGACCTTCTGCTTCTTTGAGTCACGGAGAGCGTAGGGTAGATAGAGGTCAGTCGTGTTTGACTACTTCATCTGCTCCACGTGTTACTCAGTATTGGGTGCCAAAATCACTTTTGATTTATCTCAGTACTGAGACTTTACTCTCTCGTTGACTCAGGTTCGCCGGGCAGGGAAGGGAAAGGTTTGGCTCGTCGACTCCGGGTGTTCACGACACATGACCGGAGATTCCCGTTGGTTTTCTTCCCTTGCCCGTGCTCCAGGTGATGAGACGATCACCTTCGGAGATGCTTCATCTGGGCGCGTCATCGCCAAAGGTACTGTGCGCATTAATGATTCTTTCATTTTGAAAGATGTTGCCTTGGTTAGTAAGCTGCAGTACAATTTGCTTTCGGTTTCTTAGCTTACCGATGACGACTTTGAGGTGAGCTTTAAGAAAAACAATTGCAAAATTCTTGATTCTTCGGGGAGTCTGGTTTGCGGGATTTCTCGTTTTGGGAGGATCTTTCGTGCTGATTTTTCTGAGTCTTCTGGCGATCCTCTCAGGTGTTTAGTTGCTTCTGAGTCCCGCGATCTCTCTTTCTGCCATAGGAGACTTGGTCATATAGGCTTTGACCATTTGACTCGAGTTAGCGGTCACGATCTCATTCGTGGTCTGCCGAAACTCAAAATGGTCAAAGATCTTGTTTGCACTCCATGCCGGCACGGCAAGATGGTTGCCGCTTCTCATCCTCCGGTCACAGTTACTATGACCGATGCACCGGGACAGCTGCTCCATATGGACACAGTTGGACCAGCTCGAGTGCAGTCAGCAGGAGGGAAGTGGTATGTTCTTGATGTGGTCGATGACTTCTCGAGGTATTCTTGGGTGTTTTTCTTAGCCTCGAAGGATGAGACGTTTTCGCATTTCCGAGGTCTTTTCAGTAGGCTTTCCGTTGAGCTCCCAGGTGCCTTACGAGCGATCCGCAGTGACAATGGCACGGAGTTCAAGAATTCCTACTTTGAGAGGTTTTGTGGTGAGACAGGTATAGAGCACCAGTTCTCTTCTCCATACGTCCCTCAGTAGAATGGCATTGTGGAGAGGAAGAATCGTACCTTAGTCGAGATGACCAGGACGATGCTTGATGAGCACTCTACACTGAGGAAGTTTTGGGCTGAGGCTATAGCCACCGCATGCCATGTTTCAAACAGAGTTTTTCTGAGGGCACACTTGCATCGTACCTCTTATGAGTTGAGATACGGGCGAAAGCCTAGCGTATCTCATTTTCGTGTGTTTGGTTGCAAGTGTTTTATTTTGAAGTCCGGAAACCTAGATAAGTTCGAGTCACGTTCTTGTGACGGGATCTTTCTAGGCTACTCGACTTCTTCGCGGGCTTATAGGGTCTGGAACTGCGAGTCTAGCAAAATGGTAGAGACCTGTGAGGTGACCTTCGATGAGGCCAATCCGGGGACTAGGCCTGATATCTCAGGTTCTTTAGAGCAGTCCGAGACCATCTTCGTGGATGATGAGGATGATGGAGACGACGGTTGTCTACCTGATCCTGTCCCTCATCTACCCCTTGAGGTGCCGTCTTCCACTGCACCTCGAGGCGATCAGCCCATGCCTTCTGCTTCTTCTGGAGCTAGTGGCTCTGTTCCTACCTCATCAGCTCACGAGGTAGAGGCCGCTTCTTCATCTCATCCTGAACCTCCTAGACATATCCAGAAAGCTCATCCTTCAGAGCAGATCATTGGAGACCTTTTCGAGCGTGTTACCCGCTCAAAATCTGGCTTATCTCAATTCTGTCTCCATTCTGCTTTCATTGCCTCCTTTGAGCCCAAAGATGTTTCTCATGCTTTATCTGATGAGTCTTGGGTCAATGCCATGCATGAGGAGCTAGAAAACTTCGAGAGGAACAAGGTCTGGTCGCTTGTCGAGCCCCAGCGAGGTCACAATATTATTGGGACTAAGTGGGTGTTCAAGAACAAGCAGAGCGAGGATGGAGTGGTTATTCGAAACAAGGCTAGACTGGTAGCTCAGGGGTTCTCCCAGGTTGAGGGTCTAGATTTCGAGGAGACCTTTGCCCCGGTAGCTAGACTTGAAGCCATTAGAATCCTGCTTGCCTTTGCAGCTTCTAAAGGTTTCAAGCTTTACCAGATGGACGTCAAGAGTGCCTTTCTCAATGGCTTTATTGAGGAAGAGGTCTACGTCCGACAGCCTCCTGGTTTCGAAAACCCCAAATACCCAACCATGTCTTCAAGCTTTCCAAAGCTTTGTATGGACTTAAGCAAGCCCCTAGAGCTTGGTATGAGAGGCTTAAGTCCTACTTGTTAAGTCATGGTTTTGAGATGGGTAAAGTTGACAAGACCGTGTTCATTCGCCGGCATGGCACTGACTTTCTGCTCGTCCAAATCTATGTCGATGACATTATCTTTGGCGGCTCTTCCCATACTCTGGTTTCACAGTTCTCGGATGTCATGAGCACCGAGTTTGAGATGAGTATGATGGGGGAGTTGACCTTCTTCCTTGGCTTCCAAATCAAGCAGTCTCGGGAGGGTACATTTCTTCATCAAGGAAAGTACACTCGTGACCTCCTGAGACGCTTCGACATGAGCGATGGTAAGCCTGTGTCGACTCCCATGGCTTCTACAGCCTATCTTGACCCAGATGAGGATGGCGAGCCAGTTGATCAGAAAGAGTTCAAAAGTATGATTGGCTCCCTTCTTTACCTCACTGCCTCGAGACCAGACATACACTTCTCCGTGTGTCTGTGTGCTCGTTTTCAGGCTTCTCCTCGCGTATCTCACCGTCAGGCGGTGAAGCGCATCTTTCGGTACCTTCGAGCTACCATTGACTATGGTATCTGGTACTCTTCCTCATCCTGTCTTTCCCTGAGAGCCTTTTCGGATGCAGACTTCGCTGGCTGTAGGATAGATAGGAAGAGCACTTCTGGCACCTGCCAATTCATTGGCACTTCTCTCGTTTCCTGGTCTTCGAGGAAGCAGTCCGGTGTTGCACAGTCCACTGCAGAGGCCGAGTACGTTGCTGCAGCCAGTTGCTGTAGCCAGGTACTTTGGATGGTTTCGACCCTGCGGGACATTGGGTTAGCTTTAGACAGTGTTCCACTCTTTTGTGATAACACGTCTGCGATTAACATCGCTAAGAACCCAGTGCAGCACTCTCGGACCAAGCATATTGATATTCGTTTCCACTTCCTTAGAGACCATATAGAGAAGGGTGACATAGTGCTCCATTTTGTGGAGAGTGACCACCAGTTGGCAGATATCTTCACCAAGCCTTTGGACAGCTCGAGGTTTTCAGCTCTGCGAGGAGAGCTTGGGGTGGTTTGTCCTTACGAACTGTAGTGAGGGGGAGCTTGGGCTTTACTGCTTTATTATATTAATTATGCTTCTGTCTCATTTCTGTTGCATTGCATTTGCGGGTGCATTGGGTTAAGTCCTTCTAGCATAGGTTAGAGTGTTTCTTGTGTTGAGTTGCTTAGACTTCTTACTCTTATCTTGTGCTTCCAGGAGTAGCTATTTCTTATCTCACTAGGTTGAGCTCACTCACTTCTTGTAGGTTCTAGCGAGGGTTGGGCCACCCTCGGGTAGACAGGGTACGTGTTTGCTCTCTAGTGTGTGTTCGACGATCAGCTGTTAGTCCTGGAGTCATTTGGGGTAGATGAGAGTCAGTTTAAGCCATAGTTGCTTCTATATCTTTTCTATGCTTTAAGGACTGCCTGTTTGGTTTTCTTTGCCAGCTTGTCGATTTTATTGCTTTGGTTCAGGGGGAGTTCATTTGGGAGCTTCTGGAGCTTAATTTTGACATAACTCAACTTGAACTAAAAGTTGCATCTAATGTTGAGGAGGAGCTGGACTTTCTTCCATTTTCAGCATTCTAGCATTATAATCAATCTGCATTGAGCCTTGATTATTATCCTGTTATGACATGCTTCAATGCTTTACACCTTGCCATGACTTGTGCTTAGCTTGCTAGATTTATCATGACTTCATATGTGTAGACTAGCTTTCTGCCATGATAAGTTAATTAAAATTGCTCAACTTAAATTAAAACTTGTCATGTTAGCACTCGAGATTAGTCTTGCTTGAGCTATCTCTTTATGATTCATGCCATGTCAAATAGGCTGAGTTGAGTCTTGAATCTAGGTTGAATCTTAGATTGAGCTATTTTAGCATCTTGATACATCATGAGTTAGCACAATCTATTAAAAAGCAAAAGGATCTCTTTTTATGTGCGAAAAAACTGATTTCACCAATTCTTTCTCATGAGACGGCTTGCCATTGCACTAGGCATGAACTTAGAGGGAGTTTTGGATGACCTGGACTATCTTCTTAAGCTTCTCGCTTGAAGTAGTCGCATAAGGCTTGAGATCTAGCACATGATAAAATTTTTGGTTGGAAACAGCTATAAGCTTTAAAAGAAAATATGTCAAATGTGCAAGATTTGCTTAATCACCTAAAGATGAAAAGTGCTTAACCAAATGATAAACTCTTGAGCTTGTAGCACTCTAATTGACTCAACACTAGCTTCTTGTTTCCGCTTAGCTTATTGACATGGCCTGAGTCATCCTTAGATATCTCTAGTTAGACTTTGCTCATTGATGACTTGACTTGCTCACTAAATGCATTACATTTCAGATTGTCATCTTTGTGCTCTAGCTGGTTTATATATATGTTGTCATGATCTAAATAGCGTTTTTTTTGTTATGGCTTGGTGTATTACATTATGGTCAATATGGATAATTCTCATGGCTCTAAATGCTTAAATAAACAAACTTCAGCCATATTCATCCATTAACATGTCATATTCTCTCTATTGCATCTTGATGCGTTTATTGCCAAAAGGGGGAGAATAGATAAGAAAAAGTCGTTTGGGAACAGTTTAGAGCTCTGGAGATCAATTTGCTCTTTCAGTTGTTGCTCTAGTGTTCCTTCTGTCGACATGGTCATTAGCTTCATTTCATTCTTTGGACCATGTTGGTTTCTTCAAACTCAAACTCTTCTTAAAAGCTTTTTCTGAGTTTGTCAATATACTCATCAAGGGGGAGATTGAGAGACCATGTGGTCATGACTCCATGAGAGTGATGAGTAATTGACAAGGGTTTAGGTCAGTCGAGTTTGGTTTGAGTGGTTCGGAGTCGAGTCGTTGCGTGGCGCAATCGGGCTCGGTCGGACTTTGGTCAAATCTGGTCATTTGGGTTTAGGATGCATATTCTAATGTTTTGACAGGTTTTGACTTCATCTGTGGTAAGTGTAATGGTATTTACGCTTTCATGTGTCGAGCGGTGCTATTTGACGTGTTTCTTGTCTGTGTGACTGCAGGACGTCGAGTTGGAGTCGTGGCGAGACACGGTGGACCGGACTAGGCGCAGGTGGCGCTGAGGTCAGAACGGTCGGGATGTGTCGAAGACGACGTGGACTCGAGGTGGTTGCGAGGCGTGCGAGGCAAGGAGCACGGAAGCTTCCCGGAAGGTGCAGAAGGGGAGAATCGGGAAATTCGCAAGGCTGCACAAGCGGGAGCGGGCTCCGTTGGACGTAGCGGGCGTAACGGGGCGGAGACCCGTTAGCCAGGCGCTATAAAAGGAGAGGAGGGGCTGCATGCCCTCCTTGAGCATTTGTGTGAGGATTAGGGTTTTAGAGTCAAAAGAGGCTTTTGGAAGGTTGTTTCCTTTAGCTCTTTAGTTGGTGTGAGTTGGTGGAGGCAGAGTAGTGCTCCCTCTGTAGCTTCATCGATGCTTTCTATGTGAGACTCCTCTCTTGTGTGTTCTTCCTCCCAAGATGTGTGATTCTTGGTGTTCTTGAGGATTGAGAGGAGAGGGATTGAGTTGAGAGCTTGTAATCTTTCCTTTTGTATCAAGTCGGGGTATCGGGACTCCTCTGTATTCCCTGTGATTCAAGAAATGAAAAACTGAAGTTTGCCTTCTCTGTTCGTAGCCTTTGTTCATCGTTTTTCTTTTTTGCAAGATTTCTTGATTTTCGTTGTCTCGAGTTCTTGCTTGCTGGAGAGTGCCAAAATGGGTTGCTATGACATGGGTGTTTCTCAAAAGCCATTTGGCTATTTAATCCCAAGAGCAAACCGAGTTTGATTCTCAGATTTCTTTTTTGGCTTGCTCTGTTCTTGTTCTTCGTTTCTTGGTTTTGGTCCAGATTTTGATTCCCTTGTTAAGATGGCTTGAAATTTGGTTTGAAGAGTCCAGAGGCTATTAATTAGCTTCCCTCAAAATTTCATAGCCAAAGGATCAACGGTTGGGGAGTTATTTGGTTTTTGGCTCGGTTCTTGCAAGATTTCAGATTTTTACCCAAATCTGAAATTCTTGATTCTTGGAGTGGATTTCTTGTTATTGGCTCTTGGCTTAGTCTTCTGGGAGTGTTCCCTAGCTATCCTCAAAGTTTCCCAAGCCAAGAATCCAAGAATCATTGCGAATCTCTCAATTTTCAGAAATTCCCGTTTGCTGTTTTTCTCGAGAGGTACTACCGCTCCTGGAGCGGTACTACCGCTCGGACCAGCGGTACTACCTCTCAGCGGTACTACCGCCCGTCACAGCGGTACTACCGCTTGAGGCCAGAATTTTTCCGATTTGATTTTTCTCGCTTGCTGGTCTCTGTATTTGTGTTTTTCTTGCTGCTGGGGTGTCTTGTGAGCACTGGTCTTCTACCTTCATAGCTCCCATAGCTATTGGAGAAGAAGATACGTGTTGGGGGCGATTTTTAGAAAGCGACATTCACCCCCGCTCTGTCGCCATTTCGGTCCAACACAATGCCCCAGCATACTTCATGAATCTGATGAATAAGGTGTTCATGAAATATTTGGATAAGTTTGTGGTTGTATTCATCGATGATATTTTGATATATTCCAAGAATGAGGAAGAACATGCAGAACATTTGAGGATAGTTTTGAAAAAGCTCAGAGAAAATCAGTTGTATGCCAAGTTTAGTAAGTGTGAGTTTTGGTTAAAGAAAGTAGCTTTCTTGGGTCACGTGATTTCTGCAGGAGGAGTGTCAGTAGACCCCGATAAAGTAAATGATGTGCTCAATTGGACACAACCTAAGTCAGTATCTGAGATCAGAAGCTTTTTGGGATTGGCTGGTTACTATAGACGCTTTATTGAAGGATTTTCCAAGCTGGCAAGACCTCTCACCCAGTTGCTAAAGAAGGAAAAGAAGTTTGAATGGAGTAAAACATGTGAGGATAGTTTTCAAGAACTAAAGAGAAGGCTAACTTCTGCACCAGTGTTAACCCTTCCGGATATTAGAAAGGATTTTGAAGTTTTCTGTGATGCATCGAAGCAAGGATTAGGCTGTGTTCTGATGCAAGAGAGAAAGGTAGTAGCATATGCTTCAAGGTAATTGCGACCTCATGAAGGAAACTATCCAACCCATGACTTAGAGCTTGCTGCTGTGGTGCATGCTTTAAAAATATGGAGGCATTATTTGATCGGTAACCGCTGTGAGATCTACACGGATCACAAAAGTTTGAAGTATATTTTTACCCAACCTGATCTCAATATGAGACAAAGGCGATGGCTTGAGCTAATAAAGGATTATGATGTGGGAATACATTACCATCCGGGAAAAGCCAATGTAGTAGCTGATGCCTTGAGCAGAAAGAGTTACTGTAATAAGTTGTGGATAAATGACAGTATGCCTGTACTTCAAGAAGAATTCCAGCGGCTCAACTTGGAAGTAGTAGAGGAAGGATTCCTGGCAACTTTGGAGGTTCAACCCACTCTAGAGGACCAGATCAAGGCAGCTCAAGGAGAGGACAAGTATGTCAAGGAAATTAAAGAAAATATGAAGAAAGGAAAGGCGCCAGGATTTTCAGAAGATGAAGAAGGTATCATTTGGTTTGGGAAAAGAATTATCGTACCTGAAAAGAAGGAAATAAAGGAGTTAATCCTGAAGGAAGCCCATGAATCTGGATACTCAATTCACCCCGGAAGTACAAAGATGTACCAAGATCTCAAAGAAAGGTATTGGTGGTCAAGTATGAAAAGAGAAATCGCAGAGCATGTAGCTTTGTGTGATGTGTGCCAGCGAATTAAAGCTGAACATCAGAGACCTGCTGGACTTTTGCAACCCTTGCAGATACCTGAGTGGAAATGGGAAGAAATTGGTATGGATTTCATAACTGGATTGCCAAGAACAAAATCAGGATATGATTCGATTTGGGTTATTGTGGATCGTCTGACAAAAGTCGCGCATTTCATTCCAGTAAAGACCACCTACTCTGGAGATAGACTCGCAGAGTTGTATATGTCAAGAATTGTGTGTTTGCATGGAGTTCCAAAGAAGATTGTTTCAGATCGAGGTACTCAGTTCACCTCAAGATTTTGGCATAAATTACATGGACTTTTGGGCACAAATTTGAACTTTAGCACAGCATATCATCCACAGACAGATGGTCAAACAGAAAGAGTAAATCAAATTTTGGAAGATATGTTGAGAGCTTGTGTTCTAGCAAACAAGGCTAGTTGGGATCAAAGTCTGCCCTATGCGGAGTTTTCCTATAACAACAGTTATCAATCTAGCTTACAGATGTCTCCATTTGAAGCGTTGTATGGCAGAAAATGCAGGACACCGTTGTATTGGAAAAAAACCGGAGAAGGACAAGTGTTTGGACTAGATGTGTTGAAGCAGGCAGAGGAACAAGTTCGTCTGATCCAGGACAGGTTAAAAACAGCTCAAACCAGACAGAAAAGCTATGCGGACAATCATCGAAGAACATTAGAGTTTGTACCTGGAGATCATGTTTATTTGAAAGTGTCACCTCTCAAGGGAACGAGACGTTTTGGAGTCAGTGGAAAACTTGCTCCTCGATTCATTGGACCCTTTCCTGTTATAGCGAAAAAGGGAGAAGTTGCTTATCAGCTAGAGCTTCCACCTCAGTTGTCGAAGGTGCATGACGTCTTTCATGTATCCCAGCTAAGAAAGTGTCTCAGAGTGCCAGAAGAGCAGATGTCTTTAGAGGAAGTGAACTTAAAGGAGGACTTGACATACCCAGAGTATCCAGTCAAGATATTGGTGGAAGCTGAGCGTAGTACGCGAAGCAAGATCATTAAATTCTGTAAAGTACAGTGGAGCAATCATTCTGAATCAGAAGCAACTTGAGAGCGTGAAGAAGATTTAAGAGCAGAGTTCCTTGATCTCTTTCCCAGTCCGTCCGAATCTCGGGGTCGAGATTATTTCTAAGGGGGGTAGGTTTGTAACATCCCAAAATTTGGCTTTCTAGAAAAATTTAAATTCAAATTAACTATTTTAAAGTAATTGGATTTTACTCGGCTTTTATTTGATTTTCTGGGTTTTATTTCAAAATTTAAAGAAAGAAAATGCATTTTAAATATTTTACTAAAGCCAAAAAGGGAAAATTATATTTTTCCTAGCCTCTCCTAATTTCTAAATATTATTTGAGAATTTTCTGAAATTTAAAATCAATTTTCAAAGTTAAAAAGTATTTTATAAAATTATTAAATTCAAATCTGAAATTAAAAATATTTTTAATAAGTCTAAAATGCTTCCAGGAATATTTTATGATTTTTCTGGAATTTTTAGACATTAAATATTAATTTTCCAAGTGTTTATAAAGTTTCTAGTAATTGCTGAAATTTATTCCGAAAATAAAAATCAAATTAATCCTATTCCGCCATGTGTCGCTCTCAGATTAAATCAACCTCTCTCCACGTTTTAATCCTAGCCACACATGATCACTTACCCCTTCATAAAATCTAAAGGCCCTCATCAACTCACTTGCCACGTGTCGCGAATCCGGCGGCCCGTACCCCTTCACTAACTCTCACTCTCTATGACACATGGGACCCATATGTCATATCCTTCTTCAACCTCACCTTCTTCCTCCTCCCACTCTCTCTCTCCACCTCCATTAAACCGAAAATCAAGCTTTGATTTCGGCCGTTTTTCTTCGCGTTAATTCCCGATTGAAGTATGGAAACGGAAGCCCCATCAATTCCCCCAAATCCGCCGGCCGTTTCCCCTCTTTTATTTCCCTTATTCGCGGTTTGCATTAACTCCGGCGAAGCTCCAAAAATCCGGCCACCCCTCCTCCCCTTGCCTATAAATACCGCCCTCCCCTCGCCCTCCCTCACCACCGCCTCCCACCGCCCCTCTCCTCCTCTTCTCGGCTGCCTCCCGGTGACCCACCGCCGGCCACCCAAACCCCGCCGCCACCACCTCCAACCTCCACCGCCGCCGCCTCCTAGCGCCGCCGCCGGCCGCCCACACCTCCACCGCCGCCGCCGGTAAGCGCCGCCGCCTCCCCTCATCCGCCGCCGCCATTCACCGCCCTCCCGCCGGTCGCCGGCCGCCGGCAAGGCCGCCGGCCGGCCACCTCCCGTGCGGCTGCGCGTGCGCCCGTGTGGCCGGTTGTGCCCGCGTGGACGGCCACGTGGCCGCCACCTCGCGCCCGCATGGCGCCATGTGGCCGGTGTGCCACGTCGGCGAATCCCGTGGTCCGTGGATCCGGTTCACGGTAGACCGGACCCACCGGTCATTCAAATATGTTTTCCCGCTCAGAAAATTCGAAAATGGCTGACGTCATAAATATCATTTTTCAGTGCAAAATGATTCCCGAAAGTCAGCCTTTTCCTTTTTCCCTCCTGTTAATCTTCCGAAAGCCATAACTTTCTCATTTTAACTCCGATTTGATCCGTTCAAATTTCTAAATTTTTCCAAATATGGACTCTTTTTGAATTTTTGAGTTTTATTTTAATTTTGTTTGATTTAATTTTTTTGGTTTGTCTGTCTTTTCGCGCGTAGATTCCGCTGTCGCTGAGTATTTCGTCGAGTCGCAGCAAGAAGACCCAAACAGCACTCAAGAAGGCAAGTCTCCTTTGATCATCTTGAACCTATGATTTCAAAATGTTTTAATTATTTTAAATTATGTGCATTGCTATTTATATAAAATATTAGTTCAAATCTTAAGGCATTAGTTATATCCAACCTTGTTATGCCCTCACTTGAAATTGAATACCATGTACCCTTGTCACCCTAGAACTTCCTTTGTCTCTCTAATGAGATTATTACTGAATCTTTGTGAATAGTGGAATGGTAGTATAATGCTTAGTCTCGCTATTTAATACCTTTGAAATCTTGAAAATGGGAAATTATGATTTATTGTAATACCCCTGTGTTTATGAAAATTAGTGGTAATTGGAGTTGCCACTGTTCTTTTAAAATAAACTAAAATGTGAAAATTGGTTTAGATTAGGGTGGATGGTTAGTTTGGATTGGTGCAGGAAGCACGAGATCTTGTAATGTGTATGTTCCACCCTAGTCAATTAAGGACCGACGCTTGTGTTTGTCCAGACTGAGCATTAACCGTACAACCACAAGTCTATATGGGTACGACCTAGCTGACTAATAGTTTTGACTCTGCAGAGTTTGTACACTTTCACCACAAGAGACAATCTGCTCGTTGCCCCACATGATTCCTTAGCCACGTGGTTGAGTAGACCATCACAGTGACTTTTCAAAGTATCTAACCCATTTTGTCATCTCATCTTATGGGAACCCGCCCACTTGCGGTGGGTCCCATCTATGCACGGGATGTAACCACGTCTACTAGCGAAGACACAGGCTCCACTTCCAGCAACGCTAGTACGGCTAGTTACCTCACCCTCCAACTCGGTGTCCCTTTAGGCCTCCCATTGCCCTTTGCGTATCCACTTCCATCCACTACCAGTGAGATGAGTCCGGGGGTTTCGATAAATTTACTTAGCCAAGTTGTACTTTACAGACTTGTGGTTGTACTGTTTTACATAGGAGGTCATGACAAGATTCAGTCCTTAGTGGTATCTGGGCGGTTCTACCACAAACCACACTCTCGTGCACACCTGCACCATACCCCCGAACCATCCGCCCAGATAAATAAGCAATTTGAGATTTTTGGGGCATAAATAATCATATCCAACATATACCAGTCATTACCACCATGACTGCCCAACCAACTTTTCTCATGATTGAAAGTGATGCTTGGACGTTCTTACTCCCACAAGTATTTAAGCAAAACTAAGCATGGCATATAATTATGGACTTATTTTCAAAAGGTTACTATTATAATTTTGCTAGGGCGACAAGGTTCTCATGTTCAAATATTCCAAAGGAGGGGCAATATTAATCAAGTTAGATAATAGGCATTTAGCTAGAATTCTAAATTAAACATGTATTTGCATAAAAAATAACAGCATGCAATTTGATAATTTAAAGAAAAGTAATTTGCAGAAAATGTAGGTTCAACATGATCAAAGTATTGACTCGCCTGGCGCGGTTTACAGCGGTCTTGAGCTCACTCGACGCTGTCTCATGCGATGGTCCTTTAGTCTCCGGTCTTCGTCCTTACTTTGATCTTGTTCTCGATTAGCTCTTAGAATCTTCAGAACTCCAGTTTCTAATTACGCGCTAACGACTGAACACAAGCAAAAGCAAATAACTCAAAAGACCCAAATAAATCCAATCACTTTAAATACCCAATTTAATTTAAATTATTCATTTATTATGATTTGAGAATAGAAGGATGATTCAGGTTAGTGTGTTGCAAGCACAAAAGTAGCTGGGTTTGAGCAGGAGGACGAGTTGTCTAAATGCTTTACCGTGGGGGAAAATTTTAGAAATACGAGGGATCAAAAGCGAAGATGTACCTACAGGAATTATCTGATTTTGGGAAAAGAAGGTGGCCAGACATGGCCGATTGGGGAAAAGCGAGGCTTGACTTTTTGCTTGATGACTTTCTTTTAATTTATTTACATTTATCAAGGAAGTTCCATGAGTTAGGACGGACCTATGAATTATTGTACAAGTTTAGCTGGATATTACTTTGTCGAGCGCTAATATTCAAGTCATTCTGGCTTACCAAATAAATCTTATGGTCTAGGTGTATAGCACTTTATGGGGTGACATTTTATGTAGCCTCAGTTTTCACTAAGCCTTTTTCAACTTGAATTAGGATTCCGGTGTATGGGCCATATCTTGTTATTTCATGCTCATCATTATTATTTATCAAGTCTAGTATTAAGATTTAACTAATGGTACCATTATTATTTTATCTATGTTTTAGTTACTATTATGCTTAGCCTTATTTCTAATTTTAGCTATCTAGGCAAAGCTTGGTATGTATCATTTTATGTAACTCTAGTGATGAGGACATCACTTCTTCGGATATACACAACACTCCTCCACTTGACATTCAAAGACCAATCACTAGAGCTCGCGCCCGACAATTGAATTTACAGGTGAGCTCGTTCCTAAGTACTTCTTTTTGTTCATTTGAGAATAGATTGCTACCTAATAATTTAATTATGATTAGGAACCATGGAGAAGAACTAGAAGTACTTGGAGAAGGGCTACGGGACGCACAAGTCCAGCAAGGGCGGTCGAATCATGTTGGAGGTCCAACTCAAGCCGACTTCGAATCCAATTCGGAGTCCAGTTCGAATCCAATTCGGAGTCCAGGACCAGGCCGCATTAAAATGGACGCCCAGATCGTATCCGGACTTCGTTTTTGATGTTCCACATATGTATGGAAAGCTGAGAAGACTACCTTTCCAATGGCTCTGGTCCCATGTCAAAATTCCTTCTGAGTCAACGGGAATCGTCAAAACAAGTGGGCGTTCAGAATCTGTCAGGGTGCTGCGCCACCGTCTTTTGGGCCGTTCGGCTTTGTATCGTGTTGGAGCCCATTAGGGGCGCGTCCAGGGGTTTTGCACGCCCCTAACTCCTATATATCCAGCCGCCACCCCCACCATTAGGGTTTGGGTTTTGCTTAGATCAATTTGTCTTTGAACAGATTCGCCGTTCATCGGTTTGTGAGACCCCAATTTTCGAGTGCTAAATCAATACATCTGCAATTCAGTTGTGTTCTTCCTTGTTCTTGCTTGTGTTCTTTGATTCGCAGGCGAGGATTAGCCTTCTTGGCGAGGTCAACCGCGCTGCGCACGGTTGATAACCTGAGGAGACGTGGTGCTGCGATTGCGGGGTTCGGAACGTGTTGTTCGGAAGCCGGATCGATTTGTGTCGCGCCTCCACCAAATCGAATTTATCCAGAACCTGTTGGAAGATCGGTACCCCGTTCCCATCAAGTGGTAATCAGAGCTTCAGGTGTTCCTTCAGGTTCGAGTTTACCGTACCTTTGTTGTTTCGTTTTCATCCTAGAGTCCACGAAAAAGCCCCACAAAAAGAATTAATTCCGCTGTCCAAACCCCGTTGTGCCTTTCAATCTGTTAGTTTTGGTTTGCTAAATTGAATTTGTGTCCATATAGCATTGTCTAGTTGCTGGTCATATCTTTGTTCCATTAAAAATTCAAACAAAAGAAAAATTCCCCACCCCAAACCCTAGTTTCCAAATTTGGCTGATTTTTCCTTGCTCTGCAGCCGCCACCAAAAACGTCATAACTTTGTATTCCGAGATTATTTTTGCGTGAGACCACCGCCATTAGATTCAAAAATTCATTATCCATCTATCTGTAAAATTTCACATCATTCCAGCAAGGCAGTTAAGAGATATGTGCGGTGAAAGTTGACCCAATTATCTGTTTTGAATCTGCAACAGTCAGCAGTTGTGATATTTGTGCGAATTTTTGTGTCGGGTTTCGGAAGTTGGCCCCAAAAGAAAATCTGTAGAAAAAGCCGTCAGAAAACAGATAAAAAAAGAATCAGTGAAAAAAAGGCATCTGACAAAAAGTTACCACCAAAATACCGACGTGCTGTCCAGTGGACAGAAATCTTCAGTTTTCAGTTTTGAGTCAATCCTTGTGTTTTCATTTCCAAATTGCATTGGATTAAATTATCTTGCATTTACCACTCCTACACATTGCCATACACTTGATTTTAGCCTTCTTCCATTCTTGGTTGATCAGCAACATAGGCTAAGTGCTAGATACGGACTATAATTCAATTCTATGCAATTCTGAAATTAACTGATTGTTCTCCATTGCTACCATATTGTGCCTTCCAAGCTACACCTACTCTTGATCAGCACAGTTTTGACCCTTGCAATCGTATCCACGCTCGACATGGTATCACGAACCAGCCACCGGTTGTACCACCTGCTGCTTTGGTAAGAACACTTGTAAGAGCTTGGTAAGACACTTCCTTTGCGGATTTCCACTGCCTTCCTTTCTAGTTGATAGGGATAATCCTTTTGTTTTCCCTGTGTTTCCACTAACCATGGCAGGAGACGAAGGGGACGAGACACCGGTCGATTTCAACGAGTGTGTTAGTCGCGGCCAGCTACAAGCTGCGCTCGACAAACAAAATGCTTCACTCGGTGCGAGAATGGACACCATCGTTGCTGCCATTGCCAAGTTGAACACCACGGAAGGCATTGAGCGGGTGGAGCGGCGGTTGGCTGACCTCACTGGTCGCATGGACACATTGGAGGCACGCCTGCCACCTGTCAATGACGGCCATCGTCGTGATGATGACACAGTGTATGATGCGGATGGCAACATTGATCAGCGGGTGACACAAGATGCACGACTACGTCGGCGTCTTCAGCAAAACCGACAGGGTATGGGAGGTAATAACCAGAATCGTCATGGTAACGACGACCCTTTTGCTAAAGTCAAGTTTACCATTCCATCTTTTGCTGGTCTTTATGATGCTGATATATATCTTGATTGGGAGATGACGGTAGAGCAGAAGTTTAATTCTCACTTGGTTCCTGAACAACATAGAGTTAGACAAGCTACTAGTGAGTTTAAGGACTTTGCTATTATCTGGTGGAATGAACTAAGTAACATGCGCTTACAACCTGATACATGGGAGCGGTTAAAAGAAGATATGCGTAATCGTTTTGTTCCTCCCACATATAAACTTGATTTGAGAAAAAAATTGCAGCGCTTAGAACAAGGTGATTGTTCTGTTCATGACTATTATGCTGAGCTTCAAAAGGGTATGATGCGTTGTGGGGTTGTTGAGGACATGGATGATAAGATTTGTCGTTTCTATGGGGGGTTAAGGCGTGAAATTCAGGACATTGTTGATTATAAAGAGTTTACTACTGTCAACCAGTTGTTCCAGCTTGCTATGCTTGCAGAAAAAGAATTGCAGGGACGCAAGGAATCAGCGAAGGCAAGCACCGGACGACCTTTTTACACGCCGCGAACGACTACATCGACGGGACTGCCCAAGTCTTCTTCGAGTTTTCGTTCTCCTCCACCACCTGTGCACAAGGTTGCAGCAGCGCCACCGAAGCTACCTTCCACGACAAAAAATTCTTTGCAGGTTCCAGCCAAGAGTTCTTCTTCTGTGGCTTCAACGGGCCGCTCCTCCGACATTCAGTGCCACCGCTGCCATGGGCTTGGTCATGTGCAGAAGAATTGCCCTAGCCAACGGGCATACATCGCCACAGAAGATGGAGGCTACATCAGCACTTCGGATGTCGAGGAGGATGATGATGTTGCTGCTGCCTCGGACAATAATGGCGGTGGTGATGACGACCTGGTCCTTGGTGGGGCGTCCACAGCGACGCTACGGAGCATCATTGTGTAGCGCGTCCTCAGCACACAGGTACAACAACCCGATAAGCTTCAACGCCATAATTTGTTTCAGACTTTCTTCGCAATCAAGAACCGGCATGCACGTGTCATCATTGATGGAGGAAGTTGCAACAACTTGGTGAGTTCTGATTTGGTCAAGAAGCTTGGCTTGACCACACGACCGCATCCACATCCATACCATATTCAATGGTTAAATGACTCTGAAAAAGCTAAGGTAACACAAACATGCCGAGTCCATTTTTGCATTGGTGGTTATGTTGATCATGTTGATTGTGATGTGGTTCCTATGCAAGCATGCTCTCTTTTATTGGGTCGACCTTGGGAATTTGATAATGATGCTTTACACCATGGTAGTAGTAACAAATACACTTTTATGCATAAGGGAAAGAAAGTTACTTTACTGCCTTTGACTCCAGCTGAGATTATAGAGGCCGATAGGGAGCGAGCTGCTGCTACTAATGATCCAAATAAACATGATAAATCTGAAAAACAGCAAGTACTCCATTTGATCAATTCTGTTATGCTTGCCACCAAATCAGACCTTGCTAAAATTGATGATGTTAATGATATATGCTATGTTTTTGTGTGCAAAGATGCTTTATTTTCTCTTGATAATATGCCTTGCACTTTGCCTGCTCCTGTCACTAACCTTTTGCAGGAGTTTAGAGATGTTTTTCCTGATGAGATTCCTCCAGGACTTCCACCCCTTCGAGGGATTGAGCACCAGATTGACTTGATTCCTGGAGCGAGCTTGCCAAACCGTGCGGCGTACAGGACCAATCCTGAAGAGACTAAGGAGATTCAGCGACAAGTCCAAGACCTTTTGGACCGTGGGTACGTACGTGAGAGCCTTAGTCCTTGTGCTGTTCCTGTTCTTTTGGTTCCCAAAAAAGATGGTTCTTGGCGTACTCTATGGAACAAGTTGGGTACAAAGTTGTTGTTCTCTACAACATGTCACCCACAAACTGATGGTCAAACCGAGGTGGTGAACCGCACATTGTCTACCATGTTGAGAGCTGTTTTGAAGAATAATTTGAAGCTGTGGGAAGAGTGTTTGCCGCATGTTGAGTTTGCATATAATCGAGCGGAACACTCCACCACCAAGGTAAGTTCTTACCAGGTAGTGTATGGATTCAATCCCCGTGCCCCTATTGATATTTTACCTTTGCCTACTAGTGAGAGAGCTCATAATGATGCTAAGGAGCGTGCTGATTTTATTGTCAAAATGCATGAGACTACTAAGGCCAACATTGAAAAGATGAATGAAAAATATAGGATTATTGGTAGTAAAGGTAGAAAGGAAGTTAAACTTGAACCGGGTGATTTTGTTTGGTTGCACTTGAGAAAGGATAGATTTCCTGAGTTAAGAAAATCAAAATTGATGCCTAGAGCTGCTGGTCCTTTTAAGATAGTTGAGAAGATAAATGATAATGCATATAAACTTGCGTTGCCTCCCGAGTTTGGGGTTAGTCCCACCTTTAACATTTCAGATTTGAAGTCATACTTGGGAGATGAAGATGAGGCTGAGTTGAGGACAACTCCGCTTCAAGAGGGGGAGGATGATGAGGACATCACTTCTTCGGATATACACAACACTCCTCCACTTGACATTCAAAGACCAATCACTAGAGCTCACGCCCGACAATTGAATTTACAGGTGAGCTCGTTCCTAAGTACTTCTTTTTGTTCATTTGAGAATAGATTGCTACCTAATAATTTAATTATGATTAGGAACCATGGAGAAGACCTAGAAGTACTTGGAGAAGGGCTACGGGACGCACAAGTCCAGCAAGGGCGGTCGAATCATGTTGGAGGTCCAACTCAAGCTAACTTCGAATCCAATTCGGAGTCCAGTTCGAATCCAATTCGGAGTCCAGGACTAGGCCGCACTAAAACGGACGCCCAGATAGCATCCGGACTCCGTTTTGGACGTTCCACATATGTATGGAAAGCTGAGAAGACTAACTTTCCAATGGCTCTGGTCCCATGTCAAAATTCCTTCTGAGTCAACAGGAATCGTCGAAACAATTGGGCGTTCAGAATCTGTCAGGGTGCTGCGCCACCGTCTTTTGGGCCGTTCGGCTTTGTATCGTGTTGGAGCCCATTAGGGGCGCGTCCAGGGGTTTTGCATGCCCCTAACTCCTATATATCCAGCCGCCACCCCCACCATTAGGGTTTGGGTTTTGCTTAGATCAATTTGTCTTTGAACAGATTCGCCGTTCATCGGTTTGTGAGACCCCAATTTTCGAGTGCTAAATCAATACATCTGCAATTCAGTTGTGTTCTTTCTTGTTCTTGCTTGTGTTCTTCGATTCGTAGGCGAGGATTAGCCTTCTTGGCGAGGTCAACCGCGCTGCGCACGGTTGATAACCTGAGGAGACGTGGTGCTGCGATTGCGGGGTTCGGAACGTGTTGTTCGGAAGCCGGATCGATTTGTGTCGCGCCTCCACCAAATCGAATTTATCCAGAACCTGTTGGAAGATCGGGACCCCATTCCCATCATCTAGTTACTCGTGTTAATGGTTACATATTTACTTTAGAGTATCTATATGCCCGCGAGATTATTTGGATGCTTGATGACCTAGGCTATTATATTCTAGCACCTGTATATTATTATGACCTTTTAATTCGGAGTTGCTCTGAAGATCACCGATATTAATATTAACATCTTAACTCCTCGGTTTATTTAAGGGTTGTTTGTGAAAGTATTTTCTTGACCTTTTAAAGATATAGGAATGACAGTCACACTTGAGATGGTTAACTTTTGGATCCCTTAATTATTTAATGCTTTTGCTGTGCAAATAGTTTTCACCATATATTCTACCGGCATATTTCAATATCCACCCATAGTCATTTTATGTGGAATTTTAATCCAACTACCACTGAGGTTAATGGTTGCAGGTTAAATACTAAGGCATATATGGTAATTGGGAGTGATCTTTATTTTTAACGCTTTGTACTTATAGCTTTAACGTAACATCCTACGTAGTTACTTTGATTTTAACTTGAATATGCTTTGAATTAGGGTTCTTATTAGACTTGGACATTAGGCAAGGTCATCCTTTACTAATGCCCTAGTTAATAACTAGTCTTTAATTGTTTATTAAATGACATTAATTATGAAATGTGCATATGATTCTACATTTTGGGGTATCTACAAATTTTTACTTGAACCCGCTCAGTTACCTTAGCTCCCTTATGCTATTCCCTAATTACTTCCAAAAAAAAATGAATCCAAATGTGCACCGAGCGAGGATCGAACCTAGGCCCTGGTGTTTAACATTCGGCTCGGCTGGCCAGTTGGCCCACCAGTGCTTCGCGATGGAAAGGGGGGAAACGTTCTTGAAAAGCTAGCGGTTGGCTGGGGATCTAAAACAGAACTCGCCGGCCGAAGACAGGGGAGGCGGGGCACATGGAGGGGATGGCAGCGCCGCCGGCGGGGAGCGGCCGGGGAGACGCCGGCGAGCACGAAACTGGAAACCTTGCGAGGTGTGGGAGCCGGTGGATGGGGTGGCGCTAGGAAGGGGTAGCGGCACCGAGAGCGGCCGGCGGCGGGGTGGGAAGGGGGTGGCGGCACTGGCGTGGAAGAAGAAACAAATTGGCGAGCTTGTGAGCAGTAGGGGACGCAGGGAAACGTTACCACGCTGTGGGCCGAGCCGCAAAGGCGCCGTGGTGGGCCAGCGGCGGTGGCCATGCAAGGCGCGGGGTGGTCACCGCGGCTGGAAGAACTCCGGTGACGAGGAGCCCCGCCGGCGGTTGGGGGAGGTTCATGTCGTCGTGGATATGCTCCAATGGCGTGGAATCGGCCGGAGAAGCTGCGAGGGAGCAATGGCGGTCATGGAGGCGGCGGCGGTCGTTTTTGGGGAAAACACGGTGGCGGTGAGAATTGGTGCACGAAAACTCAATTAATTTGGAGGAACGGCGGATGGGGAGTGGGGGATCACCGTGACGCTCTCGATTTGGGGAAAATATGACCGGAGTGACGCAATTTGGCGCGAAGGCGGCGGCGATGAGCTCACGGGCTTGGGGCGCTCGGCCTGGGGAGGGGAGGAGGAACTCGGGGAAGAAGACACGGGTACTTATAGCGGTGGAGGGTCTCGGTGGTGGAGCTATTGCCGGAGACCTGGAAGCAGTGCACGGGATGGGACAACGGCATGGCCCAGAGACGTGCGCGCAGAGCGATGGCGACGCGGAGGCGACTAGAGCTGGTGCGCGGGCGTGGTGTGAGGGGACGGGGGAGGGTGGCTGGCGCACGGTGACGTGGGGACGACGGGCGTAGGTACGCGTGCGCAGGCAGGGCCGGGGCATGCGCGGCTGACGCGGGGGCAACCGGCGCACAGGGCGAGCGGGGCCAGCTGACGAGCGTCGACGTGGGAGTAGTGAAGTGATGGGAAAAACAAAGGAGACCGGGGAAGAAGAGGCATGCTGTGGAGGGGGAAAAAAGAAAGGGGAGGGGACGGGCCCGGCTGGCAGTGGAAGAAGAGAGAGAGGGGAAGAAAAAGCAAGAGGAGGGGGCCCACATGTAGGAGAGTGAGAGGAGAGGAGAACTTTGAGAATCGAAATTTTTATTTTTAATTCGCATTTTAAATTTTATATTTATGGATTTTGAGCCTTGCAAGATTCTAAAATTTGAATCTTTAATTTAAATTCTATTTTAGGCTTAAGATTATTGATTGAAGTTTTTGAACTTTTAATTCCAATCTTGGTTCCCTTATCTAGACACAAAATCTTCTATTTCTCTATTTTATTTTAATTTTGCCCATGGGTTTTAATTTGCATAGCATGAGCTTCTAAAAAAATTTCAAATAAATATTAAAAAAAAGATTTGGAAGCCAGCAAAATGCAAGACAATTTTTTAAAACTCCACATTTTTGAACATCCAAATTTTTGGGATGTTACAGCGCCCCACCCTCAACTACTTTGGGGCAGTACCGCACCATGGCTTCCTATGCATGAAGCTCCTGGGCCCGCAAGGTATTATCACCACCTTTGGTGATCAAGACCTTGCTCGCCGCATAGAGCTTGGTGCGCGGAGTCCAGGATCGACGTCCAAGCCCCGGCCGAAGAGCTAGTCCCAGAGGGTGCCCTTGCACGAAAGCGGACAAAGCATGCCCGGTGGCGATGGCCGAGCCCAGGGAGCAGAGGCTTCGGCACAAGCTGATCGAGCGGTAGTAGGCGGCTAGGCCAGTCGTAGCGAAGCTCCTCCAGTTCGGAGCCATTCGCAAGACCTCTTGCCCTGCCCGTCTAAGCACCAGAGGCCCCACACCTTGTGCGATCGTGGGAGCGGCTGTCGCTGCACCTCCTCTCCTCAAGCGGTCAGTGGTTACTACCCTGTCTTTTTTGTAATTGCTCGCCTGCGCAAATGGGACAGTTAATAAAGTCCGTTGTTTTCAAAAAGCTTCTCATTCTATGTCAAGTCGCGCGGGGGGACGCCTCCGCGCCCACTCTCTGTGAGTATAAACAAAGACACGCGACAAAAGCACACACTCTCCGTGATTATAAACAAAGACACGCGGTAAACGTGCGCACTCTTCGTGAGTATAAACAAAGACACGCGGCAAACGCACGCACTCTCCGTGAGTATAAACAAAGACACGCGGCAAACGCGCGCACTCTCCATGAGTATAAACAAAGACACGCGGTAAACACGCGCACTCTCCATGAGTATAAACAAAGACACGCAGTAAACACGCACACTCTCCGTGAGTATAAACAAAGACACGCTGCAAACACGCACACTCTCCGTGAGTATAAACAAAGACACGCAGCAAACGCGCGCACTCTCCGTGAGTATAAACAAAGACACGCGGCAAACGCACGCACTCTCCGTGAGTATAAACAAAGACACGCGGCAAACACGCGCACTCTCCATGAGTATAAACAAAGACACGAGGTAAACGCGCGCACTCTCCATGAGTATAAACAAAGACACGCAGTAAACACGCGCACTCTTCGTGAGTATAAAATAAGACGCGTGGGGGGACGCCCCCGCGTGCACTCTACGGAGTATAAATAAGATGCGGATGTTGTCTGCGCACTCTACGGAGTATAAATAATGTGCAGCAGAGACTCGCCTCCGCGCACACTCTACGGAGTATAAATAAGACGCAGCGGAGACTCACCTCTGTGCGCACTCTACGGAGTATAAATAAGACGCGGATGTTATTCCTGCGTACTCTACAGAGTATAAATAAAGCACAGCGGAGGCTCGCCTCCGCGCGCACTCTACGGAGTATAAATAAGATACGTGGACGTTGTCCCTGCGCACACTCCACTATGGAAAATGCGGAAGTCGTCCCTGGGCACGCATGTGTGATGGGACACCACCTCCAAGCTCGGTACGAGGGCGGCAGCCATTGACCTAGCGCCTTCGTATTGATGGCCGCACGGCGCGAGGAGTGCACTCTCCACCACCACTCTAAAGGGTAGAGGACAGAGCGCTCGCGTGTCTACTTCGACTAGGCACTGGCTCCGCTGCCACCGCTTCGAAGGGTAGGGGACGGAGCGCTCGCGCGGCTACCTCAACTAGGCGCCAGCTCCGCTGCCACCACTTCGAAGGGTAGGGGACGGAGCGCTCGCGCGTATACTTTGACTAGGCTCCACTGCCACTGCTTCGAAGGGTAGGGGGCGGAGCATTCATGCGTCTACCTCGACTAGGCGTCGGCTCCGCTGCCACCGCTTCGAAGGGTAGGGGACGGAGCGTTCACGCGTCTACCTCGACTAGGCACCGGCTCCGCTGCCACCGCTTCGAAGTGTAGGGGACGGAGCGTTCGCGCGTCTACCTCGACTAGACGCTAGCTGCGCTACCACCGCTTCAAAGGGTAGGGGATAGAGCGCTCACGCGTCTACTTTGACTAGGCGCCGGCTCCGCTGCCACCGCTTTGAAGGGTAGGGGATGGAGCGCTCGCGCGTCTACCTTGACTTGGTGCTGGCACTCTCTGCCACCACTCCAAAGGGTAGGGGACAGAGCGCTCGCGCGTCTACTTCGACTAGGCGCCAGCTCTGCCCCCACTTCGAAGGGTAGGGGACGGAGCGCTCGCGCGTCTACTTCGACTAGGCACCAGCTCCGCCTCCAGACGAAACGCGCGAGCGTCTACCTAGCGTTTAGGCATTTGCAAAGCACCAAGTCCTACGAGTTGATCGGAGGCAAGCGTGATAGTGAAAAGTGACGGACACGCACTTCAACCAAAGTCCTTTTTTTGCATTCATCAAGGAATGTTTACAAGGGGGTTCGGTAAGGACCTAATGAACAAGCGTCTTCGGGTATTCAGAGCCGCTACTCGGCCAGCTCCTCCTTAACATGCACCCACGCTGGAGTCTCGCCCGCGGAGGCCCGGGCCGCCCAGAAGTTCAGTGAATCCTCGGCCCACCACCAGTGCTGAAGCCGCTGTCGGGTTACGAGGTCAGAGACTAGCAGCCGGTCCCTATCAAGTAGCTGCCCAGAGCACAGCGGTACACACGGTCAGAACACCGAGACAACTTCCACTCTATTCATAAAAAGGGGGGGCATACATGACAACACACGCCTACGCACCAGAACCCCGGCATCACACCTGTGGGTTCACGCCATGGCCCGCGGCAACGGCGCCGCCTCTGCTGCGCCGTGGAACTTTGTCAAGCCATTGACCAAAGTTCCCCTTGCCGCCCAGGGTCCATCGCAGCTCTAGCTTCGCCATGGCCTCCCCGATGTAGTCCCAGATTCGTTCATGGAAGGCTCGGATGGCCGGACGAACGGAGCGCGCGGTGCCTGACATCACCCCGGCTCCGATAGGCATCTCTAGCTCGGGGTTAACCAGCCCGTCAACATGCCGGCAACCTCGGTGATGAAGCAGCGCAAAGGCCAGACGCGAGGTCATAAAGGAACAATGGTTGCTGAAGGATTTGGTGGCGCTGAGAGCGAGGTTGGAAGCCTCCGCGATTCAACGGAGCGTCCACGACAGCTCTTCGGGGCTGAAGGAGCGAGGTGGCACTTCCGCGACAAGGTCTTCGAGGGCGCCCTCTAGAGCCAGCATGGCGTCCCACGCCACCACCGAGGCATCGCCCAGAGTCCGGTCCTGCTCCCCAAGAAATGTAGTAAGGTGGCCTTTCTCCTCCTCCAGTGCAGCGATTTGCTGGAGCAAGCCATCGCGCTTCTCAGCGGCCGCTTGTTGTGCCGCCTCGGTGGCCGCTCGCTGCGCCGCCGCCGTGAGCGCCTCGGCGTTTGAAATCGCCTTTGCATGCTCTGCCTCCAGGAGTCGGATGCGGTCGTCCTTGGTGGAGGGGGCCTCCTCGGCCGTGCGAAGGGCATCTTCGGTAGCGCACAGCCGGTCCTCCAATGCCCGCCACTCACGGGCGTGAGCCGCCTGCAACGCCCGGCCAAGGGCGAGGGTCTGCATGAAGCAGCGGTCAGCAAACTCTTTGATGACGACACGCCGCTAAGGTTGAGTACTCACCCTCATCTCCGAGGCCTCTAGCGCGCCTCCAGGAGCTCTGACCCGCATGTTAGCAATGCCTGGTGATCCAACTTCGCGTCCGTGCTATCCGCGACCCCATGCCACGCCCCCAGCACCTCCGGCCAAGGGACGAAGTCCGCCAAGCTCGGATGCGTGGTCTCTGCAACGACAGTTTCAAGGGCACCGGGTGCCGATCCCGAAGGAACGCCCCCACCCCCCGAGGATTGTCCGCGCCCGGGGGATCGTGCCATTGTGAAGGGATGTTGGTTAGAGCCCACGGACGCACCGTAGGATTGTGCGAAGGGAGTTGAGCTTACCTTCGGCAACAATCGACGGGCTCCGCTGGGGTGTCCCCTCAGCCTCAGAGGGAATCGCAAGAATACCAGCGCCCCCAGAAGAAGCTGGCTCCCCAGGCCGCGGGGTCTCTATGTCAGAGTTTGACTCCAACAGGCTCCTGACCCCGATCACCGCAGCCTCGTTGGGAACCACAGGGGCACCAGGCCAGGGGGCCTCTGTGTCAGAATCGGACTCCAAAAGGCTTCTGACCGTGGTCGCCACAGCGAATCCCCTCTCTGGATGAGGGGGTGATCGAGTACACGACCGCTTTGCCTTTGGAGAGCAGGGCGAGGACTCCGCCTCGGGAACTGTCGCAGGCGAGGACTCCACCTCGGCAACCGCCGAAGGCGACGACTCCGCCTCGGCAACCGTAGCAGGCGAGGAAGCTTCTCCTCCCGGTTGTCCATACCGCACCCTTGGTGCTTGGCACCGCCCAAGGACCCCTCGCCTTTGTCCTCCGCACCTGCCTCCAGTTCCGAATCGGCATACTTCACCGAGTCAGAGTCGGCGTCTGCCACGCTGTCAGCTTCGACAGAGCCGATAGGAGCGGCAGCCGACACACCAGGTACTGCCGCGGAGGATTGAGCCCTCCGTCGAGACAGCAGTGCTTTCCCCTTGCTATCGTCGTCTCAGCGGTGAAGCTGGCTCGGGGCTGGAGCGGCGTGCTCCGGCACGCAAATGCTCAGGGCTTTGCACACCTGATTTATCCACCCTAGCTTCACCTCCGCAGTCGTAGCAGCGCGCAGGCTATGCTCCTTGATCGCATATGGTCCGAAGAACACGGCCACAGCACGCTCTGCGTCCCCCAGGAGAAGCCCTATAGGCAAGAAGAGGCAGAGTCAAAAAAAAGAAAAAAGAGACTTCACCAAGATTTACGAGGGTTGGAGAGTCTTGGCAGTGAGGACACGGACGGGCGGACATTATCATGCCGAAGCCCCCAGGTGTGATGCGCCACCCATCGGCAAGCGGTGCTACACCATACATGACGAACTCCTAAGCGAGGTCGCGCATGTTGAAGCGGGCGGTGATCCCCACAAGCCTCCGTGCCCTTCACCTGTCCTCGTCATCGATCGGTGTGCCGGGCGAGGTATTGAATGATACCGACCAGTCCGTGCACTCGAAGCCACTGCCGCTCGCCACACGGTGGTAAAACCACCGTTTCATCCTGTTCGGCTCCCATTTCGTCCGAGTCGAGTTGGCAGGGAAAATCTTCCTGCACTGCGACCACAGGACGAAGTTGACACTACCGAAGTTGGAAAGCGTCCCCCCTCTCAGCCTCTTCAGCTGGCACCGTGCGTTGTGGAGGAATGCGAATAGTGAGGTGCTGGGCCAGCATGCCTTCGTACGCAAGGCCCAGTTGTAGACGGCAAGGCGGGCTATCGCGTTCGGAGTCAACTACACCAGCTCCAGCCCGAAGGTTCGCAAGACATCACCGACGATCATGGCCGCTGGGATGCGAAGCCCAGCTTCAAAATAAGCAACGAAGACGATCGCCTCCGACTTCTCTGAGTGTGGTTCTGTCTCGTTGCTAGCGGGCAATCGCACCTCGCGGCGGTCCGACAGCTTCCCTTCACGCAGCAGGGTTCAAATTGTCTCCTTCATCGCGAGCGTCGGGCCCAAGACGCGGGAGCACGGACCCTCCACTTTTTCGGTCGCCACCCACCATTTGTCCACCAGCGATGGCTTGCGCCCCTCGAGCGTGTACTCTACCTCGATCAGCGGCGACCGCCGGGATGAGGTGCTACCATCGGCCTGTTGAGCGCATTCTTCGCTGTGAGCCATTGTTCTCCAAGAGCTAAATGGCGACGGGGGCTGCTCGATGGCAAAGAAGGCGAGAGCACAGGGCGCAAGAAAGCAAGGGACTAGGAGGTATGAGGGGGAGAGTGCCAACGCGGTGCCAGAGGGGGTATTTAAAGCCCCTTTACCTCCCACGCCGCCGGTAAGCGTAACTGGTGGAAGACAAACCACTCGCCTCCCCCACGATTGGCAAGCACAACCAATGGAAGCTGAAGTGGCGTAGCCGCCCACGTGCGTCGTGCCCTATTAGAAATGGACGCACGACCGCGGTCATGCGACAACCTCACAGCGCACGACACGCCAATCATGTCCTGCCACGCGTATGCTCCCTCGGGAATGAATTCAGGTCACACGACGTGGCACACCTTCTGCTATGCATCGGCACGATTCTCAGGGCCATCAATGCAATGTCGGCAGGTCATTGACCAGTCACTCTGACTTCAACTTCGGCATGGACTCCGCCTCCGCGGAGCGACTCCAGCTCTGACTTCGGCTTTGACCCCGCGAAGCGGCTCCTTGCTGCGCCTTCACAAGTCTACGTGGCGAACCCGAAGGCCACCTCGACTTCGTGCACGCGGGATGACTCTGACGCCGATTTTGATCCATGTTTGCGGGGTCCAACCGGGCCTCCGACTCGGCCTCGCACACGGGGGGGGGGCAGCTTCATATCCCGTTTCTAACATTCTAAATATCTTGCTTTACATGATTAACATTTCACAACTAATATCCATGGAATGAGGTCAGGTGCAGATTCGGCTTCGTCTTAATAGGCCATCCTTGGCGGGCGGAGTCCGGAGACATGCAAACACCAGTCTAACCCACAACGCCATCACAACACCATCCTTGAGCCGCAGGATACCATGTGGCCCTCCGATCTCCAGCTCGCGCGAAGGCTCCAGAGTCTGGCATACCCTGAAAAGGATTGGATATTCCAAAAGGGATTTGAGCAAATCTAATGTGGTTATTCACGGCTTCAATCAGTCTGGCCAGGAAGTAATGGGTACCATATCATTAATTTTAAAGTTGGAAAAATTATGCACATATGTCAACTTTCACGTGATCGATGCAGCTACCTTATATAATACCCTACTAGGTCGCCCATGGTTGCATGAAAATCAAGTTGTACATAACATCCTAAAATTCATAAGTCCAAAATTTGCGAAAATTTTGAAACTTTTTCATTGAATCATATTGGAATTTGAATTTCTTCTACAATTTTATTTGAGTCTTTTTGAATTTTGTGCTATACAAATTAATATTGGGAATAACTCCCAAGCGAAAATGCTAATAATAAATTTGGAAAGCAAAATTCAAAGGTAAATTAAATAAAAAGGAAAAAGATATTTCATATCAAAATAATTGAACTAAGATTTGAATTGAAAATCCAAATTTGAATCCAGATTTCAAGCAAAAATCCAAATCCTAATTTTTTTACTCCCCTTTCTTCCCTCTTTCTCTTCTCCCCTCTTTATTTTTCTTTTTCTCCCTTCTCTCTGCTCTAACTTGGACGCTCCGTTAGCCACACCACGTCCCCTATGCGCGCACGTCACTTCATCCTGCCGTAGCCATCCCCTGCCCAGCCATCCCGGCGCCATGCCCTGCCAAGGCGTGCACCTGCCCCTGTCGCTTCCCCCCTGGGCTCCCATGCCAGACCTTCTCCAATATTCCGGCGTCAACCCATGTCTGCACGCATGCTCGGCCGTGCGCCCGCCCATGCTCTACCCCGCACGTTTGCACCCATGTCGTTGCAGTTGTCACCTGTGCCACTAGACCATGACCCTGCTTGACGCATGTCACTCCCATTAGCCAAAGCCCTGCCTGGCCCTACCCCGTCACATCGCCATTCCTCTTTGTGCGCCGTAGGACTGTCACCGTATCCCTCGCCCACGCACGCGTCATTCCTCCTTCCCAGTGTCGTGGTCCTCTCTGACTTGTCGCTCTCCCCTCACCATACCCTGGCAAGGTCATCCCTTTGCTGCTGGTGACTACAGAAGGCGCCATGCCACTGTGCCCTGCTTCCATCAAAGCCGGCCACCAAAGTGATCATCACATTCCACTAGCACTCCCTCTCAAGTGAATCGCTCTGCCGCTGGCCATAGATCATCAGAGAGAGCCTTCATCTCCAACTCTAGCCACGGCTTGATCTGTCGCCTCGGTGAGCTACAACTCGATTCCTCTAGCCTAGAGCATCACTAGCCCTCACTAATGATTCCTCTATCATTTGATTGAAGCAAGAGGCACCGTGGATCATCGCCAACATGCTCTACCACTCACCATCCGTGGTCTCCATTGTCGGAGCTCCTCACCACTTCCCAACCTCCATGGCCCATGTGGTAAGCATCCTGGCACCTCTCATATGCTCATGTCTCCCTCCCCTTCTTCTCCCATTGCTCCATCCATCGTCGCTCGTGGTCGCCTCGTGCTCAGCCACCAACCGCTACTGTCCACCAACCTCGCCACAGCCTTGGCCACAGCGTCACCCCTTGTGACCTTGCCGACTTCCCCACAACCCATTTCACTGGCCGCCACCACCCTGCACTGGCTTACACTATGTAGCCGTGGTCGAAGCCACAAATGCCGTGGTCGAATAGCGACTACTGTAGCAGTCGTAAGTCCTAACAGTGGTCATAGAGTTACTATAGCAACCATGGTCATAAGCCATAGTCAATAGAGTTGGTGTGGTTGATGGAGCCGTGGTCGATGGATTCGTGGTCGTAAGACACCTCAGTCATAAGTTGTAGCGGCTACAGGGTCGACAACCACAGGGCCTCCACGGCAACCTCGTCTCGCCACCGGGGTCTCACGTCGATGGCCACCTCTGACGTACCCCCATCAACAGGGACCGCTGGGTAAGACTCCTCATACTCCCCTTCAACTCATGCATCTGCCCTTTTGCCCCTTCTCCCACCACAGTGTCGCTGCCCCATTCCTACCCCGCCTTCGGCCACTCATGCTGTCACCGGGCACTCTCGGTGCCACCATGGCCCGTGCTGACACCACCAGAAGCTTCCCCACCCCTGGGGGAACCCGTTTTGTTGGCTGTGCCTGCCACTACGACCGTCCATCATCGGTGATGGCCACTGCACCACCAGCGCATCCCCTCCTCTGTTTTGGCTGTACTTCCCCTAGAGCACCACTCCACTCCACACATTCCCTCTCTCAATTGCAAAGCTCAAGCCTCAGTGATCCCCTCGTCGTGCGCCCTTCGCCTTCGTGCTTTGTTCGCCATTGGCGAGAAATTTAGGCCACTTGGAGCCCCGTCAAGCTCTGCCATCAGCACCATCTTCTTCACCGCGCTAACATCAACCTTGCCCACCCCCTCGCCGTTCCTCTTTACCACCAAAAGTACCTCTTCATCGAAGCCTGAGCCTCCTCCGCCGCCACTTCTTGCCATCGATTGCCTCCACTCATCTTTAGCCCCGCGTGAGGTATAAAAAGATTCATTGTACTCTTCTCACTTTTATCCACCCCTAACCGACCGTTGCCAAGTGCCGGTGATCACCGTCACCATGCGCCACAGCGTCGGCGAAGCTGCACACGACTGCAACCACTCACGACCATGGTCACTCGACTGCGGATACCATCCAATAGCTCCGAGCAGTCCAATCCATCTGAACACTTAGCCATTTCTGACCACTCCGTAGACCTCACCATCCCCGACAACTCACTTCTGCTTCCGACTTTGACTGCTCTCTTCGGCTTTGCGTTCAACCACGTATAGAATTCCGACCACGTTCAGCCACCCGATGACGGCTATTCAAGCACCGACCACAATGTTTGACCACCGACCACATTATAATTTTTGACCCCTTTGACCACACACAAATTACTGTATCTTTTGACCATGTTCAAATTACTGTAGTTTTTGACCGCCACCATAGCTCTTTGACCACTCTATAGTTTCCAAACCCTAGAGTTTTTCGACCACTCTATAGAGCTTCCGACCGCTCTTGTTTCTGACCACTCTTGCCTTCTGACCACTGCAAAGCATCCGACCACTGCGGATCTTCCGACCACGTATAGCTTTTGACCACGATGAAATTTCTAATTTTTTGTTCCTTTAGATTCAAAATTTTAGGAGCCCGTTCTTCTTCATCCTAACTCCAATCAAGCCCATTCAAATTCCTAAATTCATTAAAAATTCCAATCTATCCATTTTTGCCCTTCTTTTAATATTGGAGTTTATTTGAATTTTTTTGGATTCAGTTGTTTAGCACGTAATTAGAAATTAGAATCCTGAAGAATGAAGACCAAGATCCAGATAAAGATGAAGACCAGGAGCTCAAGACCATCGAATGAGATGGCTTTGAGTGAGCTCAAGACTGCAGTAAACCGTGCAAGGTGAGTCAATACTTTGATCATATTGAACCTACATCTTCTGCAAATTATTTTTGTTTTAAATTATCAAACTACATGCTGTTATTTCATATGCAAATCTACATCTGTTTTAAGATTCTAGTTACATGCTTATTATTTATCTTGCAGGTATGATACCAACTACATTCCCTTGGAATATTTGAGCATTTGAGCCTTGTCACCCTAGCAAAATTATACTAGTAAACTTTCAAAAATAAGTCTATAATTATGCGCCATGCTTAGTATGCTTAGATACTCGGGGGCACTAAAATGCCCCAAGCATCACTTTCAATCATGGTAAACTGATTTAGAGAGTCATGGGTGGAAATGCCTAATATATTTTGATATGAATATTTTATGCTTCCAAAAACCCCAACTTGCTTAACTGTCTGGGTAGATGGTAAGAGGGGATGGTGCAGTGGATGCACAAGAATGTGAATTGTGGTAGACCTACCCAGATAACCCTAAGGACTGAATCCTATCATGACCTCCTATGTAAAATAGTATAACTACAAGTCGGCAAAATGTAGACTAGGCTAAATAATTTACTGGACCCTCAAGTCATTTCGAATAGTGGAGGGACTAGTGTTAGCTGGGGTCTGTGTGGATAGTTTGAATGGGACACCTATTACGAGGTGCAGTTTCCCCCTGCGTTGCCGGAGAAACATCCCTCACAACTCCACGACTAGTGCGAGCTAGGGTCTGTGTGAGCTAGCTTGATTGGGACACCTTGAAATAAGGTGTGGTTCCCCTGTGTTGCGTTGGAACTTCCCTCACAACTATGGGATAAACCCATAGGTTGAGATGGTGATAGGGCGAGGTATTGTAAAGGCCTTGTGATGATCTCTTATTCTGCATTTCCAAGGAATCGTGCGGGTGCTACGAGTGATTATCTCTTGTGTGTAAAGTATACAACCTCTATAGAGTGAAAAATATTCGAATAGCCGTACCCACGGTCAAGGACGGACATGGGAACTTAACCAAATATATTTCTATTTCAAAAACATTGTGGATGGGATTAGAAAAGTGGCGGGCAGTGAAAAGCCCTGATTGTGTTGTCCTCGGTGTCGCCCCAGTGATAAGGTAGGCGGTTATAACGCTAAAAAGTAGCATATGGTGCAGGAGCCATGTAACAGTAGATGGAATCTATGCTACTATTATTACTGCATTCTTTTTACCCAATATTATATTTTAGTTCAAACTGCTAGGTCTCAGGAAAACCTATGTATTGTATTTTAAAAGTAATTTATGACAAATAAAACAACCCAAGCCTTCCTTTGTAAGCCATGCATGTTATCTATTTGCATCCTGTGTATTGGCTCACAGAGCATGGTGGTTTGTGCTCATCTTCGCTCACTCAATTAATCCAGAATCAGGAGTAAGATCACTATGCTTTAGCAATACACCTGGACATGATGGCAAAGAAGATGAAGAGGTTAAGGACTAGGTTGTGAACCCCAGTTGGTTGCCTGTGGGCACGTCCTGAGGGACCCACCTGTGTGTTTCATTTTCCGCTGCTGCAGTTTATTGATCTCGGCTTGATCGGCCCATGTGTAAGTCTGCTATTATATTTTCGCATGATATATATTTTGATGTTCAGTACTGTATCTGTGAGCACTATCTATTGATACAGGGAATGGTGCGGTGGAATCATAGAGAATTCTAGATTGTAAAATCCTGGTCTGACATTGTACCATCTACGCTGCATCAATGCATCAAATACAAGGATCAGTCAGGAGAGATAGTACGGATATTTGCTAATAAAAAGCCATTCACAGTAGTTGAATCCTTCTATGCTGATGCAAAATTCTACTTTGAACCCATCGATAAAGTGTGGAACCCAAAGTCAGTGTTTGTACCGGAGTCAAATTTCATAAAGAAACATATTGAGGAATCCTCATCGAGACCAAAGACATATCAATATATACCAAGTTACCAAAGGAAGAAAGGAGATCCAATATTTCGTGTCATGAATAAATCATCCTCTAATAAAAGGTATTGGATTTCTAACACCCTTATCTCCTTTGGTACAACATAAAATAAAACAAGTTCAACATCAATTGCACAACTCTAGCACAAGCAAAAATAAGAATAGGGCGGTTTCTCAAATCACTTTGTTAAATAAGGATGATGAATCATTGCCTATTTCTTTATATGACAATAGGGTTCTTTATATGATGCAAAAAAATAGGTTATTTTATCTTTAAAGGCCCTTCTCTATGCAACGACTGGGCAGCTTGCTCCATTTGAGAAGGCACTATCTTAGGCACAAGTTGAAGCCCTGCACGATGATCAAATATTAAAGGAAAAGAGATATGGGTTGGGTTATGATGTCTATATTACCTCAACTGAATTTATAGACATAACAGTAGCATCCCCACAAATGGAGGATGGAAATCAACCCACCATTAATGAATTTGAAGAAAACAATATTGGAACGCCCAACGATCCTCGTCCAGTTTATATCAGCAAACATTTACCTAATGAAAGTAAAGAAGAATACCATAAATTTCTTTTCACAAATAGGGATGTGTTTTCTTGGACATATGAAGAGATGTCAGGTTTGGATTCAGCAGTGGTAGTACATTGCCTCGCTATACAAGAAGACATTCCATTGGTCAAACAACCACAAAGAAGGAGATTTCCACTAGAAAATACTCCCAAAAATAGAAGCTAAAGTCGACAAGCTCATAACAGTTGGGTTTATTTGGGAAGTCAAATATCCTAAATGGCTTTCCAACATTGTTCCTGTCAAGAAGAACGGCAAACCTGTGTATGTGTAGATTTTAGAGATTTGAATAAGGCATGCCCTAAGGATGTTTTTTCAATACCTATCTCTGAAATACTTATTGATGCTACTATGGGACATGAAATATTTGGGTTATAATCAAATAAAAATGGCACTAGAAGATGAGTTAATAGCATTCCAAATATTTTGTTATAGGGTTATGCCTTTTAGACTCAAAAATGCTGGTGCAACATGTCAGCAAGCCATGAAAATTGTCCTTGATGGACTATTGCACATCATCGTTGAGTGCTACATAGATGGCATTATTGTAAAGTCAAAACATGAAAGAGATCACTTAAAGCATCACTCTATGGTTTTTGAATGCCTTAGACAACATAATTTGAAAATGAATCCAATGACACGTGCCTTTGGAGTCTCTTTTGGTAAATTTCTTGGATTTATAGTCACAAAGCATGGAATCAAAATTGACCCAACTAAAGTCGAGGTGATTGTTAAAATGCCACCATCTAAAAACCTTCACGAATTGAAGAGCTTCCAAGGTCAGTTAGCATATATTAGGAGATTTATCTCAAATTTGTCCAGTAGATGCAAACTTTTTTCTCGGCTTATGAAAAAATGTGTCACTTTTCAATGGGATCAAGCATGCCAAAATGCATTTTTAGATATGAAGAAATACATAATAAATCTGCTTGTCTTGAATGCACCAATTAAAGGATGACCATTGATTCTTTATACGTCAGCTATGTCAACATCATTAGGTGCTCTTTTGGCACAATTTAATGATGAAGGAAAGGAAATGTCCTTATATTATCTCAGTCGCACCCTTGTGGGGGTAGAATGCAATTATCGAGACATGGAAAAAATATGTCTAGCACTGGTATTTGCAACACAAAAACTGCACCATTTTTTGCTAGAGCACACTATGCACCTCATTTCGAGAGCAGATCCACTCCGATACATTTTAAATCAAATGGTCCTTTCTGGGAGATTAGCTAAATGGGCGATGTTCCTGTCACAATTTGACATCATAATTGTGCCACAAAAAGCTACGAAGGATAAGCTTTGGTAAACTTTCTAGTTGCACATCCTATTATGGATGATTTTTCTATGAATGATGATTTACTAGATGAAAAAGTATTGACCACATCGGTCGCCAATTCAACATGGCAAGTATATTTTGATGGGGCTTGTCAAAAATTGGGAGTAGGTGCAGGCATCGTCTTTGTGATGCCTAGTGGAGGTATAATTCCATATTCATTTACTTTAACCTCGACAGTTTCAAATAATTCTACCAAGTATGAAGCTTTAATTATTGGATTGGAAATATCCTTAAATATGGGATTGAACATGGTGATTCCCAATTAGTCATTAACCAACTTTTAGGGAATTACATGGTAGAGAAAAAGGAAATAATGCCATATTTCCCGAGAGCAAAAGAGCTTATGTCTATGTTCACTAAATTAATTATGCAACATATTGTTAGAAGCCACAGTGAAAAGGTCGTTGCGCTTGCAAGCTTGGTAGCTAGCATGGCATTAAATTCTTATGAAACAATGGATGTGCGTGTAGAAAAGCGAATAGTCCTACCAATACTCACTAAGGAAGAGGAGACAACACCCTCTATAGTATTGACAACGGATATTTGTGAAATTGAAATGGAAGATTGGCAGACTCCATTTCTTGATTATTTACTCCACGGTTATCTACCTCTTGATTCTTGTGAAAGGACTAGAATCCGAAGTAGGTCAGTCCATTACACATCTATAAATGAAGCACTTTATCAGTGTTCATATGATGGCATCGTACTTCATCGCCTCACTGGAAATGAGGTAATGGAAGAATTGAGGGAAGTGCATGCCAGAGTTTACGGTGCACACCAGTCTGGTCCTAAACTGCATTATCAATTAAAGCATTTGGGCTATTATTAGCCTATAATGTTTGAAGATGCTGTGAAATTTGCAAAAAGGTGTTATAAATGTCAGGTACATGATGACTTTATCCATCAATGACATGAGCCACTGCATCCCACCAACATATCCTGGCCTTTCGAAATGTGGGGAATGGATATAGTCGGACTAATTCAACCGCCATCATCCAAATGGCATAAATTCATTCTCACAGTGACAGACTATTTCTCTAAATGGGTAGAAGTCATACCATTAAGAGAAGTTAAGGTAGAAAATGTAGAGAATTTTATAAGAGCGCACCTCATATATCACTTTGGCATCCCTTCACGAATCATATCCAATAACAGATCACCATTCAAAAATAGGCAAATGAAAAGTTGTGCACAAAATTTAAAATAAAGCACCATTTTTCTACAACGTACAATGCAGCAGCCAACGGACAAGCTGAGGCATTTAATAATGCCCTGTGCAAATTACTAAAAAAGGTGGTCTCAAAGAACAAGTGAGATTGGAATGAAAAGTTGCTCAAAGCTTTGTGAGCATATAGGACCACAACATGCACACCAACTGGAATGACACCTTACTCCCTAGTGTATGGAGGAGAAGCGGTCTTACCGTTAGAAGTATAGATCAATTCTTTGAGAGTCTTTGTGCATGAGAAACTCTTAGAAGAGGAAGCCGCTAAATTATGATTTGAGGAATTGAAACATCTTGAAGGAAAACAACTTCAACCATTAGAAAACTTAGAAGCGTATGAGGCTAGAATGGCATGAGCTTTTGATAAGTGCCTCAAAAGAACGTCATTCAAAGAGCGAGATTTAGTTCTCGTTGTTATTCACCCCACGAATATATATAATAATCACTCCAAAACCTTACGAGCCTAAACTGTGGTGCAAAAAAATAGCTCCAAAGCCTTTTGAGCCTAAACTGTAGTGCAAAAAAAGCTCCAAAGCCTCTTGAGCCTAAACTATGGTACAAAAAAAAATCACGCCAAAACCGTATGAGCTTAAGCTGAAGTATAAAGGGTTATACTCTAACGGTTTGTGAGTTTGACCATGTTGTGTCAACTGCATTGTGCCAATCATGTTGTGTCAACCACATTGTTCCCTTCGACGTGCATTGAGTGACGCGCTAGCCCACCTGTGAATGACTTGCGAGGTGTGCTCCTCGATCTAATGGTGCTTGAAAGCAAGTGTCATGCAAAGCCAATGTGCATGTGCACGAAAACAAGCATTTTGGGTTAAAAAAAGAAAAAAAGAAGGTGCTTACAAATAAAAAAATAATACTACAAGTTCAATGATAAATAACCAAGTATATTATGAGCATGAATTTCCATAATATAGATAAATAAACTCCAGTACATGGCGATATTTATCTAGAGAAAGTAAATAGAGTGTTAGCACATATGGGCTCCAATATAGGAAAGCTGAAATATGAAATGATTTAAAGCTTACAGGTCCAACTAAAATGTCTAAAAGCAAATCGCAGCACAAGTAAAGTAAACAAAGGACTCCTAGTTTGATCCAGAGCGCCAATTCTTTAAATATTTGAAGAGTTGCTCGACATCTTGCCCCAATATTACTGTTTTCTCTTAGAGAACTTTGGTCCCTTGATCAAGTCCTTGGGTAGCATCAAGAAGAATGTTGTTCCATTTTTCACCTCTGAGTCTTGGCTAGAGTGTGTTTGTTGAAGCCATTCCTTATCCTAGTGGAGCTCCTTCAACACAGTGGTGACTTTACTAAGTTGTGCGATAAGATCTACTGCTAACTACTCATTCTCAGAGTACTTTTCATCTACAGATATTATCTCGTGAGAGATACTCTTCATAGTGTCTTCATGGGATGCAAGCTCATGTTTTGCTTCAGCAGCAATTCTTCCTTTTTGCCCAGAATTGTGTTCAAAATCTAAATGTGCTTGATGTAGTTGTTTTGAAATGATGACAAGCTGGGTCAATATTTCCTGAACTCTAGAAACTCCTGGTATATTGAGTAGGGAGTTGAGAAGAAATAGATTTTCCAAGAAGGCTCGGCGAGTTGGATCACTTAATGAAGTAGCGTCTAATCCTTCAAGAGCCTTTGTTACCACCATGTCAGTGGCATCCATGAATGCTTTCTCAACAAATGAGAGGTACATGCTTGGTGCTAATACTTCACTGCTTTTTGATTGGTGAAGTCCTTGTTCACAACCTAAGAAAGAAAAAGGGAACAAGAGGAAATATACATAAGCAAACTGAAAGGAAATAGAGCAAGAAAATATACGTATGCTAACACGCATGCAATGCATATGAGGCTACCATGAATGGAAGGGGTTAAGGCATCAAACAGTTTAAAGTTTGGGGGCAGATTGTGAGCTAATGCTGGAATAGAAATTGGTTGGTCCATGCTCAGTCCGGTTACATCAAAATCTTCAATTGATATATTGAAGAATTCACCGAGATCGTGAGCACTTTCACCTGTAAGCATGTGATCGAGCTCCTCGTTGCTTACCAAATCATCAATAATAGGGATGTCCAATGGGGACACAGGATCAGAAAAATTCTTATCATTTTCAAAGTTGAGTTTACATTTAGCTTTCGGTCCTTTCTCATCCTTAATGGAAATGATTGAAGGTGGTCCAAATTTTCATCTTCTCTCAGGTAGCACATTAATGTTACGTAGTTTCAAATTTTCTTGCACAACATGCACTGGCAAGCTCTCTGTTGGCAAAGAATTAAATGAAGAGTTCTTTACTTGGCCTTTGGAGGATTTGCCCTTTTGCTTCCACAAACAAAGATACATGTCAGGGGATATACTAAAATATATGAATATTATCTTATCGAGGCAATTTGTCTTGGAGATTCGACAACATGGCCATCAGAGAGGTAAGTATTGAGGACTTGTCTCTAGTGAGCCTTAGTTAGTGTCTCCTTCCTTCTGATAGCCGTTATATGTTGAGCTTGGCAAGCAACATGCACCTCTTTTACCATGATGATATCTTCAGAGGAGATTTTACGTGCAAAAATACGGCCATACCGTGCAGGATGTTCATCCTCCTCCTCTCATATGGGATCCGACCAAGTGCGATGCCTACAAAGCTCGCCCAATACCGAAACAAGTGGCCGTATAAATTCATGCCACCACCTAGCCCAAGCCACAAAAGAGCTGCCATCATGAGAGTCATCTAGGACGTGATATAATTTTGCCTATCCTAGGCGCAATAAATGTGCCCAATGAGAATATGCAATCCCAACGTCGTCCCTCGTATGCAAACTTAGCAAGGGCGAGAAAGGCATAACTTGATCGAATCTAAACTATCGAGCCACATGGTTAGGATGATATGGCTCAATGATACACAAATCAGTAGACACAGTGGCACGCCTCCATGGGAGCATACCACGACGAGCAGAAATTTAGAAGACTTTTTCTTCAGTGACTCGCTCCATGGGGTTTTGCCAAATCATAAGGATGCCATGAAATATTGGTAAATTTTAAAAGAAAATTATGTGCATCTTCAGGACAAAAGTGATTATGTGTTCACTATGGCTGACTTTGGCACCGTGTGCTTATAAGTAGGGAAATAGGGTGTTTTCACCTTATTGCCAAAGATCCTCTTTAAATACACATCCATCCAACCAATAACAAAGTGGACCGGCCAAGGTCGCTTTGTGTAGGAGGGGCCAATTGGATGAGTACTGATCAGCCACAAAGAATACAAGGAGCATAAGGCGGGTGGAGCTAGGGAAACTTGGCACCCTAATGATATCTAAGATGCCATTACCAATACACCTTGGCAGATGTAAGGCCCATCTCCAACAACCACAAAGCGACAAAGAGACGTGCCTATCTCGGAGGGAAGAGAATGATAAAGAGCCATCCCTATTTTTATGAAAATAGTCGCACGATTCTTAGAAGGAAGCTTCACCACCCACTTCGAGATTGTTCCATACATCTAAGAGATGGGAAAAAAAGTTGGGATATAATAGTAAAGATGGGTCAAGCCCGTGGGTTGATGGTATATACTCCTTATACATGTCTCCATCCAAGGGCAATCTAGCTATTTGATACATGTCAAGAAGGGTAATGGTGCGCTCACCACAGCGAAATATAAAGGTGTTGGTGTATGCGTTCCATTTTTCTAGAAGGGACCTCAGCAAATAGGGGAAATGGAATATTCACCCAAAGAGCAATAGATGGCATCGTAAATGTAATCGACATAAGCCTCACCCCCATTTACAACCAGAGAATGGTCTTCTAGGACTTCTATTCCCTATTCAACATACCCAGTTGGAGATGAAATATGTTCAATGTCATGATTTTCCTAACCAAGCCCTTCTTCAACCATCTTTGTTCCTAGGGTCGTAGCCTTGTCTAATTTGGGCAAAGGTGCTAGATGGTAATAACAAAGACCTATAAATCTCTTTTATTATGGGGTTGACAGCCTCACCAAGATCAGGCTCAAAAATTGCTTTCTTGCCACCGTGAAAGTGACGTTGAGTGGACAAAAAAGACTGTTGATCCCATGCCATCTAAACACACACACACACACGTAGTGTGGTCAAAAGAAATGCTTGGATGAAATAAAAGAACATTGCCTTAAAATGTTAGCACTCGCATAAAAAAGGTGTTGGTTATTAGCAAATATGCGAACTAAGATGATGTACCATTATTATATATGCAATCTACGGAAGTACAACACAATTGGCTAAAAAATGGAGAGGATTGGAAAATCTCACCTTCTAAAGAGAGCTGATGCACTAAATCTAGTTAAAAGATGGTCACTGACCCCACACAACATCCAATCCTTCCATGGGTGAAAATCAAAAAGGGTTATCATGCATAGTTGTCATTAAAAAATGGCTCAACAAAAAAGGCAGAGGTCAATTAAGTAATCACCATACATACCGTGTGATGAAGAAATATCGATAACTCAATCAGAGGAGAGGAAAGTTTGACTTCGTGTTTTAGACTTTGGAGGAAATCAAAAGGAGAGATGACCACGGAAGACAAGGTTTGATAATATGAGCATTCGATTAGCCCATAAATCATGCGCGAATTAGTCAAACAACATAACGCATGTATCCCGCAGATCAGCTTCTCGGTTACTAAAAGATAAGAGTGGTTTCATTAGGATAAGCACTAATGACATGAGGGCCTGTACCTTAGATTTTGTATACAACCAAAACTAATAGATGCATGGCTGTATGGCCCATATATATGCACATTCCTATAACATGTTCATATATATCTCAATAGCTCGAGCACATCTGCATCCAAATACATATACTGGATATATCCAAAATATACCCAAAAAACACATGATGCATATATACAAGTCGAGCTCTAGATCCAAAAACAAATATTTTTTGCACCCAGACCTTGAACGGCACTATTAACACCGATTTTGTCCTGGACTCAAAATATGAATAATAAATAATCATCAAATTAATAAATTATGTTGATGGCTAAATTCTGTTACAATATAAAATGAGAGACCATGTGGAGGTATCCCATGCTTGTGATGAGTAATTGACGCTTGAGTTAGAGAGTTTGAGTTTGGTTTAGGCGTTTCCTGCAAAGTCGTAGCCCTGAGGAGTGGTCGGAAGGCAGCAACAGTCGCTACGACCAAACTGGCCGTGGTCGGAAAACACTAGGAGCTGTTACGACCGATTTTGCCATGGTCGGAAGTCACTCGCAGTAGTTACGACCAGTTTTGCCGTGGCCGGGAGCCAGCCGAAGTGATTACGACCACTGTAGTGCATTCTGACCGTGGTCAGAAAGGTTTACGACCACTTTGATCGTGGTCGAAGGTCCTCAGACAGGTTTACGACCATGTTAAGGCCATCCGGGAAGTCTACGACCACGTTGGCCGTGGTCGAGCGCACTTACGACCACGTTGGTCATGGTCGGAAGTCGGCACTCGAAGTTAGGACCACGTTGAGAAGCAGTTGAACGTGGTCAGATTGACTCGGGCTCGGTCGGTTGTGGTCGTAGCTGGTCAGACACGGTCGGACTAGCATCAGTTGTAGTCGAAAGTGGTTGTTTTACAGCGTAAGTGGTCGGAAGCTCCCAAGAGTCTTGAATGTGGTCGTAGGTCTCCTGTAATCGGTCATATGACCTCCAGGAGTAGTTGTTTCAGCTGGGAATCGGTCGTATGGTCCTGTGTTACGGTCGTAGACCTTGTGCATTTAATGGTTTGACATTCCGACCGATTGTAATGCATTTACGACTTTGTGGAGTGCGTTTTGAGTTCTCATTTCTGATACAAATGGATGTTACCCTTGTTTAGTGCGGTGCTATGTGATGTTTTGTTGTCTGTGACGGGTGCAGGATCTTGAGGCTAGTCGTGGCAAGGCATGAGATGACCGGACTAGGCACAGGGGGTGATGAGGTTAGAGCAGTCGGGAGATGCCGAAGACGATGAGGCATTCAAGGTGGTTGCAAGTCTTGGACAGCAAGAAGAGGAGGAAGCTTCCGGGAAGGCAACGGAGTGGCATTTTAGAAAAATGCGGAAAGCTGCAAAGGGAAGTTGTGTCTATGCAAAAGCACAAGAGTGGTTGCGTTAACAGGCAAAGCAGTGAAGCCGTTGGGGTTGGCGGATAAAGCACTGGAGTCCGTTTTGCTAGTGGGTAAAGCAATGGTAAAACCCGGTGTTAGGTGGGGTTAACGGGTTCTCCCTCGGTATCTGGTGACTATAAATAGAGGAGTAGAACTCGAGAGCATGCTTGAGGTTTTCCGCTAGTCGCTTGAGTCTATCTCTCTGTTTTGTGTGGGTTGCTCTTGAGTTAAGAGCTTGTATGGAGTGGCTGTAGAAACCTCCTTTGTAATCATTCATCTCGCTGTATCTATCTGAGCCTCATTTCATTTGAGATGTTTTGATTCCTGTATCTGTTCTCCTTTTTGTCTTGTGTTCTCGGGTGATCCGGTTGATTTGTCCTGTATCTTTTGAGCAACGTTCTTTGCTTGAGTAGCATTGAATTCTTTTGCTCTGAACTGGGGATTATCTCAAGGCCATTCGGCCAGTCTTTCCCGAGAGCAAAGTCGTATCGACAACCTGTTTTGCCCGAGCGGTCGTGCGGCTTCAGAGTTCCTCTATTTTCTGTTCGACTTCATCGTTTGTCTTGAGCTCGGCAAAGAAGACTTGTCTTCTTTGTATTTTCTCTAGCAGAGGTTGTGCTCCTTCTAGGTTTCAAGTTTTGTGTGTTTTGGATCTTTCAGCCGAAAGTTATCCAAAGTCTTAGTCTTGCAGTCTTGCGCCTCGGCTTTGCTCTATTTTGAGTTCGACCGCGTTGTCTGGTTTAGTCTTGGCTGTGAAGTCTTGTTTTCTTTGTATTTTCTCAGTCAGATGGAGTCTTCTTGATGTGGTTAAATTCTCATGACTGGAAGAACCATGAATCATCGGTTATCTGGAAATCGGGTGTCGCGGTCATGAGTCCTCCACTTCCTCTGTTGTCGGCCGAGACTGTTTTTCTCTCTGTTTGCTTTCTGTTGTCGGTCTAGTTCTTGGTTTCTAGTTTGCATTTATCTTCTTGCTTCATAGCTTCTATAGTTATCGGAGAAGAAGTTGTGTGTGAATGCTTGGGGCGGTTTGAAGGCACCATTCACCCCCTTCTGTTGCCATTTCGGTCCTACAATTTGTATTAGAGCCGGTTAGCTCTTCTGGATAGATCTTAACCGGTCTGTGAGCCATGGCAATGGATAAGTATTCCACCAAGCCCCCGATCTTCGATGGAATCGACTATCTCTTCTGGAAGAGTCGGATGGAGACCTACATACAGGCTCAGGGCTATGCCATCTGGAGAAAAGTGAAAACACGCTATGTTGTTCCTGTCGATGAGAACATCAATGTGGCAAACATGCCCGATGTTGAGGCGAATGCTAAGGCGAGGAACATCATAATTCAAGGTCTTAGCAGAAGCGAATTCGATCGCATATCTCATCTCATGTCGGCCTTTGATATTTGGGTGACAATCGACGCTTACCATGAGGGAACCACTCAAATTAAGACGGTACGACAGGACCAGTTCAAGCGAAATTACAACAAATTTGAAATGCTTGCTGGTGATTCATTGGATGAGTGTTTTGCGAGGTTTCACAAAATTCTGAACAACCTCTGAGCGGTCGGTCTCACGTACCCCGACTCGGACAATGCTCGACAGATGCTTTCTGCTCTTGATTTGCGTGTTTGGGAGATGAAGGTGACCACCATCAAGGACACGACCGATCTTTCAACCCTGACTCTTGACGCGTTGTATTCACGCCTCATGACTCACAAGATTGACATTGTCTCTCGCAGGTCGAAATCGCAGTCGATGGCATTGGTCACCGATCCCAGTCCTGCTTCTGGTGTTTTCTCTGATAATGCTACTGGTTTCTCCCTAGCCGCTCTTTGTGAAGTAACCGATGATCAATTAGAGCAGCTACCAGAGGACCAATTAGCCCTTCTAGCTAGAAAGTTCTCCCATGCATACAAGAGAGTGAGGGACATAAAGAGGGGTGGGCCGATAATCTGCTTCGAGTGTGGTGGTCCCAACTACATTCGGGCAAATTGCCCCAAGCTAGAGAAAGGCAAGAACGACTACGACATTATGAGCAAGAACGACTACACCAACAAGAACCGTAATAAGAAGCCTCTAGCTCATGCCCAAGGCAAAGAGAAGAAGTACCGCAACCTTGTCAAAGCCAAGAAGCTCTTCCACCACGTCCTCACCGCCTTAGATGACATCAACTTCATTGATGTGGAAGGGTGGAGTGATGACGACGACAAGGATGATCAAGATCCCAAGGACGGCGACGACTTCATCGGCATGTGCTTCATGGCCCATGAGGGTGATTCAGCAACAGCGAGCTCTACAGCGACTCCGATGAGGTTCGCCGAGCTGGGAAGGGAGAGGTATGGCTTGTGGACTCCATGTGTTCTCGACACATGATCGGAGATTCTCGTTGGTTCTCTTCCCTAGCCCGAGCTCCAGGTGATGAGACGATCACTTTTGGAGATGCTTCTTCTGGGCGTGTTATCGCCAAAGGTACTGTGCGCGTTAACGATTCCTTCATTTTAAAAGATGTTGCCTTAGTGAGTAAGCTGCAGTACAATTTTCTCTCGGTTTCCCAGCTTACCGATGACAGTTTCGAGGTGAGCATTAATAAAAATGCTTGCAAAATTCTTGATTCTTCGGGGAGCCTGATTTGCGAGATTTCTAGATATGGGAGAATCTTTCGTGCTGATTTTGTTGAGTCTTCTGGTGATCCTCTCAGGTGTTTAGTTGCTTCTGAGTCCCGTGACCTCACTTTCTGGCATAGGAGACTTGGTCATATTGGATTTAACAATTTGACTCGAGTTAGCGGATACGATCTCATTCGTGGTCTGCCTAAACTCAAGATGGTCAAAGATCTAGTTTGCGCTCCTTGCCGGCACGGCAAGATGGTTGCCGCTTCTCATCCTCCGGTCACAGTGACTATGACCGATGGACCAGGATAGCTGCTCCACATGGATATAGTTGGTCCAGCTCGAGTGCAGTTAGTAGGAGGAAAGTGGTACGTTCTTGTTGTGGTCAATGACTTCTCGAGGTACTCTTGGGTGTTTTTCTTAGCCTCAAAGGATGAGACATTTACCCATTTTTGGGGTCTTTTTAGTAGGCTTTCTGTTGAGCTCCCGGGTGCCTTACGAGCGATCTGCAGTGACAATGGCATGGAGTTCAAGAATTCCTACTTTGAGAGGTTTTGCGATGAAACAGGTGTAGAGCACCAGTTCTCTTCTCCACACATCCCATAGCAAAATGGCATTGTGGAGAGAAAGAACCGTACCTTGGTCGAGATGGCCAGGACGATGCTTGATGAGTACTCTAACCTAGGAAGTTTTGGGCTGAAGCTATAGCCACCGCGTGCCATGTTTCAAACAGGGTTTTTCTTAAGGCACTTGCATCGTACCTCTTATGAGTTGAGACATGGGCGAAAGCCCATTGTCTCTCATTTTCGTGTGTTTGGTTGCAAGTGCTTTATTTTGAAGTCTGGGAACCTAGATAAGTTCGAGTCACGATCTTGTGATGGGATTTTTCTGGGTTACTCGGCTTCTTCGCAGGCGTATAGGGTCTGGAACTGCGAGTCTAGCAAAATGATAGAAACATGTGAGGTGACTTTCGATGAGGCCAGTCCGGGGACTAGGCCCGATATCTCAGGTTCAGTAGAGCAGTCCGAGACCATCTTTGTGGATGATGAGGAGGATGGAGATGAGGGTTGTCTACCTGATCCAGTTCCTCCTCCCCTTGAGGTGCCTGCTTCTACCACCGCACCTCAAGGAGATTAGCCCATTCCTTCTGCTTCTTTAGGAGCTAGTGGCTCTGTTCCTACCCCGTCAGCTCATGAGGTAGAGGCCACTTCTTCCTCTCATCTAGGACCTCCCTGTCATATCCAAAAAGACCATCCTTCAGAGCAGATGATTGGAGATCTTTTTGAGCATGTCACACGCTCAAAGTTTGACATGTCTCACTTTTGTCTCCACTCTGCCTTCGTTGCCTCATTTGAGCCCAAGGATGTTAGTCATGCTCTTTCTGATGAGTCTTGGGTCAATGTCATGCATGAGGAGTTAGAAAACTTTGAGAGAAACAAGGTCTGGTCTCTTGTTGAGCCCCCTAGAGGTCATAATGTCATAGGTACCAAGTGGGTGTTCAAAAACAAGCAAAGTGAGGATGGGGTAGTCATTCGAAACAAGGCTAGATTGGTAGCCCATGGTTTCTCCCAGGTTGAGGGTTTAAATTTTGTGGAGACCTTTGCTCCTGTAGCTAGGCTAGAGGCCATTAGGATCTTGCTTACATTCGCAGCGTCTAAGGGCTTCAAGCTTTACCAGATGGATATCAAGAGTGCCTTCCTCAATGGGTATATTGAGGAAGAGGTCTATGTTAGGCAGCCTCCAGGTTTTGAGAACCCCAAATACCCAACCATGTCTAAAAGCTTTTCAAAGCCCTGTGTGGACTTAAGCAAGCCCCTAGAGCTTGGTATGAGAGGCTTATGTCCTATCTATTGAGTCATAGGTTTGAGATGGGTAAGGTAGACAAGACCTTATTCATTCGTAGGCATGGCAATGACCTTCTACTCGTTCAGATTTATGCGGATGATATCATCTTTGGCGGCTCCTCTCATGCTCTCGTTTCTCAGTTCTTTGACGTCATGAGCACAGATTTCGAGATGAGCATGATAGGCGAGTTGACTTTCTTCCTTGGATTCTAGATCAAGCAAACTCGGGAGGGTACTTTCTTGCATCAGGGCAAGTACACACGAGACCTCCTGAGATGTTTTGATATGAGTGATGGGAAGCCAGTGTCCACTCCTATGGCATCAACAGCTTCACTCAATCTAGATGAGGATGGCGAGCCAGTTGATCAAAAGGAGTACCACAGTATGATTGGCTCTCTCTTGTACCTCACTACCTCGAGACCAGACATATACTTCTCCGTATGTCTGTGTGCTCGGTTTCAGGCCTCCCCTCATGTATCTCACCGCCAGGCGGTGAAGCGCATCTTTCGGTACCTTCGAGCTATCATAGATTATGGTATCTGGTACTCTTCCTCGTCCTGTCTTTCCCTTAGAGCCTACTCTGATGCATACTTTTCTGGCTGTAGGATAGATAGGAAGAGCACTTCTGGCACCTACCAATTCATTGGCACTTCTCTTGTTTCTTGGTCTTCTAGGAAGCAATCCGGTGTTGCACAGTCCACCGCAGAGGCCGAGTACGTTGCTGCAACCAGGTGCTTTGGATGGTCTCGACCTTGTGGGACTTTGGGTTAGTCGTAAACAGTGTTCCACTTTTTTGTGATAACACTTCTGCAATTAACATTGCCAAGAACCCAGTGCAGCACTTCCGGATCAAGCACATTGATATCAAATATCACTTCCTTAGAGACCATGTGGAGAAAGGTGACATAGTGCTCCAGTTTGTGGAGAGTGACCACCAGTTGGCCGATATCTTTACCAAGCCTTTGGATAGTTCTAGGTTTTCAGCTCTACGGGGAGAGTTTGGGGTGGTCTGTCCGTATGGTTTGTTGTGAGGGGGAGCTTTATGCTTCATGTTTTATCCTGTTTATATGCTCCTGCTCCTTACTGCTGCTTTTCATGAGGGTGCATTCAGGTTAGTCCTTTTAACATACGTGAGAGTTGTTCTCTTGTTGAGTTGCTTAGACTTCTTCCTCTCATCTTGTGTTTCTCGGTTGCTGCATCTAGTTGCTTTTCTTCTCACTAAATTGAGTTCACTCACTTCTTGCAGTTCTAGCGAGGGTTGGGCCCCCCTTGGGTAGACAGGAAACGTGTTTACTCTCTAGTGTGTTAGTAAACCAGCTATTAGTCCTAGATCCATATGGGGTAGATGAGAGTCAGTCTGAGCCGTAGTATTCTCTATATCTTATCTATGCTTCGAGGACTGCCTTTGCTGATTTCTTTGCCAGCTTCTCATATTTGTTTCTTTGGTTCAGGGGGAGTTTGTCGGGACCCCGGATTTCCGAACCCGGACCCTCTGTGTATTACTGCACTAGTCCCAGATCAAAGCTAGTGCACACAGTTAAACAGAAATGAATACATAACCAGCAACGCTTTATTACAATATTAAAGAGTACAGACCGAAAGGTCTCATTATTACAATTGAGGTTTCAAGACCTCGCACACACGAAACACAGCGGAAGCAAAAGATAAACTCGGTGAAGACCCATCAATACGCCACAGGCAATTGACTGGGGAAGCGCGACCTAGAACTCCTAGAATCCTTCGTCGAATCCACCCACGAAGAAGTCGTAGTCGCCTTCTTGAGCTTCGTACTCCTCTGGTTATTATTTTTGAGTGTAGCATGTGAGTACATAAAGTACTCCGCAAGTCTTGGGAAAAATGCAATAGATGCAAGGCTTGACAATGGAAGGCTATATGGTTCTTTTGCACAAAGCAACATTTTCATTCAATTACTACTAATTATTTTCGAAGGCATCCATTTAATAAAGTAAATGTTTTAACAGAAACTATCAATAATTCTATAGTGAAGGTTCCATCTACCAACACTAGTTTAATCTTTTCCAACTGATCAAGTTTAAAACTGCGGGTTCCATCCACCCTCTCTGGCTCCATCTGCCAGGATTCCCTTCCGAGAGTTCCCACCACTCTCGGAATACAAAACTTTTGATTTTAAAACCAAAACCAGAAATCTACCATGTGAATGCATTCCTTGCCCGCCCTTGACCGTGGGCACGGCTATTCGAATAGTTTTACACTCTGCAGAGGTTGTACAACTTTACCCACAAGAGATAAATTATCCTAAAGGTCAACACGCTTCCTTTGGCATGAGACCCAGATAAAATATCACAAAGCCTTTACCTTACTCTAATCTAGCTAGATACCACCCGCTGAGGTTTCACCGCAGGTAGGCTAACTGCCCGAACCGAAGCCCCCTCTTGCGCCATATGAGTACAGTAAATCCCTGTCCCTCACTGTGAATAACCAGTCCATCCCTGGCACCCACTTTCCACTGGTGGCACCTAAACTAGACTATCATAAGTTAGTCAGCTAGGTCGTACCCATATAGACTTGTGGTTGTACGGTTAATGCTCAGTCTGGACAAACACAAGCGTCGGTCCTTAATTGACTAGGGTGGAACATACACTTTACAAGGTCTCGTGCTTCCTGCACCAAACCAAACCAACCATCCACCCTAATCTAAACCAACTTTCACATTTTAGTTTATTTTAAAAGAACAGCGGTAACTCCAATTACCACTAAATTTGTAAACACAAGGGTATTACAATAATTCATAATTTCCCATTTGCAAGGTTTGTGAGGTATTCAATAGCATGGCTAAGCATTGTTCTACCATTCTAATACCAACAATTTAATATATTACTCTCATTAGTGAGTCAAAGAAATTTCTAGGGTTGCAAAGGTACATGGCATTCGAATTCAAATGAGGGCATAACAAGGTTGGATATAACTAATGCCTTAAGATTTGAACTAATATTTTATATAAATAGCAATGCACATAATTTAAAATAATTAAAACATTTCAAAATCATGGGTTCAAGATGATCAAAGGAGACTTGCCTTCTTGTGCACTGGTTGGTCCCTCTTGCTGTGGTTCGACAAACTCTTCGGCGACGTCGGGTTCTACGCGCGAAACGATAAAACAAACAAAATAAATTCAAATAAAATTCAAGTGAACTCCAAAAACTGCAAACCTAGAACCAAAAGATAGAGCTCCATTTTATATTAATTTAGGAAAAAGAATCGGGTTGATCGGAGTTCGGACGAAGGAGAACGAGCGATCTAAAGTTTGCCGGGGCGAGAAAATGCTGGAAATTCATAGATGTTACTGTTCATCCGAGAACAGTACTTTTGGCTAGAAGGCTAGCGCTGGCGAGAGGAGGTATGGGAGGTGAATCTAACTAGCAAAATGGGTTGCTAAGGACGCGAGGCACATGTAGGAAGTGACGACATGTCAAACGGAGCACGATGACGACGTGTACGACGACAACGACATAAGGTGTGGAGAGAAGAATAATTTTCGGGAAAGGGACAAGGAGAAGTAAGGTGAGCACGGCCTAGAACGCGGCGAGGCGAAGCTAGGAAAAATATCGGTTAAGCCGAAAACTCACCGGAGGCGACGCAATCGTCGTTTGAACAACGACGGTACCGAAACACGAAAAACTCAATATCTTCGTGCTCGGTAGAGCGAATCCAAAACCGTCTGAAACGTAGCCACCTGGGATAGTTTGGCACGTTTTGACGCGAACGGATTGTTGAAAGCATTCTTGGACAGGCAGGGATGCGAAGTGCCATTTGCGGCCATGGCAAGGTGTCGGGGTCAAAAATTTAGGAAAGGGTTTTGGATAAATGGAAGAGAGCACGGCGTAGAACGCGTCGAGGCCAACTCAACGGTGCAGACGGCTCGGCCAACGGACTAGTGAAACGCGGTGGACATGCTTTTATGTAGCCGACAGGCTGACATCGACATTCCGGTCAAACGGAGAGGAATTAACATGCAAGACTTGCGGCGAAACGAAGAGTAGATTGTGGGGAACGTGATGCTCACCTTGGTTTTGGTCGGGCATGCACGGACAGCCGGTGGCGACGCGAGGAACGACGACGCGGTATGGCCCATGGTGGCGACAGTGCTCCAGAGAAGTTTCGGCGAAGGCGAGGTGAGCACCGCGTAGAACGCGACGAGGCGAATCTGAGGATGTGCTCAAAAGTGGCGGGGCTCCACCGGACGAGGCGCAATAAGCCGAAGAACGCCGCTTGGAACACAAAAGAAAAACTCCGATTGCGCCCAAGAGAAGAGGAGTGGGGACTTGATATTTTCGGGGTTGAGTGAGGATGAGAAGGGGCTCACGGTGCTCCCTTTTATAGGGGCAGGGGAGGTCCGAGATGGGAGATCAAGAGACCATGTCCATCAATGGCATCAATGGCATGGGTTAATTTCTCGCGAAACGGCTGATGAATGAGGGGAAAACGGTAGGGAAATGAAAGAGTTTGATGAGAGGAGTTGAATACAATTTATTTCACTAAAAACCGTTGAGAAAATCAAGAGATACGAGAGCTTCAAATTTTATTCATGGCGGCTGCGCGTACGTGATTCCCTGCAACGAAACGGTCTGGAAGAAGATGAAGTGATGGAGGAGAGAGAAAACGGGAATAAAAAAATAATATATTTGTTTTTCGAAAAATAAAATAAATAAATTCGAAAAAAATTCAGAAAAATTATATAACAATCCTTGGAACACGAAAAGGCTAAATAAAATAATTTCGGATTTAATTGAAGCATATTTTAACCATTTAAAATATTTTAACTTTCTAAGTTTTAATTTAATTCAAATAAATTTGAAAATTCCAACAATTTGAAAAGAGGATATAAATGGATAGATTGGAATTTTTAATGAATTTAAAAATTTGAATGGGCTCAATCAGAGTTAAAATGAAGAAATACAAGCATTTCGAAGTTTGAGGGGAGAGAAAAGAATAAACTGATTTTCTGGAATTATTTTTGAATTGAAAAAAATCAGATTATGATGTCATCAAGGGAAATGATTTTCAGAGGAATTATTTTTCTGTGGGAAAAGAGATTTATATGTCAGGGTGTCGTCAGCAAAGATTTTGATTTTCTGGTCGAATTATTTTTCAACAGAACAAGGGTTTTATTCACTGACAGGTGGGACCGGCTTTTGTGGACTGGGTTCATGGACCAAAGAGAAAGCTAAGGTGGCACACTTGGCTGGCGTAGCGCTTGTGTGGCTCATGGTTGCTGAGGTGGCGCACTGGGGCTAAGGGCATCGGCGGATGGCGGCGCTGCTAGGGTCGGCGAGGGGTGCGTGAGAGGGAGGAAAGGCACGGGAAGTTAAGTGCACCTTGGCACGACACTCGGAAATTCTCGATGGTAGCCAGCGACGAGGATGCAGGGGTGGCGAAGTGAGGGCATTGGCAGCAGGGCTCTTCGGCGGTGGATTCACTCGATGGAGGCGACGAACGGTTATCGGTTACACCAAAGTTAAGGACGACACAAAGACAAGTAAAGAGGGAGATAAGCGGGGTTTAAAGCGGGGAAATGGTGGCGGTGGAAGGTTGAAGAAGGCAAGAAGAAAGAAGAAGCTGACTGGCGGGGTTGGGCTGTCAGCGAGAGGGAAGAGAGAGGAGGAAGGAGTGGACGGTCGGATGAATGCCACGAGGCGAAAGAGAAATCAGGGCCATCGGATTAAAACGAAGGGGTAAGTGAAGGCAGGTGGCTGAGATTAAACCGGGCGAGGATGGATTGAATCAGGGAGCGACACGTGATGGCCGAGTAGAGAGGTTGAGGATTAAATTCGATTTAGATTTTGAAATAAAATTCAGATAAAACCAAATAAAGTTCAAATTAATTAATTTGAAATTAAATTTTTCAGAGAGCGAAATTTTGGGATGTTACAAACCTACCCCCCTTAGAAAGAATCTCGTCCCCGAGATTCGGACGATCTAGGAAAAGAAAGGAGAGGGAAACTCGGCTCTTAGGTCCTCTTCACGCTCCCAAGTTGCTTGACTTCGAATGGTTGCTCTACTGTACTTTGTGGAACTTTATGGTGATGCTTCTTGTGCAGCGTTCAGCTTCCTTCATGATTCTATGTTGTTGTTCGATGCTCTGAAGGATTCCTTTAACTGAGAAATATGGAAGACAACAACAAATCGGATTGGTACATCTTTAGTCGCCTGCAAGCTTTGGGTTAACTTCAATTGCCCTTATCATATCGATTAATTCAGTATTCCACCAAAAGGGCTTAACTTCCACAAGTGTTCATCCGAGAAGGACATGATTATTTCAACTCTTCAAAAATTATTGATTCCAAAATCATATACCACAAATGCACCTTATTGATTTCGACAAGTAATCTCATTAACATTTACTCTCTGCTCTAATTTGAATCGACGTCAAACCATAGAATTTTTCCAACAAGAATCCAATAACATTGTAGTTTGTGATTTCCACCAATTATTTTATGATCATTATCTAATCCAACAGATCCATGACTCTGATCAAATAATATAAAATTAATCCAACCTTTTAGTAATCATCAATCAATTTTAAGATCATCTAAGCCATAATTTAATATTCATTAATCCACCAACATCATTCTCTTCATAATCATCATTTTGGTTCCACCAAATTTGAATGAACTCAATTAATTCTTATCGGACAAACTCTCAATTAATTCTCATTGGACCATCTATCTCCCATAATTAATTTAAATCCTCCAGGTTATCCATTTTAACATCCTTAAATGATCTAGTTAATCCCATTAGTTAAAATCCAATTATCTAACAATGATCTATTAAATCCACCAATTCAAATGGATATATCAAAGTCCAATTTGCAATGATAAAATTAATCCACCAAGATATCTAAGTGTATTATCTTCTGGAATTCCACTAGTATCCACTTATCATCAATAGGTCCACCAAACTCTGATAATCAATTAACTCCAAAAATTCATCTACTCTTCATGATTAAACCAAATCACCCAAAATTGATATCATGAATTGTTTATGATAATTCAACTTCTTAATCTTTTAATCTCTCCCTTTACTGGATCAATCTCTTAATACTAATTCTCCAACAATCACAAATAATCCCTCCAACAAAATCTTGTTTTACATCCAACTACTCCTTTCAATCCTAGATAATAAATCCAAGGCAAAATTTAGACTCTTCCCATGATCTAATTAGCTTTCCCAAATTCATCTTTGTATTTATTCTCTAGTCAACCCACAAAGATGACACTCTTTAGATTTATTTATAATCAATTGGTATCCACAAATATACCTTTTATCTCAATCCTCTCGAATATTATTCAATCTTGTCAATTATAAATCCAAAATATATCACTCTAGCAACAATTCTCCAAATTATCTAACTTGACATGCACTGATTATGACGGCTTTCCGACAAGAGTACTTTCCATAAATTTGTTGTCTTCCATATACTCTAGGTCTCCAAGGATTCTCCAAACTTGGACTTCGGTGAAAGAATTGGAGCTTGTACTATTGCGGTAACTAGGGTTAGCAAAAGATAAGAGGGAAATAGCACAGATAAGAGATCAGGGGAACGACTAAACAACATCCCAGACAAACACACAAGAGAGAACAACTAGGAGAAGCTTAACTAGAAATCAAAATAGTTTTTAAGGACGACTGTACTACAAGTATACAAGACTTGGTACAGTCCACCTAACACACAAGCAAGTAATATATAAGCGTTCTAAAATCGTAAGACTTTACTTGGGTATTACAACTAAAGAACTAGTCCTCGCTCCTTCATGATGACGCGCTTCTCCAGGTGCTGCTCATACGCAACTTAACTGAACTGTCTATAGAAATTACAAAGGAAAGGGGGTACAATTACCATTCCAAAAGAAAATAAGCAGATAGAAAAGGGAAGAATACTTGACGAAGGTAAGGATAGAAAGACAAGAAAAGAAAAGGATAGCACAATATTAAATTTTTATTTTATAAAATAAATTTTGAAGTTCTTCTTTTAACGACCATTCTAACTAGGTCACGTCCTACAGTCAAATTGGCTCTGATACCACCTCTGTCGGGACCCCGGATTTCCGAACCCGGACCCTCTGTGTATTACTGCACTAGTCCCAGATCAAAGCTAGTGCACACAGTTAAACAGAAATGAATACATAACCAGCAACGCTTTATTACAATATTAAAGAGTACAGACCGAAAGGTCTCATTATTACAATTGAGGTTTCAAGACCTCGCACACACGAAACACAGCGGAAGCAAAAGATAAACTCGGTGAAGACCCATCAATACGCCACAGGCAATTGACTGGGGAAGCGCGACCTAGAACTCCTAGAATCCTTCGTCGAATCCACCCACGAAGAAGTCGTAGTCGCCTTCTTGAGCTTCGTACTCCTCTGGTTATTATTTTTGAGTGTAGCATGTGAGTACATAAAGTACTCCGCAAGTCTTGGGAAAAATGCAATAGATGCAAGGCTTGACAATGGAAGGCTATATGGTTCTTTTGCACAAAGCAACATTTTCATTCAATTACTACTAATTATTTTCGAAGGCATCCATTTAATAAAGTAAATGTTTTAACAGAAACTATCAATAATTCTATAGTGAAGGTTCCATCTACCAACACTAGTTTAATCTTTTCCAACTGATCAAGTTTAAAACTGCGGGTTCCATCCACCCTCTCTGGCTCCATCTGCCAGGATTCCCTTCCGAGAGTTCCCACCACTCTCGGAATACAAAACTTTTGATTTTAAAACCAAAACCAGAAATCTACCATGTGAATGCATTCCTTGCCCGCCCTTGACCGTGGGCACGGCTATTCGAATAGTTTTACACTCTGCAGAGGTTGTACAACTTTACCCACAAGAGATAAATTATCCTAAAGGTCAACACGCTTCCTTTGGCATGAGACCCAGATAAAATATCACAAAGCCTTTACCTTACTCTAATCTAGCTAGATACCACCCGCTGAGGTTTCACCGCAGGTAGGCTAACTGCCCGAACCGAAGCCCCCTCTTGCGCCATATGAGTACAGTAAATCCCTGTCCCTCACTGTGAATAACCAGTCCATCCCTGGCACCCACTTTCCACTGGTGGCACCTAAACTAGACTATCATAAGTTAGTCAGCTAGGTCGTACCCATATAGACTTGTGGTTGTACGGTTAATGCTCAGTCTGGACAAACACAAGCGTCGGTCCTTAATTGACTAGGGTGGAACATACACTTTACAAGGTCTCGTGCTTCCTGCACCAAACCAAACCAACCATCCACCCTAATCTAAACCAACTTTCACATTTTAGTTTATTTTAAAAGAACAGCGGTAACTCCAATTACCACTAAATTTGTAAACACAAGGGTATTACAATAATTCATAATTTCCCATTTGCAAGGTTTGTGAGGTATTCAATAGCATGGCTAAGCATTGTTCTACCATTCTAATACCAACAATTTAATATATTACTCTCATTAGTGAGTCAAAGAAATTTCTAGGGTTGCAAAGGTACATGGCATTCGAATTCAAATGAGGGCATAACAAGGTTGGATATAACTAATGCCTTAAGATTTGAACTAATATTTTATATAAATAGCAATGCACATAATTTAAAATAATTAAAACATTTCAAAATCATGGGTTCAAGATGATCAAAGGAGACTTGCCTTCTTGTGCACTGGTTGGTCCCTCTTGCTGTGGTTCGACAAACTCTTCGGCGACGTCGGGTTCTACGCGCGAAACGATAAAACAAACAAAATAAATTCAAATAAAATTCAAGTGAACTCCAAAAACTGCAAACCTAGAACCAAAAGATAGAGCTCCATTTTATATTAATTTAGGAAAAAGAATCGGGTTGATCGGAGTTCGGACGAAGGAGAACGAGCGATCTAAAGTTTGCCGGGGCGAGAAAATGCTGGAAATTCATAGATGTTACTGTTCATCCGAGAACAGTACTTTTGGCTAGAAGGCTAGCGCTGGCGAGAGGAGGTATGGGAGGTGAATCTAACTAGCAAAATGGGTTGCTAAGGACGCGAGGCACATGTAGGAAGTGACGACATGTCAAACGGAGCACGATGACGACGTGTACGACGACAACGACATAAGGTGTGGAGAGAAGAATAATTTTCGGGAAAGGGACAAGGAGAAGTAAGGTGAGCACGGCCTAGAACGCGGCGAGGCGAAGCTAGGAAAAATATCGGTTAAGCCGAAAACTCACCGGAGGCGACGCAATCGTCGTTTGAACAACGACGGTACCGAAACACGAAAAACTCAATATCTTCGTGCTCGGTAGAGCGAATCCAAAACCGTCTGAAACGTAGCCACCTGGGATAGTTTGGCACGTTTTGACGCGAACGGATTGTTGAAAGCATTCTTGGACAGGCAGGGATGCGAAGTGCCATTTGCGGCCATGGCAAGGTGTCGGGGTCAAAAATTTAGGAAAGGGTTTTGGATAAATGGAAGAGAGCACGGCGTAGAACGCGTCGAGGCCAACTCAACGGTGCAGACGGCTCGGCCAACGGACTAGTGAAACGCGGTGGACATGCTTTTATGTAGCCGACAGGCTGACATCGACATTCCGGTCAAACGGAGAGGAATTAACATGCAAGACTTGCGGCGAAACGAAGAGTAGATTGTGGGGAACGTGATGCTCACCTTGGTTTTGGTCGGGCATGCACGGACAGCCGGTGGCGACGCGAGGAACGACGACGCGGTATGGCCCATGGTGGCGACAGTGCTCCAGAGAAGTTTCGGCGAAGGCGAGGTGAGCACCGCGTAGAACGCGACGAGGCGAATCCGAGGATGTGCTCAAAAGTGGCGGGGCTCCACCGGACGAGGCGCAATAAGCCGAAGAACGCCGCTTGGAACACAAAAGAAAAACTCCGATTGCGCCCAAGAGAAGAGGAGTGGGGACTTGATATTTTCGGGGTTGAGTGAGGATGAGAAGGGGCTCACGGTGCTCCCTTTTATAGGGGCGGGGGAGGTCCGAGATGGGAGATCAAGAGACCATGTCCATCAATGGCATCAATGGCATGGGTTAATTTCTCGCGAAACGGCTGATGAATGAGGGGAAAACGGTAGGGAAATGAAAGAGTTTGATGAGAGGAGTTGAATACAATTTATTTCACTAAAAACCGTTGAGAAAATCAAGAGATACGAGAGCTTCAAATTTTATTCATGGCGGCTGCGCGTACGTGATTCCCTGCAACGAAACGGTCTGGAAGAAGATGAAGTGATGGAGGAGAGAGAAAACGGGAATAAAAAAAATAATATATTTGTTTTTCGAAAAATAAAATAAATAAATTCGAAAAAAATTCAGAAAAATTATATAACAATCCTTGGAACACGAAAAGGCTAAATAAAATAATTTCGGATTTAATTGAAGCATATTTTAACCATTTAAAATATTTTAACTTTCTAAGTTTTAATTTAATTCAAATAAATTTGAAAATTCCAACAATTTGAAAAGAGGATATAAATGGATAGATTGGAATTTTTAATGAATTTAAAAATTTGAATGGGCTCAATCAGAGTTAAAATGAAGAAATACAAGCATTTCGAAGTTTGAGGGGAGAGAAAAGAATAAACTGATTTTCTGGAATTATTTTTGAATTGAAAAAAATCAGATTATGATGTCATCAAGGGAAATGATTTTCAGAGGAATTATTTTTCTGTGGGAAAAGAGATTTATATGTCAGGGTGTCGTCAGCAAAGATTTTGATTTTCTGGTCGAATTATTTTTCAACAGAACAAGGGTTTTATTCACTGACAGGTGGGACCGGCTTTTGTGGACTGGGTTCATGGACCAAAGAGAAAGCTAAGGTGGCACACTTGGCTGGCGTAGCGCTTGTGTGGCTCATGGTTGCTGAGGTGGCGCACTGGGGCTAAGGGCATCGGCGGATGGCGGCGCTGCTAGGGTCGGCGAGGGGTGCGTGAGAGGGAGGAAAGGCACGGGAAGTTAAGTGCACCTTGGCACGACACTCGGAAATTCTCGATGGTAGCCAGCGACGAGGATGCAGGGGTGGCGAAGTGAGGGCATTGGCAGCAGGGCTCTTCGGCGGTGGATTCACTCGATGGAGGCGACGAACGGTTATCGGTTACACCAAAGTTAAGGACGACACAAAGACAAGTAAAGAGGGAGATAAGCGGGGTTTAAAGCGGGGAAATGGTGGCGGTGGAAGGTTGAAGAAGGCAAGAAGAAAGAAGAAGCTGACTGGCGGGGTTGGGCTGTCAGCGAGAGGGAAGAGAGAGGAGGAAGGAGTGGACGGTCGGATGAATGCCACGAGGCGAAAGAGAAATCAGGGCCATCGAATTAAAACGAAGGGGTAAGTGAAGGCAGGTGGCTGAGATTAAACCGGGCGAGGATGGATTGAATCAGGGAGCGACACGTGATGGCCGAGTAGAGAGGTTGAGGATTAAATTCGATTTAGATTTTGAAATAAAATTCAGATAAAACCAAATAAAGTTCAAATTAATTAATTTGAAATTAAATTTTTCAGAGAGCGAAATTTTGGGATGTTACAGAGTTCATTTGGGATTTTCTGGAACTTAATGTTGACCTAACTCAACTTGAACTAAAAGTGCTTCACATGCTTAGGAGGAGCTGGATTTTCTTGCTTTGCATGCTATTTTCAGTATTCTGCATTGTAATATAACTACATGGAGCCTTGATTATTACCCTTTCTGATATGATTAAACCGCATTACATCTTGCCACGATCTATGCTAGGGTGCTTGATTTATCATGTCTTTATATGTGTACTCTGGTCTTTGCCATGATAGGTTGATTAAATTTGCACAACCTGAATTAATTCATGTCATGTTAACTCTTGAGACTAGTCTGTCTTTAGCTATCCTCTTATGATTCATGTCATGTCAAATAGGCTGAGTTGTGTCTTGAATCTATATTGAGTTTAGATTGAGCTATGCTAGTTCCTTTATGAAGCATGAGTTTTTATTAACTCCTTGTTTTTGAACTAAATTCAGCAAAAGCAAAAAGATCTCTTTTGTGCGAAAAAACTGATCTCACCAATTCTTTCTTATGAGACTGCTTGCCATTGCACTAGGCATGAACTTAGAGGGAGTTTTGGTTGACCAAGATCATCTTCTCAAGCTTCTAGCTTGGAGTGGTCGCATAAGGCTTGAGATCTAGTACATGACTAAACAAGATTTTGGTTGGAAACAACCATGAGTTTCTAAAAAGAAAATCATGTCAATTGTGCTAAAATTTGCTTTAATTACAAAAAGACCAAGTACTTGAACAAATGATTCATTTTGAACTTGTAGCACTCTAAAATGATTCAATACTAGCTTCTTGATTCCACTTAGGTTATGACATGGCTTACATCATCTTTGGATACCTTTAGCTAGACTATAATCATGGATGACTTGACATGCTAAGAAAATTCCACTAATTCTCAGATTATGACTTATTTGGTTTAGCTTGTCTATACATGAATTGTCATGATCTTGATAGCATTCCTATATGTTATGGCTTGGTGTAATACTCAAAAGGTCATTTTGGATAATCTTCATGGCTCATAATGCTTAAAATGAATAAGATACAGTCATTTTATTCACATCATGCTTTATTCTCTCTTTTGCATCTTGATGATTTTATTGCCAAAAGGGGGAGAATAGCGGAGAAAAAGCCATTTCAAGGAAACTTTCTGGAGCTTTGGAGAACAAATAGCCGAAGTGATTACGACCACTGTAGTGCATTCTGACCGTGGTCGGAAAGGTTTACGACCACTTTGATCATGGTCGAAGATCCTCAGACAGGTTTACGACCATGTTAAGGCCATCCGGGAAGTCTACGACCACGTTGGCCGTGGTCGAGCGCACTTACGACCACGTTGGTCATGGTCGAAAGTCAGCGCTCGAAGTTAGGACCACGTTGAGAGGCAGTTGAACGTGGTCAGATTGACTCGGGCTCGGTCGGTTGTGGTCGTAGTTGGTCGGACACGGTCAGACAAGCCTCGGTTGCGATCGGAAGTGGTTGTTTTACACGCGTAAGCAGTCGGAAGCTCCCGAGAGTCTTGAATGTGGTCGTAGGTCTCTTGTAATCGGTCATATGACCTCCATGAGCGGTCGTTTCAGCTGGGAATCGGTCGTATGGTCTTGTGTTACGGTCATAGACCTTGTGCATTTAATGGTTTGACATTCTGACCGATTGTAATGCATTTACGACTTTGTGGAGTGCATTTTGAGTTCTCATTTATGATACAAATGGATGTTACCCTTGTTTAGTGCGGTGCTATGTGATGTTTTGTTGTCTGTGATGGGTGCAGGATCTCGAGGCTAGTCGTGGCGAGGCATGAGATGACCGGACTAGACACAGGCGGTGCTGAGGTCGGAGCGGTCGGGAGATGCCGAAGACGATAAGGCGTTCAAGCTGGTTGCAAGTCTTGGACAGCAAGAAGAGGAGGAAGCTTCCGGGAAGGCAACGAAGTGGCATTTTGGAAAAATGCGGAAAGCTGCAATGGGAAGCTGTGTCTATGCAAAAGCACAAGAGTGGTTGGCGTTAACGGGCAAAGCAGTGAAGCCGTTGGGGTTGGCGGATAAAACACTGGAGTTCGTTTTGCTAGTGGGTAAAGTAATGGTAAAACCCGGTGTTAGGTGGGGTTAACGGGTTCTCCCTCGGTATCTGGTGACTATAAATTACGGAGTAGAACTCGAGAGCATGCTTGAGGTTTTCCGCTAGTCGCTTGAGTCTATCTCTCTGTTTTGTGTGGGTTGCTCTTGAGTTAAGAGCTTGTATGGAGTGGCTATAGAAACCTCCTTTGTAATCATTCATCTCTCTGTATCTATCTTAGCCTCATTTCATTTGAGATGTTTTGATTCCTGTATCTATTCTCCTTTTTGTCTTATGTTCTCGGGTGATTCGGTTGAGTTGTCCTTTATCTTTTGAGCAACGTTCTTTGCTTGAGTAGCCTTGAATTCTTTTGCTTTGAACTGGGGATCATCTCAAGGCCATTTGGCCAGTCTTTCCTGAGATCAAAGTCGTATCAACAACTTGTTTTGGCTGAGTGTAGGATCGAAAATGGCAACAGAGGGGGGTGAATGGTGCCTCTCTAAAAATTAGCCCACAAAGGTATCCACGAAAGAATCTCCTCTCCGATAGCTATGAAAAACTATAAAGAGAAAGATTCATGCTCTTTGGAACTTCAAACAGGCAAAGGAGAAAATGATACATAAAGCATCAGAGAAGAAACAGCAACCAAAGAAACAGATTGAAGCTGGTAGCAGAAGGTTTCTCACAGAAAATAAGCGGGCTGGTCAGACCACCACATTGAGGCCGGTCAGACCGCAGGCTGACCGCCGGTCTGGCCGCTGGTTGGCCGCCGATTTGACCGCCGTTATTTAGCTGGTCTGACCACCTCTCTCCATCTGGCCCAACTGCTGGGGCTCAACCGGTCTGACTGCTAGGGTTAGTGGTCAGACCGCCCTTTGCCGACCGGTCAGACCGCCGATATAAAACTGGTCTGACCGGGCTTGGGTTCAGCCAATTCCGCAGCCCGACAATCTGAACAGAGAAAGCTGAAAACTTCAGAAATGGAGGAAATTGACGGGTTCCTGCTGTTCCTTTTTTGCCAAATAATATGGACTTTAAGCTAATTAGCAAGAGGTCCTTAGTAACCAAAGCTTTCAACCAAAAGTGCAAGGAATCAATAAATGAGCTGAAATTTGAACCCTGAGCAGAGAAAAGGGATGAATCCCAAATTGCTTTCCAATCTCTAAACTTTTGCTCATGGGATTTTGAGAATAGCAGATGGATGATCTCAGAGGAGAGAACTACATCTCAAAACCATTTTAGCATCAAGGAAACCAAAGGGGCAAGAGTCCCCTGCCATCAAAACCTAAGCACGAGCAAACAGAGGAAATGCAGTCGACAGAAAAGTTAATGCAGCTCAACAACTACTCTCCTCAACTTGATTCATCACCATGAATGCTTACAAAAGAAGGATGATTACAATAGGGAAACAACACTACATCCCCATACGCACTTGAGGAGAAAAATGCCTCATCTCACTACATGCTTGTCAAAGGAGAAACACACACACCCACCTCCTATTGAGCCACACACGCAGTGAGCACACTACCACTCCTTTCTTGCTTGCACACTTGAGCTAACACTGCTGCCTCCCTCTCCACATTTTGAAGGCAAGAGCTCACACCAAATAAGCAAAACAAGAAGTGTCATACCAACCTCACTTTCCACCTCTCACACTCATGAGGCAAGAAAGTCAACACAACCAGAATTTGGAGGAAAAATCAGCCCCTCCACTCATTTGCTTGAGTCAAATCCCCAAATTGCCCTCAAGCACCATCCCGGAAGCTTCCCGCAACCGGTACCTCAACTGTCTGGACCTCGACTCCTCCCTGAGTCTAGTCCCGGTCCGCTCCGCTGTACACGACTGCACCCCGCATCCTGACCGTCTGGACCTTCGACTCCTCCCTGAGCCTAGTCCCGATCCACTCGCCGCTGCCCGTCGTGTCCACCCGACACCGACCGAGACCTCCGACTCCACCTGAGTCTAGTCCTGGTCTGTTCTGTCGCACACGACCGCAACCAACCTCCAACCGTTTGGACCTCTGACTCCTCCCTGATCCTAGTCCCGGTTCACTCGTCGTTGCCCATCGTGTCCATCACCAGTAGCTCCAGCTCTGGTTCTTTGTCTCCCGACTCGCAACCACCTCATCAGCCTCGATCATCTTCGGCATCACCGACCGTCTGGACCTCAACACCTCCTGTGCCTAGTCCTGGTCTTCCTCGCCTCACCATGACCTAGCTCCGAAGTCCTGCAGTCACACAGACAAGCAAACCGTCACATAGCACCGCACGAAACAGCATATCAACAATAGCATAAGTAAAAGGTACTCAACCCTAGAATACCCAAAACAAACTCAAACTCTCTAACACAACCGTCAATTACTCATCACAAACATGGGGATACCTCCACATGGTCTCTCAATCTCCCCCTTGATGAGTATATTGACAAACATAGAAAAAGCATAAGATTGAGTTTGTTTGAAAGTCATACATGGTCCAAGAGAAAGAAAAAGAGACTTATGACCATGTTGACAAAGGAGCAAGAGAAAGAGCAAGTTTTCCGTAAAAACTCCCAAAGCTCCCAAAAATTGGCTTTTTCTCCAATATTCTCCCCCTTTTGGCAATAGAGTCATCAAAATGCAAAAGAGAGAATATAGCATGATGTGGCTGAAATTTTATTCAAGCTAAGCAATTAGAGCCATGAAGATTATCCAAAATGACAATTGAGTATTATACCAAGCCATAACACATATGAAATCTATCAAGATCATAACAAGATATGCATAATCAAGCCAAGCCACATAAGTAACAATCTGAATATTAGATGAATTTCTTAGCATGTCAAGCCATTCACGATCAAAGTCTAGCTAGAGGTATCCAAAGATGATGCAAGCCATGTCAATAATCTAAGTGGAACCAAGAAGCTAGAATTGAGTCATTCAGAGTGCTACAAGTTCAAGAATGAATTATTTGTTCAAGTACTTGATTCTTTTTTAAGTTAAGCAAATTTAGCACAATTGACATATTTTTCTTTGAAACTCATGGTCGTTTCCAACCAACATTTTAGTCATGTGCTAGATCTCAAGCCTTATGCGACCATTCCAAGCAAGAAGCTTAAGGAGATGATCTTGGTCATCCAAAACTCCCCCTGAGTTCATGCCTAGTGCAATGGCAAGCAGTCTCATGGGAAAGAATTTGTGAGATCAGTTCTTTCGCACATAAAAGATATCTTTTTGCTCTCTTAAATAGTTGTACTAACTCATGGTTCATCAAGAGACTATCATAGTTCAATCTAAAGCTCAATAAAGGTTCAAGACTCAACTCAGCCTATTTGACATGGCATGAATCATAAAGGGATAACTAAAGAGATACTAGTCTCAAGATCTAACATGACATGTCTTAATTCAAGTTGTGCAATTTTAATTTACTTATCAATGGCAAAGGCTTGACGACACATATAAAGTTATGATAAATCTAGCAATTAAGCACAGATCATGGCAAGATGTAAAGCATTGTAAACATGTCAACTAAGGATAATAGTCAAGGCTCCATGTAGTTATATTACAATGCAGAATGCTAAAATTCAAGAAAATCCAGCTCCCCCTCAACATGTGATGCACTTTTAGTTCAAGTTGAGTTATGTCAATACTAAGCTTCAGAAGCTCCCAAATGAACTCCCCCTGAACCAAAGCAATAAAATGAAAAGCTGGCAAAGAAACCAGAAAGGGCGGTCCTTAAAGCATAGACAAGATATAGAGCATACTATGGCTCAGACTGACTCTCATCTACCCCATATAACACGAGGACTATTAACTGCTCGTCTAACAAACTAAGGAGCAAACACGTTCTCTGTCTACCCAAGGGTGGCCCAACCCTTGCTAGAACCTACAAGAAGTGAGTGGGCTCAACCTAGTGAGAAGAGAAACAGCTAATAAGCAGCATCTTAGATCACAAGATGAGAGGAAGAAATCTAAGCAACTAGACGAGAGATACACTCTAATCTATGCTAGGAGGACTAACCCAATGCACCCAAATGCAATGCAACAAAATGAGAACAAAAGCATAATATACAGGATAAAACAGTAAAGCACAAAGCTCCCCCTCACTACAGTCCATAAGGATAAACCACCCCAAGCTCTCCCCGCAAGGCTGAAAACCTAGAGCTATCCAAAGGCTTGGTAAAGATATCGGCCAATTAGTGGTCACTCTCCACAAACTGGAGCACTATGTCACCCTTCTCCACATGGTCTCGAAGGAAGTGATATCGGATATCAATATACTTGGTCCGAGAATGCTGCACTGGGTTCTTAGCAATGTTAATAGCAGAAGTGTTATCACAAAAGAGTGGAACACTGTCTATAACTAACCCAAAGTCCCGCAAGGTCGAAGCCATCCATAGTACCTAACTGCAGCAACTGGCGGCAGCAACGTACTCGGCCTCTGCGGTGGACTGAGCAACACCGGACTGCTTCCTAGAAGACCAAGAGACAAGAGAAGTGCCAATGAATTGGCAGGTGCCAGAAGTGTTCTTCCTATCTATCCTACGCCAGCAAAGTCTGCGTCCGAGTAGGCTCTAAGGGAAAGATAGGAAGAGGAAGAGTACCAGATACCATAGTTAATGGTAGCTCGAATGTACCGAAGGATGCGCTTCACCGCCTAGCGGTAAGATACGCGAGGAGAAGCCTGAAATCGAGCACATAGACACACAGAGAAGTGTATGTCCGGTCTCGAGGCAGTGAGGTACAAGAGGGAGCCAATCATGCTTCTGTACTCTTTTTGGTCAACTGGCTCGCCATCCTCATCTGGATCAAGTGAAGCTGTGGATGCCATAGGGGTTGACACCGGCTTGCCATCACTCATGTCAAAGCGTCTCAGGAGGTCACGAGTGTACTTGCCCTGGTGCAAGAAAGTATCCTCCCGAGTCTGCTTAATCTGGAAGCCAAGGAAGAAAGTCAACTCACCCATCATGCTCATCTCAAACTCGGTGCTCATGACGTCTGAGAACTGTGAAACAAGAGCATGAGAGGAGCCACCAAAGATGATGTCATCCACATAAATTTGGACGAGCAGAAGGTCATTGCCATGCTTGCTAATGAACAAGGTTTTGTCTACCTTACCCATCTCAAACTCATGACTCAACAAATAGGTCCATACAAGCCTTTGGAAAGCTTATAGACATGGTTTGGGTATTTGGGGTTCTCGAAACCTGGAGGCTGTCTAACATAGACTTCTTCCTCAATAAACCCATTGAGGAAGGCACTCTTGACATCCATCTGGTAAAGCTTGAAACCCTTATAAGCTGCGAAAGCAAGCAGGATTCTAATGGCCTTAAGCCTAGCTACAGAGGCAAATGTCTCCTCAAAATCTAGACCCTCAACCTAGGAGAAGCCCTGAGCTACCAGTCTAGCCTTGTTCCGAATGACTACCCCATCCTCACTCTGCTTGTTTTTGAACACCCACTTAGTACCAATGATATTGTGACCTCTAGGGGGCTCAACAAGCGATCAGACCTTGTTTCTCTCGAAATTTTCTAACTCCTCATGCATGGCATTGACCCAAGACTCATCAGAAAGAGCATGACTAACATCCTTGGGCTCAAAAGTGGCAACAAAGACAGAATGGAGACAGAAATGAGATATGCTAGACTTTGAGCGTGTGACTCGCTCAAAGAGGTCTCCAATCATCTGCTCGGAAGGATGGTCTTTTTGGATATTTCAGGGAGGTCCTGGATGACATGAAAACGTGGCATCTACCTCATGAGCTGATGAGGTAGGAACAGAGCCACTAACTCCAGAAGAAGCAGAGGGCATGGGTTGATCTCCTCGAGGTGCAGTGGAAGAAGCAAGCACCTCAAGGGGAGGAGGAACTGGATTGGGTAGACAACCCTCATCTCCATCCTCCTCATCATCCACAAAGATGGTCTCGGACTGCTCTAAAGAACCTGAGATATCGGGCCTAGTCCCCGGACTGGCCTCGTCGAAGGTCACCTCACAGGTCTCTACCATTTTACTAGACTCGCAGTTCCAGACCCTATAAGCTCGCGAAGAAGTCAAGTAACCTAGGAAGATACTATCACAAGATCGTGACTTGAACTTGTCTAGGTTCCCAGACTTCAGAATAAAGCACTTACAACCAAACACACAAAAATGTGAGACGCTGGGCTTTCGCCCATATCTCAACTCATAAGAGGTGCGATGCAAGTGTGCCCTGAGAAAAACTCTGTTTGAAACATGGCATGCGGTGGCTATAGCCTCAGCCCAAAACTTCCTCGGTGTAGAGTACTCATCAAGCATCGTCCTGGCCATCTCGACTAAGGTACGGTTTTTCCTCTCCACCACACCATTTTGTTGTGGAACGTATGGAGAAGAGAACTGGTGCTCTACACCAGTCTCACCGCAAAACATCTCAAAGTAGGAATTCTTGAACTCGGTGCCATTGTCATTGCGAATCGCTCGTAAGGCACACGGGAGCTCAACAGAAAGCCTACTAAAAAGACCCCGAAAGTGGGTAAATGTCTCATCCTTTGAGGCTAAGAAAAACACCCAAGAATACCTTGAGAAGTTATCGACCACGACAAGTACATACCACTTCCCTCCTGCTGACTGCACTCGAGCTGGTCCGACTATGTCCATGTGGAGCAGCTGTCCTGGTGCATCGGTCATAGTCACTGTGACCGGAGGATGAGAAGCGACAACCATCTTGCCGTACCGGCAAAGAGCACAAACTAGATCTTTGACCATCTTGAGTTTCAGCAGACCACGAATGAGATCGTGGCCACTTACTCGGGTCAAATGGTCAAATCCAATATGACCAAGTCTCCTATGCCAGAAAGTAAGGTCACGGGACTCAGAAGCAGCTAAATACCTGAGAAGATCACCAGAAGACTCAACAAAATCGGCACGAAAGATCCTCCCATATCGAGAAATCCTAGAAACCAGACTACCCGAAGAATCAAGAATTTTACAAGCTTTTTTCTTAAAGCTCACCTCGAAACCATCATCGGTAAGCTGGGAAATAGAAAGCAAATTGTACTACAGCTTACTTACTAAGGCAACATCTTTTAAAATTAAAGAATCATTAACGCACACAGTACATTTAGCGATGACGCGCCCAGATGAAGCGTCTCCAAAATGATAGTCTCGTCACCTGGAGCACGGGCTAGGGAAGAGAACCAACGGGAGTCTCCGGTCATGTGTCAAGAATAGCCGGAGTCAACAAGCCAAATCTCTCCCTTCCCAGCCCGGCGAATCTAAGTCAACAAGAGAGTAAAGGCTCGGTACTGGGATAAATCAAAAGAGATTTTGGAACCCAATACCGAGTCACATGTCGAGCAGAAGAAGTAGTCACACACGACTGACCTCTAACTACCATACGCTCTCTGTCGCTCAAAGAAACAGAAGGTCTATGTGCAAACCTGAAGCTGTTGCTGGGTCCGACTGTTGTGGGAAAGCGAGTCGAAGCACCGGCAACATGCTGATCTCGCCGGGGTAGCTATCTCGACGGGGGAAACGAGATCTACCTTTAGGACGGCGGAAGTCACGACCAGAGGCATATGAAAACCAGAAAACTCAGAAATACCAAGTCCTTAATGCTGCCTAAACCCATCAACAGTAGCAACTCTCGACCTGGTGTTGGTCTTAGGTGCACTCAAGGTCTGGGGCTGACCCTGAATACGCCTAAGAGCCTCAACACGGTCTCTACACGTGATCTTGGCGCGCCTGAAGCATCTCTCGACCAAGTGTCCGTCCTTCTGACAGAAGGTGCAATGATACTTCACCTTCTGAGAGGTAGAAGTAGTATGATGGGGCTTTACCTTCTGAGAGGTCGAAACAACAGGTGAAACCACCTTACTGTCAGAGATCCCTTGGACAAAGCCCGCTGATTTGAATTGAACTTTCTTAGTTCTTGGCTCGACCTCGATCACACCTGCTGCTATGGGTCTAAGAATAGCAGGTGGATGCTTCCTAACATCCTTAGAAAAATCATATCCTAGACCTTGATTGAATTTGCAAATCTTGGATTGGTCTAGAATAAGATTTAGCTTCTTCTTGCCTCCTACAAATCTCTCAAGAGTGTTCATAAGATACTGACACTCCCAAAAGAGCGAGGTGCAAGAAGAGCAGGGAAAGAAGAGACAACAGAAGGTAAGGAAGTAGAAGAAGAACCAACAGCAGAAGAATGGAAGGCATGTGCACGCACAGCCGCCTCAGAAGGGACAGTCCTATTGCTAGCCATTTGGTTCATGTCGCTAAGCGTCTCTACCAAACCCTCATGCTTCTTCCCAACACCAGCACACACATTACAAGCAGATGGTGACTTCTCTAGAAGGTCCTTAGTTAGCTTCACACATTTTTCATCCAATGCAATCAAATCAGATTTTTGTTTTTCACAGTTATTGCATGGTGAGCTAACAGGGTCCTTAGAAGCATATTGAGCCAATTTGTTACTGTTATCAATCATCCCTTGAAACTATTTGGAAACAGATTGAAGCTCAGCAGTCAACTTGGGACAGTTCATACATGAAGCAATGGGCTCTAACAGAAAAGCTTGTAACTCAGCAATTTTCTGATCTGCCTTTTTTAAGTTCATCTTCAAATTAATGCAACTTTCACAAGATTCAGGCAGATCGAGAAGCATGGTATAAAGACCTCTAAAAGCATTGTCCTTATCCTCACACGAGGTGCAAGAAATAGTCTCAACAGTAGTAGATGAAAGAGCAGCTACCCTACTCATCTCTAGCTCAACAAGCAGACTAACATTATCCACCTTAAGCAAATCTAGCTCAGAAGACACACTATCATGAGAGGTCCTTAATTTCTCCATATCACCAAGCAAAGCAGAACATACATCACAGTCATCACGGGAGGGAGCAGATATAAGTGAAGTAAGCTCCCGTGACAATCTCTCTACTTCCTTCTCCAACTCGCTACACCTAGCTCTAGATCTAGCATGAAATTTTCCTAGCTTAAGAAAAGCATCATTAAGCTGATCATAGGAGGGGTATACCTCATCGGAGTCAGAGTAGAACTCGCTGTCGCTAATGTCACCCTCAAGGGCCATGAAGCACATGCCGCTAAAGTCCTCGCCATCCTTGGGATCTTGATCGTCCTTCCCATTGTCGTCACTCCACCCCTTCACCTCGCTGAGGTCGAGGTCGTCGAAGCCGGTGAGGACGCGATGGAAGAGATTCTTGGCTTTGCCAAGGTTGCGCAACTTCTTCTCTTTGTTGGAGGCTTCTTGTTGCGGTTCTTGTCGGTGTAGACGTTCTTGCTCGAACCACCGTAGTCGTTCTTGCCCTCCAGCTTGGGGCAGTTTGCTCGAATGTGGTTGGGGCCACCACACTCAAAGCAAATCACACGACCACCTCTCTTTCTCTCCCTAACCCTCTTATATGCATGGGAGAATTTTCGGGCTAAGAGGGCTAGCTGGTTTTCTGGAAGCTGTTCTAGTAGGTCATCACTCATCTCACAAACAGCAGCAAGAGAAAAACCAGAAACACCATCAGAAGGAAACTCAAAAGTCAAACTGGGATCAGTGACCAAAGCCATCGACTGTGACTTCGACTTGCAAGAGAACGTCAATCTCGTGAGTACAACGCATCAAGAGTCAAGGTCGAAAGATCCATCGTGTCCTTGATGGTGGTCACTTTCATCTCCCAAACTCTCAAATCCAAGGCCGCAAGCATCTGTCGAGCGTTGTCCGAGTTGGGGTATGTGAGACCGACCGCTCGAAGGTTGCTCAAAATCTTGTGAAACCTCGCAAAGCACTCATCAAGGGACTCGCCAGCGAGCATTTCAAACTTGTTGTAATCTCTCTTGAACTGGTCATGTCGAACCGTCTTAATTTGAGTGGTGCCCTTATGCTAAGCATCAAGGGTCACCCAAATGTCGAAGGCTGACGTAAGATGAGAAATGCGATCAAACTCGTTTCGGCTCAAACCTTGGATGATGATGTTCCTTATCTTAGCATTTGCCTCAACATCGGGCATGTTTGCCACATTGATGTTCTTATCGGCAGGAACAACAAAGCGAGTTTTGACCTTGCGCCAAATCACATAGCCCTGAGCCTGAATGTAGGTCTGCATCTGACTCTTCTAAAAGGGATAGTCAATCCCATCGAAGATCGGGGGCTTGGTGGAATACTTGTCCGTTGCCATGGCTCACAGACCGGTTAAAGATCTATCAAGAAGAGCTAACCGGCTCTGATACTAATTGTAGGATCGAAAATGGCAACAGAGGGGGGTGAATGGTGCCTCTTTAAAAATTAGCCCCCAAAAGTATATATGAAAGAATCTCCTCTCCGATAGCTATGAAAAACTATAAAGAGGAAGATTCATGCTCTTTGGAACTTCAAACAGGCAGAGGAGAAAATGATGCATAAAGCATCAAAGAAGAAACAGCAACCAAAGAAACAGATTGAAGCTGGTAGTAGAAGGTTACTCATAGAAAATAAGCAGGCCATTCAGACCGCCACATTGAGGTCGGTCAGACCGCAGGCTGACCGCCGGTCCGACCACTATTATTTAGACGGTCTGACCGCCTCTCTCCATTCGGTCCAATTGCTGGGGCTCAACCAATCTGACCGCTAGGGTTAGCAGTCAGACCGCCCTTTGCCGACTGGTCAGACCGCCGGTATAAAATCGGTCTGACCGGACTTGGGTTCAACCACTGCAGCCCGACAATCTGAATAGAGAAAGCTGAAAACTTCAGAAATGGAGGAAATTGACGAGTTCCTGCTGTTCCTTTTAGGCCAAATAAGAGGGACTTTAAGCTAATTAGCACGAGGTCCTTAGGAACCAAAGCTTTCAACCAAAAGTGCAAGGAATCAATAAATGAGCTGAAATCTGAACCCTGAGCAGAGAAAAGGAATGAATTCTTTGCATAGCTCGTTGCCCTCAACCCACACAGTGGCCACCTCCGACGTTACCGGCCTGTTGTAGACTCTCTGGTCCATCTTTAAGTCAGTGTTTACTGAGACACAATATTCCTTGAGGTCTTCAACCTAGCCTAGGCTCCAGAAAGTGTGTGAGTAGGGGTTGTCCCAGAGGTTGTTGACAAGCCTCGTCATGACTTCTTGGTCGAGGCTAGGGGAGTAACGAAATCGGTGATTGAGAGTGGGGTCATCATCGTAGAAATAGAGCTCCAGATGCTCTGGAGCAGAGTCACTCAGACCAAAGGAATGTACATTATGGTAAATTTGTCAATGAGCTCTAAATGTGTACACTCCAGACCTCATGTTGGTTTAGTTCTTGTCAAGACTTACGCCTAGGGTAGTAAAGGAGAAGTGACCATTGAAGAATCTAATGTTGTCTTGAAAATGCCTGGCATCGGGATCTGCACTCAACCAGAACCTACGGAGTTCTGGTGTTGGCTCTGGGTTCGATAGCCTGATTTTACCATTTTGGCAGCAAAACCCCTTTTACTCATACTAGAACTTCTTCGTGTTGTAGTGCGCGTAGTTTGGCTCAGGCTTCAACACGTTCGTGCTATCGGGTATGTTGCTATATACACGATCGAAGGGATCTAGGATGTTTGATCTCAGGGAAAGGCATCAGCTTGCTCATCAAAGTCTGTGTCTTCCATTGCGTCATCACTCGGAAGGATTTAAAGGGAAGGGGTGATGATAGGTGTTGGATTCTATAGATAGGAGAGACAAACGACGTTTCAAATACCTCCACTAGCGAACATGTAGTACTCCTCATCCATATCGTCCTCAATGATGGTTTCTAGACCTAGTCATTTTGCATGAGTAGGATAATAATGGTTCTGTAGATGGGAAGATAAACATAAATGTAAATATTACCATCATCGATAATAAATGACTATGTTGGGAGATCAACAGTAGCAAAGCCATGAGAGATTGATGATGTATTGGCCATCGATGAAGCTTCTAAATGTGGGCATTGCATTGCAATTGATTAGGTGCATGGGGTGTCTCTCCTAGTTGCGTAGCTTGCATTACGTTCATGAAGCAATACTTGCCTCTCCTTAGATGTAATGCTTTGCCTGCTAATCTTTGACGGGCATTAATCCCACCCCTCTCCTTGACTATTAAACTTTGGGCATGTGCTCTGCGTTGTACATTTATAGCATGCCTCTCTTTGGGTGCGAAACTTTGACTACATGCTCGTGCTCTTTGGCGGGCATTAATCTCTTCCCTTTGTTTAGGTGTTAAACTTTAACGTTGTGCTCTTTCACGTTCTTGTCTTGCTAGCCTTTGCTCTGGTGTAAGAGCTACATACCTAGCATGTTGTCGGTCATGCCTTGATTGTATTTGTTCTTCTGTAAGGGTTGCATTCCTTGCATTGTGTCCATCATGTCTCGCTCCATTTTGCTCTGATGTAATGCGAGCCTCTGCTTGACCATGACTTGGTTGTGTTTGCTCTAGTGGTATGGTAGCAGAACTCACTGCCACATCGTGGTCACAATTCCTAACTAAAGTGTGTAGGGCATGTAATTAATTAATAGAATGTGCAACAAAGTGCGTACCATTAGAACATATGTGCATAAAATAACCTACCATTTGAGCAATCGCCTTGTAGTAATACGCCTATCGCGACGGTACTATGAGATGGAAATGTACACAACATATGTATTTGATTAGGCGCATCTTCATCGTCTGACGATGAAAAACTCTGGCATGCAGCATTGGATGCGTCACGTATGAAAATTCCAGTTGGGGCATGTGGTATATTATTGGTGCATGGTCTCTTTGGATCACGACGTCCATCCACCACTGTTTCCACGATAATTCATAAAAAAAGCACTCACAATTTTATTTAGTACACTCGAGTGTTGTAATGTAGGCCATGTTAAAAAGGCCCAGCAAAATTGCAACCTTATTTTCCTTTCTGTGATAGGTTTGGATGATGTGACATGTTCACCAAATTCCTTTGTGATCTATAGAGAAATCGATGTGGAGCCCAAAGAAAATATCATTGCCATCAATTTGGTCAATCGATATTTGACCAAGTTAGGAAATTTGAGCTATACTTTTAGTTCAACAAAGTGCTCTATTCATCAAAACTGAAAAGATCTTTACATTTCATTACAACTGAAAAGATCATTACAGTTCAGGTATGTATTTAAATCATGCAACATTTGAAAAGGAAGCAAATCAAATGTGATACATATTGTCAAATGTGATCTCAAACTAAACATTGAACATCGATTTTTATCTTACATCATTGTTTGATGAGTTTTTGTAGCAACACGACTAGGCAGTCCCACTGTATCGACCATGTTATCGATCACGTTGACCAGTACGACTACATTTCCGATCGCTGGGGGATCAAGCGGTTGTTACGACCAGGCAATCTTGCCGTATCGACCACATTATCGATCACGTTGACCGGCATGACTATGTTTCTAATCACTGGGGATCAAGCGGGTGTTTCAACCATGCCATATCGACCATGTTTACGAACTAGGCCGATACGATCATGGCTGACCTACGATTCGACCACTTGGGGCATCAAGTACGTTGTTTGAGATCACGTGTGTCGACCACGTTGCACCAATCAGATCAATTCGACCACGTTGTGCAGTTTGACCACTGTTGCAGATCATCAACAATAGGGCATGGTCACACTGTATCCTCATCCAGTTGGAGATAATGCTTAACAAATCTCTGATATGAATGCAGAGTCTCAGAAGGTAACTAATTTGTAATCAATCAGGAATCTTATCTCAATTTAAACGGTGCAGCCGACATTGTGTTGAAGCCATATACAACACTTATAGCCCCTACCCATGCCTATAAAAGGAGAGGCAGAAGCAGAGATAGAGGGGAAGAGGGAGGATCGCTAGAAGCAAAAGCAGGTCCCCGGACATAGACGCGGAGGCACACCCTTGGATGCAGATGCAGAAGTAAAAGCACACCCCCAAACGCAGACGCAGAGAAGCGAAGGCACACCCTGAGATGCAGACGTAGAGGCAAACACGGGTGCAATCGCAAGGCCAAAACACCCATGGACGGAGAGTAGAGGTGAAAAGAAAGACAGAAGCAGAGAAGGAGAAACGATTGTGGCCTCCTACATTGAGAACAGTAAAAACAGTCTCTCCTATCTTTCTTTTCCAGCTAGTTAAGATGCATACAATGAGCAACGACAACAATGGCAATGTCGCCAAGCAACCGCGACCACTACTGATCATTTCTGAAGACGTGCGTGTCTCCGATCGCTTCACAAAGTTGAAGTCTCCATCCACTACCGATCAATTTTGAAGTCGTGCATGTCTCTGATCGCTTTGCAAAGCTAAAGTCCCCAGCCACCACTGATCGCTTCTAAAGTTGGGTGTGTCTCTAATCATGTCGCAAAGCATGTCTCCGATCACTTTTCAAAGTCAAAGTCCCCAGCTGCTACCGATCACTTCTGAAAGTGGGCGTGTCTCCGATTGTGTCACCAAACGTGTCTTCGATCGCTTCGCAAAGCCAAGCAACCCCAACCGTTGTCGATCGATTTTGATGTCACGCTTGTCCCCAATCACTTTGCAAAGTCGAGGTCGTTGATCACTTCCGAAGTCGTGTGTGTCTCCGATCGCTTCGCAAAGCCAAGGTCATCGATCGCTTCTGAAGTCGTGTGTGTCTCCGATTGCTTCGCAAAGATGAAATCCTCAACTGCTGTCGATCGCTTCTGAAGTTGTGCACCCCCGATCACTTCCCAAGCTAGGCCCTTCGACCACTCACAAAGCCGAATGCCTTAAATCGTTCCTGTGAGTAGGTGAGAGACCAGGTGGTCGTGACTCCATGTGAATGATGAGTAATTGACAAAGGTTTAGGATAGTCGAGTTTGGTTTGAGTGGTTCGGAGTCGAGCCGTTGCGTGGCGCAATCGGGCTCGGTCGGACTTTGGTCAAACTTGGTCATTTGGGCTTAGGATGTATATTCTAATGTTTCGACAGGTTTGGACTTCGTCTGTGGTAAGTGTGATGGTATCTACGCTTTCATGTGTCGAGCGGTGCTATTTGACGTGTTTTCTTGTCTGTGTGACTGCAGGACGTCGAGTTGGAGTCGTGGCGAGACACGGTGGACCGGACTAGGCGCAGGTGGCGCTGAGGTCAGAACGGTCGGGATGTGTCGAAGACGACGTGGACTCGAGGTGGTTGTGAGGCGTGCGAGGCAAGGAGCGCGGAAGCTTCCCGGAAGGTGCAGGAGGGGCGAATCGGGAAATTCGCAAGGCTGCACGAGCGGGAGCGGGCTCCGTTGGACATAGCGGGCGTAACGGGGCGGAGACCCGTTAGCCAAGCGCTATAAAAGGAGAGGAGGGGCTGCATGCCCACTTGAGCATTTGGAGGGAATTAGGGTTTACACTAGTCAAAAGAGGCTTTGGGAAGGTTGTTTTCCCTTTGCTCTTTAGTGGGTGAGAGTAGGTGTGGAATACAGACTCTGCCTCCCTTCGATGTCTCCAATGTGAGTGTTCTGAGAGCTCTTGAGAGGGATAGTGAGGGAGTTCTTGTAAGCCAAGCATGTATGGGGTTGTAGGGATGTTTTGAGCTGATACTCTATGCAATCATGTATCTCTCTTCCTCATTATCAATCCAAGATGATGGTATTTGAGTTTGATTCAGTGCTTGAGTCTCTTTTTGCTCTCTGTTCTTCGATGCTTCCATTTGGTGATTTTTGAGTTTCTTGATTTCTTGTTGTCTGGTGTTGGAGAGTGTTAAAATGGGTTGTTTCATGTTGGGATGTGGCCCAAAGATCATTTGATCAGTAGAAATCCCAACAACCCATCTTTGATTTCAGTTTTACTCTTTGGACCTCCCCTGTTCAGTTCTTGCAGTTCTAGGGTTTATGATAGTTTTTTTCCCTTTGAGAAATGGGCTAATTTTTGGTCTGAAGAGTCCTTGTGCTATTGCTAACATACCTGCAAAATCTCATGTGCAATTGACTTAAGATCATGGAGTAATTTGAATTTCATGAGCCCTATCTGAAGTTTTTCAAGTTTTCTAGGGTTTTGATGCTCTTCGTGTTTCCCTTGTCAAGATGGCATGAAACTTGGCACATATTGTCCAGAGGCTATTGCTAACCTATCCTCAAAGTTTCATGTGCATAGGATCAGTGATTGAAGAGTAATCTGGTTTTTAGTGAAGTCTCTGTAATCTTTCAGGGTTTTGGCTCAAATCTGAATTCCTGATCTCTTTGTGTGTTCTCTTTGTTTCCTAAGGTCTTAATGCTATTTAGGCCTTTTTCCTTGGTCTTTAGGGCTCAGAAGATCAGCTGGTTTTCATCAATCTCTCAGTTTAAATTGGTGGTCTGCCTTTTACTGCTTGCTGTTTTATTTTCAGTGTTCTGCAGCATGCTGTTTTGTTGGGAGTTTCAGTCCAGTTTTGGTTGAAGTCTTGGATCCTTTTTAGTGCAGCTAAGTGCAGTAAATTGCAATCTTCTCAGGACTTCTTCTTGCTGAAAACAGCAGCTCAGTTTGCTGAAAATCTGTAGCTCATCTTGCTGAAAACAGCAGCTCAGTTTGCTGAAAATCTGCAGCTCTGTTTGCTGAAAACAGCAGCCCTTCTTGCTGAAAACTGCATGTTGTTTACTGCCCTTATCTCTCATTTTGTGCTTCTTTAGGTTGTTGTTTTTCTCTAATCTTTTCTGCAGTTTGTGGGCAGCAAAGCGCCTCTCGGGTAGCAGTTTCCAGTGCATTCCTGTGTGCTGAAATCTCTGAATTTTTCAGTCCCTACACCTTCTTTGCAGCATCTATATGCAGGCTTAAGCTTTCCTATTTCAAGTGTGTTATTGCAGTTCATAGAATCTTTTTAGGACAGTTCTTTTTCAAGTGTTTGCCAAGTCAGGAAAGTATTTTCTAGTGGGGATTTATTTTTTTTTCTTTTTCTCTTTTTTTCATAGCTTTTTATAGCTATCGGAGAACTGAGTTTTTTGCGAATTCTCGGGGGCGATTATAAAAGCGAACGACATTCACCCCCCCCTCTGTCGCCATTTCGGTCCTACAATTGGTATCAGAGCCGGTTAGCTCTAATTCATAGATCTTAACCGGTCTCAAGAGCCATGGCGACGGATAAGTACTCCACCAAGCCGCCCGTTTTCGATGGCATCGATTACCCCTTCTGGAAGAGCCGAATGGAGACATACATCCAGGCTCAGGGGTACGCCATCTGGCGGAAGGTGAAGGTGCGATATGTTGTTCCTGCCGATGAGAACATCAACGTGGCAAACATGCCCGATGTTGAGGCAAATGCGAAGGCAAGGAACATCATTATCCAGGGCTTAAGCAGAAGCGAATTCGATCGCATCTCTCACCTGTCGTCCGCCTATGATATCTGGGTGACCCTCGATGCATACCATGAGGGCACCACCCAGATTAAGACGGTTCGACAGGACCAGTTCAAGCGCGAATACAACAAATTCGAGATGCTTGCTGGTGAGTCCCTGGACGAGTGCTTTTCGCGATTTCACAAAATCTTGAGCAACCTCCGAGCGGTCGGTCTCACATACCCCGACTCGGACAACGCTCATCAGATGCTCGTGGCACTCGATCTGCGTGTGTGGAAGATGAAAGTGACCACCATCAAAGACACGACAGACCTCTCGACCTTGACTCTTGACGCGCTGTACTCGCGCCTCAAGACTCACGAGATTGACGTTGTCTCTCGTAGGTCGAAGTCACAGTCGATGGCTTTGGTCACCAATCCCAGTTCAGCTTCTGGTCTCTCTTCTGAGTCTTCTTGCGGTTTCTCCCTTGCTGCTCTCTGTGACATAACTGATGATCAGTTAGAGCAGCTTGCGGATGATCAGCTGGCCCTCCTAGCCCGAAGGTTTTCCCATGCCTACAAGGGTAGGAGAGACAGAAAGAGAGGAGGACCAGTCATCTGCTTCGAGTGTGGTGGCCCCAACCACATCCGAGCAAACTGCCCCAAGCTTGGGAAGGGGGTGACTACGGCGGTTCGGGCAAGAACGACTACACCGACAAGAACCGCAACACGAAGCCTTCAGCACCTGCTCCGGGAAAGAAGAAGTTTCGCAACTTCGGGAAGGCCAAGAAGCTCTTCCACCGCGTCCTCACCGCCTTCGACGACCTCGACCTCAGCGAGGTGGAGGGATGGAGCGACGACGACGGGACGGGTGACCAAGAGCCCAAGGATGGCGGTGACGACTTCTCCGGCATGTGCTTCATGGCCCTCGAGGGCAAACTCAGCGACAGCGAGCTGTACTCCGACTCGGACGAGGTATGTCCCACCTACGACCAGCTCAATCATGATTTTCTTAAGCTAGGAGGTTTTCATGCTAGAGCTAAGGCTAGGTGTGCTAAGTTAGAGAAGGAAATAGATAGACTGTCACTAGAGATTATTGCTCTTACATCTGCTCCCTCTAGTGATGATTGTGATACATGCTCTGCTTTGCTGGTTGATATGGAGAAATTAAGGACCTCGCATGATAGTTTGTCCTCTGAACTCGATATTGTTAAGGTGGAGAATGTTAGTCTGCTTGCTGAGCTTGAGATGAGTAGAGTAGCGCCTATTTCATCTACCGTTGTTGAGACTACTTCTTGCACCTCATGTGAGGATAAGGACAATGCTTTTAGAGGTCATTATACCATGCTTCTTGATCTGCCTGAATCATGTGAAAATTGCAATAATTTGAAGTTGAATCTAAAGAAGGCAGATCATAAAATTTCTGAGTTGTATGCTTGGTTGTGTGAGCCAGTTGCTTCATGTTCAAACTGTCCTAAATTAACTGCTGAACTTGAATCTATCTCAAAACAGTTTCAAGAACTAGTTGATGACAACAATAGATTGGATCAATTTGCTTCTAAGGACCCTGTTAGCTTACCATGCTTTAATTGTAACAAACTAAAATCTGACTTGATTACATTAGAAGAAAAATGTGTGAAGCTAACTAAGGATTTACTAGCGAAGCCATCAACTCATTGTGATGTGATTGTTGAGGAGGGGGAGAAGCCCCAGGGTAAGGTTGAGACGCTTAGCGACGTGAACCAACCTGCTAGCAGTAGGACTGTCCATTCTGAGTCGGTTGTGCGTGCACAAGCCATTCGTTCCTCTGCTATTGGTTCTTCATCTACTTCCTTACCTCCTGCTGTTCCCTCTTCCCCCTGCTCTTCTTGCACCTCTCTCTTTCGGGAGTGTCAGTATCTTATGAACACTCTCGAGAGATTTGTAGGAGGCAAGAAGAAGCTTAATCTTATTCTAGACCAATCCAAGATTTGTAAGTTCAATCAAGGTCTAGGATATGACTTCTATGAGGATATGAGGAAGCATCCTCCTGCTATTCTCAGACCCATAGTGGGAGGTGTGATCGAGGTCGAGCCCAGATCTGATGAGGTCAAATTCAAATCAGCGGGCTTTGTCCAAGGGATCTCTGACAGTAAGGTGATTCCACCTATTGCTTCGGCCTCTCAGAAGGCGAAGCCTCTTCGTGCTACTTCCACCTCTCAGATGGTGAAGTACCACTGTACCTTCTGTCAGAAGGATGGGCACTCGATCGAGAGATGCTTCAGGCGCGCCAGGATTGCGCGTAGAGATCGTGCAGAGGCACTTAGGCGTATTCAGGGTCAGCCCCAGATCCTGAGTGCACCTAAGACTAGCACAAGGTCCAGGTTTGCTTCTGACAGGTTTGGGCAGCATCGAGGACTTGGTTTTTCTGAGTCTTCTGGTTTTCGTCCTCGTGCTGCTCCGGGTCGTGACTTCCGCCGTCCTGAGGGTACATCTCGCTTCCCCCGTCGAGACAGTTACCCACGGCGTGATCTGCGTGTTGCCGGTGTTCCGACTCGCTCTCCCGTAGCAGTCGGACCCCGCAACAGCTTCAGGTCTGCTCACAGACCTTCTGCTTCTTTGAGTCACGGAGAGCGTAGGGTAGATAGAGGTCAGTCGTGCTTGACTACTTCATCTGCTCCACGTGTTACTCAGTATTGGGTGCCAAAATCACTCTTGATTTACCCCAGTACTGAGACTTTACTCTCTGTTTGACTCAGGTTCGCCGGGTAGGGAAGGAGAAGGTTTGGCTTGTAGACTCCGGTTGTTCTCGTCATATGACCGGAGACTCCCGTTGGTTCTCCTCCCTAGCCCGCGCTCCAGGTGATGAGACGATCACCTTCGGAGACGCTTCGTCTGGGCGCGTCATCGCCAAAGGTACTGTGCGTATTAATGCCTCCTTTATTCTTAAGGATGTTGCCTTGGTTAGTAAGCTGCAGTACAATTTGCTTTCCGTTTCTCAGCTTACCGATGACGGTTTCGAGGTGAGCTTCAAGAAAAACAATTGCAAAATTCTTGATTCTTCGGGTAGTCTGGTTTGCGGGATTTCTCGTTTTGGGTGGATCTTTCGTGCTAATTTTTCTGAGTCTTCTGGTGATCCTCTCAGGTGTTTAGTTGCTTCTGAGTCCCGCGACCTCTCTTTCTGGCATAGGAGACTTGGTCATATCGGATTTGACCATTTGACCCGAGTTAGCGGCCACGACCTCATTCGTGGTCTGCCGAAGCTCAAGATGGTCAAAGATCTAGTCTGTGCTCCATGCCGGCACGGCAAGATGGTTGCCGCTTCTCACCCTCCGGTCACAGTTACTATGACCGATGCACCGGGACAGCTGCTCCATATGGACACTGTTGGACCAGCTCGAGTGCAGTCAGCAAGAGGGAAGTGGTATGTTCTTGTCGTGGTCGATGACTTCTCGAGGTATTCTTGGGTGTTTTTCTTAGCCTCGAAGGATGAGACATTTTCACACTTCCGAGGTCTTTTCGGTAGGCTTTCTGTTGAGCTCCCGGGTGCCTTACGAGCGATCCGCAGTGACAATGGCACGGAGTTCAAGAATTCTTATTTCGAGAGTTTCTGTGGTGAGACAGGTGTAGAGCACCAGTTCTCTTCTCCGCGCGTCCCACAAAAAAATGGCGTTGTGGAGAGGAAGAACCGTACCTTGGTCGAGATGGCCAGGACGATGCTTGATGAGTACTCTACACCGCGGAAGTTTTGGGCTGAGGCTATAGCCACCGCGTGCCATGTCTCAAATCGAGTATTTCTTAGGGCACACTTGCACCGCACTTCTTATGAGTTGAGATACGGGCGAAAGCCCAGTGTTTCTCATTTTCGCGTATTTGGTTGCAAGTGTTTTATTTTGAAGTCCGGGGAACCTAGACAAGTTCGAGTCACGCTCTTGTGATGGGATCTTTCTAGGTTACTCGCCTTCTTCGCGGGCTTATCGGGTTTGGAACTGCGAGTCTAGTAAGATGGTAGAGACCTGTGAGGTTACTTTCGATGAGGCCAGTCCAGGGACTAGGCCCGATATCTCAGGTTCTTTAGAGCAGTCTGAGCCCATCTTCGTGGATGATGAGGATGATGGAGATGAGGGTTGTCTACCCGATCCAGTCCTTCATCCACCCCTTGAGGTGTCGTCTTCCACCGCACCTCGAGGTGATCAGCCTCTGCCTTCCGCTTCATCTGGAGCTAGTGGCTCTGTTCCTACCTCTTCTGCTCATGAGGTAGAGGCCACTTCTTCATCTCATCCAGGACCTCCTAGACACATTCAGAAAGCTCATCCCTCCGAGCAGATTATTGGAGACCTTTTCGAGCGTGTGACCCGCTCAAAATCTGGCTTATCTCAATTCTGTCTCCATTCTGCTTTCATTGCCTCCTTTGAGCCCAAAGATGTTTCTCATGCTTTATCTGATGAGTCTTGGGTCAATGCCATGCATGAGGAGCTAAAAAGCTTCGAGAGGAACAAGGTCTGGTCGCTTGTCGAGCCCCCGCGAGGTCACAATATTATTGGGACTAAGTGGGTGTTCAAGAACAAGCAGAGCGAGGATGGAGTGGTTATTCGAAACAAGGCTAGACTGGTAGCTCAGGGGTTCTCCCAGATTGAGGGTCTAGATTTCGAGGAGACCTTTGCCCTTGTAGCTAGACTTGAAGCCATTAGAATCATGCTTGCCTTTGCAGCTTCTAAAGGTTTCAAGCTTTACCAGATGGACGTCAAGAGTGCCTTTCTCAAGGGCTTTATTGAGGAAGAGGTCTACATCCGACAGCCTCCTGGTTTCGAAAACCCCAAATACCCAAACCATGTCTTCAAGCTTTCCAAAGCTTTGTATGGACTTAAGCAAGCCCCTAGAGCTTGGTATGAGAGGCTTAAGTCCTACTTGTTAAGTCATGGTTTTGAGATGGGTAAAGTTGACAAGACCTTGTTCATCCGCCGGCATGGCACTGACTTTCTGCTCGTCCAAATCTATGTCGATGACATTATCTTTGGCGGCTCTTCCCATACTCTGGTTTCACAGTTCTCGGATGTCATGAGCACCGAGTTTGAGATGAGTATGATGGGGGAGTTGACCTTCTTCCTTGGCTTCCAAATCAAGCAGTCTCGGGAGGGTACATTTCTTCATCAAGGAAAGTACACTCGTGACCTCCTGAGATGCTTCGACATGAGCGATGGTAAGCCTGTGTCGACTCCCATGGCTTCTACAGCCTATCTTGACCCAGATGAGGATGGCGAGCCAGTTGATCAGAAAGAGTTCAGAAGTATGATCGGCTCCCTTCTTTACCTCACTGCCTCGAGACCAGACATACACTTCTCCGTGTGTCTGTGTGCTCGTTTTCAGGCTTCTCCTTGCGTATCTCACCGCCAGGCGGTGAAGCGCATCTTTCGATACCTTCGAGCTACCATTGACTATGGTATCTGGTACTCTTCCTCATCCTGTCTTTCCTTGAGAGCCTTTTCGGATGCAGACTTTGCTGGCTGTAGGATAGATAGGAAGAGCACTTCTGGCACCTGCCAATTCATTGGAACTTCTCTCGTTTCCTGGTCTTCGAGGAAGCAGTCCGGTGTTGCACAGTCCACTGCAGAGGCCGAGTACGTTGCTGCTGCCAGTTGCTGCAGCCAGGTACTTTGGATGGTTTCGACCCTGCGGGACTTTGGGTTAGCCTTAGACAGTGTTCCACTCTTTTGTGATAACACGTCTGCTATCAACATTGCTAAGAACCCAGTGCAGCACTCTCGGACCAAGCATATTGATATTCGCTTCCACTTCCTTAGAGACCATGTAGAGAAGGGTGACATAGTGCTCCAGTTTATGGAGAGTGACCACTAGTTGGCTGATATCTTCACCAAGCCTTTGGACAGTTCGAGGTTTTCAGCTCTGCGGGGAGAGCTTGGGGTGGTTTGTCCTTACGGACTGTAGTGAGGGGGAGCTTGGGCTTTACTGCTTTATTATATTAATTATGCTTCTGTCTCATTTCTGTTGCATTGCATTTGCGGGTGCATTGGGTTAAGTCCTTCTAGCATAGGTTAGAGTGTTTCTTGTGTTGAGTTGCTTAGACTTCTTACTCTTATCTTGTGCTTCCAAGATTAGCTATTTCTTATCTCACTAGGTTGAGCTCACTCACTTCATGTAGGTTCTAGCGAGGGTTGGGCCACCCTCGGGTAGACAGGGTACATGTTTGCTCTCTAGTGTGTGTTCGACGATCAGCTGTTAGTCCTGGAGTCATTTGGGGTAGATGAGAGTCAGTTTAAGCCATAGTTGCTTCTATATCTTTTCTATGCTTTAAGGACTGCCTGTTTGGTTTTCTTTGCCAGCTTCTCGATTTTATTGCTTTGGTTCAGGGGGAGTTCATTTGGGAGCTTCTGAAGCTTAATTTTGACATAACTCAACTTGAACTAAAAGTTGCATCTAATGTTGAGGGGGAGCTGGACCTTCTTGCATTCTCAGCATTCTAGCATTATAATCAATTTGCATTGAGCCTTGATTATTATCCTGTTATGACATGCTTCAATGCTTTACACCTTGCCATGTCTTGTGCTTAGCTTGCTAGATTTATCATGACTTCATATGTGTAGACTAGCTTTCTGCCATGATAAGTTAATTAAAATTGCTCAACTTAAATTAAAACTTGTCATGTTAGCACTCGAGATTAGTCTTGCTTGAGCTATCCCTTTGTGATTCATGCCATGTCAAATAGGCTGAGTTGAGTCTTGAATCTAGGTTGAATCTTAGATTGAGCTATTTTAGCATCTTGATACATCATGAGTTAGCACAATCTGTTAAAAAGCAAAAGGATCTTTTTTGTGCGAAAAAACTGATTTCACCAATTCTTTCTCATGAGACGGCTTGCCATTGCACTAGGCATGAACTCAGGGGGAGTTTTGGATGACCTGGACTATCTTCTTAAGCTTCTCGCTTGGAGTAGTCGCATAAGGCTTGAGATCTAGCACATGATAAAATTTTGGGTTGGAAACGACCATATGCTTTCAAAAGACAATGTTTAATGTTCTCAATTTGCTTAATCTACAAAAAGAACCAAGTACTTGCGCAAATGTTTCACTCTTGAGCATAGCACTCTAGTTGGTCTCAATACTAGCTTCTTGGTTCCGCTTAGCTTAATTGATATGGCCGGCATCATCCTTGGGTATCTCTAGTTAGACTTTACCTCTTGATGACTTGACATTCTCACTTAATGCACTATATTTCAGATTGTCATCTATGTGTTCTAGCTAGCTTATACATGTCATGTCATGATCTAGATAGCTTTTTATAGAGTTATGGCTTGGTGTATCTCATTATGGTCATTATGGATAATTCTCATGGCTCTACATGCTTAAAATAAACAAACTTCAGCCATATTCATCCATTGCCATCTTGATGTCAATCTAGATAATTCTCATGTCATATCTCTCTTTTGCATCTTGATGTGTTTATTGCCAAAAGGGGGAGAATAGAGAAGAAAAAGTCTTTTGGGAACTGTTTAGAGCTTTGGAGAACAATTTGCAGCTTTGGAGATCAATTTGCTCTTTCAGTTGTTGCTCTAGTGTTCCTTCTGTCGACATGGTCATTAGCTTCATTCTCTTCTTTGGACCATGTTGGATTCTTCAAAATCAAACTCAACTTCATGCTTTTTCTGAGTTTGTCAATATACTCATCAAGGGAAAGATTGAGAGACCAGGTGGTCGTGACTCCATGTGAATGATGAGTAATTGACAAAGGTTTAGGATAGTCGAGTTTGGTTTGAGTGGTTCAGAGTCGAGCCGTTGCGTGGCGCAATCGGGCTCGGTCGGACTTTGGTCAAACTTGGTCATTTGGGCTTAGGATGTATATTCTAATGTTTCGATAGGTTTGGACTTCGTCTGTGGTAAGTGTGATGGTATCTACGCTTTCATGTGTCGAGCGGTGCTATTTGACGTGTTTTCTTGTCTGTGTGACTGCAGGACGTCGAGTTGGAGTCGTGGCGAGACACGGTGGACCGGACTAGGCGCAGGTGGCGCTGAGGTCAGAACGGTCGGGATGTGTCGAAGACGACGTGGACTCGAGGTGGTTGCGAGGCGTGCGAGGCAAGGAGCGCGGAAGCTTCCCCGAAGGTGCAGGAGGGGCGAAACGGGAATTTCGCAAGGCTGCACAAGCGGGAGCGGGCTCCGTTGGATTTAGCGGGCGTAACGGGGCGGAGACCCGTTAGCCAAGGCTATTTAAAGGAGGTGGTGGCTGCATGCCCCCCCTTGAGCCCTCCAAGGGTTTGATTGAGTCTAAAGAGTCTTTAGAGGGTTGTTTGGCTTTGGCTCTTTAGTTGTTGGGAGAGACAGAGTTTGTTAGCGTGCTCCCTCTGTCCTCTACGATGTCTTCTAGGTGGTAGAACAGAGAGTTCATCCCCTCCTTCAATCATTCATGGTTGAGGTTTGAGAGGTTGGAGAGGGTTTGAGAGTCATGTAATCTTTCACCTTGTTCTAATGTCCATGCGTATCGTGACTCCTTGTATTTCCTTTTGATTCAATGAATGAAATCTGAAGTTTTATCTCCAGTGCTCTCTCTGTTCTCAGTTCTTCCTTCGATCCTCTTTGGAATGGATTTTTGAGTTTCTTGATCTCTTGTTGGTTCTTGCTGTGGAGGTGCAAAATGGGTTGCTCAGTGATGGGATAGTTCCTCCAGATCATTTGATCAAGTTTCTCAAGAGCAAAACCTAATTTAATCTCAGTTTTAGATTTCAGCCTCCTCTGTTCTTGTATTTCTCGTTCTAGGGTTTGAGGAAGATTTTGTTTCCCT